>OY728165.1:880885153-882135153 GCA_963277665.1 Viscum album | reverse complement strand
CTTTTTAACTAGGCCACATGTTACACTTTGGAATTTATTCCTTCTATTCTACATTAGAAACTATGTGGGATGATGGACAACAAATAGATTCCAACACATCCATCACTCTTCATAGAGTCTCCCACTCAACATCGCCTATATTTCACCAACCTACAAATGCCCAAATTGTGACATGATATCCACTTAAGTCACATAACCCCACTTTCCAACTAATTTCTCTTACAACGTACACCCCATTTTTATATTGATGGCCCTCAGGCCTTATAGCATGAAGTCCTAAGACGGCCAAAAGGCCCAATGCCCATATCCTTGAATCTATATCCCAAAATCCTAATTTGGGTGAATAGTCCCACTTCTCTGTATTGTTATAGTACCACATATATTACTATTTCAATACCCTTAGAAATTATGCCAAACCCATATTAGATATACATTTGATTAAAATTATTCCTTTGATGTAATATTTTTTTTAAAACTTAATGTATTTAAATTAAATTATATTTTCAAGAATGAGTTGGAATATTTTAATTTTAAATAAATAAAAAATATATTATTTATATAAATTTAAAATTTATGAATTTTTATTATAAAATATTAAATATACATATTAGATATGTGTATACTCATTGACTATATGTCCAATGACCATTTAAAAAAACATATAACCAACCATGATATATAAAACAATCATTTTAACTTATTACATTCCAATATATTTCTATATATACTTCTCAAAAATTATTTAACATATTCTCCAATTTCCTTAATGAATACCGTTTTCATATTTTTATTATTTTTCATTCATTATATACATATAATTGGTGGTATGATCTTCACAGAATATCTTGATGATGATAATTTCAAAATTTTAGTATTTTTATTTAATTATTGTTTCTTTTAATCTTTAATTTTACCAATTATGTTTAATTTAGTAATCATAAAAATTACATCATATTATTTTATAATATTTTATCATAATTAAATAAAACAATGTTGATTTTATTTTTTTATAGAATGTAAGACATTCTATGAAATATTTAAATGACATTTAACACTAAAAATAAGAGATATTATAAACAATACCATTCATATTCATATCCAAGAGTTTAAAATTAATGTCATTAGTTGATAACAATCCTCCATAGTGGAACTATTTCTTAGTTGTCTTTCTTTTCCTTTTCCCATAATACACTTTCTATAATTCATGAAACCTTCCCTCTCCATATACTACTATCCAAAAAACCCATTTACCTTCTTCTGAATTTTAAATTCAAAATCAATAACCTAATTATATCATTATACACATCTTTTTATCCTTTTATATGTATTAGGTATGTGATAAATGAAGGTAAAGTAGCTCATTAATCATTCACAAAGAGAAATTTGGAAAAAATCTAAAAAATGGAATAAAACACAAATCATGGGGTAACCCGGTTCATTGTGGTATGGTCATTAAAATAATTTCATATCTATTTGTGATCCCTATATTAATATATAGGGGGGATGGGGTTATTAGTGACATTTATTTCCGGAATTTTTTCCCATTTAAATTCAACCTATTAAACCTAGAAGATTTCTTAATCCCCTCAATATGAATTCAAAAACTCACCATTTTTGATGTAGTAATATGAAAGAATCATGAACATGATATTTACAATGGTAAGAAGGATATTCTAACTATTATCCATGTTTATTATATATAAAAATAGTTATTATTCATTATATAAAAAAGTGGTTTCAATAGAGTTATTGGATATATTCTCAAATGAAAAATTCTCTCCCACAATTTTTTATACACCGTAATAAAATATATCCACAGTAGAAACTTGTTCTACACAAATTTCACCCAATAGTAATTTCAATTGGTCATACACCCCAATCAAATCATCTCTTATGGTTTGATCCAAAAGTCTAAATAGGTTCTCTTATCTGTTGTTTTCTTCAACACCTCTATAAAATTAAACTACAACCTAAACATAATGGAATGAATCATATCAACATCTACAACTCTTGGTTATCATGAATTAGCGATAATAATGGTGAGGACTTTTGGTAAAAAAATCTCATTAGATAATGATAAATATAGTTCCTCTTATGTGTTTTAATACATGGTAATAATGGGTTTCTTCCTCCTTAAACATCTCAGGTATTCTACTCCCCTCTAATTAACACTATGAATTAATGATATCTCATAATTTTTCACAAACTCAATAATTTTTACTCTCAATGACTATAATAATTTATATACCTACACATATTTAAATTGATAAAATATCCTAAAAAATAAATAACGAATTTTTAAAAAATAATATTTTTTGAAACACAATGATATTTGTTGTAGGGTTTTATCATTTTAATGGGACCATATAGTTCACATTTTATCTCCTCATTTAAATTTATTTGAATCCCAAAAATCATATCATTTAAATCCCATAACACATGGAATAATTTCTTCAGGAAATATCATAATATAATATCTTTATAATTCCAAAATCGTCTTATTTTATTATGAATTTATCCCATTTTTTCATGAAAGAATCACATGCACCCATTTCAATATGGATGCTTCCTCTTGCAACATGAAACTCATAATAATATCCGACATATCCCTTGACTGTTTCTCATTCATTTTTAGATTGGATTAACATAGTTTGATCAATTATATTTTATTATATTAATTAATTGAGAAATAATATTATCTAAATTATTTTATTATTTATCTGATATTAAATACGGATGTCCTAAAATTTTTTATATGTCTTATAAAACTCTTAAATTTTCTATGTTTTGAACTCATATGAAAAACCTCATGAAGTAATTTGATTCCTTGAAGTCATATGATTAGCATAAAATTCCCATTCCCCAATTTTAAATACATATTACCATGTCTTTTCCATTTTTCCACCTCAGCTCAAACTGATAGGAACCAAAAATTTCAAAAAGGAATTAAATTTGAAGTCATATGATCGCCATCAAAGTAACCTTGATATTTTTCAATAATCCTTTACCTAATTTGTAGACTACATCTATGAAAATAATTAATTTCCATGATCAACTTTACAAGTGTAAGTGTTTTACAATGTGATATATTTTTGGGTCATATTTATATGTGTCATGATGTGAAAAAATGTGTCATACTAGGACACATGTTGTCATCACCCAAAAAGAATATTCTTCAATTCACATATTGTCTTGGGTTCACTTCTAGTAATGTTTTCACATCATGTAATGATTATACATTGTAAAATGATAATTCCCACCTCTATAATCTATATTTACCCATTTTTCATTAGTTTCTTCCCCCAAGAATGTTATATATGCACCTTTCACTATGGGAAGCCTTTATTTTTCTGGTGTCACACCACACCACGTCCAATATTCATCTCTTTTTTTATAATTTTTCAAATATTCAATTTATCATACCATAAATCAAAAAACAATATATACAAGTCAGCTAATGTAAAGAATATCCATGAAATTACAAGCCGCATTTTATTAAAACACCATAAAATATATTCATGAAATACATGTATCAAATATCCCCACACTTGAATTTAGACTTGTCCTTAAGGATATAATCTCAAAATACTAAAAAGGACACTCATAGTATGATGTATTTACTTAAATATAAATAAATGTAATAGATTAAATGAAATACTAAATTTTATATAATTACACGTGAAAATTCATTTATGCCCAATTTTCCCATGAAATAAAGCAATCAATAATTCTATATTTCCATTTTGAAATATCCACAGCTTTTATTTTATCCTTTTTTATTTTTCAATTCACTATTCAAATGAATTGAATTAAAATTCTCTCTAAATTCGATGCTTTTCTCCCATTATTAGTGTACAAATATAAAAAAATATTAGCACATAACTCAAATTGTACTCTTTATAATACTCTTTCAATGCATATACTTTCTCCACTGTATAGTGAAAAAGTCACACATAATCAAGAGGGATCCACTATTTTAAGGTGAAAGGACCTTGAGTCTTTGGGAAGGTAGCTAATTTATGTAAAACAGGTAAATATTAAAAGGTAGGTTTCTATCTATAGTACATTTCATGATATTCAAAAAATAGGTCAATGAATTTATCCCCTCCCATATTGTCTCAAAGAAGGATCATGATGAAATGAAATGGAATAAATTAAACACCCTCTTTTATTTATTTATTTATTTATTCATTTTATATTTCAAAAGTACTTCTTTGAAAATATATCAAAGCCACCACGCAACCCTAAATGATCTCCTCATAACACTATTTTTAATAGTTATAATCATCTCATTATTTAAGAAATGGTAGTCTTTGAATTTTCAAAGACACAACCCATTTTTCATTTTTTACAAGATGGTGTGAAATAATTAAAATGAATATACGTTAAAAAATTCCATGAAATTTCTCGCACACATATCTATTAAAAAAAGTGTATCCCTTCCACCAGTCTCCATATACCATGTTATTATTTTTGATAATAATAAAAAATACTTTGAGGAAGGTAGGAAAGGATAATGTGGGTTTGTAACAACAATCTTCATTAACAAGGTTATTCATGGATTCTATGTTATTTAAAAGGGATTAATGTAAGGTGGGTCCCATGATTTTGGATAAATGAAAAATGAGCATTAATCATATGAAATGTGATTTTTTTTAAATCGTAACTTTGATAATATTCAAAGAAAGTTATAGAAGAATGAAATGCCTGAGTTTCAATCATGAAATATAATATAAAATGAATTGTAAATATTAGCCCTAAAAGATTTCATAGTAATGAGAAGGAAGGGTTGTGAGAATTAATACTTCATATGTATATGATTAATAAAATCAATTAATGTCATATCTTAAATTGAATGAAAGGAAAAATCTTCAAAAAATTAATTTATAAGAATCTACATATTTCCCTAAATCATGATTTTGTGAATCCAAATCTAAATGATTATTTATGAAAAATATTTTCTCTATTTTTATTATTAAAATTTAATAAAAAAAGATAATTTCATGTCTTGGAAAGTATCCTAGGTAGTTTAGGTCCTCTAGCCTATTTGTGAAAGAAAGAATAATACATTACCATTTAATTGGAAGTTAAAAAATATAAAATAATTAAATGTGGGGAATTCAATTGAAAAATACTAAATTGAAATGATTAATCCTATATTTCTAGAAATATTATACTCAACTACACATGTTCTACTTCCACTGAATTCATGAGATGTATGCATTTCATGTTGTGTAGTATATGAATTTCATGATGTGAATGGTGTTCATGACATGTATTTGTCATGGAGATTCACCTTATGACTTCTATTGTGCATTTTCTACTATAGAACTGATGTTATTCAAAATTAAAATAAAAATGTGAAATACTATTCCATTCTTTATGAATTTTGAATGATTTTTATCGATTACATGTGCACCTCTAAATAAATAAAGAAAAACTGTAAAAACTCAGGTTTCAACGTGGAAGAGATTTTGTTTAATTTTTTTCTCAACCATACCACCTTCCTCAAATATAAATTTTTATTATAAAGACACTTTAAAGACCACTGGGAAACTATATTTCGCAAAACAAAAACCACTACATACTGAAAGAGCTCATAAAATGGTTACACACAAGACTAAGATTATTTGAGTTAGACACTCAATATAATTCCTATGGTAGAGTACTAAACTGGGTGTCTGGATCCATGATAATAATTTCATCAAGGTGGGTAAACATTCTATCCATTGACTAAATGAATTCCTCCAAGATGATTTTGCATTGGTTGAAGCCCTGAGCTATGATTCAGTCTTGCTTGTCTATCCACACTTCATGCTCCTCAGTGGCATCAAAATTCAACATTCTTTCATAAATTCTTAAAATATTTTCATTTGAGGTGTTGGGACGAAGGTATTTTTCAATCATTTCTTCCTTAGAGTGGAGGATGATCTTTATACACCTATACCACTTCTTCCATCTCTCTTGGTTCTTTGCTTGGACCTCTACTTTTCCCTTCTTTTAAACCTCTTCATTCCTTGTTTCCAACTTTCTCGGCTAACCTAGTTTCCACCTATTTAGGAAAGTGAGAGTTGTATTTGCGTCCCTTGAGTTTTTTCCCCTAGACCATAATGCATTTCCCTATGTCACGCTTTCCTATTTTCCTCTTCTTACTTCTTGGGCTATGAGGGACTTTCCCTTGGAAATGGTCCAAACTATACACTAAGAGTTGGCTATAACCATCATCACTTAAATCATCCTCCTCATGCATCAATGTTTGTTCTTATTCATTAAAACATTCAAAATGGTTTATCAGCTCCACCCCTGAGTCTTCTTTGAGGGCCCTCAGTCTACATCAAAAATATACCTTTCCTGTTTTGACATCCAAGCCATTCTTCTTCCCCTCTCTCCCAGCCTTCTAAAGGGATGAGGAGTTATGAATGGGAGTGTTTGGGTCCAAGGTCCCCAAAACAATAACTTCATCATGCCTCCCTTATCCATGAAGTGAAACTGTAGTATCTTGCAAACAAGACGTACCCTATAGTGGCATTCCCGAAGCCTTGGCTTCCATGTTGTTATCTCTCATAGGCGAATCACTACACGATGGTACTAAAATATCTGGACTTGTGTGCTGCTCGAATCCTCAACCAATAAATTGAGGTTTATTGTTAGTATCCTCTAAGCCCCAACCTTGCAGTTCAACATGATTGAATTGACCTTCATAGGAAATCTAGATGTTTGGAAACTCCTTCATAGGACTTGAACTATTCCCTGTTGAAATCCTCACCCACTTTCCACTGTTATCATTTCATCCACCTTTCCTCGACGCTTGCATGTCCTTTACATGGCCATCCCTCACCTCCTCATTAATACCTGAAGGTTCAACCATTACTTGATGTGCCGACACTCCTTCAATTGGATCACCAATGTGCTCTTCACAATCATTGGAAGCCATTTTATCTAGATTGCACAACCTTGTATCGGGTTTCAGTCTTTCATTCACCATAGAATCACTTGGGTTCACAGACTTCTCCACTGACTCCATCAAGATGCCCAGTTCTACAATACTAGGACTAGACCCCACTAGATCCCAATTGGATAGACCTTGATGCCTCTTCTGAGAACATGACACCAAATTGGCCTACACATCCTCAGTTTCCTGTATAATCAACATCTTACCTCTTCACGTTTCTGGCTGATGTCCAATTTTGAAGCACTGGGAGCAGAAATCAAGCTAGGTCGGAAAACCAACAATTCCTTATACGTGAACTCCTCAACCATAGCAATCAAAAAATATTTAACTGGGGGGCTGGAGATATCTACATCAACACAAATCCTTAGAGAAATCGGGTGACACACTTCCCTAGTTCCACAATCAGAGCAAAGATATCGACCGAACATATTTCCAAGAATACATATAATGGATGAGTTATGAAAAGGAAGTGGTATTTCTGGAAAACATACCCAAATTACTATGGTTGGAGAATCATGTTTCATAGGATTGTCGTATGTCCATCGGAGGAGAAAAATTCTAGAACCATCACAGATCCGATGAGCATATGACCATGCTAATATTAGATCTTATTCACATGAAAAATGGATAATTATATGCCTTGACTCATGGAGACCCACGGTTTCTCACTCCTATTGACCACAAGAGTCGGTGATAAACCAGTCAAAGAGATCAACAGATGGACTTTGTTTTTTGAATCATGCTATAAAGGTTGTGTTCAGCAAGGAGGAGGCATTCGTGAACTCCCGAGTAGATATCGAGAGCTACGAGATCCCAACAAAACGTTCTGGAACTTTTGGAGAGAGGAATATTTGGGAGAATGAGGGTAGGGAGTCAGGATCTGATAAGGGGATGAAGCAATGATCACCAGGAAGCAGTGACAAAGATCCCTCGCCCCTACCAAGGAAGGAGGGTCCTGTTCCAAGGCCATTTCCGCCTAGGGAGGAGGTCACCATTCACAAACCCTACCTCCCACCGGGAGCTCTTCGTCACAATAAACATCATTTTATGTCATATATGGAAGAAAAGATGGTATGTGGTCAAGTTCCAGGAATTGTATCATTTTTTTCCTATCCAAAAATGTTTTCCTCTATCCTTTCACTCAAAATATCTAAAATCTCTCTCATGATAACACTTTCTTGATTTCCATCATCCCTATACACCATTTATTCCTCAATACTAATGATAAAAATCAATGGTCGTTTACCATCAATGCCTGTTTCCCTTTTGAAAATATAGTGGAATTAGTTTCCCCTCAACTATCTTTTATTTGAACTCTCTGATTTTCTTTATTTTTCTCAGTAATTTTAATTTTAGTGTACTCTTTCAAAATAGAAGCTACCTTATGCACTTCTTAAACATCAGCAAAACCCTCTGCTTTGGGTAATTAATCTTTTAAAAACTGATCATCTTCTCTTACATCAAAGATATTCATTTCCAATTGAATATTAAAACTTACTTTTTCACACAAAAATATTATATAGATATCTTTAATTTGTATATATATTAGAGAATGATAGTGTGCTAAAAAATTACTCCCCAAAATCATAGTTTCTCACTCATCATCCACGTCCAGAACTACGTGGTCGAATGGAAAGAAATATATTTGAACTTTGAAATACAAAATTCAATTTCCCATCGGGGGTACTTCATCATTGATTATGCTAGTAGAATTTTAACTCTAGTATGATTTAGTTTCTCCATTTTTAGATCTTGTAAGTGGTTTATTACAAGATGTTGATACCCACACCTAAGCCACATAATGTTTTTCCAAATATATCATCTTTTATAAAGGAACGAATTCAAAGTATTCCAGGATCTCATTGCTTCTTAGGTAGGTCCTCTGATACTAATGTCAAAAACTCATGTGTGAGTGGGACAGTTCTCATATCCTCAATCTTCCTCTCATTTTTTACTAAATCTTTCATGAATTTTTCATATTTTGACATATTTTTGAGAGCCTCTTCAAAAGTTCTATTAATATTAAATTTTCTAAAGTGTTATAAAAATTTACATTTTTGCGTGTTGATCTTAACATATGCCATTTATTCTGAAAAAAGTATTCTTGACTTGAATTGTGGGGGTTCTTCTTTTTTGTCTTCTACAGCTTTATATTCCTCACTATTTTCCATATCTCCTTCATTTTTCAACTTTTTTTATTTTCTTGTTTTTAGATGATCTTGAGTGAAATTTCAACTACAATGGGCTATGACTTTCAGATCTTCATGTGGGTTTACTTCGGGACTAAAAATAACCGACCCCAGTTTCCCAAAGTCGGTGCATTATTACATTACATTAGAATGATTACATGGAATTAAATACCAAAGGAATGAATAATTTAGTATATTTAGAAACTAGATACATACATAAATACATCATTACAACATGAAATGAAAGATAATATACATTCTATTGGGAACATCCACCACCCTAAGATTATCCCTGCAATCCGGTAATAATATACATCTTCTTGTCCTGAAAAAAATAAAACAAAAGAAGGGGTGTGCTCAGATGCTTGGTAAGGGAAAAAATAAATCATAACATATCATAAACATAAACATTAGGTATGGTGAATAATAGAAATCACATACCTTTAAAAATAAACTTGAACATAATATTGTAGTAAAATGAGCTGGGTAAACATTTCCATAATAAATAATAACCATGGGAATTATAATAGTCTAATAAACGCATGAACTATGAATTTATATCTTCATAATGAGAGAAGTACATATTCCAAACATTCTAAAACATATTGTTAAGGCCTCGACTAATACATCAAAAAATTATTAAGGCCTCGGTCAAAACCATATCTAAAAATGGGCAAGGCCTGAGCCATGCCCATATCTAGATGTCTCATGAGAGTTATTGATGCATTTATGGGCTATATAGGGTCCCACACATCACATAATAAGTTCAATTCATTCCTCATATGAGTGGGATAAACATAAAGAACACATACATTCATTTTGAAACTAACATATGAAATGTAAATAACTTTCCCCAAACATTAAACTTAAACACTAACCATTCAGAGTAAATTGGTGAATGGTTTTAGGATACCAAATACACAATAAAAATAGTCCTAAAAAATTAAATTAATTATGGTATATGATATCATACATAATAATCCACAAGAGTATTGAAATAGATGAAGATATTCTTATAAAACCATCGAGTAATTCTTGAGAAAAATAGTATTTTACTTTGAAAAGAAGAGTTCTTTTGGAAAAGTATTTGTATAAATACATAATTGAAGTACTATAGTATTTTAATAATAAAATTAGTGATTTAATAAAGATAATTTTTGTGAAAAATAGATTATATAGTGTCCTTAAAAACATGTATGAATTTGAGAAATTCCCTTGAAAGATGCTTTTATTTTGGAAATAATTTTAAAAGTTCCCTTTTAAAAAGTGGTACTCTCCATAAAATAAAGTAGGATTCTAGTAGGTAAACATAAATAAAACACTCAAATATAATTTATGAATAGTACATAATAATACATAATAATTTAATTGTGTTATGTAGACAATTAATGTAACCCGAATGAAAATGGAGGTTCGGGTGGAAAACCATTAACTTAAATCCGAATGTGATCTGTTCATGAACTTAATGTCTCAAAATATAAAATTAGACTTATTAATAAAATAATTAAGAATATATTTGATATGTATTTAGTTTATAATAATTTTAATAAGTTCATTATTTCTTTATTGATAATTTATATGATTGAATTCCATCATTTTGGAGTGTTCGCTTCCTTGGTTTTCATGATCGGTATATTTGTAGATGAGTAAGGATGTTTATGTGGAAACGATGTAATTGTCCAGAATAGAAATTATATATTATTTATGTAAATCCATAAGATTAAATGGTCATATATATATCATTTTTTACATGTTTTCAGTAAGAATAATTGGGTGAAATATTAATTACATTCACAATGATTATTTGGTGATATTTGGATTATTATGAACTAGTTTGGTCATATGAATTAATAATATGTACATATACTGGTTCCTAGATATTAAGTAGGTTATAATACATATATTATAGTCTAGTTAAACCATCAAAATGGTTTAATGGATATTAATTAGGGATAAATTGAAGAATGAAACTTCTATATCCATGAAGGTTGTAAATTCAAACCTCACGATTGAGGATTTCATTTATAAAAGAGAGAGAGGGAGATAGTAAGAAGATTGATCATGGTTATTAAAGTAACATGGTATAATTATATTATATAGATGATACATGAATTATAAGGATAAATTGGATATAGGAAGTTAGGATAGAATAGGAAAATAATATAAATTGAAATGAAACTAAATAAAAAAGAAAGATGTTTTAAATCTTGAAATAACATTTTTGAGAACCAAATTAAGGGAAGGGGTTTTGGTCTTTTAGAATGAAAAATATCTCCTATACATGGAGAGTGAATAAGGAAGGGTTTTTTTATAGTACATAGACAGGGAATGTGGCTTGAGAAGAGTGAAGTGAAAAGGGATGGGGGGGGGGTATAGTGGAGGGGAGGAGTGAATTTTGAATATTTTAATCATTATTTTTGTAATTCCTTCAAGAAAACCAATAGTTTTGATTCATGTGACCCATAATAGTAATAAGTGCATGATATTTAGATCCTAGTGGGATTATATCAGCCTTTTATCACTTATGACCCAATAAATCATATATTTAGCATTTATCGTAAATTATCGTATTTTACTGTTCACCTAAAATTGAAGTATTTTAGAAAAATCCAAAAAAATTACGCCCAATTTTTTTCGATGTATAGAATTCAAAAATGAAATCCATTTTTTGAATAAAAAATATAAATATTTTTAAATTATTTTTTAAATAAAATCATAATTTATTCCAGAAAAACAACATTAAAATTGTAACTCATTTTATTACATCTTGAGAAATTAATCAAGGTACCATAAAATTATATTATAACCATAAGAAAATAAAGTAACAATTTAAGATTAAATTTTATGAAAATATCCTTTGACTGTTTATTATGCTATGACTATTAACAAAAGTCAAGGTCAATCACTATCTACTGTTGGGCTATGTCTTCAAAAACCTGTGTTTTGTCATGGTCAATTATATGTTGCTCTATCTAGAGTCAAATCACCATTAGGTTTGAAAATAGTAGTTGGTGATAGAAATCCCACAACTCTTGATTCAATGCATAATATTTTGTATAAAGAAATATTTCATAGATTGTGTTAGGTAAATGTCAAATTATATGTTAAATTGTCAATGTTTGGTCCTGCTCAGCTTATTTCTGTGTGATTTTATGAATCTCAATATATCTGATTATGATCTCATTCTACAGAAAAAATCACATTATTACCATGATATCACAAAATATTACCCCTTTCAATGATATCACACCTGATATCTATGAGACATTGAGGATATAAGTGCGTATTTTGAATTTGTGGTGCAATACAACATCTAGGTACTCCAATGATGTTGTTGCGATTGATATGATTCTTGGTGATTATAGGTGAATTTTAAATTAAAACTAGACTGCATTTTATATTTTTGTTGTTTCACTTATATTCTCATTTCAATTGTAGGAAAAAAGTTTCAACTACATTGATATGTCTTTATATTTTTGACATTATTAGATCTTTATTTCTGTCGAAAACAAAGATACATTGTACAGTTACTAGGCGTCAAATTCTATCTAAGTTGAGAAATATATTGCGTGAAGGCATGTACTATTTCACACAGAACTGTCAGATAGCTATTAATCAAGGTACATATATAGGAAGTAGACATGCATGTCGATTACTATTCACATCAACAACGCATGTTCGGCCTTGTGATGCCCCACTGCCACATTTCTATTTTGATTTTACTTCCTTCGAAGACATAATTCAGAGAAGGGTTCCAGATCAAAATTTAATAGGTAGATGTTTCTTAAGATTCCTGACACCTATGTTTAATGCTTTTAAATAGTCTGTATTGATCAATACAGAATATTATGGATTGGTTTTATATACTATTATCTACCATTATCATGGTTTTTCTTTTTTGTAATCGGTCTTAGAAATTATTGGATACTTACATTGATCACATCCTCCTAAGGCATTGGGTAGTTCCAATTCAAGGATGAAAATTGTACTATAGGATGAAAGGTTTTTTATTATGGCCTTTTAATTTCTCTGACCCGCAATTTATATTTAACATCATGCCGTACATATTTTTTGGGTAGTGGGTTACAACTTAAATGAAGTTTATGGGGTGACTATGCTAACCATATGTCGTCATACTTGAACGAAAATATCAGTTTAACTATTATTTTAATATTGCAACTTGTCAGAGTTAAGAAATTGAATCGTATGCTCTCTAATAACATAATGCCTTATTTCCCTTTCATTTATTCAATTATTTAATGATTTTTAACCCAGTATTCCAACTATGTTTGTTTTAAAACCATTTTTAGACTGTTTCATACTTACAACTTCCATTAATGCGACGAAAATCCTTTCAATCATAATATCGAAGATGTTGAATCATTCAGAAAAAGGTGCTCTACATACTATATTTAATTCTGATTTATTTATATGATTTCTACAGATTATTATATGATAGATGTACATATTATTTTTTACATTTGAGTTGCATTTTTCAATATTCAAATGTACGTTTACAATGGATTTATAGAATCAAAGTCTAACATCAACTAACCCATCTTCTTCCTCTACACCATTTCTATTTTGGGAAAACAAAAAAACCCTTTCGGAAGTGAAGAATTGTGATCAAGTATATAATATATGGAAAATTAACAGTTAAGTTCGTGCACTTTCTTAATCTGGGTGTACCAGTACAGTACTGTATAAATTCATAATCTACATTTTTCTCAATGTTGGACAGCCTACAAAGTGCTTGATTTCTGTTACCATAAAAAAATTCAAACAACTCACAATTGGTTCTACGAATCATTAAATTCTTGTATGAAAAAAGTGCATATTGATGATGGCAAAATTAAGTGTAACAATTGAAAAATATCTATAACTTTCACCATTCCTAGGTTATTATTTTTTCTTTTCCTTAACAGTTTATTACTTATTTTATATATCAATAGAAATTAATTTTAGTTATTTCATATTTATAAATCAAAAGATTTAGAGTGCAACTTCTTGTGACAGATACAACGGACTGCTTGTCAGTTCTCCTATTCGATAAATAGGTAATGCAATTTGTGAGAAAAACTACTTTAGATCTGCGATATTATTTGACTCAGGTACTACCACGTAATAAAATAACATGTTGACAAAATATGTTCTCTTAATTTAAACTAATAACTACTTTCTTTTTTAAATAAGGATGATGACGAGTACAATTTTCCTTCCAAATTGATTGTTTTCAAATCAAAAAAGGTTCTCCTATCAATTGAAGTGTCAAATTTTAATATAAAAAATCATCACCGTTTAGTAGAAAAAACTCATAAAAGGTACTTTTCATTACTGACAACAAAAACTACATCACCATGTTCAATGACAACTTCACAGATTTTCAGGTATATTCTATTACATTTTCCTGTTTTATTTAATATGGATAGATTGCACAAAGTTATTTCTATTATTATTTATATAAAAAATCATCAAATCATAGGTTGTACAAATTTTAGTAGTGTCTAAGAACATAATCAGGTATAATATAATCCATTATAACATTCAATACTTCCCTCCTTGTAAAGAACATGAAACTAGATTAATTATTAATTATTCTATAATATTATCATCAGAGTGACGAATCATTTCGACTCTGTGCAAATGATGACTCAATATTTGAAAAATCGTCTACGGTATCATTAGATATTAAAGTATATATATATTTTCTTCCTTATATGTTTCATTATAAGGCTTTATTTTAAGCCTACATTGTTATTTCTCCTTCATTTGATGCTTCATTTAATTATGTTTTATATAGAAAAAATACTACTGACTGAGTTTCTAAATGATGATGTTACTGAGCAATCTCATCATATCTCACTTGAAAGTGTCGGTAGAACAAGTCGGTAAAAAAATGTGGGAGTCTGAATAACTGATAAATTAAAGGACAGAGCAGAAAAGATTGACTGATATGATTAGCATATATGAAAGGTAATACTAAATGTTGTACATGATTTACTAAATGTAGAATTTTCATTAGGTACTAAAATAGTGACTACGTCATGAAAGTCCCATGTTTTTAGAAATTGTACTGAAGGCCTCTAGAAATGAGACCACTGTACAAGTTCATGTTTACATACAGTTGTTGTTATTCAACAACATGGTATTGATGGTACCGCGGTCTTCCAATCCTCCTGTGCTGTCTACAAGTACATGTTTTTTATGATATTATTTTCTGTTCACCCACTAGGGTTTAACATCAGTAATTTTAATTGGGGGTGGGTAGGGGGCGGGGCTGGGCAGGGGGCTGGTGGGGGAGGTGTCTGGTGGGGGTGGGGGAGGGGGGCTGGGTAGGGGCAGGGGAAGGGGGGAGCTGGGTAGGTGGAGGGGGGGGGGGAGCTGGGCAGGGGCTGGGGGAGGGGGGAGATGGGCAGGGGGAGGGGGGGGGGGGAGCTGCGCAGGGGCAGGGGGAGGTGGGGAGCTGGGAAAGGGCGGAGGGAGGTGGGGGAGCTGGGCAGAGGAAGGGGGTGAGCTTGGCAGGGCCATGGGGAGGGGGGGGGGGGGCTGGATAGAGGCAGGGGGAGGGGGAGCAGGGCAGGGGTTGGGGGGCTGGGCAGGGGGAGGGGGCTGGGCTGAGGGGAGGGGAAGGGGAGGGGTTATATTTTATTCCTTTTAATTTAGTCATATATTTTTTCCTACTTTTGTTCTGATTTCCTAGAAGTTTCTCTTTCTGTTTAAATATTACCTACCATTATCTTGTCTTTCTAACATATCTTTCAGTTCAGCCTGGGATGGCAGCTCGGTTTTGGATGTGCTTGTCAATTTTTCCCAAGCTGATTATTGAGGTATAAAAAATATTTACTCTTTCTCTTGCATCCGTCTTCACTATTTAATGATCCATCAATAACCACCCTAGTAATTCATTGTTACTGATTTGAATATCTCTTCCTATGGTTCATTTTTTTAAATTTAAAAAGATTTCCACTGCGTTTTCTAAGGGTGTGTTTTAGTGGGGGTGGGTAGGGGGAGGGGCTGGGCAAGGGCAAGGGGGAGGGATGGAGCTGGGCAAGGGTAGGGGGCTGGGCAGGGGGAGGGATCTGGGCAGGGGGAGGGGGGGCTGGGTAGAGGGGAAGGGGAGGGGCAGGGCTATGAGCGGTTTTCATATTTATAGTAAGTAGTAATTTTTTAGTTTAATTTATTCCAACAAATTTGTAAATTTCACACCTTTTGATCTTCACCTCCCCCATTCCAGTATCTTCTCTTTTCGTTATCTTTATTCTTAACTCCATTTTCTTCCATCATGAGTAACCCATTAACATCAATATTTTTATTAATTATTTTAATACATTTCATAATTTTATTTCCATTTTCAGGTGGCTATCTTCAAATCAAGATTTGGAGAAAATCCATGTTTTCCAAATAGAATGACAACACCTATAATATTGAACTGCTCTTCAAAATGCTGGCTGGGAAATCCATGTTTTCATTCTGCTCATTTTTTATTATTTTCATTTTGCTGGACTGATTTTCATTAGTTTAGGTTCTGTAGGTTTTCTCATCTTACCATATTTATTTCAGTCATTTTCAAATTTTTCGGTTTTATTTTTACAATCATTGTCTTATGTTGGATTTTACTTTCACTCTTTAGTCAATATTTTTATTTCTTCTCAAATTTTATAAATAAAAAATATTTTTAAAAGTAAAACCATTAATCAAGACCTTCACTTTTTAGTCAACATTATTGTCTCTTCTCAACAATTATAAATATTCATTCTTATTAAAAGAACAACCATTAATCACATAAGTAGTGCTATTGCACGGCCGAGTACTAGTTATATATTATATATGGAAATACATATGATTAAATGGTTATATATAGTATTTTTTTACATGGTTTGTAGACGAATAATTAAGTGAAATATTAACGATAATCACAATGATTACTTGGTGATATTTGGATTATTATGAACTAGTTTGGTCATATGAATTAATACCATGTACATATACTGGTTCCTGGATACTAAGTACGTTATAATACATATATTATAGTCTAGTTAAACCATCAAAATGCTTTAATGGATAGTAATGAAGGATAAATTGAATAATTAAACTTCTTTATCCATGAAGGTTGTAAATTCAAACCTCACGGATGAAGATTTCATTTATAAAAGAGAGAGGGAGAGATAGTAAGAAGATTGATAATGGTTATTAAATTAACATGGTATAATTATAGTATATAGATGATATAGGAATTATAAGTATCAATTGGATCGAGGATGTTAGGATATAATAGGAAAATAATATAAATTGAAATGAAACTAAATAAAAAAGAAAGATTTTTTACATCTTGAAATAACCTTCTTGGGAACCTAATTAAGGGAAGGGGTTTTGGTCTTTTAGAATGAACAAGATCTCCTAGATGTGGGGACTGACTAAGGAAGGTTTTTTTAATAATACATAGACAAGGAATGAGGCTTGAGAAGAGTGAATAGAAAAGGGATGAGGGGGGGGGGGGGTATATTGGAGGAGAGGAGTGAATTTTGAATATTTTAATCATTATTTTATTAATTCCCTCAAGAAAACCAATAGTTTTGATTAATGTGACACATAAGTAATAAGTGAATGATATTTCGATCCTAGTGGGATTATATCAACCTTTTATCACTTATGACCCAATAAATCATATATTTATCATTTATCATAAATTATGGTATTTTACTATTCACCAAAAATTGAAGTATTTTAGAAAAATCCAAAAAATTTATGCCCAATTTTTTCGATGTATAGAATTCAAAAATGAAATCCATTTTTTTGAAAAAAAAATTCTAAATATTTTTAAATTATTTTTTAAATAAAATCATATTTGTTTCCATAAAAACAGCATTAAAACTGTAACTCATTTTATTGCATCTTGAGAAATTAATCAAGGTCCCATAAAATTATCTTGTAACCATAAGAAAATAAAGTAACAATTTAAGATTAAATTTTATGAAAATACTTTTCCATTTGAAATTATTAAATTAATCAAAAAAATCTAATTAAAATATTTATGACATACAAAAATACCAATACTTATACAATGATCATTTTTTCACTAATAAGATGTATAAATTTTATTTATACACTCATGTGTGATGTTTTTATTTTTTCAACAGATTTAATATTAATTAATATTCATAAGGGTATGTTAATATTTATAAAAAACTAAATTTGTCTTAACAATCTCTAAATATCCAACTAAATTCAACCGTGTATGTCAGTTTTTTTAAATTTATATCACATTGGTGGTAGAATTATGTTTACTGGATTGGTCATAACAGAATGGTGTTTTGTAGAGAGTCAGTGTTTCATGAATTCAATATTTAATTTATTTGAAAAATATTTGGGTGTTACATTATCCCATCCTTAAAAAAATTTCATCCTCGAAATTATCAGAATGTTACCTCAAAAAATAATTGGGTGGTTCTTCATCAAAAACTTCTCAGGCTCCCATTTTACCCTTAGATTTTATGATTTTTCAAATTTATCTTTAATAGACGAGTCATCTGATCCATCAACACTTGTTCTTTTGTGTCCCAAATCTGGATAGTCTATTGATAGTAAGATAGGTTGGGCTCTAATTTTATACCTTCAGAAGTGCAGACATGTGTTGGTTCTGGCATGTACTTCATCAAAAATGATACATGGAACACATTGTGTACATTAGATAGGCTAGGTGGCATAGCCAAATGATATGAAATAGATCCAATTCTCTCCATAATTTTAGAAGGGTCAATGTACCTAGGGTTCAGTTTCCCTTTCATCCCAAATCTTATAACACGCTTCCATGGATATACTTTTAAGAAAACATGATCTCCCAGTCGATATTCCAAATCCTTAATTCGATTATTTAGATAGATTTTTTTCTACTTTGTGTTGATTTTATATGACCTTGAATATCTTTTACCTTCATTGTCGCTTCATTGTCAAGCTCAAGGCCCACAAGCCTCCTTTCTCTAAATTTATCCCAAGAAGTTGGTGTATAAAATCTCTTTCCATACAATGATTCATATAGTGCTGTTTAAATACTTAAATAGAAAAGATTATTGTAGGGAAACTCCAATAATGGTAAATATTGATCCCACATACCTTTAAAGTCATTTGAACAAGATATCAACATGTTCTCTAAGGTTTGGATCTTTCTTTTTGATTGCCCATCAGTTTTTGGGTGATATTTTGTACTCAATCTAAGTTCAATATCCAAATATTTTTGAATAATTTACCATAATTTCGATGTAAATCATGGACCAGGATGAGAAATATTTGGTAGAGGTTCTCCATGAAGTCTCACAACTTCCTTAATAGAGAGTCGTGCTTGGCGCTCCGGTGGAAAATCCAATTTTATAGTGAGGAAATTTGAATATTTCATAAGTCAATCAACAATTACCCATATCGCATCATTCTTCCTTGGAGTTTTAGGTAATCTAGTGAAAAAATACATGGTGATTTCATCCTATTTCCATGTAGGAATAGGTAGAAGTTGCATGACTCCTTTAGGATTTTGTCATATAGCCTTTACTTGTTGACAGACTAAACATATTGATACATAATCAACAATTTCCACCTTCATGTTGTCCCACCAGAAATGTTTTTTTTCAAATATATATACATTTTAGTGATCCCAATATTTATAGAGAAATTAAATCTATGAGCATCATCAAATAACTCCCTTTTTTATCTCAGGTATAGAGGTAACACATATTTCATAATTTCATCTTCATACATGAAGTCAGTCAACTTCCCATCTTTCATAGCATTAATTTTCTTTTAATTATTATCATAATTAGATTATGTAGCCTTAATTCTTGCTAATAAATATGGTTGGGTAACCATTTGAAAAATTAGTGATGTTTCACCTTCATTGATAATCCCTATATCCATCTTCACTAGATCTATGTTCAAAGGATCCTTTTTAATCCTCATTTTTTTGAGAAATCCATGATCCTTCCGGCTCAATGCCTAGACTACCGTATCTTCCATTCCTGAGTGGTAGTGTATGGAGAAATCATAGTCTTGGAGTAGTTTGAGCCATTTCTTTTTCCACATGTTGGGTTTTTCTATGAGAATATATACTTCAAACTTTTGTGATCCGTATATATCTCACATTTTTCTACCATATAGATAATGTCACTACATCATTAGAGAAAATATTATAGCTGCTAATTCTAGAACAGGAGTAGGATAGTTTTTTCATGAATTTTTTACTGCCTTGATGTATAGGCAATAACATTATCAATCTACATAAGTACAAAACCATGTCCTTTATTTGATGCATCATTATAGATCAAAAACCCATCATTCACCAATGATAGATTTAGGATGGGTGAATTTACTATTCTCCTATTAAATTCTTCATTATATTCCAAAAATTCTTTTTTCCATACAAATTTAACACCTTTGCGTGTAAGCATGGTCATTGGGTCGGATAAATTGGTGAATTTCTTAACAAAACACCAATAGTAACCTACTGAACCAATAAAACTACATACCTCGGTTATGTTTTTTGGAGTAGGCCATTCTTGAAATACCATTGCCTTCATATGATCAATAGATATTACATCCTTAGATATAATGTCGCTGAGAATGGAAAGTGATTGAAGCCAAAATTCACTCTTGCTAAACTTCCCATATAATTCATTTCAGTTTAAGAGTCTTTAGAATAGTGTGCAAGTGATTTTCATGATCATTGTAGCTTTTTGAGTATACCAAGATATCATCAATAAAGACCACCACAAAGTCATCAAGATATTAATTAAAAACACTAGTCATTAGATCCATGAAAATTGAGAGTGCATTAGTTAGTTCAAAAGGTGTTATTGTAAACTTGAAATTCCCATAACCGGTTCAAAATGCATCTTTTCGAATATCTTCTTTCCTCAAAAGCAACTGATGATATCCAGATTCAAGGTCAATCTTTGAAAAATATCAAGCTCAATGAAGTTAATCAAATAAATCATCATTGCGAGGTAGGGGATACTTTTTCATTATTTTTATAGCATTTATCTCCCGGTAGTCGATTCACAACCTTATAGATCCATCTTTCATCTTAACAAAAAGAACAGGAGCTCCCCATAAAGGAACACTAGGGAGAATAAATCCTTTATCAATGAATTCCTCTAGTTTTTTCTTCAATTCCACTAATTCCACTATGAACATTTAATTAGGGTTCATTGATATGGGCCCTGAATTAGGAATTAAGTCAATGGAAAAAATCAATATCCTGCTCTAGAGGATGTCTTGGTAATCCTTTAGAAACCCACCAATATATTATTTCACAATAGGTACATCCTCTATTTGAAAATAAATTTCCCCAATCATAGTTATTGTATTCCCTTCCTCCCCAATAATGAAGTTCAGTAGAGATACTGGGGTGGATCTAAATGAGAATCAGATGGTGATGTTTCCACACTAAAGATAAGGGATTCCACATCATCCTCAAAAATTGTAACATCCTTATTCTTATAATAAATTTTCACATCATGTTTCGAAATTCAATCCATACTGAGGACTAGATAATAGTAAATCATGGGTACGACAATAAAAGCAACATATAAAGCTTGTTTATATTCCATAATGGGGGCTCTGTGACACAACATTTTTTCAATGATACTTCCCTTAGAATTTTTGACTAACAACTCCCTCAATAAATCAAATTAGAAATATCTATTATTCATGGAAAAATGAGAATATATAAAAGAATGTGATGATCTATAATGAAATAAATCATTGGCTAAGTTTAAGAAAACAATTAAGAAACATGCCTCATTGTTATCAGGAAATTCAATTTCAGCAGTTGTGATCGCATAATCTTGTTCATGCCCCTTGGCCTTTTCTGTGGCATGTTTCCTTGATGCGTTTTGAAAATAATTATCATAGGGTCCCATATTCCTAAAATTATATCATTTAACATTAATATATTATAATTTAACCTTACAATCACCAGAAAGATGACCATTTTGTCCACACTTTTAGCACACCCCTTTTATTTTTAAGTAGACACTAGGGTGTTTCCTTTAATAATAATCACAGGTAGGAAAGTAAACCCTTATGTTATTTCCCATTTAATTATTTTATTTTCTAGAGTATTTAGTAACCCTATTATTCTCATTGATTTCCATTAAAGTCATAACACTTAGAAAACATCTTCATAGTCTTTATAGAGCTTGAGACTATATTTTCATATGATGATAAACATTAGGAGTCCAGATACCTTCAAAGGAATGGTTTTAAACCATCAAAGAATTGGTCAATCTTTCTCCTTAGATTATATATGTAGTCCACAACATGATTTTATAGCCTTGTAAATTTTCCATCATACTTAGAAACATTTTCATCCTCCTACCTCAGATTCAAGAATTGACATTCTATATCCACTCATTATTCGTGGGGAATATATTTTTCTTGGAATATTTCCTTAAATTCCCTCCATTCTATATCTTCTATTTATTTCTCCTCCTTTCTATTTAGGATTAATGATCACAACTAATCCACATCTCCCGATGGTGATGATAAAATTCCATGACAACCTTCTCTCTTTTGTTACATCTCTAAGTGATAAATATCTTCTCTAGGGAACTTATCCACTGCTTAGCTACAAATGGGTTTGTAGTCCCATTGAATGATGGAGGCTATTGTCATATAAAGTGATCTAACATAGCTCCTCTATGTTTTATATCAGGATGCTCCATAAGGGTAAGTTCATTGTTCATAACCTAAGTAAGTTGTCCTAGTATAGTTATAAGTTTCTCTGAACTAGTTCCAGCTCCATATCCAACATCATTATCTTGCATAGGAGGAAAATCCCTACATGGGATACGTGCGTTCATGAAGTTTCCATTCCTTATACTAGTATCAATTTCTAAATAATGGTATACACTAGATTAGGTTATAAATCATAATATATAATCTCAATGTATAAAAATACATATCATAAATTGAAATTCAATACATAGCTAATCTCATAATCATAAACAAGGTTTATTTGAGTAAAATTGTTCATTTAAATCCATCATAATGGTTTGTAAAGAAAATGTGAATTATCCTAAACATATTCCCCAGGAGTGTCAAATCAGGTGCCTAGTGAGTCCAGTTGTTGTGTACTAGGAATCCTAGGGTCATTCGTGATACTCCTTATTAGAATTTTCAATCCTAGGTACATCTGTTCCTAAACTACGTCCACCTATAGTATCCAAACAAGGATGTATTTGTTAAAAAGATCCATATAATCCATTCCGTACCAAAATTATAGGATGTTCTTATATGTTTATTCACATAGAACATCTTAGGGATTTGTTCCCAAATCTATGTTCCCTAAATCTAGTTTCCATGTTTTCTACTAAACTTCATCTGATACCAAATGGAAAGACTTAAACCCAGTTTCCTAGAGCCGGTGCCTTATTACAGAACATTGGAAAGATTACAAGGAATCATGTCTCGATGAAATGAATAGTTTAGTAGATTTGGAAAAAATATACATATATAAGATCAACATTACAACATGAAATGTAAAACGACATATATGTTACATTGGGAATATCCAAAACTCCACGATTATCCCTGCAAGTCAGTCATAATATAAATATTTCTGCCAAGGAAAAAATGAAACATAATAAAAGGTAATATTAGATGCTCAGTAAGGGTAAACAATACAGTGGAAGATATATTAAACATAAACATTATGCATGGTTAATAATTGAGAAAACATACCTTTAAAAAAAACTAGAACATAATATTGCAGGAAAATGAGATGAGTAAATATTTCCACAATAAATCATAACCATGGGTATTATAATAGTTGAATAACAACATGAACTATGAATTTATAGATTCATAATGAGTGAAGTTCATATACTAGAAATAATGAAATGTACCGTCAAGGCCTTGGCTAAGTCATCTAAATATTATTAAGGCCTTGGCCAAAACCATATCAAAAAATGGGAAAGGCCTCAGCCAAGTCCATATCTATTTGCCTCATGAGACCTACCGATGAATCGATGGGCTATATTGGGCCCAACCATCATATAATAAGTCCAATGAATTCCTAATATGAGTGGGTATAAACATAAACAACATGTACATTCCTATTGAAACTAAAATATGAAATATAAAAAACTTTCCCTGAACATTAAACTTAAACACTAACCATTCCGAGTAAATTGGTGAATGGTTTTAGTATAGCACATCCAAAATCAAACTAGTCATAAAAAATTATATTTAATATGGTAGAATATATTATACGTAACAATAAACAAGAGTGTTTAAATAGATGAAGATACTCTTTTAAAACCATTGAGTAATTATTCAGATAAATAATCTGTTCCATTGAAAAGAAGAGTTATTTTGGAAAAGTATTTGTATAAAAAAAATTTAAGTAAGATAGTATTCTCATAATAAAATGATTGATTTTATAATGATAATGGTTGTTAAAAATTATTATATAGTTTCATTGAAAATAGGAAAGAATATGAGAAATTCCCTCGAAACCTGCTTGTATTTCAGAATGAATTTTGAATGTTCACTTTTAAAACATGTGACTCCCCATAAAATAAAGTAGTATTGTGGTTGGTAAACATATATAGAAAAATAAAACAAAATTTACAAGGAGTACATAATAACACATAAGAAATAAATTGAGTTATGTGGACAATAACTTATCCTGAATAAAAATGGAGGTTTGTGTAGAAAACCCTTAGCTAAAATCTGAATGTGTTCTGCTCCTGAACTTATGGTCCCAGAATATGAAATTAGACTTATTTAATAACTTAATTGCAAATATTTTTTGACATATATTTATTTTATTTAAATTTATTAAGATATTTATTTCCTTATTAATAAGTTATAATATTGAATTCTGTCATTCTGGAAAGTTCGCTTCCTTGGTTTTTGTGATCGGTATATTTGTATATGAGTATGCATATTCATGTGTAAAGGTTTTAATTCCCCAAAATAAAAATTATATATTATTTATGAATATTTAAAAGTGTTAATGTTAATATATATCATTTTTTAAATGTTATGAGGAAAAATCATTGGATGAAATATTAATGACAATCACATAGATTATTTGGCGGTATTTGGATTATTATGAACTAGTTTTGTCATATAAATTTATTCTATGTAAATATACTGGTTCATGGATAATAAGTAGGTTATAATAAATTTATTTTAGTATAGTTCTACCATAATAATTTTTTCGTAGCTAGTAATGAAGGATAAATTAAAGAATGAAACTTCATCGTCCACGAAGGTTGTAAATTGGAACCTCACAAAAGATGATTTTATTTATATAAAAGAGAGAGAGAGAGAGTATGTTGGTTGATAATGGTTATTACATTAACATGGTATAATTCTAGTATATATATTTTAAAATATTTATAACGATAAATTTTACATGAGAGTTTAGGATAAAATAAGAATTGAATATAAATTGACATGAAACTAAATAAAAATGCAAGATGCTTTACCTCATGTAATAACCTCCTTGAGAACCTCTTTAATTGAAATGGTTTTGGTATTATGGAAATACCAAGAGCTAATGGATGTTGTGAGTGACTATGTAATTGATGTTTTGTATAACTTATTAAATTAAAAAGAATTTATAGGAGTGAAGAGAAGAATGAGTGGGGGGGGGGTATACTGGAGGTGGGGAGTGAAATTTTAATTTTATATTAATTATTTTATTAATTCCCTAAAGTCAACCAATAGTGTTGATTAATGTGACCTATAATAGTAATAAGGTCACGTTAGTTTGTACCTAGTGGTATTAAATTATCCTAACATCAATTATGCCACATTAAATCATGTATTTATTATTTATCATAAATTAATGTATTTTACTATTCACCCAGAAATGAAGTGTTTTAGAAAAATCCCAAAAATTTACTCCAACAAATTTTTAATGTATATAATTCAAAAATGAATTCTATATTATGAAAATAAAATTCTAAATATTTTTAATTTATTTTTATATAAAATCATATTTTATTTCAAAAAAGACTTAAAAAATATAACCAATTTTATAAAACCATGAGAATTTAATAAAGTCTTATAAAATTATATTATAACAATAAGAAAATAAAGTAACAATTTCTGATTATATTTTATGAAAATAAATTTCCATTTTAAATTATTAAATGAATCAAAAAATAATAATTAAAAAATTTATGACATACATAAATACCAATACATATATTATGATCATTTTTTCACTTATAAGATGCTTAAATTGTATTTACACACACATGGGTGATGTTTCTATTTTTTACTAATTTACTATTTGTTAGTATTCATTACTATTCAAAATGGTATGTTAATATTCATAAGGTTATGTTACTATTCATTAAAAAAACAAAAAATTTCTTATCAAACTCTAAATATCCTACTGAATGTAACCGTGTTTTTCAGTTTTTTAAAATTCAAAATCACACAGGTGGTAAAATTATGTTTACTGGTTAGGTTATATCAAAGTGGTTTTTTGTAGAGACTTGGTGTTTTATGAATTCAATATTAAATTTATTTTGAAAACCATGGGGGTGTTTCAAGGACATTATAGCATTACTCCTCCTGGTCAATCTTGGAGTTTCTCATCTATTTTTCTTTCATGGAATTCATGGTTCCAAAGTTTCATACTCCAATCCCATGAGTCTTCCTTCATATCCATCATTGACACACTATTATATATTTATTAAGGCATAATTTCTTTGTTAATATCTTCAATGGTAGTAATGAAAGTATCCAAGGTCTCCTATATTGCGTCAACCTCTCTTGAGAGTGATGATTCTTGGGGTGATTGGATTCTAAATTCTATTTGATGATATTTTTGTCCTTGGTTTTTTTGTGGCCACTAACCCCAACATTTATTACCATGAATTGTAATAATTATAATTTACCTCTTTTATATATGTACCTTGGGGTTGTTATTGTGGAAACATTATTATGTCTATCACTCTAGTTTTCTATTCCATAAATGTTGTTATCCAGATATTTTTTTCAACCATGTGGATTCCAAATCGTTGTGTCCCTTCTCTTTTCTAATGGAATATATTGCTCTCAATTTATTTTTATATGTTTTATCTATCTTCTAGGGATTTAATCATTAGTGATCCTCTAGATTCAATGTTTAGAATCAACCTATTTCTTATGCATGTTACTTATTGAAGGTTTCTGTTAGAATCTAAAATTCAATACCATGTTTGGGGAATTTATTATCCATATATCTCTATCATTCCCAAGTATAAAAGATAAATTTTTATTTTAATTAACTATAATTTAGAATTTTTACCAATATAGACATTGATTTGGATGGGGGGAGAAGTGAGTGAGGATGGTCTTCGATAGGTCATCCCATGTAGTGATGGAGTGTGCTGGAAGGATATGAATCCATTTAATTGCTCGATCTTGTAATGAGAATCATAAGAGACAGGGTCTAAATATATCACTTGAAACATTATGGAATTGTAATTAGTCCTAGAGATTATGCAATATTCCTAAGTGTTCATATATTAATGTGGTAGTTTGGTGAATTTCACATTGTTTAAAATCATCTGCATGATTGAAGGTTTGATCTGGAAGTGATTTTATATAATGGGAGGTTCTAGGATGCTTGGTTACAATCCCGTTTTTGATGGTCTCCTATAATCCATGGGTGTCCACATCCATGGATATCAGTGAAAAACCCTGACAACTTGATTGAACTCTGCACCCAACATGGTTATAGTAACTTTTCATTTATGGGTGTGATTAGTGTCTGGATTTAACTCAATGATCTCTTTTAATTTTTATCGGGTGTGTTAATGTACATTAGTGGATTTTAATATGAAAATTAAATCAAAAACACACTAGTGTAAACAGGGAAAGTAAAATAAATTATGAAAATAAAAATAAAAAATAAACCCCAAAATAACCTACAGCCATCCAAAAAATGACACTATTTTTGATAGTCGTTAAGGGATTTATTAAACCCATACTGTTATAATGAAATTTCAAAATTTATGAAAACATAAACCATGATTCTTAATTAATTAAAGTATATTATATGGAAAGATGATTATGAACCCTCATTATGGTGAATCAGATTAATTTGTTTTTTAAAAGAATGTTTCTTTATTTAATTTTTAAGAAAGTAGAAAGAAAAAGGTTTATTTATTTTGAAAATAATAGAGAACAGAGTAGATTTGGTTTGTTAGGAAATCAATTAGAGAAAAGAAAAATGAGGTTTTGTAGTTTTAGGGTTTGTGTAATATTGGATTTTTGGAAATATATTGATAAACCATGTGTGGAATCAGAGTTGGGGAAAGGTGTATTTAATGGTCATGGTATCTACTCCCCAATGTGGAAATCCATTATATCCCATGGTTTGGTAATTTAGGCCTTTTCCAAATCCAGTTTGTGTGGATACAACATTTAAAACTGGGTTCCCTAAATGAAAATGGAAATTCCTCAATTCAAGGTCAATATTTGTGAAATTAAATGGTTCCTTTCAGGTTTATTAACAAAAGGTCACGATTAAACAAAAATAAATGGATTCGAATTATATAAATAAATTGAGGGAAACCATATACATAAAAAAAATAAAAGAATAAAATCTAAATATAACTTCAACCTTTGGTTGTATTACCTGAAAATAGTGTGGGAATTACACCCTCATCCTAGTGATAAGGCAGTAAATTGTAATGAATAAAGTAAAATAAAACATAAATAAAATAGAAAATACATCAAACTATCCAGGACACTATACAGTGCAGCATCTCACCCCATGCTTTGATCTCCAATTTTTTCTAGAAGAATCCACTTAGACCTCTATTTACAGACTCCTTATGGGGTTTTCATCTTTAAATACATCATAATTAGTAAAAACTTTATATCGAGTGGTAACAGGGTCGTAGAATAGGCCTCCTACATTATTTTAATCTAATATGGCCATTTTTGGGTCGTCTTGACACTTTCAAATCATGTACATATTTCACCACGTGTAATTGTTTCACTATGTGTATGTTTTTCAACTCATGAAAGAGTTATAGTTTAGCTTTAGTAGTATTATGGCCGGGCCATATGTATCACATTTTGAAACATGTTATTATCACCCAAATATCTCTTTCTTCAATTCATGTCTTATCTTATTTTAATTTCTTTTAATGCTCTCACATCGTATAATTTTTACATGACACAAAATGTCAATTCCCATATCTAGATTCTCTATTTCCCCTTATCTCTTCATTTTATTCACCCAGGAGTGTTTCATAGGCATCCTTCATTGTGTGAAGCTTTCATTTTTCTGGTGCCGCACTATGCCATTTCCAAAAATCACATATGTTTTATACAAGTTCAAATATTCTCTGTATCTTACTAAAAATCACAAAACCAGGTTAATGATTCAAATATTAGAATGAATATCCCTGAAATTACAGACATCAATTTATTAAAAAACCATAACATATATACATTAAATACACATATCAAATAACTCCACACATGAATTTAGACTTTTCCTTAATGATGGAATCTCAAAATACTATGAAGGGCTATCACCTTACAAGAAAATAAATTCAATATTTATTAAATCAATTGATTAAATGGGAAATTAAATGATCAAAAATCACACAGTAAAACTCACTTTCACAAAATTTTCCAAAGAAAAAAAAATCAATAATGTATTTTAATTTTTCCCATTTGAAATATCCTAGGATTTTCTTTCATCGTTTTATATTTTTCAGTTCATTATTAATATGAATTCCATTTTTTGTCATTCTCAGTTGGAATTTTTCCACTCATCATCATGGAACGAATGTAATTAGAGTTTAGAATATAAATTCTAATCATTCTATTTACCATATGATTTAAAATCATCTAATTTCTCAACCACGTAGATACAGAATAACAAATAATCATAATGGATTGACTATTTTAGGATCAAATAACTCCGAGGCTTAGGGATAATAGGCAAATGATTTAAAACAAGTAAATATCAAAAGGGGGGATTTTATATAGAGTAATTTCAATTATAATAACAAACCACTCAATGAAATTCTCCACTCTTATAATATCTCAAAGAAGGATCATGAATAAATTAAATGAAATAAATGAAACACTTGATTTTATTTATTTATTTATTTTCTTTTCTTTTTTGAATTTTTTATATGGGAGAAATCTCATAGCCACCATCCAAACCAAAATAATCTACACACAACACTAATAATAGTAGTTATAATAATATCACTGGTCAAGAAGTATTGATTTTTCAATTTTCCAAGATTCAACCCATTTTTTTCATTTTTTACAAGAGGGTGTGCAATAAATATAAATAAAATTCCTTCCCAAAATGCCATGAACCACCACACTTATCCATTAAAAAATTATATCCCTACCACCAATTGTTGACTTCTCCAATATTATTTTTGAATATTATTTAAGGTAACTAAATTATTAATTAGAACTATTTTATCCTCTTAATTACTTTGAATCATCTTTATAAGTGTTTTTGGGTTTAAAAAAGGGGTTCTTTCAAAAAACTGATTTAAAATGAATAATAATTCTGCATATTAATTAATTAAAATAATCCCAAATGGGGAATGTTTTAAATGATAAATATATATTATATATCATTAAATATTAATTTAAATTAATAAAATCATTATCAATATTTATATAGTTAATAAAAAACAATCTTTTCCCAAATGAATACTCTTCTTAAAAATTTGTTATCTCATTGCATATACATGATTAATTTTTAAATATAAGTCCTCAAATTATGTTAGTTGAATGTGGAAAAATGGATCCCATATTTTTAATCCTAATAATTAATAATTTATAAAAATTAAAACTTGATTTTATACCATAATGATTATTGAAAACATTTAAAATTAAACACAACAATTAAGGTAAATTGAGTTTATTGAGGGATTAAACTTTACTCTTTTTGGAATAAAATGACTAAAAACATGTACAACACCCAATGGTAGAAAACCTATCGACCCTTATGACATAATTATCAAATTATTTGGGTATTTGTTGAATTTGTCACTAAAAGTGACCTATATAGTAAGTTAAGTAAGGAAAAATACAAAAAAGAAACTTCTCTATTTTTAATTTCTATAATGTTTTTGGATAAGAAAAAATAAAATATAGGTTTGTTTATAAACATAATTTGAAAATATAAATGATTTTTTATATCATAATAATTTATTTTATATTTTTTGAGATTAATTATTTACAATTAATTCTTAAGAAATGCCAACATAGTAATTAGTTTGTTACAAATTTAATAAAATAAAAGGTACTAAAAATATTAAAAGTTAAGTAATATGAATGATTTATTTTCTAAAAATAAAATTTTATATTAATATATAATGTTATATAAGTATTATAATAAAGTAATCTAAATCCATCATTGTCATGATGTTTTTTTTAATTCAAAATAAGTGAATAATGTCAAAATTGACATTATTGTTTTTTATAATAAGTGATATTATATTAAATGATTAAAAATTATTAAAAATATTATCTTAAATCAAGTTATATTAAAATGTTAATAAATATGAAATATTTTCTATTCACTGGTCAATTGTTATTTTATAATGAATATATTGACCACTAAGTTGTAAAAAAATCTGTTATAATGGCTAAGGTTAAAAGGTGTTTTTGCTCGTTATAAGCTCCTGTGTTAAAATTAATTTTCAATATACATTGGATTTATTATTTGATAAATTGGATTAAATAATTATAATAATTGGCTCAAAATTATCTAGTAAGGAACAAATTATTTTAGTCTTAATGGATAAATTACTTATGTCAGAAAACTAGTTACTATAATGAAAATCCAAATTGAAAAGATACAAGGAATCTTATGAGTTTAGGAACAAAATGTTTAAAACATTTGTTAATTGTGTGGGTTTTGGATGTGTTTTTTGACAATATAATCCCTAAAACCCATTAATTATCAATATTTGTTACACTTTAGGTAAGATTGACCTCTCAATAGTGAATAATTTTGTGTATTTCTCAAAATGCCACACCTCATCAACTATAAAAGGAAACTCACTCCCCTTACTTCTTCACACATCTAAAGTCATTTATATCATAAAAAATATTCCCAAATAACTACCCAAAATTCCTCCCCTAATTCTATACGACTTATTTAAGGATTAAATTATACCTTTCAATGCATTAGTGCAAACCAAAGAAGGATACCCAATGAATAGGTAATGTTATTCAATGAGTGACATTATTTTACTTTCTTCTCTACATAATTCTTTTTTCTAATACCATGATTATAAAATAAAAAACATATTTACCCTAAAATACTTCAACCACATAAACTTCTATAAAATGGGTACAACATCATCATCCATGTGCATAACAGACAACCACCTTGAAAAACAATGTCACTCATTTTTTCATTACCAGCACTCATGATTGGGTAGGATAATGGATATAAATTTTATATATGAAATTATTATAAAAATTATACCTATGAATTAATTATATCATATATACCATTATAATATTCCATTTCATAGTGGATTTTATAACATCGCTCATGTATATGGAAGACTACAGCCTCACAAAGCGATGTGATTCATTTTCAAAAACACATTACATTGAATGTAATAAGGGTAAATATAATAAGTATATGTGATATAAATGAAATATTAATGATATTAATGAAATATTTATCATTATATAAATATAATATATCATTTTATTTTTACCCTTTGACTCACTGAAAAATATGATAACGTCGTTCATAGGCGTGTGGACTACCTTCTCCTCAAAGAAATGTGATTCATTTTTATATCCCTACATAAAAAATAATGTTATATATATAAATACATATAAGTAAATAATATTTTATTGATGATATTATGACCATTAATTAATGATAAATGTTACTAAATTTATTTCTATAATGATCATTTAATAATGGAATCGTTACTCAAGTGTACAAACAATCTACCGTCTCCATGATTGTAACATTAGTTCCTTTATCATAACCAAAATTCCTGATTGTCTTTAAAAGTATTATTTATGTATCAATATGATAATTATTTCATGATTATTATTAGGTATATGTTTAAATAATGAACTCTAAGACCATATTCGACCTACCAAATTCATTTTTGACACATAAGATGAATATGGTCAAAACATATGATGTAAACCTATTTAATTAAGTAATTATATATAACATGACAATATGTGAAATAAAAGTAATAATAAAATTGATAAATATTCAAAAATAAGTAAATATTTATCATACATTTATTATTGCTGAAGATATAGAAAAAGCATGAAAAATCGATCACAAGGTAATGGTTTTCGCGTCTCACTTTTATATTAGTGCGATTTAGGCCATATTCACCAATTATTTTAGTTTTGTGATTTAGATACTTTGCATGAATTTATTTTATGGTTATTATACTTAATATTATTTGGATTTAAATATCCATTTTATAACCTTTCATTCATGCAGTTTATGGTTCTAATGTTACCAAAGCGGTATAGGAATTTTTGTCTCCATTTTCATTCATTGAGTTGTATATTATGTTATAAACCTATATTTTTTTTATAAAATGAATATAATACTGATTTGGAATTTTATATCTTCAATATAATTACTTTAATGATATTATAAGTTTTAATTAATGTTATTCATTCATGGGTATTATGATTCAATGTTATCAATGTGGTAAAAGTCTTTTGTTACAATCTCATCATAGATCAGAACTGTGTATGATTAAGTTTTTGACATTGAAATATTATAATTATCATTACAGATCTTATACTATGGTTATTAAAGATATTTTCAAGTAATAGTTACAATTTTCCCACTCTTTGGTTTTTATAATAATTGAGATAAATGCTTTTAAGAAAATCCGACATTGTTTATCTAATCTATCGAAAATAAATATTCTTCCAAAACCACAATTTCTAAAAATATTTTCAAAAATATTTTTAAACATTAAAAAATGTTTTATTAAAGAAATTTTTACCAATTTTTTTACATGAATTTTTTTCAATGGAATACTCTTGTCTCTTTTCAATCATAGAAATTATCCAACCTTTTTACAGTGAAAAAAGAAATAACCTTTTAATATGTATAGTATGTAGGGTTTTACCCACCATGATGACCATTATTTATTTAAATAATATTTTTTAATTTTACTTGTTAATTTTAATTTTTTTAATATTATAAAAAATATTATTTTTTAAAATTTTTTTACAATGAAAAGGAATTTTAAAAATGTTTTATATTTTAAAAAGTGATTTCAAAATTAAAATGATATTTTTGTCAAGAATGGTACTAATGATATTTTAATATAATTTCAATTCATCAACATTAAAATCCCTTGTTGTTACGTATCCTACCCTGAGGATATTATTTAACTAATACCATCCTCATTATTTCTCTAGATGGATTAGGATTTTTCATATATATTGTTTTCGAACCCATTTAGTTTCCATGGGTTAATCATATTCTCTAATGAATAATGATTTTTTAAATGAGTTATTATGATATTAATTTTATATGTTATTTATTAATTACTTGGTTCTCAGATATTATAAAGGATGAGTGCACCCATACAGCGCCAGGTGAGCCCGTTATAGCTTAAAGGATGAGTGTGCCCAGATAGTGCCCCAACACATTGGGTAATGATTATGTTCTCTCTACAATTATATTATAAGTTGGTCATATGGTTATTATAATTTTTCGGGGTTCTATAGGGATTTTTATGTGTTCTATAAGTTTTCTATGATATTTTGTTCCAAGATATCAATAATTTTTATTTATTCTTTATATAATTTTTTGATGTCTCATTTGATCATATTTGATATCACATGCCTCGTGATTATTTATTCTTATGGATATTTAAATTTTTAAAGACTTATTACATGTTTTAATTATCCATGTATTGGTGGGTATGAATATTGTTATGTTATACTCTTGCACATTTATAATTCCATAAAACCCTTATGATATCCTTAAGCTTATTATTGAAATTAAATTATTAATTCTTATACTTACACTTAATGAGAATTTAAGATCACTCTTATTATGTTTCCTATTACACTGATTATAAACAGTGAAATTGAATAATTTGTTTTTTGAATGTTGTTCATCTGGATTATGATGATGTCTTATGGTGAGAAAAATATGTCTTAAATGGGATAAAATATCTTTTAAATTCATGTGAAATTTTTAGGAAGGATTTTTCAATAATTCTCTAAAAATATAAACCTAATGGTTTTTAGAAGAATTAGGTGACAAATATTTCCCTTTTGATATTATATGGTTTTAATGGAAACAAATCGGGTCATAATTATCAGTATCAAAGCTAGAAATGTAATGTTTAGGATTTCAGCATCGAATCTACAATTCTGGGTTTGAGACTATTATAGTCGGAATAAAAGGGACGTATTAAATATATTCGGAGATTTAGATGTTTTTATCCATGGTTAGATTAAGAGTTAAAGATACCATTGTAGGTATATGAGATTAAGGTGATCATATGTTAAAAGTCTTAGACATCACTTTAAGTTTCTAAGAGATAAGATATTAAAGAGATTAATGACATTTGAGGTGACACTCTAAAAGGTTGAATTATTTATAACGATATGATTTAACATTAATTATGCATTTAAATTATGTGGAAATTAAATTTAAGGTATTGATAACTTTAGGGTTTGTATGGTCTTGGATATTGAGAACAAAAGTTTTACTATATAGATAACCATTGGATTGAAAACTGATTTAGTGACTATGTGAATAAGGTTACTTCTAAAGAAGATCTCCATATTTTTGGGCATGAATATGAAATGTACAACATAAACTATTAGGTTAAAACACTTATTAATTTTAAGGTTATTGATGTATTTTCGGATATAGGGTTATGGAATGATTTAGTTTAAAAAATGGGTATTACAATTAAATTTGGAATATTATTGTATAATATAAAGGTTTATTAATTTTGGTTATTATCCAACAATGCAGTAACGATTTTGGTTTTGGTTAATTTTCCAAGACAATGGGTATATATTTTTATTAATATTATAGTTATGTGTTCTTCAAATTTTGAATTTAGAGATTCAAGAAATAAAAATTCTTCCTAAATACACTTCTCTTGGAAAAAATATGAGGTTGTAGTGGAAATTGATTATAGGATGAATTTATACTCATCATGTAAGTATATTTCCAAATTCCATTAGTCTAGATGTTTATATAATTCTAAAAATATTGAAAAGGGATCTTAAAACAAAAATATTATCTATGTGACTTTAATTCCAATGAACCAGTGTTCTTTTAAATCATCATAGGTTTATGTCTTTGGGGACATAAACTCACCATTGATAATTCACATGTTTGTGTACACTGACCTCAATCCCTCTCAATAATTATTTATGATTTTCTTCTATTCACACCTAGGTTATCATATTCGAAAACCTAGTTATGTGTTATTCTATATGAACATTTTATTTACATTTTCCCTTTTATTAACAGGATTTTTTTTCTAAACCCTTTTTACAATGTGGGATTATAATAAATGTATTTTCAAATTTATAATGTTTAATTTCCTAGTTAAATTTAAAATTAGGAGGAAATAATTGATTAAAGGGTTGGAGGATGTAACACCCTGATTTTTTAAAATAAGATACTTATATTTAATATTATAAAGGACACACAACAGTCTGTTTATCCTTCATTACAAGCAACACAAAATTTATCATTTGTAACACACAACCTCTATATTATTATGTTAAATATTGTATTCAACATGAAACACTTAACTTAAATGATCCATGATTTATATAACCATCATAACCTAGCCTCTAAATTGATAGGTTTGGATAGTAATATCTAATTTATCAAATATATATATATATTTCTTAATCAAAATAACTTTTTTATAAATTTTAAGTAAATAATCAATCAATTTATAGTAAATCTATTTCTTTCATCAAAATAAAATTTTTCAAAAATGATTATTTATTTCATTTCATGAAAGTACTATTAAAATAATTTTTTGAAATATTTCAAAATTAATTCCAAAAAATGAAATCCATTTTTTTAATAGGGATATAAAAATTTAATTTTGTTAAATTTTGAGTTTTTTGGGAAATATTTATTTTCTAGTGAATTGTCAAAGATACTGATTTTTGATAATAGTATCTCTATTTTCATAAATTAATTAATTTTAAAAGTAAATATATATTTTTGAATATGTTTTAAATTAAATGATGTATTATCTAGTAATATTTAATCCACTTAATTACTTTGAATCGAATTTATATTATTGTTTAGTATAAGTTTGTTTTTTGGTTCAAAAACTGGTTTTTTTCTATAAATTGTTTTAAAATTTATAATGTTTCTCCATTATAATTAATTATAATAATACCTAATGGTGAATGTTGAAAAGGATATATATAAATTTTATTTTATATTATATTAAATAAAATTCATAAAATTACATTTATTAGTTATATAATTAATATACAATATTCTTTTCCTCAAAACATACTCTTCTTAAAAACATGTGGTCTCATCACTTCTACGAGATTTATTATTAAATAAAAATCATCCATTTATTTGAGTTGAATTTTTAAAAATGGAATCTATATTTGGAATCACAATAATTTTAATATCTAATAATTAAAAGATAATTTTTTACCATTATTATAAGTGAAAACTGTAAAAAATCATCATTATAGTTATTGTAAAAAAGCGTTTACCAAGGGATGAAACATTATTATTAAAGGAAAAATGACATATAATATTTTCTAAAACCAATTGGTTGGATATATATAATATCTATACCTTAGGATCTATTTTTATGAGTTTTTGGGACCCCTTTCTGTGAGAGTGACCTATATAATAAGTTAAGTAAACAAAACGAAAAACCTGAACATTTTTTCATTTTAATTTATATAAAGATTTAGTTTAGTGAAATGAATATATGTTCAGTTATAAATATTATTTTGAATTATAAATGAGTTTTCGCAATAATGAATATTTTTTTGATGATTTAATTACATTAAATTATTATGAAATGCCAACACATTCATTATTTATTGAATAATTAACTAAAATTAATGATACTAAAAATATTAAAAGTTAAGTAAATTGAATGAATTATTTTCTTATTCTATATTATTTTTATAATTATAAAATGTATAACATTTTATATTATAATATAATATAACTCCATCATTTTCTTAGTATTTTTTAAATTCAAATTAAATGAATATTGTCAAAATTGACATTAATGTTATTTTATAATAAATGATATTTTATTAAATGATTTAAAAAGACATAAAAACTATCTTCTACCAAGTTATTTTTAAATGATAATAAATATTTAATATGTAAAATTTGAGGAGAATTATTATTTTATAATTAATATATTTATAACATGTGTTTTTTTGGTGGAGGTGTGTTTTGACCATATCATTCCACCAACCCATTAATTATCAATATTGGAGCCACATGATGTATGGTTGGACTCCCCCTCACTTATTAACACATCTCAAGACATTTGGATCATCCAAAACCTTCAAAAACAACTTCACAACTTCCCTACCCTCATCTTATAAGCCTTAGTTTAGGTAGAAAGTCAACCTTTCAAGGCTTTATTGAAAACCTAAAGAGGATACCTGAAGAAGAGGTAATTCTATTCAATGAGCATCTTTAATTTACTTCTTTCCACCCATACTTAAATTATTCTTATACCATGAAGATATAATAACCTAAAAATATTCCATTTTATGATATTTTATTATGATAAGGGTATGACCAACAACCACAGAGACTTCAATCAAATGGTTTATGAAATCATTATTCGTGTGTATGGCAGACAACCACCTCGCTAAACAATGGAATTTGTTTCACCACTACCACCACTCACGGTTTAGTATGATTACAAATATAAAGTTTATATATTATATTAATAAAATTATTATACCTATAGGGTAATTATATCATATATACCCATTTTATATTCCATTCTATAATCGATACAATAACATCACTTGTGTGTACGAAAGTCCACCGCCACACCAAACACTAAGATTTGTTTTTCACTTACGCATTAAATGGAAGGTAATAAAGGTAAATATAAAAAATATACATGATATACAATAAATAATTATGACATTAATGAAATATTTTTAATTCTTTAAATATAATTTATCCTTTCCTTTTTACAATTTGACTCACTAAAATATGATATCGTTGTTCGTTGACGTGCGGAGTACCTCCTCCATGAAGCGATGAGATTCCTTTTTTCCACAACATATCACATGAATGATATATATAAGTATATATAATTAACTAATATTGTATTTATTATGTTATTATCATTATGTAAAGATAAATTTTACTTAATTTATTTCCATAATGATCATTGAAGAATGGAAACAGTACTCATGCATATATATGACCCGCCGTCTCCATGAATGTAATGTTAGTTCATCTATCATAAAATTATTTCATGATTTATTTTAAAAATATATTTGATTTATAAATAAGTTAATAATTTAATTTTTATTGTTCTATATAAGTTTATGTAATTAACTTTGTGACCATTTTTGATATACCGAAGTCATTTTTACCCATAATTTAGATATGGTCAAAACATCTGAGGAAGACCTAATTGATCATGTAATTGTATATAACCAAAAAATAAGTGAAATAAAATCAATAATAAACATTATAAATTTTCCAAATCAAGTAAATAATTAACAAAATTTTATTATTCATTATGTGAAATAATAAGTACGATGAATCAAAATCAAAGTAATTGTATTCTCATCTCACTTTTTTTTCTATGAGATATATTCCATATTCACCAATTATTTTCGATGTGTGGTGTATATACTACCCATGAATGTATTTTAATATTCCTATACATAAATTTATATAGATTTACATATCAGTTTTATGATCTCTTTTTCTTGGGGTTTATCATTTCATAGTCACCAAAGCGGTAAGAAATTTTTGTCTCAAATTTCCTTTTTTGTGATGTATGTTGTGTTATACACCAATATTCATTTCGGAAGTGTATATAAAGATAATTTGAAAAATTATATCAGTAATATTTTTATTTTCATAAAATTATTGGTTTAATTTAATGTTATTACTTTACATGGATTATGATTCAATGTTACTAAAATGGTAATAATATTTTGTCACAATATCATCATTTTTAAGATTGTGTATGATTATGTCTCTGATGTGAAAATATTATAATTCTCACAAATTATCTTATACAATGTTTGTTCAATTTTTTTCATGTAATAACACTATTTTACACTATTCAGAACATAAAATAATTGATAAAATATTTTTGATAAAATCTGTATTTTGTTTCTCTCTTTGGTCGAATTTTTTTCTTATTCCAAAACTATGTTTTCAAAAAATGTTTTCAAAAATATTTTTAACCTTTTAAAATTGTTTTATTAATGAAATATTACCCACTTGGACCTTTTAAATTTTTTCCAATATAATATTTTTATCTCTTTCTGATCAAGGAACTTTTTATCCTTTTTACAGTGAAAAATTAATTTTATTTCAACATGTAAGACACATATAGATTTACTTTCTGTAATGACCATATTTTATTTGAAGCATAATTTTCATGTTTAAAAGGTTAGTTTTGAAGAAAATTTTTTCTTAATATTTTGAGATTTTTTAATTTTTAAACATTATATCAAATAAAAGGATTTTAAAAATGTTTTATGTTTTAAAAAGTGGTTTTATAAATTAAAATGATATATTTCGAAACAATGTTTTTAATGATATTTATGTGGTTTCCCCATTAATAAATATAAAAAAAAACCTTGTTTTACTTATCCTACATATGGGATATTTTGTATTGATACCATCCTCATTCTTTAATCGAATGGATTATGATTGTTTCAAAGATATTTTTATGGAACTTATTTCTTTTCCATGGGTTAATCTTATTCTAAAAAGAATAAAAGTTGTTTTAATGAGTTATAATGAAAGTAATTATTTATTTTTATTTATTCGTTATTTAGTTCATGGACACTATTGATGATGGGCGCACCCAGATGGTGTTGGGTGATCCAGTTACAACTTATATGATGGGTGGAAGAAGATCGCACTCCAATGCATTGGGTAATGATATGTTCTCTAGAGAATTATATTGAATGTTTTTTATGGTTATTTCAATTTATAAGAGTTCTGTTAGGGTTATGTAAGGGTTCTATAAGTGTTTAATGAGATGATGTTACATGATAACAATTTATTATACTTATGATTTCTATGGGATTATGATGTTTCATTTGAACAAGTTTGATATCACATGGATCATGCTTATTTATTCTAATGAATATCTACCTTTTTAAAGCCTTATTTCATGTTTCTATGATATCTATATTTATGGGTATGAAAATTATTATGTTATACTCATGTATTTTTATTATATCATCATACCCTTGTACTCTTTTTAATCTCATTGATGACATTAAATTTTGAATGCTTTTTCTTACCCTTAATTATAATTTGTGCACACCCTTACTATATTCCCTCTTCCCTAGGTTTTCAAGAATGAGTTTGAATGAGTTATATCTAGAATAAATTTTATATGGATGATGATGTCTTAATGTGAAAAATATCAGTGAGGCTAAGTGGGAGAGATGTTCTTTTAAATTCATGTGAATTGTTTATGTAAAAGTTTGTCCGAATTATCTAAAACATTGAACTGAAATGGTCATTGAGTATGTAATTGATCCAATTATTACTTTTTATGTTTTATATTTTGGATCATAATATTGGTTTATAATTATCATCATCAAAGATGGAAATTTAATGTTTACGATTTCAGTACTGGATCAAGGAATGAAAGTTTAGGGTTATTATATGAATGTTCTCAGTTGTATCATGTAAAAAATGTTCAGTACCTTTAATTTATATTTAAACAACACAACTCTACCAAATAACATCACTTTATTGATTTCCATAGGGATGATCAACGATTTCTTCCTCCATCCTGATGAACTAAATGGAAGGTAATGTAAAACACATATCTGTTTCAGTTTTTCAATAATGGTGGAAATGATTTCCCCTCTTGTGTAATTGGTTTGAAATATTATGTTTTATTTATTATACATAGTAATTTTAATTTGACTCTCATATTTCATAATAGAGTCTACCACATACTCTTCTTCAACATTATCAATACCCTCATATTTAGGTATTTTATCCTCTCCAAACTTTTTTTCTTCCATCACAACACAATTCATTATTTCATAGTTAATATTGAAACTTACTTGTTCACAATCAACTCTAAGATAAAGATATTCAATTTTTATGTCTATTACCATATCCCTGGTGGATAAAAATTTTCTTCTCGAAATTTATGATGTTCACTCCACTTCCACGCCCAACAATAATAAGTCTACAAGAAAGTCTAATTCTTTTTGACTTTGATATGAACATATTCAATGACCCCTTAGAGAAACATCCCTATTGAGTATGATAATAGAACTGGAAATCTAGTCGGATTCAGTATCTCTATTTATAGGCTCTTGTATGTTGCTTATAAAATTATATTGAAACTCACACCTAAATCACATAAATATTTTTCAAGCCTATATGCTTTGTTAATGGTAGGAATCGAAAATCTACCCGGATCTTGATGATTTTTAGGTAGTTCATTTGATACCACGGTCGAACACTAATGTATGAGTGGGATAGTTCCAATCTCCTTTAGCTTCATCTTGTTGGATACTACCTCATTTATACACTTTTTATACGTAAAAATATTTTCAATAATTTGTAAAAGGAATATTAATATGAATTTTTTAATGTGTTATGAAAATTTACTTTTTGTACATTCTGTAAAAGGTTGCATCGACATTCATTTTGGTGGTTTTTATTTTTCATATTTTCCATCTTCTTATTAGTCACTCTATTCTATCTCTCTTTTCTTTTATTAATTTATTTTTCTTGGTTTCATATGATCTTGAGTGAATTATCTATTTCTTGGAGATATAGAATTTATATCATCACATGGGATCACTTTAGGAAATCCTTATAGAACTCATCTTGGTCTCTCCAAAAGATGTGCTGTGATTTTTCTTAATTAGGTTTCACGATTCTAGAGTGCCTCCATTTATTACCTTGATTCAAAAATAATCTATTTTATTGATGGACTATGATATTTTGAATATTTCTTATTTTCGTTAATAGCATCCCCAGTGGTATTTATTAAATTATTCAAGGTCCCTACATTATGTGGAAACAGATTGTGAGTGAAGGTCCTTGAGGTTATCAGAATCCTGGTGCTCTCTACTGATATCCTATTCCTTAGTTTTGTTGTATCCACAAACCCAAAAAATTATTCCCAGGATTATAATCTTAATATTTTAATTCTCATGTATACGTACCATGGTGTTGTTATTATTTTCCCATTTTTGTGTCCACCATTCCAGTAAGGTATTACATCTACACCAATATTCAGTTGTTTTTAACCTTGTGGATACCACTTAATTGTGTCCCTTATCCTTGAAACTAGAAGATATTTCTCACTATTTTTTTATTAGGATGTAACTCTCTTATATATATTTCATCATCACTGAACCTACAGCTACAACATCTAAAATTGTCATATTTCCCGATGCAATTACTTTATATAAGGTTTGGATTAGAAGAATAATTTCAATACCAAGTTGGGGAATTTATGATCCATATCAGTGTATTGTTCCGAAGTAGAGTAGATATATTATTCTTAAAAAAGAATATAGTTTATAATTTGCACCCATATTCCATTGATTTGGATGGGGAGAAGATGTGAGTCAGAAAGTTCCTTCATAACTCATCCCATGTAGTGATGTAATGCACTGGATGGATTCCAATCCATTTACGAGCTTTATCCCTCAAATATAATTAGACAATACACAAACTAATTGTATCACATGAAACATTCTAGAATTGGGTTGTATCACATGCTCAAGGAAGCTACCCAGATTAATGTTTGGATCTTCATGGGGTTGCTTAGTGAATTTTACTATTTTGGAGACAATTTGTATGATTTCAAGTTTGATCATGAAGTGATTTTATATAATGGGAGTGCCAGGATGATTAGTTGTAATAATGTCTTCTATGGACACCCATAATCCACAATATTATACAACACCAGATCTCTTTGAAGAAAATAAAAAACCAAGTTGATCTCTACGATCTCCATGATCATAGTTACCTTTCATTTTGGGGTGTTTTTATTTTTTAAATTTATCACAATGATCACGTTTCATTTTTTTTGAGTTTTTTATTATACATAAAAGTTTTTTAATCACAAAATTACAGAAAAATCACACTATTGTAAACAGTGGAATTAAAATGGATCAGTAAAATTAAAATAAAAATAAACATAAAAACTGGCTTGTATCTTCCCCTAGAAGACACGATAGTTGTCATAGTGTAACAACCCGATTTTTTACCAATGGAAATTTACTTCTTATAAATATGTCATATATTCAAATGAAATCACAAAACAATGAACTACTAAGTACTATGTGACAATTAGACATAATTTGGACACTTTTGTATTTTGAATTTTGAAATTTTGACATACACAGTTGCGATCAGTAATATGTTTTTAGTCTGAAAAGAAAAACCTTTTTTGGGTAAATACTTACATATCCTTATGAATAATAACCTACCCTTATGAATTGAAATATGAACCTTAGGAATAGTACATCATCCAGAATAATGGTAACCTCACCCATGATTGTATAAATAAAAATTAGGCATCTTATAAGTGATAATATAACCATAGTAAAAGTATTGATATTTTTGTATGTCAAAAATAAATAATTAAAATTAATTAATTAATTAAAAGAAAAATATATTTTCCTAATTTTATTTATAAATTAATAATTTTATGTCTTCTGGTTTTAAGATAATTTTATAAGACCATACGTAATTTTTTAAAGCATTATAAAATCATTTATAGTATTAAAATCAATATTTTTCAAGTAAATTATGATAATAATTAGAAATTAAATTAATAATATATTTTTATTTTTTAAAAAATAATTTATTTTATTTTTGGATTTTACATGTTGAAAAATGGTTAGGGTGAATTTTTTGGATTTTTCTAAAATACATGAATTTTTGATGAATAGTAAAATATGATAATTCACAATAAATGCTAAAACTGTAATTTACGCTCCGTGATTGAGTCATTGATAATGTAAATGGAATTTGGTTCAAACTCAAAAACACACATTGCTAGTTTTGGTCACAATAATTATTACAATTTCTTTTCTTCTAAATAAAATATTAAACTAAGGATTAAAATATTAAGAAAATCCCCCTCCCCTCCACTATAAAAAACCACCCACACTCACCACTTCTCTTCACACCTCTAAATCCTTGTTCCTTCCCTAAATTCTACCCAGATATCTCCACATGATCATCCCCCATGTCCTTTATCCCTTGGTCACTTAAAAAGACCAAATCCTCTCTCCTTAAGAGGTTCTCAAAGGAGCTAAAATCAAGAGGTATATTCCACTTTCCAATTATTTTATTTTCAGTCAAGTTATATTATTGTATTTTTTATTTACTCAAATACCTTCACAAAAATTGTCTTATAACTATATTAACATAAATTTATTGTAATTTTTTTATTCTAATGGGATAATTAATTATCATCTCTCCTTTCCCCTGCTTTTACAAGCAAAGAAATGAAAACATAGTCTGAGATGTGTTAATTAACCACATTCAAGACCATCAGGTTATTAATTTCTATAACCATATTCTATTCTGGTCATGAAACCAATTTTATTTTTGAACCAGACTATTAAATAATTATTTTACCTTATGTGTTATTCGGTAATCCCTTGTCACACATTATGTAAAATAATAATAAAAAAAGTTAATTATGAAAAAAATAAACTAGTTAATCCAAAAATTTATCAATAATGTTTTATATAATTATTCAACTTCAATAAAAATAATGAAATTAATTTGATAACAATTTAATATTCTATATGATAAATAACTATATATAAATTCAATTTTGTAAAACCACCTTTTTTATACATGTGTTTCTGAAAACGAGTATAAGTGAACCAATCATTAAAACCAAGGAAACAAACAAACCCGAACAATGAAATTAAACCTCATTACCAATCAGAAATGTTATGAATGAACTCAAAAAGGTTATAATAAATAATTTAAATGTAAAATAGGTTCTGAAATTATAAATTAATTATCCTAACTTTATTATTCATGTCATTAATATCAAGTGGAGAACACCATCAGACTTAAGGTCGGAGATCCTCTCTACTTCACTTTTATTTACGAATCTTCTCTATGTTATGACATTTTCTGTGTAATTACTAATGATGGGGTATGATTTAACACATACCCCTTAAATCCCTCATGATTTATAAAATATTATAAAAACATTACTATTTCATTAATCCCTCATAAGTACACTCAATACGATGCATATATTTCTTACGAGATCTTACCCAAACATCCTATATTCTTTCGGGTTGCTCTATAATTCTTTGTATCCAAATGAAGATATATTTTTCCTTTCAGGTAAAACTTATACATACTATTTATATTCTATAAAATTATGTTTCAAGATTCATCCCTCATTCTCCTTTATGGATATACCTATTTTAAGTTATTTCCTCCCCAATACTTCCTGATAAGCAACCATGTTTTTAGAGAACTTCATAAATTCTTACCTGATTTCAAGTGCAATATATACTCTATTTTAAGCCACCATTATATTTATAAAGTCTTTTTTTATTATGAAAACCATCTTGTTTCAACTATGGTTTTATATAAATTATTTTTCCATTTTTTATTTTAAATTCTCAAAAATATTTTCCTTAAAACCGCTCAAAAATGTTTTATTGCTAAAATTTCGTAAATATATTTATTATATTTTGCCACTTATACTTGAAATCAATTACCATGGTACCAGACTATTTTACCTTATGAATTTACATGTATACTTTATTTCATTTCTTTCATAGAATCTTTTATGATACGCCCAATTGTTATGCTTTATGACATGATTAGGGTACCCAATTCATTCCATGGGTAACCCTTATATTTATATAAGATTGATTATGTATGATTATTTATGTGGAAAACATATTCCTGAAAAGTTAATATGGGTGTGCCTAGATATATCTCCAATTCATTGGGTAAAGTTGATTCCCATGAGATGTTATGTGCGACGGTCTTGGTGGTTATCCTTGGCTTGTGCTACCATGTGATATGGTTTTGATAGTTACCCTTGAATCATGAAAAAGTCGTGTTTTATGTTTCTTTCACATTAGTATGACTCCAAGATTATATTATTCAATGTTTATATGCTATGATTCAATATGTACATGCCTTTTTATATCATCAATTCATGCATTCTATCCCATGTGCTAAGGATTTTTCCTTATAGTTATTCCCTTACTAGGATATTTAGTTAACCCCTTTGATCATGTGTTCCCTAGGGTACTCTATGAAGATGTTTGAGAACAATGGAAGGTAAGAGCTCCATTTGATGACTAAATCAATCAATGTTTTTTTATTTCCATGTTTTCAGTTTTATGTACCTAGTCCTCCATGACACCGGACGTTACGAACCATGGCTTTTAATCTATTGTTTAATTATGCTTGAAATCATGTAATGTTATATGTAAAAGGATAGGGTAACTATAGATGGTATCAAATAATGGTCTAGTTGTTTTTGGAGATTAAAATTTGATAAAATTAGTAAGAAACTTAAGGATGATGTATAATAAAACCCCCAAAATTTTCGTAAGCATAGAGCAAGTGGTTTATCAAGAAAATATATCTCTGTCTAGATAGATATAAATAGGTTGAGGGGCCTCTGGAACAGATGTATCTTGGGATAAAACCTAAAAATACCCCTTTGAACTAGACTTGAATGGAAACGGGTGCACGGAAATAGGCATTGATGAACGCTTGGTTTGACACTCTCTGGAGATATTCTTTGGTAAATTAATAATCATGGTATAAACTATTATTAAGGAAATGAAAAAAATTCCATCAGAATACATGTTAAGAAATAAATCAAGTATAAACTAGATTTAAACATAGAGAATCACAAGTTAGGATATACATTCCTTTATAAGTTTATGGTCTTATGATCAATGTTTCCTTTTTGTGCTCCATAGTTATGTATTAGAGCCCTATAATTTTATGTTCCTTTTATTAGTTAAAGGAGGGAAATAGAATAACACATTCCAAAAATCAATGTGACAAAGAATGTGAATATTTCCCTAATTATATTTCTGATATGATGGGAAAGGGTGCTCAAAACATCATGATTGTACTTTCTCAATAGGATAAATTTATGAATAATAACTTGAATAGTGTATAACACCCTCCTCCTCCAATGAAAAATAAAGTTTCCATTAAATCATTCATGTAGAAAAGACCTCCCATGTTTAGTGGATCTTCCAGTCCCCTCCTTGCGTAATAGTATTTTAAATCCATTGAAAATATATTCCTTGTCCTCTAGTGATCAGAAGAAGAGAAGGTTGTGTTGAAAGTCTATAGTTTTGATGGGAAAGCTGATTAGTGGTGGAAACTAATCAAGAAAACAAATCCCCAAAAAGAAATTGATTCCCTGGTTTGGGGGGAATTCAATATAATTTTTTCTACAAATATTATCCCTGAACACTCCATCGAATGATGGAAAGAGAGTTCCTTGGACTCAAGCAGAAGGAAGATGAGTCCATCAGGGCATATGAATCAAACATCACAAGGCATGAAATATATGACTCTAGATTTGTCTTGAACAATGAAAGAAAGGTGGATCACTTCTTTAGTAGACTGAATTCAAGTATACAAAAATCCTTGTCAATTCGAGGCTTTTACAGTTATGAGGAGACTGTTTGTTGTGCCCCGAATATTGAAATAGAGATTGGATACTCCCATTAGTATCGTGGGACCAATGACAAGAAGAGGATAATAGAATCTAATGTGAGAGGTTCCACAAATAAATTCCATAATGGAAAGAATCCCGACCATCCCATGTGTAAAAATTGTGGGAAGAAGCATCTTGGGAAACATCGTAAGGAAACTATGAATTTATTCAAATGTGGAATGTTCGAATATCTGGCTAAAAACTACTAATGGGATATAAAGAATCCCACTAATTTGGAAGGATAATAGAAGTTTCAGATCAACTCTCATCCTGTAGTGCAATGTTACAACTGTAAGGAGAATGAGAATTATGTGAATTTTTTTCCAAAGTTATGGATTTTCAGAGGTAATCAACAACAACCTCCAAGGAAATAAGGAAGGGATTATGATATCACTACTACTGAGGTAGATCCGAACAATAATTTGGTGACAGGTACACTAGTTATTCATTCGAGAATATAGAACATACTATTTGATTTTGGTTCTACACATTCTTTCATATAATTCAAGTTTAGTAGAACTATATAAGAACCACCTCAAAATTTGGAGGATAAGTTATCTATGAGAAAACAGAATGGGGAAGTTATTTAATGAATGGTTTATAACACTTCCCCGGTTAACATTTTTGGACTGAACCTCCCATCAAATCTCATCATACTTCCTTTAGTGGAGTTTGACACTATCTCGGGCATGGATTTTCTATCTTTATACAGAGACAACATCAACTTTCAGGAATAGGAGATCACTATTAACATCCCAAAGCATCCTCCAATTCTTTACAAGTGTCAGGAGGAAGATGAATCTCTATTATAATCAGTGTCTCATGTGTGGATATTAATTCTATAGTAGCAAGAATTTCTAGCTCAAATTATTGAGACAAAAGAGATAATCCTTCTTGAAGACATGCCCCTCATGATAGATTACATTGATTTATTCCCTAAAGAGTTGCTTGGACTTCCTCTTGGTTGTGAGGTTGAGTTATCCATGGAACATATTCCCGGATCTTTGCCTATATCAAATAAACATTATAGAATGGCCACTGTAGAGCTGGAAGAACTGAAAAAGAAGCTACATGAGAATTTGGAAAAGGGTTTTTATATGCCTGAGTGCTTCACAGTGGTGTGCGCTAGTCCTTTTTTCAAGAATGATGATGGATTAATGCGCCTATCCATTTATTTTAATGATCTCAATAAAATCATGATAAAGAACAAGTATCCTCTTCCACATATAGATGACTTGTTGGATCAACTTTATGGGGCTAGATATTTCTCTAACTGGGCCTTCAGTCAAGATATCAACAATTAAAGGAGAGGAAGGAAGAAATCCCCAATACTACTATTCTAACGCGGTATGGACACTATGAGTTCATAATGATGCCCATATGACTCCCTAATGCTTCAGAAAATATCATGGATTTAACAGATAGAGTCTTTAGAGATTACCATAATGAATTTGTGGTAGTCTTTATCGATGATATTCTGATATACTTCAAGAGTAAGGAGGAACATGAGGAGAATTTGAATACTGAGTTCAATAATATTCTAAGTGATAAGATATATGAACATTATAGTAAAAATTAATATTGGATGGAGGAATCATCATTATTGGGCCATGTTATCACCAGCAAAGGGATATCCATGGACCCTTCCATGGAAAATGAAATTGATGAGTGGCCCAGGAAAACATCTGTAACAGATATCCGCAGAATTCTAGGTCTAGAAAGGTATTATTGATGATTTGTGAATAACTTTTCCTGATTTTCAAACCCAATGACTATGTTGACATTAAAGGGAGTGTGGTTTTTCTAGACTCAAGAATGTGATGATTATTTTATGGATTTGAGAAAGAGGCTAATCACTGCACCAGTACTGACACTCCAAACAAGTAGAGAACTATTTGTGGTGTACTGTGATGCTTCAAAGAAGGGATTAGGATGTGTGATGATGAAAAATGATAATGCGATATCCTACGCCTCAAGACAACAGAAACTTCATGAGCAAAACTATCATATGCATGATCTGGAGTTGGTATTTGTGATCTTTACTTTAAAAGTATGGATACATTATCTCTATGGGGAGATGTGTGAGATATATACTGATCATAAGTGTCTCAAATATATATTAAAAAAAAGATTATATTATTCACCATCAAAGAAGGATAGATCTCATCAAGGATTATGGCTGCTCAATCCACTACCATCCTAGTAAGGCAGAAAAGGTGGAAGATTCTCTAAGTAAAAAGGATATTGTATCATTATCAATGATTAGAATTGAAAAGGATTAGATCTTCATAGATTTTTAAAGAATATACATAGGGATAATTAAGGGAGGAACATCATCAATCCTTTCTTAAATGACCACACAACCATCCCTCATGGAGATAACAAAGGATTCTCTATGAAAATTTGTGGAAATTTTGAAAAGGATGGAAGCCATTAAAAATGGGAAATCCCTTGAGTTCATGATTGATGCAGAAGGAATTGAAATTTTTGGGTCATGATTATATATACCATCCACTCCAGAGATAAATAATAAGCTTCTAAATGACACACATAGCTCGACCTTCTCTATCCACCCAGAGAGCACAAAGATGTATTGAGATCTCTGAGAGAACTTTTGGGAGACAATATGATAAAGGACATTGATAAATATACATCACAGTGTATGGTACATCAAAAAGTGAAGGATGAAATGTATAATTTTATAGGGATGATGTAACTACTACCCATACCAATATGGAAGTGGGATAACATCACCATGGACTTTGTTAATAAACATATAAGCAAATCCAGAGGAATCAATTCTATATGGGTCATTATGGATCATCTTACAAAGATAGATCAATTTATCATGATTAAACAAGAATATAAATTAGATCTACTTGAATGGAAATATATCAAATATGTGGTAAGGCTGCATGGAGTAAAACATTCTATTGTATCCGATAGAGATCCGAGATTCACATCGAACATCTTGAAAATTCTCAAACATTCTCTAAGCATTGAAATGAACTTCCGTACGACCTATCATCCTCAGAATGATCTCCAATAAGAGTAGAATTTTCAAACACTGGAAGATATATTGAGATCATGTTGTATGAAATTCAAAGGATGATAGGACTAATGTCTTCCACTAGTTGAATTCTCCTAAAACAATAGTTTCCACTTGAGCATCTGAATGGCACCATATAAAGCACTTTATGGGAAAAGGTGCACAAAACTGGCTTGTTGGGATGAAGATAGTGAGTTTAATCAAATAGGACCTGAAAAAATTCATGAAATGGCAGAGAAGGTGAAAACAATTCAAAATCCTATCAAGGTAGCTCAAAGTTGACAGAAGAGTTATGGAGACAATCGTCAATGAGACCTTGAGTTCAAAGTTGGAGACATGGTATTTCTATGCATATCTCAATGGAAGAAGGTCATGACGTTTAGAAAAAAATGAAAGCTAAGTCCCATGTACATAATCCCCTTCAAGATTCTTTATTATGTTGGATATTTGGCCTATCGACTATCACTTCCACCTACAATGGCCAAAGTACATGATGTCTTCCACGTATCCTCGTAAGGAAGTACATACCAGATCCTCCACATGTACTCTCTTTAGAGGTTGTATAGTTGTAGAATGATCATTCTTACAAGGAGTAGCCAGTGAAGATATAGGATTGTAGAGATGAAGTTCAATGTAACAAGACTACTCACCTGGTCAATGTACTATGGCGGAAACATAAGTACGAAGAGGAAATATGCGAACTGGAGGAGGCAATAGAGGAAAAGTACCCACACCTGTTTATGGCTAAGAGTGTAAAACGAAATTTCAAGGAATAAATTTCATAATGGGAGGGGGATAATTTAAGGACCCAATGTTTTATCAATGGAAATTAATTTCTTATAAATATGTCATATAATCACCTGAAATCACAATACAATGTACTATTAAGTACTATGTGACCTTTAAACCTAATTTTAAAACTTCTTGGTTTTGAATTTTGATAATCTAACATCCACAGTTGCAACTAGTAAGATATTCGGGGTCCGATAAGATTTATTGGTAAATAGTAACCTACCTCTATGAATAGTAACCTACACTTATGAATAGTGATATGACCCTTATGAATAGTAAAACATTCAGAAAATTAGTAACCTCACCCATGACTATATAAATAAAACTTATGCATCTTATGAGTGATAATATGCCCATAGTAAAAGTATTGGTATTTTTTAAGTCATAAATAATTAATTTCAATTAATTAATTAATTTAAAAGAAAATTTATTTTACTAAAAGTAGTTCATAAATTAATTTTCTTTTGCCTTATAGATATAACATAATTTTATAAGACCTTATGTAATTTTTGAAATAATTATAAATTCAGTTATAGAATTAAAATCACTATTTTTCAAGTAAATTTTGATTTTAATTAAAAATTAAATAAATCATATGTAAAAAAATATTTTTGAAAAATGGTATTAATTTTTGGATTCTACACGTCGAATAATTGTTAGGGTGAATTTTTGGGATTTTTCTAAAATACATGAGTTAATTATGAATAGTAAAATATGATAATTCACAATAAATGCAAAAATCTGAAATTCTGCTTCAAGATTGAGTCATGGATGATGTAAATGGCCATTGCTTTGAACTACATACACATATTACTATTTTAGGTCACATGAACTATTAATATTGCTTTTCTATTGAAAAAATAATAATCTAACATATAATATACTATGAAAACCCTACTCCCCTCCACTATAAAAACCACCCATACTCCACTCTTCTCTTCACTCCTCTCAAGCCTTGTGCCTTCCCTAAATTCGGAAAAAATACCTACCCAAGAACCTACCCCATGTAAATAATCCCTTTTTCTACTAAAAATAAAATAACTCTCCACTTAAGAGGGTCACAAAGGAGATAAACTTGAGACATAAATTTCACTTTCCGATTCATCTATATTCCTTATAGTTATTTTTATTCATTTTATTATTTCCTCACCTCCCTTAAAACAAATGGTTTGGTAAATAAATTAACACACATGTAATTTAATGTTTTTATGCTAATGGTATAATTCTCTATCATCTCTTATTTCCTCTTCTTTTATATGAAGGAAATAAAAACATTGTTCGAGATGTGTTAATTTATCACATTCAAGGATGATGGTTTATCAATTTCTATTACCATATTCTAATATGTCCTGGAAACCAATTTTATGGTTGAAAAATATTATTAAATATGTATTTTATGTTATTTGTTTTTATTTAATCCTTTTCCACACTTGATGTGAAACAATAATACAAAACTAGTTAATTGTGAACAAAATCGCCAAGTTAATCCAAAAATTTATCATGAATGTTTTATATGATGATCCAACTTCACTCAAATAAAACAAATAAATTTTAAAATCATGTAATATTTTGGATGATCACTAATTTTATATAGCTTCAATTATGGACAACCTTTTTCATCATACATGTGTGTCTGAGCATGAATGTAAGTGAACTGATCATTAAAACCAAGGAAACAAACAAACCCAAACAATGAAATTGAACCTCACAACCAATCAAAAAGGATATTAATGAACTAAAAAATGATATAATAAATCATTGAAAAGTAAATTTGGTTTGGAAATTATTAATTAATGTGCCTAATTTTATTATTTAGGTCGTTAATATCAAGTGGAGAACACCATCAAACTAAAGGTAATGGATCCTCTCTATTTCACTATGATTCAAGAATCTCCCCTATGTTATTCCCCTTTATGTGTAATTACTAATGATAGGGTATAATTTTTTAACATCCCCCACACTTACCTAATTATGTATGAAAGATGATAAACTCATTTATCTCACAGTAATCCCTCCTAAGTACACCCAATACCATGTCTATATTCCATAGGGGATTCTACCCGAACATCTTATATTCCTTCGGGTTGATCTATCTTTATTTTTATACAAATAAAGTTATATTTTAATTTTGGGTAAAACTTATAAATACAACTTATATGTACCAAAATAATTTTTCAAGATCCACCCATCATTAAATTTCATAGAAATACTTGTTTTTAAGTGATTCCCTCCTCAATACTTCCAGATAAGAAAACTTTCCTTGAGGTAACTTCCCAAATTCTTACCTGATTTCAATTGAACTATATATTCTGTTTTAAGACACCACTTTATTTATAAAATATTTTTTTATTATGAAAATATTCTTAGTTCAATTCTGGTTTTATATATAGGATTTTTCCCATTTCTATTTTAAAGGCTCTATTGTATTTTCCATAAAACCGCACAAAAAAGTTTTGTTGCTAAAATTTATTAAATACTTTTCTTACATGTTTTAACTTCTACTTGACATCACATACAATGGTACATTCCTATTTTACCTTATTAATTACCATATATATATTATTTTATTTATTTCATGGGTACTTCTATGATATGCCCATTTGTTATGCTTTATGACATGATTATGGTACCCAATTCTTTACATGGGTAGAAATTATGTTAATATAAGACTGGTTATGTATGATTCCTTATGTGGAAAACATATTCATGAAAAGTTAATATGGGTGAACCCAGATATCACTCTAATTCATTGGGTAAAGTTGAGTCAAATGAGACGTAATGTGTGACAGTTTTGGTAGTTAGCCTTGGCTTGGGCTACTATGTACAACTATTTTGGTGGTCAACCATGGCTTATTCTAAAGTCATGTTTTATGTTGCTGACACATTATTATGACACCATGATTATATTATTACACGTTTATATGTTATGATACCATATGTACATGCCTTTTATATCATCATTCCATTCCTTCTATCCAATGTGCTAATGCTTTATTCTTTTGGTTATTCCCATACTAGGTTATTAAGCTCATTCCTTCGTTCAAGTGTTCCCCAGCGTACCCTATGAAGATGTCTGAGAACAATGGAAGTTAGGATGTCAATTTAAATATTAAATAAAGAAATGTTTTATTTATTTCCGTGTTTTCAATTTGATGTACCTATTTCTCTAAGACACTAGATTTTGCGATCCTTGGCGTGTACTATGATGTATAATTATGCTTAAACTCACGTAATTTTATATGTAAAAGTCTAGGTTTTCTATAGACAGGATCTAGGTGAGTTTTTATTTTCTTACGGGTCTAATAAAAAAAATTAATTCTAAAACATTGAAATGTACATAATGAAAATATAATATATGGAAAGTTGAGGTCGAACCCATGTGAAGGAGAATTAGTTTAATTATATTTTAAAAATAAAAATTTTTTATTTAATTTCAATGAAATAGGATGGAAATTAGATTGATTGATATTTAAATTGAGAGAGAATAGAGAAGATTTTTTTTTGGAAATCAATTGGAAAATGTTATCATTGGGTTTTGTAGTTCCAAGGTTCATGTACAATTGGTTTTTTAGAAAATAAAATGATAATCCATATGTGGTGTCAAAGTTGAGATGAGGCGAATAAAATTTTCATGGTATCCCCTCTTCAATATATAAATCCCTTTTTTCCCATAGTCTAGTAATTTTGGGTTTTTTCAAATTGAGTTTTTCTCGACAACATATTTAAACCTAGTTTCCTTGAATGTGACAATGGTCATGCCTCAATTCTAGGTAAACAATTTTACAATTAAATAGTTTTTTTAGAAATAATAACCAATGGTTATGATTAGATAAAATAAAAGTATTTTAATTGGATAAATAAATTGTGGAAAATTAAATACATGAATAAAATAAATGAATAAAATCCAACTGCACCTTCCCCCATTGGCTGCATTTACCTCAAACAGGGCCGGAATTACCTCTTATCTTAGTGATGAGTGAGTAGTGGGGAAGGAAGAAGGAAATTTAAAATATAAATAAATTATAAGAGACCTCGAACCAGTGAGGAAACTGCATAGCATAACATCCTGCCCCATGATTTGTTCTCTAGATTCCTCTGGTAGTAGCATCTCATACCTCTCCTAATAGGAACCCAAAGGGTTTTTGAAACATTAAATGCATACAAAATGAGTCAGAAAGAGATCCCAAGTGGTCATAAAATAGGGTTTTCCCCTAATCACATCAAATATGACCATTTATGTCTCATTATGAAATATTCAGGTCATGTAAATATTTCACCACGTGTTAGTGTTTTACTATATGCTTGCTTTCTGGGTCATCATCAGAAATGTCACGATTTGACCAAATGTGTTACACCGTTACACATGTCTTCATCACCCAAGTTGTCTTTCTTAAATTTTAACCCTATCTTGGGTTCAATCCTTATAATTTTTTTCATGTTGTGTAATGTTTACATGACTTTAAATGTCTATTTCTATCTTTGAGAACTATGTTTCTCCTTACTTATTTTGTATCATCCTCTGGGATTGTTCCATATGAAACCTTCATTGTGGGAATCCTTCCTTTGTATTGAGTTTCACTACACCATGTAAAAACAATTATCTTTTTGATAATTTTTTAAATATTCACTATATCCTACTAAAAATAAAAATGTTTTTCAAGTTAAATATTATAAAGAATATCCAAGACATTTCAAACCATAGTGTATTAAAATAGAATAAAATATATGCATGAAATAAACATATCATTACCTCATGAGAACCCAAATGATATGAGATATGAAATGATAAAACCAGTTTTTATTGAGAATCAGTTATCGCATTTTATAGTTAATAACCACAACATGGGTGAGTTTCCAAACAGACATAATAAGAGATTAATGGTGTTTCATTGGAGATCAGTTTATAAAGACCATAAAGGAAGAGGATTAAGATCCATAAATTTCATGTATGTTAGAAGATTCACCTAGGGATATGTATCAAAGGAACAAGAATGAATTTTATATGTAGAAAAGAAGAAAATAGATTAATAATTATTAAGGTAAAATGATAGTTTTAATGGTGGAAAATTTAGTTCATCCAAAAGTACCATTTATAGTAAAATGTCTTATGGATGTGTAATGAGGAAAATTTCATATCCAATTTCATAATCCAATGGATAACTTTTAGACAAATGGAATATGTTATTCCAATCATTGAAGTGAAATAAATTCATTGTTTATTCACTTTGATATCACAAGTATTTTTTTAATGTTTTAATAATGATATTATAATTTTAAGAATTATCAACCATCTAAGGATTGTTTCACAATATATTTTATCAATAGAATTTATATCATAGGTTTAATGAGACTAATAACATAGAAATATTCTTTTTTGGTAAAGCAATAATTTTTTAAAACATGTGATTAAGAGATTCATACCACATAATACGTGCCTAGTTTTGAGATAATAATATTTAGTGGGGATAAAGAGATGACTTATATTGATAATGTAAATTGGATAGTTTTATCGAACTTAAAATTAATCAGAAAATTTATTTAAAAATTATTAATTTTATATTTCAAAAATCTTATCTATTTTTAGGGATTTTGGAAATATATTTGATACTCTTTGATTTTATTTTTTTGGAATAATGTTAAAATTAATTATTTTTGGAAGATTATATGTTTTTATTTATTTTTAATAGTGATTCTGGTTATTTTGGGAATGGATTAATATTTTTTAAGAGAATACATGATCCTAGTATTCATGTGTTTTTTATGGGCAAATAATGAACTTATTTTTGTTGTTGGAAGATTAAAATTAAAGATTATATTGGTGAGAAATATATGATCAAATATTTCATATTTTATGGGTTTTAAATTTGGTCTCACATATTTTGATGTTGTATTAATATTAATTATCTATGTTAAGGTTTTTGTTAAACTTTTGGTGTTGTTGTTATGTTTTTAGATATTAATGTATTATTTTTTCATATGATGATTTATCATTATTATATTGGTTTTCTAACAATATTTGTTTTGGTAAATATATAGAAACAATAGGAATGGATTTTAATTAATTTATGGGACTTATGATCAAATAAATGTTAATATTAGTTCTTTTGGCATAAAAAGTTTATATAGAATATTTATATATTATATTAACATATGATATAGAGGTATAAATTGATCTAATCCCAACCAAAGTATGGAATTATTCTTATGTAATGTAAATAAATAATGTATTTATATTTTATCATGTAATCTATCTTGATAATAAAATAATCACTTGACTATAGGAATTGGATCTTGAAAATAATTTTGTTTCTTACAATCGTTTCTTATGAATTACTGGTTTTTTCCCACCTCAATGATTTATGGTTTTGAGCTATAAAATTTCTCATGACCATGTTCACTATCACTCTCTACTATTCTTTGGAAATTATATTTCTCCCCAATGACCATATTTCCACATCCCACTAATGATATCCTTATCTGGGAGCACAATAATTGGTATTTTAAGGTAACCTTTATGCTTCCAACTTCCCATTTCAAATAATGTTTCATTATCACATTGTATATTGTGATTTTCAACAAACTTGTTTTCAAATATTGAAAATTTTATTAAAAATTTATAAATTGTGAGTATGAAATTTTATTAAGTGGGAGAGAATTTGACCCCATGAGATTTTATATTAAATTTTCCTGTAAATTAATAATAATTGTTAGATAAATTTCTTGACAGGCAACGAAAAGTCTCTATAAACCATGATACAGTAAACTATTATAATTTATACATTAAATTATTATTGATGAAAAATGATAAAAAAATTATTAATGATATGTATAATGATTTTAATCAATGAGAATTTACTTATCAATACATATTAAATAATTACACAATTATTAGAAAAGTAATTTTATGTTTCAAAAATATGTATTCCACAAAAATTCATTTTATTACATTTTAAACAAAAAATTATTATTTTTTAATTAAAACCATTTTCAAAAAAGATAAATTTGGAAATGGATTTAATTTTTTAAATCAGAATGCCTATATTATCTTATTGATAAATTTTAGGGATTTTTTAAAAATATTTATTTTTTTGTTAATAAAGGAAATAACAATTTTGGTAAAAACTATCATTTATTTTCATGTAAAAGTACCATTATGTTTTTAATTTTATCTTAAATTAACATAAGTATTATTTAATTATAAATAATATAATTAGTTAAATTGGAATCTTCATTATGCTTTATTTTATCATAGATAATTTTTGAGTTTAAAGACACATTTTTTCTAATTTTTTTTCGCACACAATGTGTTTTATCTTCATAAATTAAGTTAATATCACTTGAAATTTTATTAATGGAATTTATAGATTTTATATTCAATCATATATTTTATCATCAATTTTATGGTTTTTACAACACAAAAAATTGTTGAAAATCTTGTTTTATTCTTAATAAATAAATTTTATAAAATGGGTTTTCATTAGAGAATGAACAATTATTTTAAATTAAATACTTCCACTAATATAAATTTAATCTAGTAAAATGGATTCCATATTTGATATTATATTAAATAAAATAATTTAACAGGTTCAATTTAATTTTTTCAATGTTAATAGTAAAAAGCAGTAAACTTTTGATACTACGATTAAGGTTAAAAAGTGTTAACCAGGGTTTAAACCCAAATATAAATGTAGCATTTCCAGAAAAAACATGTCCAATTTTTTTGGTTAAGTATAATTAGAAATTTTATTATCCTAACTTATAATAATTTTCCATTTAGATCTAGTTTCCCTTAAATGTGGCCTTATATAATTGAAATCTTTTAAATACTCTATGTGTGTAACTCTCATCACTTATTAAAGGGAACCCGTCCTGCTCTATTATTCAAAAAAAATGAACCTAATATTTCAAAAAATAAAAACTCTTAAATATTCCAATATTCCTTCCCCTAAACCTATAACTCATGGTCTTCACCAAATACAAATCCTTCAAGTATTAATGTGCATGTTGGAGGAGGAATTTCATAGAAGTGTTATAAATCTTAACAAAGATCTATCAATTTTATTTCATCAAAAACCTTTTATAAACTTATTTTATCCAAAACAACGTGATGAATATATTAACATAAATATAATAATATGTTATTAGTATGATGAAACAAACATTTACTACATCTTATCTATAAAGTGGGAAATAAAATTATTGATGGAGCATACATGGGGACTACCACCTCCATGAATTGATGTGACTTGTTTAGCATTTCAGCTTTACTTTCCTGGTAATAAAGAATGATTTATTATAAATTTACGATATTTATGATATTTTAATGATTTTTTGAAGTCTAATTATCATTTAACATACATTTTTCTTCTATCAAAAAGTGGAAACATCACTTGTGTGTATATATGGATTACCATCTCCACGAAGAGATGTAATTCATTTTTCATCACCACTTAACTAGAATGGTTATAAATATGTATATATAATTAATATATATGTGATTTATCTCGCTATTAAAATTATGAATATGTCTGAACCGTGATCAAATATAAAAGGTTGTAAATCCCAAACTAAAATATACTTGAAACATTTAGTTGTTGACACCTGAAATGACAACCACAATAGAGAATTTTAAATAAATTGGTGTTAAAATTAATAAAAATTATCATATATTATATAATAATTGTTATTATGGTTATTTTAGATGATTATAAAAAAACTAAATTTATAACATATGAGGTTAGAGTACTTATTAATCCTATCGAACATAAGGTATGGGGTTCATCTCATTTTATCTTTATCGAGACATGTTTTAATGTTTTCCACCAATTTATTATTTATTGGGTGTTTATACTAATCAAGCAATTATTTTATAATAATAAATTATTTAATTCAATTTATTTAGAAAAACATAGGATTTTCAAGATTCCAAAAACATTTTTTTAAGGAATTACTAAATTCGTAAGGGTACTTTGTCATAATTTTGTTTCATTGAGAAATATTTTCTCTTATAAAACAACTTATATTTCTAATGTCAGTATACAGATACTTTGACATGTTATCTCATGTATAATTATTAATTCATGGTATGTTATAATAAAAATAACATTATTTCATCTGAGGAGACTGAATTCCAATGTTACCAATGTTGTAAGTGTTTACCATCTCAAATTATCTTATTTGGGACAAATGTTATGATTATACACATAAATTATTTTTTGAGAATTATCTACTTAAAATTTGATATTTTTTATCATCAACAAACATATGTTCATGGATTCTAAATATTCATTTTTTATGCCTTTCTTGGTAATTATGAATGAAATGTTTTCAAATTAGTAAGGCTTTAATGTTACAATCTCATTTTTTACTTGGATTATTTATGAATACTTTTTTATATTCCAATTATATGATAAATATCTTATAAATATTATATATTTTATTCTAAACTAGTTATTTATTATTACCATTTGTTTACCCTTTATATTACCATCTATTTACACAATTGTATGAAAGAACAGTTTTGTGAAAAATTAATGATGTTTTTATTCTTCAGTTGGGGATCTTTTCTTCCTTGTACATGTTTTCCTTAACATTTTTCCAAGAATTAATTTAATATTAATCAAATATTTATTTAATTCATTTTCTACATTCTATAAAAGTTTCCTAATGTAATCTTCTTTTAATTTTATAAATGCGGTTCTTTTTACTTTTTACCAAAAATTTGAAATGTATATTTGTTATTTTGTACACAACATAGTTAGGTTTTACAACTATAATGTATTTTATTTAATTGTTAGCTTCCTTAAGAGGAATCCAAAGTTATTTTAATATAAAAAATTTCCAACAATATTTCAATGTTTTAATATTTAAAGTAATTTATTTCTAAATTTAAAGTGTATTATGAATAAAATTTTTTATGTTTATTAAAGTACATTCATCTATAATAGCATACTTTATCATTTATTTTGATTTAATGTCGATATTAAATAATTTTATTTTATTTATACATCTTCTATATAGTTTATTATTAGGATAAATAAATATTCATGAAACCGATTGTCTTTTCCCTAGGTTAATATTTGATGTAATTATAAATGTTTTTAAAATCCTGTGGCATGAATATTAATGGATTATGATTATGTGATGGACTGATTCATTATAGACCAATAGAGGGTGGTGAATTTATTAACTAAGGATGAATATTTATTTAATAAACCCTGATTGGTTGGGTTATCTTATATCCCTCCAATGCATTGAGTAATAATGACATAGTTGAGGAAATGTTAAGAGATGATAGAGTAAATATAATATTAAGAGATGAAAGAGTTGCATGGATATAAGTTAATCTGAAGAGAATATTGAAAATGACAAGGAAAACATTTTCATTGAAATCCTTTTCCAACCATTATTATCATACGAGTGAAAAATTATAAATTTAGCGATTTTATATTCTTATATGAATGCCGGAAACTTGAGTCTTATTCTTATGATATGTTTTCATGGCTCAAGATTGATTATTGATGATTCCACATTCTTATGTGTCAAGTATTTTGATTGAAAAAACCATATTCCATGATTCAGGATTAATGATCATTTATTGATTTGGTTTTATTATTGTATTTTTTGATCATGCTCCCATACCCCAATGCTTCTCACTTATGATTATTAATTGATATATTTTAAGTTTACCTTTATAATCTGAGATCAAACTTCAACATTTTTTCATTTCCTCATATATTAAGAAAGGTTTTAAATATGATAAGTCTACAGATGTTTATATTTGTGAAGAATATAATGATAAATAATCAATACATTTTATGTACTACTTGATTATATATTAATGATGTCAAAGACACTATACCTTTAATGAAATGGAATGAATCATTTGGATATATAATGAATATTATACTTAGAAGAAGTAGTATATATGTATGAAATTTTTGGGGTCACTACACTAAGATTCTATAGGGGGCATGAGATTACTTTCTTTATAATATTTCTTCATAGTTGAAATAGACTTCATTGTATTAGCACGTGTAGAATTTTCCTTCATTATAACTTGCTACGTGTTCTTAGAAAATTATAATCTTATATGTAAAACTATTATAAATTATTTTTTCTCATGTTGAGCCTTCACAACTAGAAAATTTTGACATGATAATTTCAAAAATATTATTTATTTTACAAATACAATTTTATAAATATGTGAATTTAAATTTTTTAAACAAACATAGTCACTTTGTTTTTTGAAAAAACATGTTTTTATGACACTAACCATAATATGAACATTATAAAAATTATTGTTAGACTCCATTAAATTATATTATCATTTTTATTTAAATAAATATTATTTAATAATTTTTTTTATTTAATTAACATTTATTAAATAATAATTAATTTATCAAAATGAGAGTTTTAAATGGAATTATATTTTTTTTTGAAAATAAAATTTTGATTTCTTCCTATCAAAATTTAATTTTTATCAAACTCATTAGGCAGTCATGTATATACGGAAATAATATTGAAAATGGGATAAATATAATCCTTATTTTATTGAATATAAAATATATAAATTCTTACCTCTAGGGTCTAGATACATAACCCATTATTACACAAGTGTATTCCCTGAAAGATATTTTTTAATGGGAGAAATTTTATTGGGTGGTTTAGTGAACTCGATTTGTGACATGATCTCAATAATATTATACTTCTACTATAAATGAGTTCAATTAGTTTTCATTTTTGAATCTTAACATGGGCTTGGTCAAGGGTAAATACCAGTAATTCAACCTCTCTTAAAATCTCCAATAAATGTGCTCCATAAGGCACAATCCTACTAGTAAATAACCTTAATTCTTCAATATATTTCAATTAGATTGTATCATAACCCTTTGTATAATAATATAAATGGCCATTGTATAATGGATTTATTATCAATGGTTATGAGGCTTAATAGTCTATTTATCCCGATTGAAAAATTATGGCAATAATTTATAACGGTTCTAAAGTAACTAGTGAAATACAGTGCATGTGTTTTATATAAATATAATATATAATATGGAATTTATTCATTCCAAATGGAATTTCATTTATGAATTTTGGATCATTACATTATTCCATCTTTAAAAATTTAATCCTAAAAATTTAATTTCATACATAAAAACTAATGAGGGAACTTACATTTCATCACCTCTTTTAGTTCCCATGTCACTACCTCAAACCTGTGGTTCCACCAATGTACTTTGACCAGGTGATTTTTCTTGTTTCTAATGACATTGTCTCTATAATCTAATATCATCACTAGTTTCTCCTCATATAAAATTTAATTCTATAAAGGTACTACCCATCGATTCAGTATATTTTAGGGGTGTGGTATTTAATTCATTAGAAGGTATACATGGACCACATCATGAACTTGAGATAGGTTAGAATATATTGTTATTCAGTAGTCCATAGCTCCTATTTCATCACTGATATTAATGGGAAGATATATCTAGGAGTAACCATTCCCATATTCCTATAAATCATTACTTTTATATAACATGATATATAAGGAAACACATTATCTTCGACCTCAAACTCTAAGACACATCAAATATTGTCTGTACAGTTTATTGTTTAATTTATTTAGATTTTATATAACACTGAATAGTTTTAACTATCTCTTCTATAACTTTTATAAGAGAACATCCCATCAAATTTCCCACTCCAACGTCATTCTAGCATGTTAGAGTCCAGAATATCTTCCCATAAAAAGCGTTATAAGGTGTTATTTGAATGATTGAATGGAAAATTATTTTTTTATGGGAACTCCACTGGCGTAAGGTGATAATCCAAACATAATTTGAAATCTATTGGATAGGATCTCAATATATCTTCTAGAGTTTGAATGTTTCTCGCAGATTGAACATCTATTTGAGGGTGTTAAACATTACTGAAACTCACTTATGCATACAATTCTTTTAGAGTTCTTCAATTGAACACTGGGGTAATCCTCAGACCTCGAACAGTTATAATGGTGAGTGGAACTCAATTTAGGTTCACCTCTTCTCTTATGTATATTGTATCATGTTTTTTAAGAAAGAATTCATCCTTGATAACAACGAAATTAAATGACTTTGTAAGGTTATCATCTACCAAAAAATTATCATTATTCCCAATAGATTCCCCATGGATTCCTATGATAAAATACAAGGTTATGTTTTCCCACTTCCATACCATTATGGAAATTTTTTTCTTCTTACCCTTAGACATATATCATTCTACCTTGATATTTTTTAATTCCAACCATTGATATTAAATTTATGAAATATCCATCTTCATGTTATCCCAACAAATTTTTTCTTAAAATATATATACATCAGAGTTGTTCATGGATAAATAGAGAAGGATGATATATGCACATCAGTCAGAAATTCCCTCTTTAGCTTTGGATTTCAAGGGACATATATGCTAGTTCTAAACCTTATAACACAATATTTTGAAAATTTGAACTCAGTAACATTACCTACCATACTACATATCTCCTATCAACATTTTGGGCCTCTTGTATCTTCTTTTGAGTAGAAAGTTGATTATTTATCCATGAAATGTTGAATTAAGTTATTTTTATAAGTCCCATGTAGATCATTTTCATGTCCCTAAATATTTTATCCCTTTAAATTATCATCACAGAAAATGATTTCGGATCCTATCAACCCAAAGAGTCTGCCACTTTTTTATCCTTCACAACATGGAAATAGATAATCCTTGATTAGATCTAATAACAATAATTGGTGAATATAGTGTTACATTTATGTTATTATATACATTATGCCATTATGATATGTTTATATGTCACATTAATACAATTATTTATAATTCCTTGAAATCTTTAATGTGAAGATAACTAAATCCAATTCAAGATTATGGGTTAGGTATTTTTTATGATGGATCCATACTTGGTAGAAAAAATAAGATATACATTTTTTATTGCATGAGTACACAACCTAATTCCTTTTTGGATGCATTAATATAGATAAAAAATCATTCCACTCTATTGGGTAATGTAATCATAGGTGTAGTGGTTATCCTCTTCTATAGATCTCTAAAAATATACCTTTATTAACCACTCCATAAAAACATGACTCTCTTCCATGATATCTTGGTTTATGGTCTATAAAATCATGATATGATTCTTAAATATTGTTGAAAATACCCAAATAATCCATGTAAATTCTGATCTCCATCACAGATGATGGTTTTCTATATAATTTAATTAACATTTTCCCCAAAGTATCCACATATATCTCTTTATAGGGGATAACATACCCCAAGAATGAAACTTACAACATCTGAAACTCCAATTTTTTATACATTTCACACAACCCTTCCATTCAAATGGTCTTCATTTGAAAATTATAATGTTCATCATGACCCATTTCTTCTAGAGTAGAAATGAATAGTCTGCAAATACTACCACATATTTATCAATGTAATTTATAAATACTCTACACATTAAGTCCATGGAGATAATTGTAGCATTAGTGAGTCAAAATGGAATCATTATGAACTCATAGTACATGTAACTTAAATGAAAAGTAGGATTGGGGATATAATCCATCTTTATCATTATATGATAATATTCAGAGAGAAGATCCACCTTAGAGAAAAACTAGGCCTCACCTAACTAATGAAACAATCGTTAATCTTCAGAAGAGGATACTTTTTCTTAATCATGATATTGAGAGCACTTGATAATCAATGATGTTATGAATTTAACCATAGTTATTCTTGATGAAAAGAATCTATGCACCCCACATTGAATATCTTGGGTATATATACACATTATGTTGATTCTTTTACTGTTGATTCTTCATCTCCTCAAATTCAATAAGGGGCATTATATATAGATTCAAAGATATTAGAAAATATCTTTTTATAATTTCAATGGGGAACTCAACCTCTATGATAGGTTGAAGGAGAGAAAATTATTTATAACAAACATTAGTATATTCTATTACAATGGGTATGTAATCAAGGATGATATTTTTAATAGTATAAAATTTTTGAGCAAGATATTCTTTCTTATAAGGTAATAATATCAATTACTAATATTAATTTTCCAATGGATATCCATCCTTTTCATTACAATTGTATAGAATCAATGGAATATTCATTAAATAGAGGGTGATTTCTTACTCCTAAAAATTTAAGAAGGATTTATAAAAGTAAAAAAATCCATACCTAGAATAGAATCAAATTCTATAAAGTGGTGTATCAGAATTTTTTTTTGGAAATTTATTAGGAAAATAATGATATGAATGAAGTTATATAATTAGGATGCATTAATTTCATCATTTTCAATTTTCATTATCATTCCCACTCCCACCAATGACACCACAATGATGGGGAAAAGATAATAACCCAATAGTCCAGCTGAAAATAGGCCCAAGATTTGAAACTTACATTGAGGGTATAGAAATTTTCTAAAATGGGAGGCATTAGCATATATAATAACATAATATTGAGAGATAGAAGAAATAAACCATAAGAAACTTGTAGAAAAAACATAAAAGAAACCAAAATCATCCCACAATGAATTTATAAAAAGTAGATATTGATAAGTCTCGAAAGGTAAAACCCAAAAGAAAAGATAAGGGAGTGATTGAATAGTTGTGATAAGGTTCAAGAGAGTAATGTCCAGCATGATCCACATAATCCTCTTAGAAAGCTGTTAATAAGTCATATATATATAAGTTTAGTTTAAAAATACACTCAGTAGGAAAACCTAAGTCTCTCATGAACATATGAAAGAAGAAAACTAATGCCAACATTTGAGAACAACATAAAAATAGCAAAAAAATAATTAAACTAACCAGACCTATCCTCCCCAAGGCATGCTCACCAAATAAAACAAGCCACATAAAATAACATAATATGAATCATAATAATTGAAGGTAAAACACAACACTTTACGACTTATTTTCCACTCTCACAATCCAACATCATATATCTTGGCACTCTCATCTCTTCCATAAAACATATACCATCACCCACAACATGGTCAAATCATATCACACCCATAAACACATGGGTCATCAATTCAATACCATGATAATATTATTTAGGTATAATTAAAATGAATAAAAAAACATTGTTCCCTCATATTATCATGAATAGAAACTATTATAAGTCACCACATAGCACAAACATATCACATCTCACTTAAAAGACACCTAGTTCACCACCCTTGAGCACAATAATATCACATATTCCATGAAGACTCCTCAGCCATCACTAATTGCACTACCTGAACTATATCCATCACATCGTGTATATATATACTACCTTGGAAGATAGTGTGGGGAATATAAGGTCACTATCCATCCATCTTTGTCACCTGTATATTTTAAAAAGAACCTCATATTAATTTACAGGTGTTAGAACTTAGTGTTTGTCACAGGTGGGGAAAGTATAAAAATCACAAGAAATATACAAATATATATATATAGAAACTCACAAGCTCATAATATGGGTTCAAAAAAAAGTACCAACTAACTCACATCATTCTCCACTTTCCCTATCACCTCTAATGAAAAACACCACACAATATGATATAAGAAACATTTCATAATCCAACCTTATTTTAAGAAATTTATCAAATTACTAGATTTCACATTACTGAAAACCCCATTCTTTTATCCCATTCCTTCTATTATTAATCCCATTCCATTTAATTTTAACATTATTATCTAAATAAAATACTACCCTAGAAACTAGAGTAATGAAACCACACATCCAAAAAAACTCATCATCCCCATCAAACCATCACCTCGCTTCCATAATAACATGACCAACCAAACTATCACCACACAACCATAAAATTGCATCAAAATAAAAAATTTCATCAACCCCCAACAATCACAAACAATCAAATATGACCTCACTACCCCAAAATCACATCCAAAAAACCATCACCTCACCACTCCAAAAGTATTTCCAAAAAAAACTATCACCTCACCACCCTAAACACATGGCCAAACAAACCTTCACCTCTCTACCCCAAATGAACTAAATAATCTCACCAATTGGCCCCACATTACCAAACCACAAATTTCAAGTATAAATTGTATCCATATAACAAAGAAAAACATCACTTCACATCACAAAACCTTTTTTATATTTTGTAAGTATATTTTATCAACTCCACTTATTTATTACAGGGGCATTATCACACAATCTATAATCATGGGAAACCATTTCATTTTACAAGTATAAGTGACTATACAATTTCTCATTTAGTGTGATTTCATAATAACACACAACAATATTTTCACAACACATATCAGACTAGATAAAAAATACCCTAACATCCACAATTTTTAAGGGGGGCATCAAGACAAAACATTCACAACACCACAATAATATCAGATATAGAATAGCATGTGAATCAAGATCCCATCCACTAAAATTTCAATTTATAGATTCTTTATTTTCATTAATATGGTGAAAACTATCTTCCAAATGATATAAAAAAGTAAGCCCATACCAAATGATACACAATAAAGAGAAACAAGGGATTCCATGCCACAAAGGTTCTTTTCCAACACATTGTGCACAACATTGAAAAGAATAAACACCCAAAAAATACATCAGTGTGAAAAACCCATGTATCAAAATACATCGCATTAGGGTTTATAAAACACATACCCCAAATCACAACCCAATCCAAAATATTACTGCCATAGTAGATATAATAATAATAACAAAAAGAGACCCATGAAAAATAGAGGAGAACTCACCACTAATCACTAACAGGATTCCGCATGAACTAATGGATTAATGAACGAGAAGAAGGGATGAAGGATCCTCCAAAATCCCTCAAGGATAGAGACGAAACAATACATAGGAGGGAAGTTAAGGAAATGAATAATGCGTGGAAAAAATTATTTAGTACCTACAAAATGGAACTTTCACATCATTATCTCCATTATGATGTGAATTCAACAGGAATTAAAAGAAGTTCATTTCCTGCCGAAAACAATCTACCTTATAATTGAATTTATTGCACATTATCAACTCATTTAGAAATGTGAATCCATTTCATGGAATCCTCCAAAATTGCATACATTACATGAAATTATCCAGTCATACAATTTGTGAACTAAAAACTCACAACACGAATCTCATTCACATCCCAGACCCCCTTTTGTTGCACCCCTATAAATCCAGCCTCCACCAAAAACTACTCGTACCTCCCCTGACTACCCCCAACCACAAAAACAAGAAAAGTAAGGGACCAAGAAGGCATGGTCCATTGCATCAGATACCTCTAAAATGATTCTTTCCCTCATGAATCAAAACCAAGACCATAGAAATAAGGGGGATATAAAAATCACCCCACGGGATTCCTCTTAGGAATATCAACATACTAAAAACATTACATCTTTCTAAAAAAGACTAACCAAAAACAAAAAAAAATATCTCACTCAACCACATCACCACACAAAATAATTTACACAAATCATAGGAAATAAACCAAACAACTTCTACCAACAACAAACCACCACATTTCACTAGAACCACCTACACTTCTTATCTTCTTCTACATAGAATAAACCAACAATAGAGAATTATCCCCAAAAAATCAGGGAACTACATCCTATATATCAGGATAATATCTACTCTAGGGGGTACTGAATCCCCCTACATGGGTTTAATTTAATCATAGTATAATTCTTACCAATTATTAATTAGGTATTCCCCTTTTAATGTGTATGAACATCATCAAACATCATACATATAAAAACAACACATCTCCTAAAATAGTTCTATCAAAACACCACACCACCTTGTAAATACCCAAAAAATAAGGGAACCTAATACCACTATAGGTATTAGCCACACATATACATTTCTCTCTCTAAAGTAATCTCTAGTAGGCCCCAATTCCTCCACAATGCACAAACCAAGGGAATAGTTTAACCTTTCAACACCATCTCAAAATGATCATGGATATCTACTGGATACTCTAAGAATATTGTGTCATCATTGATATCGAACTATTACCTATTGATTATGTGGTAGTCATCCTGAAGAGACCAATGATTTGGAGACACAAGGAAGAGTTTGTGGATCCTCCCTAGCCATGATGAGAATTCCAACTGATATCCCACCTTTCCAACACTCCCCAGTACTTGAATGGGTATAAAAAACATGGATAAAGCTTACTACCCCTATCAAAACCAATGTTTCTCTCACCAAGGAGATACTTTTATGAACTAATGGTCTCCATAATGAAAATAAAATTCCCTAGAACTATGTTCAACATAATAATTCTCATGGTATTGCACTTCTTTATTCCTCTACCGAACAAGTTGAACCATATTATTTATGCTCTGCACCACGTCGGGACCAAAAACTACTACCACCCCAACCTCCAAACAATATAATTAAGAATACAAAATCGCCCAAAAATAGACTCAAATGGATGCATGATGATGGATGAGTAAAAGTTTTTATTTTAACAAAACTAAACAAAAGGTATATTTCTTATCAAGATACTCCAATGTCTATGATGAAAGATCGCAACATGTCCTCTATTGTATGGATAGTCTGCTCCATCTGCACGACCACTTGAGAGTGGAATATATCACAAAGGTATAACTGAGTTCCAAAAGAATTCTGGACTACCCTCTATACTCATGAGTTTTAAAATGTGTCCTAATTTGAAACAATAGACCTCAGAACACCCTACAACTACACCGCCTCGTCCACATAAATCTTAGCGAAAAATTACATTGAACCCGACTAACTGATTTCTAGTAAGTAGGATGATTTCACCAATTGATCCATGATTACCCAGATAAGATCACCATCTACTAGAGCTCAAGGTAGACCTATAACGAAATCCATAAATATGCCATCCAATTTCCACTTGGTAATATCTAAATGTTTACCAATATACCCGGAATAAGATGATCAACCTTTACTTATTAGAAAACCAAACACCAAACCAAAAACTCTACCACTTATGTTTTCATCTTGAGCAAGAAAAACCAGATCCTGAAGACATATTACATCATAGATACTACTGAGTGTACTACCAAATGTGATATATGAAACTCATAAATGACTCCATAATCCATCACTAATAGAACAAAAACCCTCTAATGAAATAACATCCGGTTTTGACCATCCTCTAAATAAACCTCCAGAGCATCACTATGGAAAACATCATCATGTATCGGCTCTTCCTTCATGTCTGTCCACTAACACTACTCCACCTACTACATTAGAGTAGACTATAATATCATTTGAAACAAACAAACACTATTTAAAACCGCCCTCACACCTATGTGAAGGGTGTCCAACTCCTCCATTACAATCTATGGATCACTATACTCTTGAACAACATCCCTCTATGAATTCCTTCTCAATGCATCATCCACAAAATGTCCATTTCTTGAGGTATTGGAGTTCTCAAAATCATATTCCTAATGAAACTCCACCAACCTCTTTGACTACAGATTTACATAGAACTAAGAAAAGATATACCTTAGGTTCTTATGATCCATGAAGACCACAAAGAACTCCCAAATAAGGTAATTGAACCACAACATCAGTATAAACACAACCAATGCTATCTCCAGATAGCACAATGAAGGGGGGAGACAATGTCCCTCAGAGTCCCAGCTTTAGTAGGGCCTGGTTTTCCACTATTACAAAGGGTATTTAAATCCCATAAAATGGGAAGCATTACACTCTAAAATAATATATGATTATGTAATAGAGTCAATCCACAATAAGAAATTGCATGACATAATATAAAAGGAAACAAAAACCATCCATGAATGAATGAATACATAAAAAGGATATAGATAAATTTATCCAATGTAAATATTCAAAAAAAATCTAATATAGTGATATCACAACTATCTTATGTTTTGAGCTAGTAATGTCCATCATGGTCCACATAATCCTCCTAGAAACATGGAAAACAATTTTATATAAATAGGGTGATGATATAAGTGTAATCAAAAAGAAAACAAAATTCTCTCATGCACATGTGAAAGAAGAAATCCAATGAACCCATGAGAAATCTTTATAACCAAATAACACCAAAATAGGTGTACCAACCAAGACCATCCTTACAAGGGTACTCTCACCAAATAATGAAATCCAATTATAGTAACATAATATAAATCATATAGTTGAAGGGAACATCACATTGATTTCCCACTTATTTTCTACTCTCACACCACAAAGTATTATACCATAGTGATCCCATATCTTTTTTATAACATATCAACCACCCCACAACAGAATCACATCATATCATGCATGAAGAATCATAGGACATCAAATCAATACTATAAGAATAGAAGTAGGGTATAATAAACATGAAGGAAATCAACATAGTGACCTACTTCTACCACGAAAACCCCCCACTATAAGCCACCCCACAACATGGTAATATAATATCACACCAAAAGACACATATACCACTAACCAACAACACTTTTATATCACATCTCTCCCAAAAATACGTGTTCTAACTCCTAGTATACTATTAGAACTTTGACCATCACAACATGTGTATATCTACTCACCGGGAAGGGAGATCTAGTAAGAGAGGGTTGACAGTCATACCACCTTGTCACTAGGATATTGGAAAAAACACCCCCCTATATAAATGTATGGGTTTCGACAAGAAATTATCAATGAGGGTGGGGTTTATATAGAAATCATAAGGAATATAAAATTATATATATATATATATCCACTCATAAGATGAACCCATGGTTTGTGAAAACAAGAATCCATTAACTGACATCATTCCAAACTTTCACTACTATCTCCCATGTAAAACACCACAAAAAAAGTTACAATCCACATTTTATATTCTTCCCCTATTTTAAAAAAATATCCAATTACTAGATTTCACATTACCAACCAAACCATTTTTATCCCATTTTTTCCAATATTAATCCCATTCAATTTCAATTTAACATTATTATTAAATTCCAATACTACCTAGAAAACTAGCATAATGAAATCCCACATCACAAGAAACTTGTCATACCCCATAAACCATCTCTTCACCACCCTATAAGCATATTGAAACAAACTGTCACTTCACCGCCCAACAAGTATGTCAAAAAAACTAAAACCTCACCACCCCTAAGAGAATGAAATGGCAAACGATCACCTCATCATCCAAAAATAATTTCCAAAAAACCATCACCTAACTGCCCTAAAAGAACGGACACACAAAATATCACCCCACCACCCCAAAATAAATTCCAAACAGACCATCACCTCTCTACCACAAAAAAATTCCAAACAACCCACCACATGTCTACCCTAAAATAATAGATGCATATCACTCATCAGACCGACATGACCCTATCACACATCACAATTATACATCACCACCCCACAACATGGCCATACAACATAGAAAAATAGAAAACAATTTAGATGTTTTAAAAGGGGATTTTATCAAATAAAAATCATTATTTTAGTGTAATTATCACACAATCAATAATCATGGGGAAACCACTTAATTTTCTAAGCATAAATGATTAATAAATTTCAAATTTAGGGTGATATCATTTCAACACATAATATTTTTTCAACAATACATATAAAACAAGTAAAAAAAGCCCATAATGATGAAAATTTTTAACAGGACATCAAGCCCATATAATCCGAAGATAATAATAATAATAAAGCTACAAAATCATGAAAATCAGACCCATTTTCCCCTTATATTTGAATTAATTGATTCTTTATCTGCATTTAGTTTTGTAAAAATTTCTTCCCAAAGATAATAAAAGGAAACTGCTCCCGCATGATACAAAATAAAGAGAGGCTAGGGGATCCCTACCTCATTGAATATTAGCCAACTCACTATGCACTTCAAATCAATGTAGAAATTCTAAAAAACTATAATTATAATAAAAACACATGAATCAACAAACACCCCATAAAGGAATATAAAAAAAAATCCCAAATCACACCTGAAACCAAAGTTTCACCACCATAGCGGATCCCAGAATAAGAACAGAACGAAAAACATGGTGATAAGAGAAGAAATGACAATGGATTGCCAATGCGAATCTACCAAAATAAACAAATCTAAGTAAGAGAAGAAGGTCCGGAAGATACTTTAAAAATTGTTACAGCTGTACTAGAAATGAGAGATATGAGGGAGGCTAATAGAAAATAAAATCAACAAACAACACCTATTTTGAAGATAGAAACAAAAACTTTCACATCGTAAATTCCATTCACGATGTCAATTCCATGGGAATTCAAAAACATGTTAGTTTTCACCAAAATACATGTCACCTTGACATAACATTTATTACACATTCTGAACCCCTTTTATTATGAGAATATACTTCATGGATTCCTCCACCTCATCATACATGCTGTGAAACTAGTTGGGTACAAAACCCCTGTAACAAAAACACCTAATATGATTTCGTTTCACATCATGAACTCATAACTATTTCACCGCTATAGGTCCAGCCTCCATCGAAAACTATTGGAACCTCCCACGAATACCCCCAACCACCAAAAATGACATAGTAATAGACCAAAAGGTATGGTATATTAAATCAGAATACCCTCAAATGATTCTCATCCTTGAGATTCAAAACCATACATAGGGAATGAAATGGATTAGAACAACCACCCCACGAGATACCTATCGTGGTTCCAATCATGTCAATAATGTTACCACTAGACAAACTCTCCAACATAACACCAACTAACATCTCATGCGATAAAATCACCACACAACCTTATTTCCAAATCTTTACCAGCACAAAAAACCCATCTTTTACTAGCCACAAACCACCACATTTCCATAGAACCACCAGCACTACTAACAAAACTCCACATAACCTAAAAATAAAAGCATGATCTTGAACAAAAAATTATTGAATTCTAGAAACCATGTCAAGATACTATCCTCTCTGTGTGGAACTGACTTACCCATATGGATTTAATCAAATCATAGTATAATGTGTATTGAGTAGGAATCAGTTCCTCGCCATTTTTATATTTCAGAACTTCATCGCACATAATACAACAAGAAAACAACACATCTTATAAAACAATAGGATCAAAAATTCTTATCATCCAAGAAAAACCAAAAAAAATAATGAAATTGAAAATAACTCTAGGTATAGGACTTACTTATGCACATCTCATTCCAAATTAATCTCCTCCAAGATTTCATGCCTCTAGAATACAAGAATGAAGGCAGTGGTTCACCCTCATAGAAACTTATCCTAATAATCATAGATATTTAATAAATGATCAATTAAAATTTCATAATCCACGATATCCAAATATCTGCATTATATGATGGTGGAGCCATTGTGAAGATATAGAAAAAGTTGAGACATATGGAAGATGGAATAGATCCTCTCCAGTTATGGTGGGGATTCCAATAGACATTCCACCTTTCAAATTCTCCCCAAAACCTTCAATGGTCTAACAAACCGTGGATAAAGATTACCCCATGCCAAACCTCTACTGAACTTGCCAAGGAGAGAATCTTAAAAACCAAGTTCGTACACCTATGATAAATATAAGAATTATGTCAGTCATCTGTTGTATTCAACCTCTAATGAACAAGCTTATCCTTTTCTATTATTCTATACGACACATCAGGACCATGAACCACTACCTACCTAACCTCTATTCATCACAATTAAGAATGGAATTACCAAAAGAATACTGAAATACCCTTCAGGATATTAAAGTAAAATATCTAAAATGATCCCAGATAATGGACCTTATATCCCCATGAAACTATAGAATCTCATCCACTTACCTCTTATAAAAAGTATCCCTGATGTAGGAATCCTAGATCAATTAGAAGTGTCTTATTTTTTCAACCAATCCATAATTACCTAGTTATAATATCAACCTCCCTAAGATCAAAGAATCCTTATGAAGAAATACATTGATATTTCATCCCATATCCACTTGGGAAAATCTAATGGCTATAAAAATCATCAAGAACACAATGATCTACATTTACTTATTAGAGAACCAAACACCTCACCAAAATCTCCATCACAACCTATTTTATCTTGGGCCACCAAAATAACATCCTTAATCCATGGTACATCTTATATACTCTTAGGTGTACCATCTAAGGTGAGTTATGAATATCACATTGGATGCCATCATGAAACATTATCAAAAAAATTTCATCCCATTAAATAATATCTGGTTCTATCCATCCTCCAAAATACCTCTAATGCATTATTTTTTCCCACACAATCACACATCACCTATTCCCTTGAGTCTCCCTATAGAGACTCCTCTACATTCTTCATCATTGAATAAAGAACTATCATATGAAACCAACACTATTAACCATCCACAACCTTCATACCCAAGTGAAGGGATACCTACTCCTCCATCACTATCCAGAAATATCTAGAATCATGAAAAACATCCCTCCATAGCTTCCTACTATAATAATCGGCTAGAAAATTCCAATCTTTTATGGTGGTCGAGATCTCCAAATCAACATTATTAAAGAAATTCCATCCACCTCAGACACTATAGGTTTATATCACGAGGATAAATGATATACCTCAAGCTCATGTGATCCATCAAGACCAAAAAGTGCTCCTTAATTATGTAATAACACAAAAAATTTAGTACAAACATAAACATTACTAGATACAAATAATTCAATGAAGTAGGAGAGATAATGAACCCATAGTCTCACCTCTTGTAGGTCGTAGGTTTGCAACTAGAACTGAGCGAATAGAAATATCATGGAACATGAGACATTTCCCTCTTTAATAATATAATACTGGGATATAGAATTAATCAAACTCAAGATATTCCATGAAATAATATAAAAGGAAACAAAAAACATCGCACAATGTATCAATAAATTAAAAAGATATAGATAAAACTCTCCAAAGTAAATAACCAAAAAACCTAATGTTGTAACATAATAACTATCCTGAGGTTTGATCCAGTTTTAGTTCAACATAGTCTACACAATCATCCTAGAAAAATAAGAATTATTTTTATATAAATAGGATCTGTATATAGGTATACTATATAGGAAATCCAATTTTTCTCCTGCACATGTGAACAAACAATACTAATGCACCCATTCTAAAATAACAAAACCAAACTTCACCTAACATGGTATACTAACAAATACCATAATCACCAAGGAACCCTCACCAAATAATGTAAGCCATGTATAATAATGTAGTATGAATCATATATATGAAGCATAACTCACACCACTTTCACACGTATTTTTGGATCTCACAAACCAATATCATATTTCCTATTTCTCCCATATCATATTTATAACATATACCACCACCCTACAACATGGTTAAATAAAATAATGCTCACATGAAACTAGTCCATCACATCACAACCATGATAAATGTAGGTGATCAAAGTGAAAAGGAAGTAAATAAACTTATTTTCACCTCCTACCATGTATGACACCCACTATAATCTAACCAAATAATGATCATATCAAATCTTTTCATAAGACACCTATGTCACTGCCCCATAGTGAGGAAATATCACATGTCACTTGAAGAATCCTAGGGCATCACCTAGTATACTATCAGACATATTTCCACCATTATTTGTTCATATCTACCCTCTTATAAGAATGAAAAGGGAAGAACATAAAGCTGGACACCTATAAAAATCACTGGGATATTGTAAAAAACACCCCCATATAAGTGTTTGTGTTTCAAAACATAGTGCTAAATACAGGTTGGGTGTGTACATAAATCACTAGGAATATATTTGTATATATACCTATATAGCCACTAAAAATTCCAACCTACATGTTTACAAAAAAAAATTAACAACTTATTCACATTGTCCCCACATTTACTACTACATATAATCCAATCCACCACAGAATAAGACAGTAGACACATTTTAAATTCCAATAATACTTTAACAATATTATCCAAACACCCATTTTCATATTAAAATAGAAACCATTAATTTATCCCATTAATTCCAATATTATGCTCTTGAAATTTCCATTTATAATTATTATTCCATTACAATACTACTTTGGAAACTACCAGAATGCAATTACAGATCACAAGTAAAACATCATCCCTATCAAACCATTATCTCACTACCTGAAAATAATGGAAAAACCCATCACCTCACCAGTCCAAATGCAAAACAAAACAAACCATCACCTAATTACCGCAAATGAAAAGAAAACTAGTCCATCACCTCCCCACCCTAAAAGAACAACCAATCAAACCATCAACTCACTATCCCAAAATTGAAAAATGATGAACCATCACCTCGCCACCCCAAAATAATAGAGAAATAAACAATCACCTAGTCACTATATAATAACATAAAAATAAACAACGAACTCACTTCCCAAAAAACACATCCACATATCACACATCAAACCTATACACCCCACAAAACATCTCAACTATACACCATATCGCCTCAACACATCCACATACCACAACATATCAATTTTTTTTACATATTTAGCATGTTGTGTTTATCATCTCCACTTATTTATTTTATGGGAATTATCACATAAGACTTAATCTTGGGGAACAAATTTCATTTTATATGTATATATTATTATCTAATTTCTCCTTTATGGTGATATCATATCAACACATAATAGGTTTTTTAAAACACATATCAATCCAAAGTAGAGAAATCCCCTGAATAACCATAATATTCAATAGGATATCAAACCCATACAACCACATCATCACAATAATATCAAAGTAGTAGAACCATGTGAATCACCCCCGCCCCTTAAATTTTAATTAACAGATTCATTATCTTAATTAAGATACTAAAAACTACCTTCCTAAAGATAAACAAAAAAAACCCACCTATATGACATAGAATAAGGAGAAATGTGGAATTCTCTACCACATAAATCTTTTCCAACATGCTATACAAGATAGGGTGATGAAGAAACACTTATAAACCAATATCCAACATTCTATACAAGATAGGGTGATGAAGAAACACTTATAAACCAATATTTCCTGTAAAACCCACAAACTAACCTATAACGCATTAAAGTTTAATAGAAAAATATCCAAACACACACCCCAACCCAAAACCACACCACCAAAGTGGATCCTTGATGAATAAAAGATGGAAAACCATAAGGATCATATGATAAATCCCCACAGATTGCCAATAGACATCCATTAGAACCAATAGATTTAATTTATTACTCATCATGAACCCCTTTCAATATGTGAATCCATTTTACTGATATATCCTCTTTTACACATAATCAATGAAATCAGATGGCTACAGAAGCCACGATATGATAACTCACAATTTGAATCTGGTTGATGTCATAAACCCCCTAATGTCATACCCCTTTAACCGCAACCTCCATAAAAAACTAATAGAATATCCCGCGAACACCCCCAACTACAAAAACAATAAAAGTAAGTGACTAGAAAGGTATAAGCCATTTCATTCATTTATTTTTTGACTTACATATTTTGATGTGTTATTTGAATCATTTTATTAATCTTCTATGATATAAATGAATACATCGAGAAAGGATAAAATATTACATGTGATTTACAACAATGAAAAAATGGTGTACTTGTCACCACTTCATTGTCAAGATCCAACTTATCTATTATGATAGAATAATTTCATAATTTATCACTAGTCTATGGAGGTTCTTTTCATCAGTTGTAATCAGAAACATTTCAAGAAATGAATTAGTTCTTATAACATCAATGCTCCATAAAGGTGAATCATTAGATAGAAATATAAGGGCTTACTGGATCATAACTTTATTCTAACACATTTTTGGGTTTTTTCCATAACAATTAAATTATCTATGTTCCCTTTATACAAACACCTATAGAATTTTATTATCCCTTTATAATAATTTTTAGGTGCTTCTTCCATCACTTTTGAAAAGTGGGATGTTGGAATTTCTTATGACCCCTAGATTTTTCTACCTATCCACCCAAATTAAACATAATTACCCACTTCCTTTCTCTAGTTATGTGAGACCATGAGGTTTATTCACCACCATTTCAAAATTAATGGTACATCATTCCATTTTTTCAAATATGTCAGATTCTAGAATCACCAAATCCTTTTGTAGATTATCCTTAATCTAATCGATGAATCAGTCAAAATTAATGTTAGGTTCAATGAAAAAGCAAAAAGAATATCTTTCACATATTTTGAATTATTCCTCATATCCCATAATGTGTTTTTCATCATTTATCTTGAGGAAAAGGAACTCCCTCCTCAAATTATATAGGGGAATATGAGGAAAATATATATTAAAAAACATTTCCATGAATTGTTTCTGCACCATTTCATTTATTTCTTCTTCGAGATTCATATTCCTGATCAAAATATAACATTGATTATATTATCCTTGGATAAAATATATAGCTATTTTAAAATTTTATTTATTCGATCATTGATTTACAGTGATGGTTATTTCAATGGTGTTTACTAATTATTATGTTATTAATGGATAAAAAGATCCATTGGATTTTAAGGGAATTTTCTTATAAATCTTTCCATTTATATAATAAATTTATGTGGAGGATCTGGGATTTCCCATAGATTAATGATTATACTCCAAACATGTGTTAATTGAGTAGGTATTATCAATAAATTCTAGGAACATGCATCATTTGGTTGGGCATCTCATTTGGAAAGTCATCACATTTCCCATCACACTGGGTTTTGAATATGAACCTCTTATTTTATCCATTGACTAAAATAAAATAAAAATTTTGGTTGATAATTTATAAAATATTAAATACATAAAAATGATATTTTGAAAATTACAATGATAACTCATAAATGAAACATATTACTTAACTTATTAATTTCTAGGTTTCAATATATGTACCCCATGGTCAATTTCCTAATATAAAATTTAATAGTAAATATTGTTATCATAATAATGGATCAAAATTGGTGTGAATCCAATAATATTTATCAAGACCCATATGAAAATTGGGCTAATACCTAATGTACCCTTTTGTATTATTACCCCAAGGTGCAACTATTCTAAATCGATATCAATTTTTTGTATCCATACAAGGATTTTGTTTCACGAAAACCACTGAATCTATACCTTAAAAAAATTTATGTATGTATTTATATGTTTAGAATTACATCTAAGGATTTCAATAAGGTTTTATAATCATAATACATAAAAATAACTAGACCATTATCTGATACCCTCTATAACAACCCATATCTTTTATACACTTAATTTCATGATTTATTAGAAAAAGACACTCATAATAAAGTCCCAAAATAAAAAATGACTCATTTATTTTGGTAATTATAATAATATCAAAATAAAATGAAATATGGATGCCAAAAAATTGTGTAATAACAATATAACATTCCATTAAATAAAATTTATCTTCTAAAACTACACAGGATATCCTTGGGACATTCATGAGAAAGGGATGGAAAATAAATCATAGTAAGATAATAATCAAAGAATAACAAGAATAAAGAAATAAACATGAGTTAGTAGGCATATAAAAATGACATATAATAGAGAGAATCACTAATATAAACATAAAAGTATGGTATAAGGTGATAACATCCATGAAATATAGGAATTTAGAAACAATATAAATATGACATTATAAGCATTAGTCAAGGATAAACATTGAGACATAATAACATAGTATTTTTACAATAAATTCCCAATCAAAATATTTTATATATACTGTGACAAACATATTACCCAATACATTCATGGGATATATAATTTTGGGACCACATATTACATTCATATCACATACATTCATTTGTGTGACACATAGATCATACAACGAAAGAATATCCTTCATCAATTTTAATCTCATGATTACGAAGTGTGAATTACATAAATTGAAGTCCCCAATAAATAAGTGGTATTTATATTTATGTGAAATCCCTAAATTAGAAATAGGGATAGGTATTGATAAAACATATTTCTTCCATAGAAATTCATGGGATAATTTCGATAGCATAGAAAGTGTACATAATGTTCTACGAAAGGGTATAATGAAACTAAAATGTGGTATCTCATTAAATTAGAATAATAAGAATAATGAATGGATTTTTAAAAACATATGTTAATATTAAAAATTTGAAATCAAAAGGCATAATATAATGAATCTACTTGAATAAAGATGCGGAGGAAGAGAATCCCTTACCTTAAAAGTATATTTCTAAAATCATAGGAAGATGTTGTTAAGATATTTAGAACTCCATGAGAGGGATTATGAGAGGTAAAGGGAGGGTAAATTCAAGCTCAATGGTTATGTTTTGTAAATATTAATGGTGTGTTGTGTTTGTACTTATAGAAAAAATGTGTTGAATTATTTATTAATATATAAACATAGGTTTTAGACTCTATGTGATAAATAGTGAAAACCCCTAAAATTACCATGGCTCTTTCCCATGATTTATACTAAAGGGGATTTGGATTAAATAATTTATCAGTCTTAGATCTAAGATTCTTAAAATAATAACATTCATGATGTGGAATTCAGTCATGTTCATAAAGGATTATTTTTAAAACCCTAAAATATAATATTGGTTTCTAGAGTATTCATTATAGGTTTGTAAAATTAATGAAAAAATATCAAAAAATATTATTTTAAAGGGAGAATATATTTTTGGTCCAGTTTTCCATTTACATTATATATAAAATTAATTAAAGGGTATTATGATTCCATAATACATACTTTGTCTTTATATCATATTTATTTTTTACGAAAAAAGTTTTATTGTCTCATAAAATTATAAAAAATTCAATATTAGTTAATTTAAACATGTTGATTTCAAAAATAATATTTATTTTGCCAAAATAATTACCTAAATCTGACTAATTATACTTTAAAAAATCATAATTACAAGAAATACTAGTTATTACGACACTAAAAACTTTATAACCCTTATAAATATTAAATTGGAATTCATTAAAATAAATTTTCATTTATATTTTAAAAATTTCTATTTAATTTAAATATTTCTCGAAAATAAAATTTATTTCAAAAATTGTAGAGCTTATCAACCATTTTTCTTAATTGAAATATTATATTTCACAAAAAATTAATATCTTCATTAAAAATATATTTTTTAAACTCATTATATAATCATATATATAAAACATAAAAACGATTAAGATTAAATATAATCATTATTTAAATAAAAAGATTTTAAAATTCATACTACCAGGGTACATATACATAAGCCCTTATTACACAAATGTATTACCTTTGGTTAAGGTGTGTAATAGTGGTACTTTTATTGGGATGTTTAGTTAACATGGTTTGGGTCATGATCTCAATATGCCTTAACGTCCCCCATAAATGGTTTCTATCATGTTTCAGTTTTTGAATCATGACTTGAACATAGTCAAGGTAAATCCTCAGTGAATCTATCTCCCTAGTAATCTCTGATAGTTGTGTTTCATGGGAGAGGAACTTACTTGTCAAGGAAATTTATTCTTCCATCTCAATCAATTAGAAATTATGAAAACCATTTATATATTATAATCTTAATGATCAATGTAGAATGAATATATTTTCAATGTTTATATTGCTTAAATTTTTTTTCAGTCCAAAAATAAAATTATTACTATATGTTATAATGGTTATCAATTATAAAATGAAACATAGTATATATGTTTTCTATAATTACATTATATAATAATGAGTTTTTTAAACCAAATGTGAATTTCATTTAAAAATTTTTTATCATTACATTCAGCTACTCAGCCTTTTATAGAAACATGTGAATATTTTTTATTGGAATTTTCTAGATTTATTAACATGACCACAAACAAAAAACAATTCATAATAAGAGAATTAGTATAGTCTTCATGTAATTTAACTATATTTTCACATTCATTTTATATCTTTACATCTTTATCATCAAGAATATTATTTTCCTCTAGTAGAAAATTATCTATATTTTCAATTACCAATATATTAATCTATAGTGTTGCATCTTTGAAATTCATAGAGGTTCTATGTGGTTTATATAATAAATATATTTCCAATTTCAAAACAAAATTCTCATAACTACTAAGGGTTAATTCTCTTTTAATAAATAAAATTATTTATTTACTATATGTTACCAGTTTATCCATTAATACAACCATTTTTTTGATTGTGTTATGTTTGCTTATATTTTTATCTAATATATCTCTCATTTAATTATCACCTAACTCGAGATATCATTTACAATCATGTAATTCCTAGATGAATTAAAATATATATGTGAAAACCTCCCAAGGAACTTTATCGAGTATTCTCTAACCTCACAGTAAAGGACTTCAATTGAATTCATATAACCATTCTCTTTAGAGATTAAACATGATTCAACTAAGGAATAATTTTCAAAAAATTTAATATAATAATTAACACTCTTGTTTACTTTAGGTATTAGTTATTCCTCGTTATAATTTAGTTATTTTTATAGATTCTTTCCTATCAATTATTCATGTTTTTCCCGTGTTTTGGCCAAAACCTCTATATCAGCCTTGATAGGGATGGGAAATAAATCATACATATGATTATATTTTAATTAAACATCAAATATACAGATCATATATTTTATATAAAAAATATAAAGACATGTAAATCAAATCCAAAAGAGGGAAACTTGTTATCTATAATACCCGTTTTTAGTTCCCAATAGGGGTAGTGAATCAGTTTTTACTACTTTTTAGTAATTCCATATATTTCGGAACATTTACACAATAAAGATACCATATTAATTATAAAACTTATTTTATTATAAATTATATAAATGGATCTATTTTTTGTTAATCTATAACAAATATAATAAAATAAATAAAAAATAAATTTAAAGATCATCACATAGACTTTTAATATTTTTCCCCTGACGTGGGTAACTACATATTTTTTTTTTCAAGATTATCTAATACAAATATTTTCCTCCAATAATATCAAAATAAATGATAATTTGGGTGGTAATAGATTATTTTTAACTCAAAGTGATTCTCTCACTTACATAACCTCCCACATTAATTATGAAATCTCTTGATAGATTTATATCATTCTCTAACCTCTTGAAGTAGATATCCTATGTATTTATATTTTCACTAAATTAATATGATTTTACATTATCCCTTAATAATGTTTTCAATTTAATATAGATATTAAATAATAATATCATGTAGCAATATCACTATAATATCCATACTCTTAGATCTTTTTCATAATCTAATCACTAGCCCCCCTTAATACTTGATCCAATTTCTGCCTTCAAATTGATTAATTCCTCAATATTCCTCAAGTGCTTAGACATAAAAATCATGAACATTAGTGTTACTATCAATGTGTCTCTAAATTTTTATAAGTTCAATAATATATTTCATCTTTAATGACATAAATATCGTAGTAAAATACATGTTAATTTTTTTCTCTATCTACTTGTTTAATTTACATCAACATACTGGATTAGCTCCTAGTTTCTCATTAAATTCATCATGTTATTTGATACCTAGAGAGTTTTAATTTATTAGATAATAATAACATTATTCTATTATGTATACTATTCTTTTATTATAAATTTTCTTCCTATAAATTTTTATTCTCAATCACTAATAAATTATTAGTTATTCATTATTGAAAAATATATATAAAAACTAATTATAAAATGTATTCATAAATATTATCAATGATTACACCATGATATAAATTTATTTTTTCTCACCCTCATCATGTGGGTGTGCTCCGAAAATCAAATATATTCCATTTTCCTCAACTACTTGTCTCCAAAATATTTCATTTAATACCCCAATTCATTCAATTCTCATATTAATACATATTGAAAAGTATCCACATTATTCAACAAGAATGATTATGAATCATACGATCCATTGTATTCCAAAAATGTTTTAAAATAAATAATTCCTCAAGTATTTAAAAAATATACATTAATTATATATTTTTAATTTTCTCATATCTTCATATCAATATATAAATTGAATGTTCAATGTCATCCCCAATATTTATTTTAATAACTAAAAAAATTACTTATAAATCTTATAATCTAACTAAAAAAATAAAAAAACCCCATTTTTTATATTTAAATCTCTATAGTACTATTTAAGAGTCACTAATTTTTAATTAAAAAATTATTTATTCTATAATTTATGCATTTCATATTAATTTAACTCTTCATAATTTCTTCATGTTTAATTTTCCTCTCCTACTTTGATATGCATCATCATAGAATGAGAATCATACTCTAAATTAATAATATGGAATAATTTTAAAATCCTTGCATAATAATACATGGATATTACATTATTAATGATTCAGAACCTATTATTCCAAATATGGTGCCATAATTTATTACATTGGTATTGATAGAAGAATAAAATTCCAAAATATCGATCAATTTATAATTTTTGGAAATATATACATATATGATACCCACATTACATAGGGAAAATAAAATAAATAACAAAAAATGTAAAAGCTTAGAATCGTTGAAACTCATTCCAGAAATTCATCTTTAAGTAAAGAAACTAAGGGTGAGATCAAATGCTCTGTAAAGGTTAAGTATAGTGAAAACTATAATGAATCAATAATAAAAATCAAAATAAAATGTTGAAAAAATAAACACACATACCACATAAATATATGGATTATGAATAATCAATATGTAAAGGAAAATAACTAAAAAATCATTCCATTTAATCAATAATTACGAATTAAATGCATTTATAGATAATGTCATAGTGAAAATATCATGGATAATAATAATAACCCAATTATCCATGATGTGAATGATAAATTTTTGGATGTCATATTTCCTAGGTACAATAAATATTTACCATCAAGACCTTTCACAGGATAGTTTAAAACATATTGGGTAAAAACCCATCCGATGTGGCCAACTGACTAATCTCATGAGACTATTGATGCATCAAGGGTCTTATATTAACTACATAAAAACCTATGTCATACAATTACAAATAAATCCTTATATTTTGAATATTTAATTCAATTCATAATAACCTCTTATTATCAAATATCCATATTGAGTAAAGGATATAAATTTTTCAATATTTACCAAATTAATCAATTATGTTTTTGACTAAACATTGTAAGTAAAAATGGTATAATCCTTAGGCAATAAAAATATCCATCACTAAATAATATGGATATTTAAGAGATATGTAATTTTCAATAAAAAATGATTACAATATAGTGACCGTTTCAAGAAAAAGTAAACAATCAAGAAATAATGTGAGATTGTATAATGAATTTTACCATATAGTAATTTTCAAGTCAAATACCATTAGATGACATAATTCAAATTGAAAATTAAAATACCATAAATAATGAAGTATTAATGATACTACATGCCAAATGGGAATTATATACAACACATAAAATTTAATTGGTTCATAATAAAAAATATATCCCATATATTATCCTTTTATAGTGTTTTATCACTTTTTATTAGTAATATTTCCTTATTTTAGTTGTTTGGGGTGTTAATTGGCATGTTTTATTATGTGTGTTTCATTATTAAAGAACAAATTAATGAACATATTATATAGTAATATTATTCCGAGAATAATAATAAAAATTTTATTATCATATTTTTACATCTATAGTTCTTTTAAAACCAATCATGAATGATGGTTATGAAAAATGAAGTACGTTAAGATCATGGAGATGCTTGGTCGTACGTACACATGAGTAACATTTCAATTTTTCAATGATCATTATGTAAAGGAGGTAAGTATTATTTTACCTTTCAATAATGATAATAATATCATTAATATCATATTATATAGTTATATATATCATCCATGTGGTTTGGTGTGGTAAATAGAGTCGGATCTCTTCATGAAGGTAATACTCTACACATACACAAACAATGTTATCTTCTTTACATGAGTGAAAAGAGAAGAAAGAAAATGATATATATAATATTTATAGAATGATATATATGTAATTAATATCATATTTATTTAATAAATGAATCATATAATAATTTAATATATCTTTATAACCTTCCATGTGAAGGGTTAGTGAAAGACGAATCACATCATTTCGTGCGGTGGTAGAACACTGAGTGACGTTATCGTATCTACTACATAATGGAAGGTAAAAAAATATTATTATGATATAGTGAATCCAATGGTATAAATTTGTTACTAATATTATATATATGTACTTTATATCGATCACCATACCTAACCTTGAATGGTGGAAATGAAAAAAATGAATGATATTGGTTCACAAGAAGGTAGTCTTTCGTACACATGAATGATGATTTCATAACCCATTTGTTGTAATATGAAATGGTTTTAGATCATTATTTTAATATAAAAACACAATAGTATATACAATATAATTATTCTATTATATCAAGATGGTTTAATAAAAATTTATGGAGATGTAGAATGAAATAAAATGAAGAATATTTTTGAGGAACATTACCCCTGTTTCAGGTAACTTCCTTTGGTTTTCACTAAACCCTTCCTTGGATTTATTTTTTCCCAAAAAAGGATTCTAGGATGAGTATAAAGAATTTGGAGTTTGATTTTTTACGTTATTGGGAAAACCAATGTGGTTTTATTGTGTGAAGAATATTGGATAGAGGGTGGCCTTTTATATGTGGGGAGAGTGGAACACTTGTAATGTTTTTGAAAGAGTGAATTCCACCAACATTTAATTCATGTCACAAATACCCAATAATGGTAAATTCTTTAAATTAGAAAGGATAGGGTTCAAATATGTCTATAAAATTATTTCTAGAAATGTATAGGGTCATTTTACACATTATATTCTATGTTTAACCACTTAATTTTTTTACCTTAATCGTTATAATTAATATTATTTGTTTTTACTAATCATTTTGGTAAAAAATTAAGTTGAACATTTGAGAAATAATAAATTATTTTGTAAACAAATATAGAATCCATTTTTAGAAATTTTATATAAATAAGCGGGAAAAAATAATTTAAAATTTACCCTGTAAATGTGATGAGAAATTGTGGTATTTAAAAGTGAAAATTTTCAAAAGTTTACAATGTTTTTATATAAAATTTCTATATGAAATTGGTTAACATGGACTTATTGTATTAATATATTTATATTTGAAATAATTTTACTTAAAAACCAATTAAAAATATAATTTATCAATATAAATTATTTAAACAAAATGTTAGTTTTCAATTCAAATTCATTATTTTCATTATTCATCGAAAAAATGAAAATTTTCAGAAAATATCCAAAAAAAAAATTACCCATGTTAATTTTTATATTTTTATTTAAAAAATGAAGTTTATTTTTTAAATTAAACTTTATAAAAGTGTTAAAATATAAATATAAAATTATGTTTTCAGAGTGTGACAAAATAGTGTTGTGTTTAAACCTAGTTTTTGTGAATTGCAAGATATCAATGAAAATAAATTCAATATAAAAGGAAAATATAATAAAGTATGGGGGTGTTACATTAATCCCTACTTAAAAGAAATTTTCATTGAAATTTAATGGATTCTACCTTCAAAATATATGACTATAGTTCATCATAGTACCCTCTGCTACCATTTTTCTTTCTCTATTTTGTTATTCCTCTGGAGTACCTTTACCAGAAAAGTCATTTGATTCCTTAATACATACTCTCTATAATCATGAATATGGATGGGTTATTCACAGTTAGTTTAATTAGGTTCTAACTCTATTTCATCATATGTGAGAACATTCATTGGGTATGGCATATACTTCTTTAGAAAAGTTATATGAAAAACATCATGTACTTATCAGAGGCTTGGAGACATTGCCAAGTGATAAGAAAAAGAACCCTTTCCTAAAATAATTTCAAAGGGTTTGATGTAAATGGGTCTCAATTTACCTTTATTTATAGAGCTTATAACACCCTTACATTGAGAAACATTCAGGAAAACCTAATCTCTCACATGTTATTTCAAATATATCCTTCTATTATTGGCATAATTATTTTTCTTACATTGTGATAATTTATTGTGAGCCTAAATAGCCTTTATATTCATTATTATATCTTCAATAATTTATAGGTCTAGGAGTGTTAATTTTCTAAATTCCTCCAAATAAGATTGAGTATGACATTTATTTCCATATAATTCTTTATATGAAACCATATGAATACTTTAATGGAAACTATTTTTATAGTAAATCTTTAAAAATCTTAAATATTTATCCCGCATACCTTGAATGTCATGTGAGGATGATATCAACATGTATTAAATTGTTTGAATTTTCCTTTCAAAATATACATCTGTTTGATGATCGTAGGAAGTTCTAAAATGAATCTTAGCAACAAGAGCATTATGAACACTCTTCCAGAGTTTCTATGTAAATGGGATCTGGATCAAAATAATTTATAGAGGTGTTCCAAAAAGCCACACTACTTCATTAGTATAGATCCTTGTTAGTCCCTCAAGAAGTAAATCTTCTCTTATAATGGGGAAATGTGAAAATTTAGTTAGACGATCAATGATAACCCATATTTTATCATTATTTCTAGGAGTCTATAGTAGCTCCAAGAAAAATTATATAGTAATGTCATCCCATTTTCACATATTAATAATAATAGGTTTCAAGACTCCTCTATGATGCTTCCACATAGAATTAACTATTGGAGACCTAAAAATTTGGTCACATAATCAGTAATTTCAACTACATGTTACCACAACAAAAATGATCCTTCAAATCCTTATACATTTTTGTTTTAATAGGGTGTATAAATAAATTAGAGGTATTATAATCATAAAAAAATTACCTTTTAGGTTAGGTATATATGGACTACATAATCTCTTTCCATGTTTTAGGACACCATATTCACAAATGAAGTCTGTTAATTTCACACCATTCAAAACATTAATATTCTTTTGAAAGTTCTCATATTCATATTGTGAATTATGTATCTTCTCTAATAAATATTTTTTTTCAATAATAAAAAAAATGATTGATGTCCCTCTTCATTAGTAACTCCCATATCATTTTTTATCAAATCCATAAATATATGATCCCTCTCAATCATCATTTGGGTCAGAACTCTATCATCCTTCATAATCAAAGCATCCACTACCTTATTTTATTTTCTTGGGTGGTAGTGTATTGATAAATCATAATCCTTTAGTAGCTTGATCTATCACCTTTATATCATATTGACCTATTTATGTGAAATTTTTTATATCATGATTTTATAATCTACGTATATCTACCATATTTCTCCATATAGATAATAAATCCATATCATCAAAGAAAATATTATAGCTTCTAAATAAATTTATTTGGATGGGTAGTTCTATTAATTAATATTAAATTTCCAAGAGTCATATACTATAACTTTATAATTTTTCATTTGGATACAACCTATTCCTTTTATTGATAAATCACTATATACCACAACCCCCTCACTTCCATATCATAGAGTCAAAATAAAATCATTGGCCAATATATTTATTAGTTCATCAAAAAAATTATTCACATTCCTTCATCCAAACAATATTTACCCCTTTACAAGTAATATTGGTTAATAGGTTATCCAATTTGGAAGAAATCTAAACAAATCAATGATAGTAACTGACCAAACCAATTAAACTACGTACCTTATTTATAGTTGTTGGTGTAATCCATTCTCTGATTGGATTTTTCATCATAGGATCAGCGGAGTTTCCATTTTTAAAGATAATAAGGAAGAAAAGAAACTTCCTGAAGCTAGAAATCACATGTAATAAATTTCCCAAATAACTCATTCCTTATAAGACTCGTAAGAATGATCCACAAGTGATTCTCATGATCCTCATTTATTTTAAAATACACTATGATATCATCAATGAATACAAAAAAAACTTATTAACATATTCTTAGAAAAATATATTCATTAGATTGATAAAAATATTAGGTGAATAAGTCATTACAAATGGTATTAATATAAACTCATAATCTCTATACCTCATTTCAATATCTATCTTTGGAATTTCTTTCTTCTTTACTCTCAATTGATTATACCAATAATGAAGACAAGTCATTGAGAAATATTGTGCCCCCTAAAGTTGATAAAATAAGTCATCAATGTGATTAATATGATACATTTTATTTATTATAATATCCTTGATATCCCTATAATCAATGCATGTCCTTACAGATCCATATTTTTTATTAATGAAGAGAATATGGGGATCCCCATGGTGAAACACTATAGACAATAAATCCTTTATCACCAAACTCCTCTAGTTGTTTATTTATCTACACTAATTCCAAAGTTTTCATAATATAGGGTTTAGTTGATATTTATAATCAATAAAAAACTAAATAAATAGATAACTCAACCTCATGCTCTATGGGGATGTCCATGTAATTTTGCATGTATTACATCGATGTGTTCATGTAAAATTTTTATACCATTAATTTAAATATTACATTCTTCATATCTAGATTTTTTTTCTAATCATCCTAAGAATATCATTCAGTAGATCTACTAGGTTGGATCTAGATATCTCTCAAATGATATAGTATCTACTCTAATTATAATTAATTCTACATCATCTTCCTAAATCACAATTTCATTCTACTTGTAAAAAAAAGTTCATCATCTTTTGAAATCCAATCCATACAAAGTATAAAATCAAATTCAACTATATGTATTATAATAAGGTCATCAAATATAGCATCATTATGTGTCATAATGAGGACTTATCGATACATCGTTTTTCCTATGAGAACTCCCTTAGGAATTTTTACTAACACCTATAATATTAAATCAAAGGGTAAATGTCAAATTTTCATAGAAATTGAGGAAGATATAAAATAGTGTGAGGATATAGAATTAAATATACAATTATCCAAATTTTTATACATGATTAATGTACCTTCCACTACATCATTGGGTAATTTTCTACCCACTATAGTGATCACATAATATTTGTTTTGTCCACTTAGCCTCTTCTGTAGTTGATTCCTTTTATGCTTGGATAATTCAGTTTAATATTTCTCCATATCCTTATAGTTTTAAAACATAATAAAATTTATTTCCTTATTCAATTTTCATTATTTAACATGATGAACCTTTTATCCATAATTATAAAAAACTCCCCTTCCCTTCAAGAATTTACAAGGGTGATTCATTCCACAGTTCGCACATTATTGTAATTTATTCATCTTAATCTTCTTGTTTCGCAAGTTTTCATTTAGATGGTGTTCAGATGGACTATTATTATCTTGGATTCTATTGATTGTGTAGGATCTACCGAATTTTTTTTGTTTTAATTGCACATAAAACTATTTCATCATATGATGAAAAATATTTAGAGGCTTTTATATTTTAGAAATATAGATTAATCCTTTCAATGAAATGGTTGATCTTGCACTCAATGTTGTGTATATAATATATATAATACCTGGATAACCTTGTAAAGGTATCTTCATAATCTGAGACACATTATTCTCAATTTTTCTTTAAGCCAAGTAAATTTATCTTTATCTCACATTGTTTCTCATGGGGGAAATATTTTTCATATAATATCTTCATTGAATGTTTCTATTACATCAGGGCTATTTCTTCCTCCTCCTTTGTTTTATGGATCAATTACCTCTGTTGATCAATATCTACTTTGATAAAATACACTACAATTGTAACCTTTTACTTTTAACCACATACAAATTCCCTAAATATTATCTCCAGAGACATTATATATTTCTCAGATATAATAAGATTACTAGTCCTACTAAATAGTGAGGGATTCTATCACATAATGTGATCTTGAAAAGTAGAATTTGTTTATGGAATAGGTTTCCCCATCTAGGAAAGGTTATTTTTCATAACCTGATTAATATACCCTAATATAGCCATACTTTTCTCTATTCTAATACTATATCTGTTGGTTCCCATGATAGATAAATATCAATATTATCCTTAAGTGTTGATACCATTATTCTATTAGGGAACCATTTATAAATAATGGAATATACTGTATTAGCTCAATTTTTTTAAAAATTAAATCAAAATTTATAATTCCAAATATGGTGTAATAGTTAACATAAATTAAAAACTTATTAATTATTAATCTCAAAATATTAAACATTGGTTTCTTTGGGGATATTATTTATTTTAAAAAATTAAAAATTATTTATAAAGAAAACATGAATTATCCTGACCATATCCCCCCAGAGTGTCGAACTAGGTGCACATTAAGGATCATTTTTGGGTTTCACATAAAACTTTATTCATCTAAGACACACATTCTTTAATGTTAGAAACCATTATTCCAGAACCACATCCACTTATAGAATCCAAACATGGATTTTTTTTCAATGAAGACCCACATAATATCTTCCTTATAAAAAACATAGGATGATCTTCTATAATTATCATAAAATAACATCATAGGATTATATTCCATAATATATGATTTCATAAATCTAGTTTATAAGGTTTCTACTAAAATGGATCAGATACCGGCAATAACAATCCTAACCCCAGTAGCAAGGTGACAGTGCCTTAAATTATCACATTATCATTGATACCAGTTTCCAATCATAGAGGATTATTCAATTTATAAGTTTTGGGAAACTAAATACATACATGATACCCATTTTAAATTGGGAAAATAAATTAAATCATAATAAATGTAAAATCCTATCATCCTTCAAACTCATTCCATGTATTCATCTTCATAACCTAAGGAATGAAAAAAAATAAGGGTGATCTCAAATAATAACTTAGGTTTAAGTACAATTCAATATATTATGAATGAATAATCATTATCAACATGGAAAAGCATATAGCTGAACACCTTTTCCAGAAAAATATATTGTTAAGGAATAATCAACATAGCAATTTAAATAAATGAAAAATATTACTTTTAATCAATATATGAGAATGTAATGCATCCATAGATAATTCCATTGTGAAAATATCATGGATAATAATAATAATTGAATTATCAATGAAGGAAATGATTAATTTTTGGATTTCAGTTTTTTCGGTTACATGAAACCAATAACGTCAATCCCTTTCCCAAGGCGGTTTAAAACATACTAGGTACAAAACCATTTGATTGGACCAAATGATTCCTCTAATCAGACTACTAATGCATCAAGGTGTTTACATTAACTGGTCTAAAAAAATTTCAATCCAGTCCAAATCATTACTCATATATCGAATAATCAATTTTATTCATAAATAATGTGCCTTATCAAATATCCATATTGAGTTAAGGATACGAATTTATCAATATTTCCTTCGTTAATCAAATAACTTTTAAAGTAAACACCATATGTAAAAATGGTACAAGGTTCAAAAATTAAACATATCTGTCATATAAAAATATTTATGGTCAAGACAAATTTAATTTCTAATTATTTTTTATAATAAATTGATTTTTTCAAGAGAATGTTAATAATAAAAAGGTGAGATTGCATAATAACTTTGACCACATGGTAATTTTCAAGTTAAATAAAATTGGATTCAATAATTCAAATTTAAACATAAAATACTATTAAAAATTAATTATTCATGATATTACATTTCAAAGTCACAGTATATACACCCTATAAAAGTGAATTGATGAATAATAACAAATAATTCTAATGGAATATAATTTGAGACAGAACCCCTAACCTCATGATTCCTTCTTTGTACATGATTTAACCTCCTTATATATAATTTTATGTGTGTTATTAATTTATATTGGAACCATAATTATATATATATTATAATATATGATCATATTATAACATTTTACCACCTTTTTTTAATAATATTTCATTTTTTTCATTGTTTCGGTTGTTGATTGCCTTGTTTTCACATGCGTGTTTCATCATGAAAGATACATTTCATTACAATATCATATACATATATCATTTATAGAATAATAAAAATGAATTAATTATAATATTTTTAAATCAATATTTATTTTAAAATTAATCATGAATTATGGTTATGAAAAATGAAGTTTGTTATAATCGTGTAGACGGTAGGTCATATGTACGCATGAGTAACATTTCCATTTTTCAGAGATCATTATGGAATAAGCCTAAGTATTATTCTAACATTAATAAATGATAATAAAATTATTAATATCATAACATATAGTCATATATATCATCTGTGTGGTGTGGTGATGCAAAGAGAGTCAGATTTCTTCATGAAGGCGGTAGTCCACATGTACAAGAATAATGTTATAATATTTTTATGAGTGAAAAAGAAAGAAATAAAACTATATATCATAATTTAATAATGATAAATATTTAATTAATACAATTATGATTTATTTTATATCACATATAATCATTAAATTTATCTTTATCACCATCCTTGTGATGAATTAGTGAAAGATGAATTATATTATTTTGCATTGAGGTAGTCTATTGTACACATGAATGACATTTTCGTATCACCCATAGAATAGAAGGTAAAATGATGTAATAGACATAGTTACTATAAGTGTAAACATATGTTATAAATATTATATATATATATATTATATCCATTATTATACCATACCTTGTTAGGTGTAAATGGAAAAAACTAATAATATCAGTTCATGAGTCGGTAGTCCTATGTACACGCGAATGATTATTTCATAACCCATCCAACAAAAGTATACATTATTTTAGATCATGATGTTATTTTAAAATATATATATATTATAAAATATACTGCTGTTATTCATTCATCTTGGTTCAATAAAAAATTTATGAATGTGGAAGAGAAAACAAAATAAAGATGCTTTATAAAGAACAATAACTCTTCTTCGAGTATATTCCTTTAGTTTTCACTAAACCCATCCCATGATAGATTTATTATAAAACCACAGATTATAATATGTGGATATGAAATTTATTGACTAACGTTTTAAGGTATTTTCTAAACCAATGTTGTTTGAGGGAGAATTTAATAGGAGATAGGGGTGGTCTTTTATAAGTGGTGTGAGTAACACACTTGTAATTTTTTTGAAACCATGAATTATAGCGACATGTTTTTTCAGGTTACCAGGAAAAAATAATGGTCTATTATAGTTAATTGAAGGTTTAAAATTGATATATTTAAATAAAATTGGTTTTGAATTTGTTTTGGGTCATTCTTACCCCTTATATTCTATTATTAACCACTATGTAAATTCGTTAATACCATAATCACTACAATATATTTTAATTATATTAAAAAATAATTTTGGTAAAAAATTATGTTTAAATTATTAGAAATTTTAAATTAATCTAATTTCAAATATAGAATCCATTTTAAAAAATAAATTTACATATGTGTAAAAATAAATTTAAAATTAATGTCCTAAACGTGATAAGAAAGTTAGTTTTTTTTAGTGAAAATGTTCCAAAGATTTCAATCACTTTTTATTAGAAATATATTTGAAAATGATTATAATGACTTGATTTTCATTAATAGATTTATAATTTCACTAATTTTACTTTAAAATAAATTAATAATATATTTTAATATAATAAAATATTTAAACAAAAATAAACACTTTTTTCAATTAAAATTTAGTATTATTCACAATTCATAAAAAATTGAATCTTTTTTGAAAAATCCCCAAACATAAACCTGAAATAATTTTGATACACAAATTTTAAAAATTAAGTTCATCTTTTATTATAAATTCTATAAATGTGTTAAAATTTTACTTTACATTAATTGTGAAAAATTTGACTAAATAGTGTTTTGTTTAAATACGGTGTAGGGTGCAAAGCAAGTTACTAATGAAAATTAATTCATTATGAATTGAAAATATTGTAATGGTAAGGAGGTTTACATCATATTTCTTGATTAATATCCATTAAATTACAAAAAAACATGATTTAGGACTCTAATAGTTTAGTGTATTTGGAATCAAAGAAGACATATCCTAATTTATTAAAAGACCTTCAATGTCTCCCATGAAGATCTTAAAATTTATATCTCTCCACAAACATACCCTAATTAATCCTTTCTTCATAGAATATGTAAAAAACATTAGAAAGTATAATCTCGTATGCTTATTAAGGGTAAAAAGGGAGATATGTAAGCATAACATAATCCTTTGTGTATGAGAACATTAGAATAACATATGAAAACTATACCATGCATATCAAAGATTAGAATTTAGAGTCCTGAGGTAATGATTAAAAATTCATAAGACATTACTCATAAGGAAATCAGCATAACATTTTCATAACACATGTATTTTTGGAATATACATAATCATAGAAATCTTATATTTAGGATACCCACCAAGACATTCATAATATGTTAGTCTTAGGAGAACCACCATGTACCAACTTCAAACATGGGATGAAATCCCTTGTACCATCCTTTCCAAAGTGTACACATCCTGGAAGGGACACACCACTGTACCTATTGGTATACCTTTCTTCTTAGTGTAATGGATTTAATCCAAAAACTACCATATTATCCAAGGATTAATCCCAAGAACATCATAGCAGACAAGGTCCCCTACCGAACCAAGTTCATGCCCAATTCTTATCCTATATGTGTGCCAAAAGATCATAAACCAATCACAATAACTTAGCCATAAAATGAAATGGGATTCAAAAACATTTCATCAAATCTCATCCTAATGAAAAGAAGAAGTTTTCATAATCATTTCATCATTTCATATCATGTGAAAAAAATGGGTTTAATGAGGGTTCTATCATTGTATAACTTGTGAAAAAAAGAGGGTTTCATAAATATCTTGTCGTAATAGACCTTTAAGAGAATGAATAAAAATTTTAGCCTCAGATGATATCCCTAGTAAGGAATATGTACCTTCAGTAGATGTCTTCTTAGATGAAAAATAGTTTTTAAAGATTACTTAGTATAATTCTTTAGTAAAATATCATTTATTTAAAAATCAGTTTTTAAAACATAAAACATTTGGAAAATAAATTTCTTGAAAAATAACCACAAAAACATATAATGAAAAATCTCAAAATCATTTAAAACATTTCTTAAGGAAAAAATATTTTCATTGTTTTTTTAAAAACATATATCATTTTGAGAGTTATTTTCCATTAAAATATCCATGAAAACAAATAAAGGTAGATTAATAAAAAAATTGAACATTTTTTTAGGAAAATATCATTTTCTATCTAGAAAAATGTATTTTTGGTATTTTGAAAATCCTTTCATTTGAAAATAACATTGAAAAATTATAAAGTAATCTTTAATGAAAATAATGTTCATGATAGTGGGAATTTTTTTCATGTCGTACATAAAGACTCATTTTACCTTTTTGATAAAATCCAACTCAGAATTGTTTTTGAAAATAATATGAATATAAATTTTAGATAATTTTAAAAAAAATTAAACATGTGTTGAAATTTCATTAATAAATCATTTTATAAAAAAATTGATATATTTTTTAGAAAACAAGGTTTTGGAAAAAATGTGTTTTCAACTGAAAAGATTATTTTCCATAAAATTATTCTTTTGGACTATTTAGCATGTAAGGAGAGGAAAATGAATGGAAATTTGTATTCCATGAGATAACCAGAGGAGGTGATAATTCATGATAATGTTGAGAGATATATTATATGATTTAATTATTAGAAGCATACTCTTAAATCATCCTAATAAATGGTGAGATTGTAAAAAAAACCATTACCACTTTGGTAACTTTTAATTGTAATCCCCCTGAAAGAATAAAATTAAATAAAAAATAAAGTATCATGAAAATAAGTATATTCATGATATAATATCATAAATTTGCAGTATATACACCTCACATAAGAAGACAGGTGCATTAAAAAAATAGGTCCCAAAGAGAAAAAAATGAGAAAAAAAATAATTTATCAATTTTTTAAATTTTTGAACATTAACCCCGCTAAATATAGATCATAAAATGGATTTTAAAATGACCTAAATATTAAGTATAATAATAATAAAATTATTTTAATGGTTATTTTATACACATCATAAAATAAATAGGTGGTGAATATGGCTCGTGTCTCATAAAAGTAAAAAGTGAGTCAAAAATACCATACCTTATTTATTGACTTCTACCGTACTAGTTCAAACCTTCTATATAATAAAATATATGTTTATTATAAATATATTAATGAAAAATATTTATATATATCCCACCATTTATTGTTTTTTTATGTTCTTTTATTAAACATTTATTAACAATTCGTTGTTAAAGTAACATTTAAGGTAATAATTGCATTGTTTTTCATATATGTCATGGTTTCTTATTTTCAGCCCTTTTAATTTGACCATGGTTAAATAATATAAAAAACTATAACCATGATATTAAAAATATATATATTCAATATAGATGTATTTATATTAATCTATAAAATGATACTTATTGAAAATTAAATACACCATTCAAGGAGATGGTAGGTCGTAAGTACGAATGACCATTGTTTCCATTTTCCTTTGGGATTAAAACAATTAATGGTAATTAATATATTATAATTAAATCATTGTTATTAAGTAATATATATTAAATATGTTCATTAAACTAATCCTTAATACCTAACAGGTAAAGCGTGAACAAGTTACATCGCTTCACGAGGCGGTAGTCTGCCGTACACATGAGCGACTTTATCATATACCCCCAAAATGAAAATCATGAAGGTATGTATGATATAAAAAGCCCAGATGAATTATAATATCATAAAATTCATATATAAATAATAAAATAATAATCATTTCCAACTATTATATATGGTAATGGAAAAATGAATGACATCGGTTTGTGAGGCAGTAGTCAGTCGTACATGCGAAAGATGATTCGGTAACCCATTTGACGGAAGTAGAAATGATTATATGTCATGAAAATAACATAAAAACATATAATTACGTGCTTCATTATTTTTTTAAATAATAATTATATAATATGAACTGAATGGGGTGGAAGAATAAATAAACCAGAAATGCTCATTGATGAGCACTACCTCTTCTTCAGTTATCCTCTATATGATGGTACTAACATCAATCCTAAGATAACTTTCTAACAGAAAATACATATAGAATGAGGGGATTTAATTTGGTAATTTATTTGGGTAGTGATTGAGAAAAATAAAAAGGTGTGAAGGAGTGAAGAAGAGAGTAGAGTGGGTGGCCTTTTATAAGTGAGGTCAGTAGAAAACTTGACACTTTTTTGAAATGATTCAATCATAACCCAATTTCTATCATTCCACAAGATAAAAAAATGAACCATTGTAGAGAATATAAGTTATAAGTTGGAATTATTTCGATATAATGGTTGTTTTAAAGTTTTTTTATTTATACACTAATATTCTTAGTTTAGTATCACGGTAAATTCATTTTTAACTTAACCACATTAATTAATTTTCGATAAATTCACTATTCATTATAGTCAAAGATTATGTTAAACTTATTAAAAAACATTAATTATTATGAATAAAAAAATTTAATACATTTTTTAAAATTATATTCAAATAAGTTTAAAATTTTAATTTAAAATTAATCTTTTAGATGTTATGAAAAAGTGGGGTTTTAAAGATAAAATATTCAAAAGTTTACAATGTTTTAAAATCAATATTAAATATGAAATTATCTTTAATTAGATAAATTGGATTAATTTATTTTTAATTGAACAAACTAATATTTATAACCAATTTAATATAAAATTTAATTTTATATATAAATAAAATTATAAGGGAGTTTAAAATTAAAATTTAGTATGTTTCACTATTCATCAAAAAAATAATCTTTTCGGAAATTTTCTAAAATTCACCATAATATAATTTTTATATTATTATTTCAAAAATGATCATTCTTATTTACAAATAAATTTTATATAAATGTAAAAACTATATTTAAAACAAAACCCACATACACAATGAGAAAGAGGGTTCTCAAGAAGTGTATTATTGTAGTATAAGATGATTTTATATTTACTATATGTACATTAATAATCATAATATTAATATAAATTAAAATAAATTTTTATATAATATATTAATGTAATTTAATAAATTCCTCATTATGTATTATTTTAATTAATTAAAATGGAAAAACATTATGCACTTTAAAACATTTTTCAGGAAAAACCCCTTTTACACTAAAATAATCTTATACTAAAATCCACTATAAAGTTCATTATAAATAACAAAAATGGAATAAATATAAATATATAATACTTATGTAACATAAAAATATAATGGGGTATTTAAATTACTTAATTTATTTAATATATAATATAGTTTTACCAAAATTAATATTTTTCATTATTCACTGAATATTAATATTTTTTAAAAATACCAAAATTTCACAATGAGTTAATTTTGATGTGATGGTTTTTAAAATTTTCATTTTATAAAATAAATTTTACAGTGTATATAAAAATTAATTATAAATTTTCTCATAAAAATCTGTCATTATCATTTTTTAAGAAAACATGTCAATGATGAATTATAATTCATTTACAAAAAATATATTGATTAGTTACTAAGTGTTTAAAAATAAATTTATATTTAGTAGGAAATTTATATGTTTATTTCATAAAGAAGTTAATAATATTTCTACCCTTTTATTTAATTGGTTGTTTATAATGGACATGTTTTAAAAAAATATTATTTCATGGTTCATTTATGCTTGGTATTGCATGTTGCACACAATGTTGAAGAAACTCGTTATTGTGTGTGATGAAATATATATATGGTGTTACTTATAATGAAAAAGAAACTTAGTGTAACATGCAATTAAATACAATCTTAATACTTTCATGCAATACATAATAAATATAATGTTAGGTGTAATAAAAAATATCTAAAAATTAAATCAATTTGAAAGAAAATCACAAAATCTTGAGATGTTACAATTACTTTTTATTTACCGATTCTTATACACATAGGAAACATCCACATTAATTAAATAATTATCTCCTCATTATCATATAATTTAATTTTCTTCAATTAAATTGTTTATTGTTATATTAACATTGAATATTGATATTTTGATATTGAATAAAAACATCAATTTAATTTCATATTATTTTAAATGAATCTTCTAAAATTAACCATTTCTTAGTTTTTTATAATGAAGGATAATATAAAACAACTCAAATATCTCATTTGGTCTCAATATATTATACACTTTAGAAATATATTATGTAAGAAAAAGTATCATAAATTCTCGTAAAAATATCATATAAAGTTAACTATATTTTTTGAGAATCCAAATATCTTATGATATTATCTCAATACGGTATGTACTTAATAGAATAATTATAAAAATAATAATATCATAAATTCTAGCCATAAAATCTTACACGAATAAAAAAAACATACAAAAATACCATATATCTTACAAACACCAAATTTCATATAAAATTTTCATATGATACTATACATATTTCATCTTTAAAATTAAAGAACATAATTGTTAAAAGAATACATTTAGTGGATTAAAGTCTTATCATGAACTCCTCAATCACATAAAAACAACTTAGATAAATTTAGGAATTTATCAAACTTTCTCATTCATCTTCATCGCAATTAACATGGTATTGTTGATCATATTAAATACAAAAATAATATATTTAATGTTTTTTCACTATGACTATAATCCCAACTTCAAACTCAAAAAACTCTATCCTTCATCCTATTGATTATCATTAATAGATATACCATCTTTCAAACTCGATAATCTAAAGAGGGTTACTCTTAAATCCAACTAGATATCCTCAACACATTAAACATAATTTTGTCTCATCTCTAATAATATCACTAAAAGATGTATTATTTTTGGTTCAATAACCATATCTTTGAATGTAATAATAATATATTAGACAAAACTTATCCAGAACATAAAACTGATATTTCATATGAAGATCAGATCATAAATCATTATATTTGAAGGATTCCCACAAAGAAGAAGTTTAAAAAAATCATTCTTTATTTAAGATATCTAATTAAATATACAGCTTCAAGAACCTCCTCTGAAATATATATTATTCTACTTTACCTAGCCACTATAAACAAGAAATATAACCGGAATCATTTGTTATTATAGTAATGTTGAAAAATTTATACAAAATATATCTACAACTATCAAATATATATCTACTAATTAGAATCAATTCCTATAGTAATTCAATGAATACAAATCAACTATTATTTACATATAAATTTATGGATAGACTCATCTTCTTAGTTAGTGTGGAGATTATACCTCTATCACTTATCATCTATAAGAAATACATATTGACATAATCATTTATAATCATGTAAAAAAATTCAACTAAAATCCATTTGGTGATTCATATATTATCATCATGTAATTGTGAATAAATTATATAGTAATAATTTTTACCGCATATTACCCTTTTTATGGTTTTTATTCATTATTTATTGATGTTTTGTAATAGAGTTCATGTTATTGGTTTATCCTACCTAAACAAGAATAAGTTAAATGAATGAATGAGCAATAAAATATTATTGTGTCAATATAATATAACTTTAAACAAATTATTGTTGTAAATTAAATATTATTGAATTATTAAATCTTATTTATAAAGTAGTAAATGAATAATATAAATAAAAATTATTAGAGAGAAAATAAAACTTATGTTGAAGATTTAGATCCTCTCTTAAAGACCATCTTAAAAATTAAGCATTAGGGGATCCTTATTGTCGATAGAAGGTATCCAATGTGGTGTGAGATTATTAGGGAGATAATGTAAATAAGGATTAAAGGAGAAAAATAATAAATGATGTGGTCTCATGTGGGTATAGGAAAATTTTATTTATAGTTGAGTTTGAGGGGAAATTTTTCAAACAAAATTTCTTTCATGTGTGCCAGATGTCACTTTACAATAAAGGTGTATCCAATGTGAAAAAATTACAGATATGGGTCCGGAATCCCATCATCAACACAATTTAAATAAATCTCAAGAGATATTTTATGATTTTAATAATTAATGAAATACTTTTATCACATTTTACTATTTATAGTGTTAACCAAAATTTTTACTCATTGAATTATTTTCAAACCTAAAAAGTAAATTAAATTTGTTAACATATTTTGACATGAAAATTCATAATATGAAATCTATTTTATTAAATAAAATTTTTAATGGTGGATATAATTAATTTTTAATTAAAAATAAAAAAACAAAATCATTTTTTAGAAAACATTATTTTATTCATAAAAGGGAATTTATTTTTATTACATAACAAGTTATCATCATTACTGAGAATTTAGTCAATTTTTTCATATATTTAAAAAAAATCTAAGTAAATTCATTATTTAATAGTGATTAGTTTAATTTAATATTATAAATAGATAGCACATAGAATAAATTTCTTGAAAGATATCTATTTAATATTTAAATGATTTATTTAATTTTTAATTTCATCATGTAATCATAGATTTTGATTTTAATCCATTTTTATTAAAATAATTCCTTTGATTTTATTTTTTTCTTATTTGGGAGTTGTAAAACATTAAAAAGACATGAACCCTAGATCCCTAGTTGGTCAATCTTCTCCCACCCTTTTATGATTGGCAGACACCCATTGCAATTATTTTTTTATATTTACGTTCAAAAAATACCCAAGTATTATATGTGGTGAGGGAATAGAATATGATTGAATAATAGACCAGGGGAACATTTACCAAGGTAATCATGAGAAGAATTTGAGTTCCCAACCCTGAAACATTCTTCATGTCGAAAATACAGACTTCATGCATCTTTTACACTTTATCATGTCATCCCACCATCATTCACTTTGAATCATAGTGCACCATATAATTGCGCCACACCCACACATCTTGATGTGAGCCTCTATTTTGCTATGCCAAATGTCAAACATTAGAAAGTAATACCTACATTTTACATTATAAACTATGTGTGTGGAGGGTTAATATATATATTCCAACACATCCATAACTCCTCAAATAGCTCAATGCTCAACAACTTCTGTATGTCACCAACCCACAATAAACATATTGTAACCTGATATCCACCAAAGTACCACTATCACACTTTCCACTAGATTTATCCTTTAATGTACACCCCTTTTTTACATTGATGTCCCGGAGGCCTTCTAGCCTAGAAGCCCAAGATAGACAAAATTCCCTATGGACTATAGCCCAAAATTAATATCCCAAAAGCCTAATATGGGTGAATAGTCCCACAACTAAAGTACTATTATAGTACCATGTATATTACTTTTACAATACCATTAGAAATTATTCCCAACAAACATTTGAAATACATTTGATTAAAATTATTCATTCAATTTAATAAATTTTTACAAAATAAATTATATCTTCATGAATGAATGGTAATCATTTTATTTTAATTAAATACTATATATATTATTTATATACTTTTTTTTAATTTTAAATTATTTTTTTAAAATATTCAATATACCTATTAGATATGTGTATACTCATTGACTATATGTCCAAGGACCATATAAAAACTACAGTATAACAAATAATGATATATAAATCAATCATTTTAACGTATTCTATTCCTATATATTTCCATATATTCATCTCTTAAATTATTCTACATATTCCCTCATTTAATTTCTCATGAACCTTTTCAATTTTTTTTTATTTTTATTTCATTATACAAATATTATTGACATTAATACCTCTATAGAATATCTTGATAATAATAATTTCAACATTTAAGTATTTTAATTTTATTGTTGTTTCATTTGATTTTTAATTGAAAAAATTTATTTTAATTAAATAATCTTAAAATTTAAATAATTTAATATTGTAATATTTTTTTGTAATTAAATAAAATAATTTTCATTTATTTTATTATTATACATAATACAAGATATGGAAAATTTAAAGGTAATATAACACTATAAATCTGTGATATTATAAAAAACATCCTTTTTCTTTATATTTATCTGTTTCAAATTAAGGATATTAGCTCGTAACAGTCCTCTACATTTCAATAATATTTTAGGTGTCTTCTATTTCATTTTCTAATAATTCACTTGATCTAATTCATTCAACCTTCTCTCTCCACATACTACAATCCAGAAATAATTGTTTACCTTTTTTTGAATTTCAAATTTAAAATTAATAAACTCTTTTTATCATTATACACAACTTTTTAACCATTGATATATTATAGATATGTGATAAATGAAGCTATTGTAGCTCATGAATCATCTACAAAGATAAATTATAAAAACATCTAAAAAATAGAATGAAACACAAATCAGGGGGTCACCAATTTCATTATTTTCTGATCATAAAATTAATGGTATATCCATTTGTGATTCCCATATAACTATATATTAGGGAGCTTATCAGTGATCTTTATTTTAGGATCCTCTTCCCATTTAAATTCAAACTCTTGAACATATTATATTTATTAAATCACTTAGTTTAAATAACAACCTCACATTGTGTGAAGTAATAATAAGAAAGAGTGCATCACATGATATTTAAAGGTTCAGAAAGAAATACCAACTCTTTTACATGTTGATTATATGCACTAAAAGATATTATCTCTAATTTTTTACAAAATAGTGGTTAGATATATTAATTAATGATAAATTCTCTCTCATAATTTCTTATACACACCAATTTAATATCTCTATAGTAACAACTAGGTATACACCCTAATAACACAATTATAATTTAAATTGGTTTCACACTCCAATAAAAACTTCTCTAATGGTTCAATCCAGAAGTCTAAAGAAATTTTCTTATTTGTTATTTTCTTCAAAACATGCCTAAAATGATCTTAAAACATAAACATAATGGAATAAATACTTTAAATTTCTATAAATATTCATGATCACGAATAAACAATAATCTCGATGAGGACTATTGGTCAAAAAATAATCATCGGATAACGAGAAATATGGTTCCTCCATATTGTTTTAATACTTGGTTACAATGGTTTTCTTCCTCCTTGAACATCTCAAAGGTCCCAATCCTTTCTCGTCAATACTATGATGCATTGAGATCTGATAAATTTTCTCTAACATGATAATATTGACCATTATTTACAATATTCATATTATATACCTACACATATTTACATTCATAAAATACCATGAATTAAAAATAAATATTTTTTTCTAAAATTGTCTATTTGGAAACACTATGATATTCACTAGAGGGTATTCTCATTTAAATATGAAAATATAATTACTAAATTAACTCCTCATTTATGTTTATTTGAATCTAGGATACCTTATCATTTAAATCTCATAATACATGGGTTAATTTCTTCACGAAATATTAGAATAACATATATTTATAATTCCTCAAAATTACATTATTTTATTAAAAATATTACTTATTTTTTATATAGGCCTCACATGAGCCCTTTTCAATATGAAATCTTCCTCTTTAAACATGAAACTCATCACAACATCCAATATCTCTCTTGACTGGTTCTCCTTTAATTTTAGATTTTATTATCATAATTTCATTCATTATAATTTTTTTATCTTCAGTAATTGAGCAACCTCATCATCTTAATTATTCCCTTCTTCATCCAATATTAAATATTCATGTCCTAATTTTTTTTTCACATCATAGAAAACTCATTAATTTTATTTTTGTTGAACTCATATAAAAAACCAAATGAATTAATTTGATTCTTTGAAGTCATATGATTGGAATATTATTCAAATGATCGAAATTTAAATACATATTACCATGACTTTTAGATTTTCCTACCTCATATGAAAGTCATACTATTAGGATATTTCATAATGAAATTCAATCTACTATCTTATTATTAGGAACATCGCAAACATGAGATTAGTCATCCAGCCTTTACCCAATGCCTAGAATACATCTACGAAAGTCATTTATTTTATAGATCACCTTTACATTGGTAACTTATACCTTTACAAAACACTTGGAATACAATGTTTCTTTTACATGAGTCTACTACAATACATTATGCAACTCATTGAAAATCAGTGTTAATATATACCATTTTTGTTTTTGGGGTCACCATTACAAAGCCTTTATACTACGTTAACATGGAAAGTAAAATTCCATAAATACCATTATATAACCTCTAAATTTATTGAAATACCTTTATAGATCATATTTTTTTACATAGTAACATTATATAATCATGGTTTAACCTTTACATAGGAACAATAATCCTTAAATAACACATACACAAGTCTAGTTTTCTAGTATAACCTTTACGTAGATGGGTGATGACCTTAATTCTGGAATATAAACACCACTACGATAGTATTAAAGTGAATTTAAACAATAAATAAAACAACATAAATATAAGAAAACCCTCATATGGTTATCTTTAACCATGAAGTTATCCTATACCATTACATTCCTTCACCAACCCCATAACAACCCATTGAAAAAAATGAAATTTTTACATGGATACTTCAATCCCCCCTTTGGATTATTTTTTCACATGAATAATATTCAATTCCAAAAGTTGTATATAAATTATTTCTAAAAAACACAAATTATTGAAAATAAATGAAAAGGAAATTATAAGAGATATATAATTTAATATTTTCAATAAAAATTCTCAAAAAAAGTCTCTTCTCACATTATAAAAATTGAATTATAGCCTTTATAAATAGGGTGAAAGGATGATAAAATAATATTCTATTTACGATGAGTAATTAGATAATTTACATTGAGTATATATATGTAAAAATATTTTTTAAAATAATATAGGCATAACAATGATCATTTATATTATCGAAAAAATTATATATATTTGAATCTATTTTTGGAACCCATTCTAAGGATTTTATCAAACTTATTAATCATGATATATTTAATCTATGAAAATATCAAAAAACACATTAAAAGAGTTTATGTGTGAGACATTGAACGCCAAATTTTTATCACAATTTGTTAAACCAGTTATCCCCATTTATATGTATGTTTAATAAAAAAATTATAAAATATTCTATGTTAGGAGAACGAATCACAAAAAACATAAATATTGCAACATTTGAGATGAATATACAAAAACATAACATAATAATTCATTCCCTGAAAATATAATATTTTAGTGTATTTGGAGACTAGATATATAAAAATCTTACATAATAAAGTATATTCAATATATTCTAGAATGTTCTTTATATTAATACCCTTAGAGATATATAATACTTATAATATCCCATCATAACCTAGGAATGGAAAAAATAAGAAAGGTTGAGCTCAGATACTTAGTAAGGGAAAACATAAGAGATATAAATCAATGAATATACAGGATAATAATGGTTTCAAAATAAAATCTAATATAAGAAATTCATAATAAATAAATTTAACGTCTTTAATCAAGAGTCATGGTATAAAGATTTTTAATTACAAAAGAAAATATTCATAAGAGTATGAAATCATAAATAATAAATAATGAGCCATGAGATACTACCCCAAACATTATAATGTGAAAATAAATATGAATATAACATTTTAAACATTTATAAATTGAAACAGGTTCACTAATTAAGTTAAAGACATGAGATTAGGTCCTTTTACAATCATATGGGCATGAGAAAAGGTCCAAACAAAATCTTATAGACAAGAAAACAGATCCACATACAAACATAAGAAAATGAAACCAGGTCAATGCATCGACTTATGGAAATGAAACTATGTCCACACATGAAGATGTGGATATGAAACCATGCCCATGAATCTTTTTGTGAACATGAAATCATGTTCACACATAACATAATTATATCATGAGTTATCCATACTTACCCAATGAATTGGAGTACTGTGAAAGAACTACTCATCACATTATATTAAACCAAATGTGATTCACAAGATCTTAAAAACATTTTTCATTTGAAAATCATATAACCCATGGGAAAACAAGAATTAGATGGAATTTTTTATAACTTAGATAACCCCTAAAAAAGTTACATGTATTATAGAATCTTCAATAAAACTTCCACATAACAAACCATACATAAGAAATAAGTGGTTGGTATCATTGGATCATATCTATAGTAAAACATTGGATACATAAAAGGATGATATCATTGATGAAAAATTACTATAAAATATAAAAAGAACATTTATTGTGGACAATAGATTTTTATTATTTTGAAATACAATATTTATAATCCAAATAATTATAAAATATTAAGGAAATGATTTTATTTTTAAAGAACTATATAATCATGTAATTTAATAATGAAATAATTATGAGGTCACAATAGAGGATATTCTATTAATTTATAAGCCATTAACACTAGTATTTTATTCAGACCATCTGAAAGAGGTACCTTTTCTGGGAATAGAAAAGGGGAATATTTTATAAAAAAATATAAAAATTAAAACATGGGAAAAATAACTTTAAAAATCATTTAATAGTATTAAAAATCATTCTTGAAAATATTTTATAAAATATTGATATGTAAGATAATTGTTTTCTATCCAAATGAGGAGAAATAAGGTTGGAATTTCTTAAAAACATTATAAAAAATTTTGATTACCAAAGAGAGGAAAATGAAATTGAAACCTAATAAGTTTAAAAATAACAATAGGTGAAGAATAATGTAGTTATTTTATCAGATAAGGATCATATAGTTTTCCACGATTGAAATTTATGCATAAGAAATATTAATTAAAATGGGATTGAATCTTAAATCCCTTACTCAAAGTCATATAATACATCATATGCATTCAAAAATCCTATATATTAAATATATATTTATTATCCTCCATGATTAACTATAAATTAAAAATGAAACACACCGCCTCATGGAGGTGGAAGTATACAAGTAGGCATGGGTGGCGTTATTATATTCCAACAGATGGAAATATAAGAAGGTAACATGATATTATAATTATAGTGCGATAATTATGCAATAAATATTATATAAAAATATTAAATCCATCATAATAACTAGAAATTAATTATAATCATAGAAATTTAATCATATCTCTATGTTGAGGTGGTAGTCCACATGTGCAAGTGAGCAATACTTCCATATCCCATTTGCTAGAAATATATGTGGATAATGGTGGTTATATAAAAAAAATAAAAAATTTGTATTTATAGGATACTAACTTTATTAGTTTATGATTAATACCAGATATTTAAAAAAATAGGATAATAAAAAATTGAATGAGGTCAGGTAATATGATTACCTCTTCATAAGTAGACAACTATTAGACCATTTTTAAAGACACTTGAAATAGAATTTTTAAAAGACTAGTACCTCTACATCATGTAAAGGGAAGTTGTAACTGGAAATGTGTATGGTTGGTTGAGCCAGATTGCTCAATAATGTTTAATAAAAAGGGACGAGGTGGTCTCCTTTTGTATATAGGGGTGTGATACAACTTGAATATTTTAATGGACTAAAATAAAATTAATTCATTTTCATGTAAAAGTGTCCCAAAAATAGTTTAATTTAAGACTAATGTGTTAGAGGTTAATATAAATTCTTCCAATAAGAATTTAGATTAAATTTATTTGTCTTTTAACATAGGTTTAATCTAAGTAAACTTGATTTAAAATTTTACCATGTTGAGATTTTTTTACTATTTTTACTATTCATTATGAACAAAAAATTATGTTAAACATATTTCATAATATTTTTTATTTTTATTATAGATATGAAATAAATTTTCAAATATTTAATTTCTATAATTTGATGACATTAATTTTAGAATAAACCCACAAAACACAATGAGAAAACAATTTTCCAGAAAAAACATTTTATGTATAAAAATATTTGTAAACCAAATTTAATAATAATTTCAATTAAAATTAAATTAATGGTATTATATAAATTAAAAAACTAAATAACATAATTTTAAAATTAATTTTCAAAAAATGGACATCATAATTGGGGAAGACAAAATTCAAACAAATGGTATTTTTTCACCAATTACTAAATATAATAATTTGTTTCCAAAAATTAATGAAATATTACCATAAGGTAATTTTTTATAAATAATTTAAAAATAATATCATTTTATGAAAATAAAATTTATAAATTTGGAATACACTATTTATATTTTTCTCACAAAATATACAAAAAAAACTAGTTTTGATGAAAATGAATTCCAGAAACATAAAATAAATTTATTCTACTTCAATTAATAATAACCATTATTAAATGAATGTTAATTAATTAAATTATATATATATATATATAATTTAAATATTTATTCACAATCATTTATCAATTTTTTTAATCTAATCTATCAAGATACAAATACACTTCACACATAAAAACATTTTTATGATAAATATATATATTACCTTCAAATGATTTTATATTCACTTAAAACCAGTTGAATATAAATATAAATAATGTATATATATCTAATTTATATATATAAATAGACACATAATAGATATATTACCAACATCAATATATATAATGTTTATATTATATTTATATATGTAGCCTTACATGCTTCTCAATAAATTATTCATTTAATTCTCAATTATTATGTTAATTATATTCCTAATTATATTCCTTATTTATGTAGTTGTTGTTTGGGTGAAAATATTCTTAGAGAACCATGAGGAAAAATATTTTTGTCTTCTGATATATATATATGTGTGTGACTTTTCACACCTTGTACATTTCCCCACATTGTTTCACATTGTAACCTTATGTTATATTAGTGTTTTTATAACATTTTATATTAATAAAAATGTAATGGTTTATTTTAGATTAATGACATATATAACAAAATATATGAAACATAGTATGAATTTTAATGTGAAATACATATCCAAATATCATTCTGTAAGATTCATCCCCCTGAAATAAAATTCACCCTTATTATTTTTATCTCAGTAATCAACGGCTAAATATTTTAATTTTTTTTTCAAAACTAAAAATAGAAAAATTGATAATATATAATCATTTTAAAATGGGAAGTGGGAAATGAGACTTTTACCTAAAATAACACATAATTTTTTTCCTGGATTAGGAGACCATTTGTAGGATGTCAGGATATAGATATATATAAGAACAATAATATATAAATAATTATAGAGGGTGGTAATGAACATGATCATGAAAAATTTAATGACCCCAAAACCATAAATTAGTAGTGGGAAAAAAGAAAATAAATTACACATAAATACAAGTAAAATAATAATTTTATTATTTCGAGATCATTTTAATAGAGTTTAAGAATTCATTTTCTATGAAGATAGAAAATTCCAGAAAATATAATAACTTAATTTCTTTCTATTTCACAAGAAAAAATGTAATCCTTTGGTTTTTAATTGATCAATTTTTACTTCATCACAAAATTGAGGATATGAATATTCATAATTAAAATAGTCATTTCAAAATATCTCAAATTTAAGTTTAATATATCGCAAGATATATAAAATAATGACAAGTCATTCTTCCAATCTCTAGGTATTTACCAAAATAAAAAATTGATAAAATAGGTTATCCAATATGGATAAATCTACACATGATGAAATAATACACTAATCTCTAATATAATAATAGTAACAAAAAAATTTCCACATAGACCATTCCATACATATTTTTCCTTAAGACTCCTTGAATATATGTCCAACTAAATTAAAAACCAAAAAATTTCAAAAGAAGGTCACTAAATCTTGAAATAAAAATTAACAGTAATTCCCCAAAATCATAAGGTATGTAATAATGCCACACACGAAAGAAATTAATACAATGATTATATTCTAGTCCTTTCCAAAAATAACACCAATCGCTATAATAGCACCGCAGGTGCAGGACTAGGCCGAATTCCCATTCTTGTAAAAATTTAGTAATAAAAAAGATAATACAAAGAGAAGAGGAGAGAAGGAAATTAAGACATCGTATCTCACAACCTCATAAATTAGAAAGCATCAATAACATCACCACCACCACTTTTTGAGAACTCATCCGGATCTGCCGACTCCCATTCATATTATGGAGCATATTGACTTAACATTTGGATATATTGCTCCCTTAGATGTAACTTCATTGGGGACATTGGTTTCTTTTTCTGTCGTCCCTTCTTTTGATACGATTCTTTTGGCTTTCCATTTTTGGTAGATGACCTCAATAAAAACTTAACTTCTACCAAAAATTAAATTTTCATTATTACATAATTAAATTTTAATATTATCAATTATGATCAATAAATCCCAAAAAATCAAGTGAATTTTATCAAATATAACATAAACCATATTTTCATCAAATCACTAATCAATTAAAAGGTCAAAAATACTATCTAATTTAATTTATAAATATCAGTCAACTCATTATCCCAACTAATCATTATTTTCTCAACATTAGGCACATATTAAGTGTTATCTATCTAAAAATAATATTTTTTTTGAAAAAATATAATCTTAAATGTAAATCAATTTTCAATGTTATTAATACATTTTGACCAATTACTGAAAATGTTTAATGAAAACATAATTTAGAACAACCCTTAGATGATTCATGATTATTTTAACCATAATATTATCTGTAAAAAACTAAAATATAATTTTTTAAAATCAATTCATAATCTCTTGAATAATTATATATTAATTATTTTCATAACATAAGTCCTTTCATGGTCTAGTATTTATCACTCATATTCGAGCATTGACTTAGATAATGACCATATTCCCCATAAAAATTTCATTAAAATATAAATGGGACAATAGGATGAACATCATTTCCCTCTAACAAAACTATCATCTTTACTTGATAGTTATTTACTCTATAACCAGTTATCCACCCAGAAAACACGTTTTCATACTATTAAAATATTTACCAAGGTGTTTCTTCACATATACATGAGATGTTAGAAGCTGAATCCTCTTCCCTAAATGGTTTACATAACATATTATTTCATAAAACCCCACTTTCTCTTATTATATGTGTTATGAAATCACAAAGGTTCATATTGGTAATCATAAATCAAGATATCAGGTTAGGTATAGACCTAATATTTCACATTCTGTCACTAATTTTATTTTATTACTCATTTGTTCAATCATTGCATTTTTAATCTAATTTAGTATTATAATGATTTCTCTAGGTACCATCCTTTGACCAAAACAAAAAACAATATTTCTAGGAACCATAATAATAGTATACAATTATATAACCATAAAAATAATTTATATATTATCTAAATCATGACACTTAATTTTCAATCTACGAAACATTATGTTTTATATGTGTTATCCACAGTCACTATCCATTCAAATCCTTTATAATAGTTCATAAATAAAATGTGAAATATCTAATGTATATCCTTTTTTATTTTCATTCTAGGTGTGTATTATTAGGCCCACTCATTGTGCACAAAGTATAATCAAGTCAATTATCAATCCACCCTATTTTTATATTTTAACTATTGGTGCATCTGTGACACATCTTCCTTTACATTCTAGTATATAGATAGAGATTAATATTCTATGAAAAACAAAATTTCTAATTTACCCATAGATTTTGATATAATCATATATTTATAATTATCCCAATAAATTTCTCTAAAATTTTCTTCTCCTAATATTTTTAATAAATTAAACCTAATCTCATAAGAATATTAATAACCCAAGAATAATATACATAAATATTATATCATTAAGATGAATATAATTAACATTACACTATTATATAACCCCTTGAACCATAATGATTTAGTGTTCCAAAATATTATAAAAACATTTATTGTTTCATCATCATATAACCGTGGAAAATAAATGGGTTTCATAATCATTTATCTTAACTTAGTTAATTCATAGGCATGTAATAGGCTTCATATAATCCTACATAAATATTATTTATCTAAAACCATCCAGAGAAACGAAGTGGATGATATAATTTTCACCTATCCCCTATGAAACATAAGAGATTTTTAAGGATGTCATATTTGATTAAAAAAGTCCTATAAAATATCTCTAGAACGTATCTTGAAGAAACCACTATTTTCATATTAAAATATTTTTTTTTAAAAATACTAATATGCTAAATAAACTATGGATATACATAATAATGTTTTAAATCATAATGCTTTAATGTAGGTAGAATATTATGTTCATGTCATAATAGTTTAATGAAATAATTTTTTCACACCTTCTACAAAAATGTACCTTTTTTAGAAAATTGAAGGATGATTATTTTTAAAACTATTCGTTTAAAAAAACATGGGTTCAAATGAATATAAAAAATAAAATAACAATAGTAAAAATTAATATTTAAAACATTTTATGAATCATTGTTATGGAAATAATATATTTCTTGACTAAAAGAGGAGAAATTAGGTCATATTTTCTTAAAAAAAATTATTAGCTACTTTTTCTACTGAAGAGAGGAAAATGGTACTAAAAATTAAAAACATAATAAATAACCATAGTAGAATAAAAATTAAAATGGTTTATCAATAAGGATCATATAGATTCCCTCAATAGAAAGTCAAGTATAAAAAATCTTGATTAAAATTGGATGGAAACATAAATCTATTTATTTAATTCATTTCCTACATCGTATTCCTTCAAAAGTAATATATAATAAATATAAATTTATAATTAATATATTTAAAAATAAAATTACATATCATTCCATATATTATTTATTTAAAATGTATTATCACTTTTTTGTTATAGGTATTTATTGAGATCACTTTTCCAAGTGATAGCGGTTTCGTTTTTCACGAATATTTTGTCATGCATGTTCGGGTCCTTATATATTAATAATGTTTCCGTAATCTCTATAATTATAATAATTTCATAATATTCGTATTTAATCAATATACACTTTAACAACTATTCATATAATTTGGGGATAAAAAATTAATTACATCACTTCTTGGAGACGATAATTTATACGTACACAGACGTGATATTTATATTTTCTTATCGAAAGAATTATAGGAAATTAAAAAATAATTAAACATTAAATAATAATTATTATATCATAAATATAATATATGTTCAATAAATATATCCATATTACCCTTCATATATTGTGGAAATGAAAAACAAATCTCATTACTTCACTGAGGTTGTAATCCATAGGAATGCATGAACGACGTAATCATTTTCCACCATATGGAGAGGTGATAATGTTAATAAAAAATATATTTATAGAAGAATAATTATTTCATAAGTATTATATATAAATACAAAATCCATAATAACTACGTACCCGAAATTATTCAGATGGAAATTCAATCACACTGCTATGTGGAGGTGATAGTCCACATTTATGCCCGAGTGATGATTCAATTTCAAATTCGATATAAAATATGGTGTATAATAGAGGTATATAGACATAATACAATTTTAGTGTATTAGTAAAACTTAATTTATTATTTTATCATGAATACCACAAATTTAAAAGAGGTGGAGGAAGAAATTAATTGAAAGTTGGTGGATTAGATGATTAACTCTTCTTTGATAGACCTCCTTTATATCCATTATTAAGGACCGTTAGAATGATATTTAAATAATAAAAGAACAAAAAATCATGGATATGTATTTTGAGAATAGAATTTCTTAGGTTCTACTCAATCTACATGGATCAATAAGGTGTAACGAACATTGACGAGGGCCATCATTTTATATTTGTGGTAGAGACACACATTGAATATTTTAAGGGATTAAAGTATTATTAAGTCATCACTATGAAAAATTACATAAAATGTAAAATTAGAGAAAAAGGTGATAATAGCTGAGATAAATTCATACTGTAAGAATTAAGATCAAAAAGTGTGGCGTTAACACTTAGTTTTAACTAAGGTTAACCCGACATAACATTTTACAATGGTGGAACTTTTTTAGTGTTTTAAATACTCATTATGACAAAAAAATTAAGTTGAATTGTTTCATATTTTTAATTGTGTTTTCTTAAAAAAAATTAACTTGTTTTCAATATTAAATTTCAATAATTTTTGGATATTCATTTAGTGAAAAACACAAATCAAGATGAAAAAGTCTATTAATTTTTTTTTGAAATATAAAAATGATTTTATAAAAATAAAAATAAAAATTTATCTTCAAATTAAATTTATTATATCATATATATTTCAAAAAATAATAACTAAAATTTATAACAAATTTAAATAAATTGGAATTTTTAAATAGAAAAGATAGTTTTCAATAAAATCAGTATTTTCTCACTCTTCATGGATACTTTTTATTCTTTTCAGAAATTCAAAAAAAATTAATTAGTTTAATAATTATTTGATGATTTCAAAAATTGTATACTTATTATAAAATAAAATTTATATATGTGGGGGAAACTAATTATATTATATACCAACAATATGAAATAAAACAATTTTTAATGAAAATGAATTCTTGAAGAGTAAAATGAATTTATTATTTTTTAATTAATAATAAAAATAATAAATTGTATATTGATTAATTAAATTTAATATTTATAATATAATTATTTAATTATTATCATTTAAAAATAGTTATTAACTTAATATATCATGCTCAAAATATATTTCATTCATAAAAATTGTTTTATGAAAAATGTTTGTTTTAACATCCAAAGAGTTTATATTCATTTCAATCTAATTTAATTTTACCATTATATTGAATATACATCTTAAAAAGATATATATATTTAATGGATATGTTTCTAATAACTATATATATAATTTCCATATTAAATTATTTAAATATCCTTACAATATTCAGTAAAATTTATTCATCTACATATCTCTCGTCATATCTATTATATTCTTAATATTTTGTATTCATTCTATTCTTGTTGTCGGTATAAAAATAATCATGGTAATCCATAAAGGAATTTATTTTATGTCTGTAGTTTTTATATTTATATTCTCGTTTACTCTATCTCTATATTTCGTCATATTTCTTCACACTAAATGATCGTAATGTATTGGTGTTCATTATAATATTTTATTTCATTAAATCGATCATTGTTCATATTAGTTTTATGACACATGTATCATAAGATATGAAACATAATATTCATTTAATAGAGAAATACATATCAAAATATTAGTTTGTTATAGAATGTATGGTTTGAATACCTTGTTCCTTTAGTTTTCTAGACATCTGAAAAAATCTATATTATATATACGTGAAAAAATGGTAGATTCTCCTCATGTTTAATCCCTATTTAACATATATTTTGTCTTCCTCATAATCATTATCATTGTTTAACTCTATGAAGTACCATCACTTTGGTATATAATGTGTATGACCCTTATAGTCCACCTTGAATTCCTTACATGTTAGAGAAAAATATACAAAAATAAGAGAATATGGAGTAACCTCATTGTTATTTTAAAATAAAAATTTACTATAAGAAATTTCTATTAACCTAAACATCCTATAAATTCCATTTACATCACATTTCATCATATCAACAACATTAATTTTTTTTTCTGTTTTTTTTTCTTGGACTACATTCTTGTGTAATGTAGTTCTATTTTACACCTAAGATGTTATGAAGGCATCAATGCCCTTTCCCTTAATTTATAATACCATAAATGGTTCTTAGGTATTGAAGAATCATATAAAAAATAATCATGTTATGTATATATTACTCACAATATGCACACATATTCTCTTGTATTTTTAAGTCTCTTCTTATAGAAGACTCCAAAAGTACTTTTATAATGATCCAATATTTTCACATATAAATATCACATATTTTTAGATGAATATATGATACATTTCAAAAATAAATGATTGTGGACCATAATGGTTTAGTGTATTTGGAGACTTAGTACACAATCTTCTTATATAGTGAATTATATTCAGCATTTCTAATAAAGATCTTCCCTTTTTTTCTCTCCATATACATACCATACATAAACCTTTTTTTATAACTAGGGGAAGGGAAATTTAATAAAGGGTGAGATCAAATGCTTAGATGGGGTAAACATGGATTTTATAAAATGAGGATCATAAAAATGATTATGATAATAAAAAGGGTATAATATTTTGAAGATAACTTACCAAGTTCATAAAAAATATGTCATGGATTGTAAACATGAGCCATGAAATAAAATATTATAATTTCCAAACTCTTGAACCAAAATTTTGAGAAATAATCCTAAGTTAATCATGAACAATAATTTCATGTCATATAGCTGTGGATCCATTATAAGTATATAAACCCTTTAATATGTAAATTTTTAAAAATGATACCATCAAATCAAAATGGATCAAGTGTGAAAACATATTTCAAATCTTCAAACGGATCAGGCATCATCAACATCTTTCCATATGGGATCAAGCATATCAGTACATTTCCCATAGATAATCCAGTACATTGAATTATTTCCCTTAATTATCTAAATATACATAAAACATTGTTGAATGCATTGGTGGTAGATATACATCCCACCCATCCTTGGTTATAACATAACAACCGTTCTTGGATAAAATCTAACTTCTATATTTTGCTATAATTTAACCATAGTCATATAATAAAAACTACACATAAGTGTTTCAAAAGATCATAAAACATTCATCATGTCATAACCAATTAAAAGGAATTGGATTTCATGAAAATTTAATCATAGCTTAATCTGTGGAAAAGAAACAGGATTTATAAAAATTTCATCAATTTAACATAAAATTCTAATAAGCTAAGATTTTGTGATTTTTTTTTCAAATTAATTTAATTTTTTTGATATTTAATACTTCAATAAAAATTTAGTATATATTTTTTATATGAAATAACTATGTATTTATCTCATTACATGCAACACCATGCTAAGCATACACAACACATAACACTGAGTTAGCTTGCGTTGCACGTACGACTGGGTTTTACTGCTTTTTGATGATGTACATTTATAAAATATAAATTTGGACCCTTATATGAACATTATTTTTGAAAAAAGATAATTTTTGAAATTTTTTGTCAAAATTATCTTAGTCTGAATTTTTGGTATTTTTTGAGAAATTTTATTTTTTGATGAAAAATGAAAAATACTTCATTTTTGTTGAAACCAACCATTTAGTTTATTAATTATTAATGTTAAATTATATTATAAATTTTATTAAATTAAATAAAGATAATATATATATATATATCTGTTAATCTAAATTAGTTCATTCTAAAATTTTTTAAATTTAATTTAGATATAAAATTAAATGAATTTTTGAGTATTTTTAGTTTAAAAACATACATTCTCACGATGTTTATAGGATTAACATTAAACATGGTTTTTCTAAATCTATGAAATGGATTACGAAAATAGACATAAATAATTTTAATCATTATAATATTTATAGTCTAATAAGATTAACTTATTTTTTACAAAAAAAATTAGTGAAATTAATGAAAATTAATTTCAACGATTAAGTTAAAAATAATCTTAATAAGGAACTTATGGTCTAAAATGACCAATACACTTGTCCAAAATACTTTGTATGACAAAATTTAGACTATTTTACCAATTGGTTTGAATTCTATGAGTTAATGGGACACATGTTCATGCCAGTGGCCCTTATAATAAGTTACGTAAATAAAACTACAAAAAAGAACCTTCCACACCTTTAACATTTATAAGGATTTAAGGAAAAGAGGAAGATACACAGTTTCAGTTGTAAAAATAATTTTCAAATTTAAATGAGTTTTTTAATAGTAAAATGTAACTACAATTTTTAGTGATGAAATAGTTATATTAAACACTTAACAAACACAAATGCATGGATTATTTAGTTACTAGTTAAATAAGATAAATGATGATAACAATAAGAAAAGTATAGTAAATTTAATGAATTATTGTGTTACATTATTTTTTTAGATAAATATATCATTTCACACATATTTTAACATAATATATTCTAATTCCAATAATTTTTTTATATTTATAAATTAAAAGTAAATATATAATGTCAAAATTGATATTAATATTATTTTATAATAAATGATATTTTATTAAATGATTTATAATTAATAAAAATTCTATATTATTCAGATTTAGTTTTATGTGTTAATAAATATAAAATATGGTCCATTAGTGGATCAATTTATCTTTTATAATTATCATATAAACTCGTAGATAGTAAAAACATTGTTAGCATGACCTTAGTTAAAGTAGTGTTTTTCCGCGTTACATGTGCGTGTTTTAATATTAATTTCTAACCCTCACATGATTGAAAATTTTTAATTTATATATCAGGTTTTTAATTAATAGGTTATATATTTTTTAATAAATCTCAATTTAATTTGGTCTTAATGGTTAAATTAAAAAGTTTAGAAAACTATTTACATTAATAAAAAAATGATAAAATTGGGGAATCTTAGTAGTTAAGACAAAAATTAGAAAATTGAAATTATTTTTGTTTATTGGAAGTTTTATTTAAAATAATTACCTTTTAGTAAAAAAAATTCTATTTTTAGGCACATTATATAAGGGAGATCTCCCAATAGTGTATAACTTTTGGTATTTACAAGAATGCCACTCTACATCCACTATAAAAAGTAATTCACTCTTCACCAAAATAATAACTATAAAAACAGTCTAATAATCCATAATTTTCCTAAAAAGTAACCAAATATACCTACCCTCATCCTAGAAGCCATATGTTGTGAAGAAATAAAACAAAGGAAGACCCTTCGTTTAAACCAAGAGGAGTTACCCAAGGAAGAGGTAGCATCCTTTCTCATGCTCCTCTGTTTTTTATCATAATCCACCCCTAAAATTTTATTATTCATTAACTATATAATAAATTAATTGAAGAAAATATACTTATATCTTTTTATTATCTATTTTCTACCAAAACATACATACACTTCCATCTAATGGGTAACAGACTTACCATTCTTGTGTATGACGAACTACCACCTCATGAAATGATATAGCTCATCTTTCTTTTACCACCTCTTATGGGTGGGAATTATGAGGTAATGATTAGACACTAAAATAGTCTAATATTAATTTTCAATATTTATAATATTCTTGAGTTTAATTATTGATAAACAAAATTTTTATTTCATTTTATAACTTAAACATTATTTCACGATATGATTGTAATCCTTTGTTAAAGTGCACGATTACTTTGTACATATTTGAACACATACTAAAATAAATAATGTTCTTGATTTTATTTTTTATATTTTATTTTCAGTTATCCCATTATATAATGAACACATCATAGTTTTAGAGTACTTGAAGATTCACATTGGAAGACCACTAATACGGGATTTCATTCCAACACATTATGGGAAATGTAAAATGGACAACATCCCAATAATGAAACTGTAGTGGCCACAATCCAAACATATTAATTATAAAACATTAAATGAAGATATATAAAATCATGGGGAACAATTAATCCATCAATTACAATATCTAATTTGGATGTTTTGATGGTGTTCAAGGTGGGGCAAGTTATAGATAAAATTCTGGGATAGATTCGACAACCCAACAAAACTGTCCACCAATTTAATCGTATCTCTGAAACAATAAATTTCATTGGGATTAAATTTTACATAAATCTATGAGAGATCAGTAGATTAATTTTTTTTATTTTATGCCCCACTCCAATTCTATTATCTAGAAGGTCATATGAGTGCCTCTGTTCAGTGGAGTCTAACTGGCTGCAACTTCGGGTTAATGGTGTAAAAGTATACTCTCTTGTACTTTCCACCACCGTAGGGCTATCATAGTCAATTGGGATGCTTTTTTCAATTGGGATCTCGAATCAAGCCTCTTTAAATTTATATTTAAATCATTTTTGGGCGATGATTTTAGGATCTTTTGTGCTTTGTTTCATTTTAGTGTTTTACTGTCGCTTTCTGTTTGTAATCACATTTCTTTCTCTTTTAAGTTTTTCAATTCACCTTAGTTTATTAATAAAAGTTTTTCCTTTACTATTATTCATTTAATATTTATATAATGTTAATACTATTTCTTAATGGTGTGAATTTATTCACACTAATTATTGTGAAATTATCCACACAACATTGGAGTGATTATTTTCTTTTTATTGTTTTTTTACTTCTTCATTTCCTACCTCATGAGTCTACTTCCATCATCCATTGAAACTGTAGCATCAATAGAGGGATAAAACTCTTATGTGTTAATATAAGGGAGTATCAAGGGTTTTGACTATATGTTATTACTCACTCTATTGATTTCTAATCATTTTTTTATTTGGAAATTTCATTTGACGATTTTAAAGCATCATTGTCCTTTCTGAATTTTATGGTTGCACACATCAAGTACTAATACTAACTGTTGCCTTGGATTGCTCCAAACATTGATTCTACAAGTGTATAAGTGATTATTATTAGTTTATTTCGGTATTAAACCAGTATGTTAATATTATTTTTTGATCATATTAAATGAACCCATCTCAAATATTAGAAATTAAAATAGTTGAAAATGAAATGCATCAATTCCACCCCAAGTGTTAACCTAGGATCAAATAATTCTATAGATTTTAATTCACATAAGTCTATTTGAATTCAATTAAACCCATAATAAATCATCCAATGTTGGAAACTTCATAGCCAGAAACAATCCCTAGAATGTATGAGTAAGTAGATTACTTCTTAGGTCTCTGAGGATTCAACAACACAAGCTAAACTACAAGCGACCGCTTAACCCTAAAATCTTATTTAAATTTGGGTGAGACAAAAAAATTTCCATTTCGGGGGACCCAAGTAAATATTCTCAAACCCAATTCTATTCTCCCCAATTTATTCTATTCTCACAAAAATTCTCTTATCTTTTCCCTTTCTCATTTTTTTTCTTTTTGGTGCATGTCCGCCTACACCTCTGACCAATTTAATTGTCTAGTTAGGGTGGAAAGACCTTGGTTTGGGAAGTCAAGTACACCAAAAGAACTCATTCCATTAGATACTAATATTCCTAATACACCAGAGTCAAAAATTGATCCAATTTCAAAGGAAGGTCTTCAAATAAACCAACTTATATACCTGGGTGGGAACCAAAATGGAAATCCAAATGAGGCAACCCCAAACATGGGGAATGCAGTCGATCAAACCACGAATTACTACCTCACACGTTATTGTATAAATACTCCCTCTTCTATTAGGAATTATACCCTAGGATAATCCAACTATTTCCTCAAACCTCATGTACTAAACCACCTTCCAACTTTCCATGGGATGGAGTTGAAAATACCATACCTTCATGTCAATGAGTTCAATGTAATTGTTGAAACCATGTTCCCACCACATCCACTTGAGTCACCTAATATGAGGCACATTCCCTTATCACTTAAAGATCATGTAAATAATTGATTAAAAAATCTGATACCTGCATCAATCCACTCATGGGACTAATTGCAAAGATGATTCAACAAAAAATACTTCCCCCATCACAAAACAATTGAACGTAAAAAGATAATAGAAAATAATTTTGAAAAAGAGGGTGAGTCATTTTATGAAACATGATAAAGGTTCAAAGACACACTCAACATAGTACCTCACCATGGATTTTGAATCCCAGAATAAGATTAAATTTTCTATGAAGTTTTGGGTTTGGGAAACAAACAATTCATTGACATGATGTGTAATGGAACCATAAAAAACAATGCCCCAAATGATGCTTACGAGTATCTTGAAGGACTAGCCGAACCAAACCAAACATGGGGAACATCACCTTACTATGAGAATCCACCCAAATATGTTGTGATTCACACACTTAGTGAGGAGGAAATACTTAGGGAGAAACTTTCTTAACCCACTTGGAAGGTTGAGGGGATCGATCTTAGGAAGGTCTATGAAATTCAAACTGTTGACGTTGTTTGAACAATTTGTGACAAACATGACCAGAAGGCTAAAAACATCCCAACCATCCCTTGTATTAAATATTTTCTTCTAGGAGGACCACCAACAGAATTCAATGCTATGAACTTTCTGAAGCCACAGTACCAAAACACTTTTAATCCAAGGTAAAATGACCATCCAGGATTCCACTGGAAAGATAACCAACAACCCAACCAACAACCTAGTCAGCCAAAAGGACCAAACCCCTACCCTCCAAAAAATATTCAAAACCATAACTAGTATAATAAAAAACCCTCTTATCTAAAAAATAACCCATCCAACAACCCTCACAACAACCAATCAAACAAATAATGTATCCTATTGGGATAAACCAACCAACATAAACCCTTTATCAATTTATTCCTCTTCCAATCCATGAGATGTTTTGTAAAAAAATGGAGAAAATGAACTTATAAGTCCCATACCATATTCATGAACTACAAAAAATTAAAATCGGGAAGGCACCCATGCCTACTCAGATAGTACAATCATTTAATTTAAGGGTAGAATCCTGTTACACACAAACCTCCCATTAAAAACTCAAATAAGTGACTATTTTAAGAAGTGGGAAATCTATTGAGAATCCTAAAAAATCCATTCTATAACCATTAAATGATTCAATAGTGTTTGAAAATGAAGGATAACCACACACATATTTTAAAAAACCCAATGATAATGTGAAGTAACTACAACCACAACAAACAATAAAACAACCATCTCTCGTACCACAATTCATGAGAGGAAAATATAAACAAGAACTGAATTAAAATATGAGGGAAATATTCCCTCAGGTTAAGTTGAAAATTCCACTTTTTGATGAAATCCAAACCATTCCTTCCTACACAAAGTACCTTAAGGACTTGGGCACTTTTAAATGTAAATTTTTACCTAAAAACCAAGTCCCTTTGGATAATAATGTGAGTACCACCATTCAAGGGACCATTCCCCCAAAGTTAAAATATCCCAGTTGTCCATACATCAATGTTGAGTTAAGATAGAACAATGATTCCAAATCCATTTGTGATCTAGAAGCCGGTGCGAACCTCATTCTTTGTGCCATGTATTTTCTGTTAGGGCTCAAAGAATTCTAACCCACAAATGTCACTCTTAATCTTGCTGATTGCAGTGTTCATGTTCCTTAGGGGATCTTAAATTATGTTTTGGTGAAAGTTAAAATGTTCATTTACCCAGATATCGTCATTATTCTTGACAATCACCAAATATTAGTTCCTAAGGAGAAAACCCCAATCATACTTGTACATCCCCACTTTATAACAATCAATTATATTATCTGAGTCTGAAATGGGAACATGACCATCACCTTTGAAAAAATGTGCCTATACTTGAACATTTAAAATGAAAAATCACAAATTGTATATGATGAAGAGATCCATGAGGTTAATTGTATTGGTAGTATTGAAAATAAACTCTAAGAACATCAACGAATTACTGAAGGATGTTTAAGTCAAGAAGTGATTGATTTTCTTTATTCACATGAGGGAAATTTGACTCCATGGCTTGAATATCTTCAAATAGATCTATTGATGATTTTATTGAATCAAAAATCAATGATATCATTAATGAAATTAATAAAATTGGTTACATACCCATTGATTAATCTAATCTGTCCAATTCAGTGGATGAATATTCTGTTCATAAGGAACAAATTTTGTCAATAGACCTGAACAAATAAACCAAGTTCAATACAATGTCCTATCCTCTCATGGAAAGTGATAACCAATTTTCACTAAAATTTAAGTTCTTGCCTTCATTACGTAAGTATGTGTCCTTAGGTGACTATTAAGCATTTATTGTTGTCATTTATTCGTATCTTGAATCCAATCAAGAGATGATTCTACTGGATTTCTTAATAAAGACTAAAAAAGAAATTGTATGGACCCTTTCTGATATTCCTAGGATTAGCCCACTCATTGGTCTCATAATATTGTTCTTGAATCTTAATACAAACTATTTCACTAACCTTAGCAAAGAGTCAATCCAAATCTTATGGATGTGGTAAGGAAAGTCCTTCTTAAGTTGTTGAAAGCGGGTATCATCTACCCCATTGTTGAGAGTGAGTGGGTATACCCAATTCAAGTTGTCCCATAGTTGGAATCACTGTGATCACCAATGAGGATGGTGATCATCTCCCCACAAGGTTCAATAGTAGATGGAGAGTCTATATTTACTATAAGAAGCTCATCTCTTGTACCTAGAAAGATAATTACTCCTTTCCCTTTATTGATCAAGTCCTTGAGAGAGTGGTGTGTCATTAATTATATTTTTTCCAAGATGGATTTTTGGGTATAATCAAATTGAGGTCTCCTAAGAGGATCAAGGTAAAAACCCTTCACCTGTCAATTAGACACTTTTTCCTTCAAGTACATGCCCCTTGTGTTATGTAATGCCCCTGATACCTTCCAGTGGTGTAGGATGGGAATCTTCTCAGACATGGTAGGGGATTTTTTATAGGTCCTCATCGATGGATTCTCCATATTTGGGGATACTTTTGAAGGATGCCTTCTGAATGTTGAATGGTTTTTTTCAAGATGTGAGGATAAGAATTTCATCCTAAATTGGAAAAAATCCATTTCGTGGTAATAAAAGGACTTTTTCTAGGCCATATGGTATTTGGTAGGGGAATTTATGTTGATAATGCTAAGGTTGACATAATTCATCACCTTCCCTCTCCTAAAACTGTTAAGGAATTGAGGTGCTTCTTAGGACATTCTTGATTCTATAGAAGTTTTATTCAGAATTTCATCTCTATTTCTCGACCACTTTGTGCTCTATTAGTGAATGATGATCCTTTTTTTGGATAGAAAGCTATAAGGAACCGTAATCTACACTCAAGTAAGCTCTTATCTCTCCACCTATCATGCAATATCTAAATTGTAAAAAACATTGAGCTCATGTGTGATGCTAGTGACTTCACCGTAGGACCAGTCTTAGGATAATGGTGTGAGAAAACTTCATGTGTCATTTCTTATGCAAGAAAATATCTAAATGATGCACAAATAAACTATGCCACCATTGATGAGGAGTTATTGGATTTTTTGTTTTCCTTAGAAAATTTTAGGTCATACCTATTAGGATCCCCCATCACTGTCTTCACCGACCATTTAACCATGAAATACATTTTCGAAAAACAAGATGCCAATACTAGATTGATCATGTGGGTCCATCTTCTTGAAAAGTTTTATCAAACCATTAATGATATAAAGGGTGTTGAATATGTTTTAGATGATCCCCTATATTAGATAGAATTAAAAGACAACTCACATCACCTTTATATTTCTAATTCATTTCCTGATGAGCACCTCTATTCTGTGAGTTATTTTCTATGGTATGCTAACCTAGAAAACCATTTGGTGATGGGTGACATTCCAAAATTAATAGGGACCAAAGATAATAGAAATTTAATTTTCTGTTTGAAACAATATATGTTTTATGATCTTTACCTCTTTAAGTTATTCCCTTTCCAAGTCATTAGGGGGTGTCTCCCAGAATTTGAACAAGAGTCCATCCTTAAATTTAGGCATAGTGAAGCATGTGGATATCACTTTTCCTCTAAGAAAACTTCTTCTAATGTTCTTCAGCATGGTCTCTTCTATCCCACCCTCTCATTTGTCTCCTACACATTTTCTCAAAGTTTTCCTAGGTGTCAACATGTAGGGTCCATCACAAAAAAGGAATGAAATGGAACTCACTCTAATTTTAGTGATTGAAATCTTTGACAACTGGGGAATGGATTTCATGGTTCCCTTCCCACACTCTAGGGGATATTTGTACATCCTTTTAGAAGATGATTTTGTCTCCAAATGGGTTGAGTACATTCATAAGAAATCCAATGATCATCATGTTGAGATTATATTTGTCATGGAAAAAATCCTCTCTTGATTTGGAAATCATAGGGAGATCATTAGTGACAGTGGAACTCATTATTTTCAATCTTCCATTCTCAACGATCATTGAAAAGTATATAATTTATCCAAAGTGTCAACTTCATACCACCTATAGACCAATGGTCATTATGAGATAGGCAATCGAAAAATAAAACAAATTGTTGAGAAAACTTTTAATCCATCTTGGAGTGATTTTTTGAGAAAACTCTTAGATTCACTTCGGTAAAATAGATCCACTTTTAAAACCAATTTAAGAATATCCCCGTATAGGTTGGTTCATCGTAATGAATTAAATTTTCTAGTAGAGATGGACATAAGTCCTTTTTGGAAATTAAGAAAATGAATTATGACCTCTGATTATCTAAAACAAAAATGAAATTAGATTTCAATGAACTTCTGGAACTTGGGATGGAGGCTTATGAAAATTAAATGATCAATAAAGATAAAGTACATGCCTATCAATCTCGAAATCATTAAACCCAACACATTGTACCGAGTAAACCAATTCTTTTGTATAGTTCTAAACTTCATTTACACCAGAGAAAGTTGAGATCCATATGGTTAGGTCCATACATAGTGCATAAGGTGTAACCCCAGGGGGCTATAGAAATTAAAGAACCCACCAATGGTAAAACCATTAAATTTAATGCTCATAGAGTCAATCTATTAATTGAACCATTAACAAAAAAAATTATGTTGATGAAAACTTCTGTGAACCAACATTACATGGGGAAAATATATGAACAATTAAGGTTCTAAGTAGAGCTAGCGAAGTTAAACAAAAGCACTGAATGGGAAGAAAAATTTGGTTTTCATTTTTTCAATCATTGTTAATAATATTAATTTTAAATAGGATTAATGAATCATTTTTATATTTTTTTTAAAAATAATCAATCAATAAACTCTAAATATGATATCAAGTTAGATTGTTTACATGTTATTCTATTATGAGAATGGATGGGTACGAAAGGGGAGCCTCTTATTCATCCATGTCACACGGTGTGATCTCTTAGTAATACCTTTCCCAGAAATTTAAAAATAATACAATGTATCAATAATTTATTTTATGTTAATTTTATGTTTATTTAGGTTAAAATAAATAAATAAAATTTTAATAATAATAATTAGAAGGACATTTCATAGGTCGTGGGTAAAACCCCGTCACAACTAGTGATGTTGCGAGGACTTGAACCTGAGACCAAAGGGAGATAGGGGCATGCACTTCCCACTGACCTACAACTTATGGTGCTTTCTTCTTCTATAATGTTTTTTATATATACTTATTTTAATTTTTTTATATAAATAAATTTAGATATATATATATATATATATATTGGTTTTTCCTTATTCCACTATGGAACTCTATGAGTGACATGGATATCAAATGATTAAATTGGAGTACTAAGAACTTTATGTTCAACCAGTAGGTGACTTCATTCTAGGATCCTCATTTTTAATTTCCTTTTTTAAATCCCCTTATCTATATATACCCCTTATAAATTTTCATTTTTTCAAACACCGAGGACATTGTTATTTTAAGATGGGGGGTTGAAATAAAAAATTGAATTTGTGTGAAAAAAATGATTTGAAAAATGTGCGCCTTAATGGAATGAAAAGTTCCATTAACCTTGAACATGATAATACACATTTCACACATTAAAATTGAATATAAAATAATTTTTCATGCCTTGATTCTGATTTTAATGAATTTCTATGGTCATGTTCATTTATTTTGGAACATGCGGTTGTCTAATGTGATTTTTCACCCTTTATATTTTCATCCGTTAGATAATAAAAAACATAGTGCACATCTTCTGGATTGTGGGTATTAGTTTGAGTTAATGGGTTCCCCCAACTAAATAGCATATGTTTGGTGATAATTTTATTTTAAATATGAGTATTCAAGAAAAAAGAAAAAATCAATAAATTTTCGCGTAGAGCAATGAAATGTCTGAATGTCTGGCTTTCAAAACATGGGGATCCTGACTCTATAGTTTTCTTGCTCAGTGTTAGTAATTTTATATCTATTTATGCTAATTTGACTTTTTTTATTGTGTTAACTTGAGATTATTTCTGAGTATCTGGGATTAACTTGGTGCCCTAAGGTCTTTGAGCCTTGGAGTCAGTGAAAACGTCTCGATGCATGGGTTGACTCTATTGTGTGAAATTTCAACTACCATGGAAAAATTTCGAAAAAAAAACAAAAAACAAAACAAAAAAAAACAATTATATATATATATAAAATAGAATACTCATTTTAATATTGAAATGTGATTCCACCTAGTTATCTTATCATTTCCCCTATGAATAAAGATGAACGCCCTTTTCTATTGTGATACAGAACACTTCATCATGTTAAATTAAAATTGGATGAAATGCAGTGATTAATTTGAAAAAGGAATTGGCATGGGATTGGGATATGAATTTGTAACTATTTTTTTAAATTATTTTTATGGGTTTCATAATGTTTTGGTATTAGGTATTTTGGAGAGAAATGTGTATTAAAAAGTTTTTGGAGAATAGAATTTTAATTTCATGTTTTTGAGATACATTTTTCTTAGGACTAGAAAAAATAATGTTTAGGGTGTCATTAGCCACTGAAATAGTCTAATATTCATTGTTAATATTTATAATATTCATGATATTAATTATTCATAAACACTATATTTGGTGCTTTTTAAAATTTAATCATTATTTCACATTATGATTATAATCTTTCGTTAAACTGAACTATTACTTGGTACATATTTGAACACATCCAAAAATACAAAATATTCATGGTTTTAAATTTTAAATTTTATTTTCTGGTCTCCCATTTTATAATGAACAATTCATGCTTCTGGAGTACTTGAAGATTCACATTGGAAGTCCACCAAAATGGCCTTTCATTCTAACACATTCTGGGAAAATTAAAGTGGAAAACAGCCAATTAAGAGACTGTAGCAGCCAAATTACAACCCCAATAATTCTAAAAATTTATATGAAGATATAGGAAATAATGGGGAACATTTTAACCAACTTTTAAAAGAGATAATTTTAATGTTTTAATTCATTCCTAGCATCCCAAGTTGGGGATAAAATTATAGGCCAGATTCTGCAGCCCAGAAAAATGGTCCACTAAATTAATCATACCGCCGCTACCATAAATTAAATTGGGATAAATCTAGGATACATCCACTGATTCATTATTGTATTCTATGGAAAAATACAATTCGAGCCACTAGAAGGTCATCCAGGCGCCGCTGTTCAGTGGATTCAAGATGGCTATAACTTCAGGTCAAGGGTGGAAAAGTCTCCTCTCCCTTACTTTCCACCACACTAGGCCTACCATAATCAAGTGGGATTCTTTTTACTATTTGTACCTCAACCCAAGAATCTTGAAATTACTATTTGAATTATTGGTGGTATAAGGATTTAGGATCTTGTGTTCTTGGTTTCATTGTAGTGTTATGCTGCCACATTATGTCTATAATCACATTTTTTTTCTCATGTAAGTTGTTCAATTCACCCTAGTTTATTAATAAATGTTCTTCCTTTGCTCTTATAATATTCTTCTACATGTCAAATTGATACCATTTCTTAATGGTTTGAATTTATTCATACTAAACCTTGTGATGTTATTCACACAACGATCGAGTGATTGTTTTCTTTTTATTGTGTTTTTACTTCTTCAATTCCTCCCTCATGAGTCTACTTCCCACATCCATTGAAACCATAAAATCAATGGAGGGTTAACCATCTTATCGATTGATTTAATGGAGAATCAAGTGGATATATTGAATTTTATTTCTCCATCTATGAATTTATAATCAATTATTTTATTTGATAATTTTATTTGAGGATTTTAAAACTTTTTCGTCCTTTTTGAATTTTAATGTCTCACACTTTATGTGCTAATACGAACCTTATCCTTGGAGTGATCAATACTTTGATACTCCAAGTGTATAGGTGACTAGTATTAGAATGTTTAGGTGTTAAAATATCTAGTGGTAATGTTTTTTTATCTTATTAAATGAACCCATATCAAATATAAGAAATTGAAATTGTTGAAAAAGGAATGCATCAAATCCACCCCAAGTGATAACCTAGGATCAACTCATTTTTTTAATTTAAATTTACTTATTTCTAGTATAGTTCACATAAAATCATCTAAAATCAACCGAATTTGGCCAATTTACATTCAAAAACATTTTTTTATAATGTATATGTCTATAGGTTACTTTTTAGGTCTCTAAGGATTCGACAACCCTAGCTAAACTACAAGCAACTGCTTCCCTAAAATATTGGGTAAATTTTGGCGAGACCAGGTAAATTATATTTTTAAATTTTATATGTTATTTTTTATGTATTTATTAGTTTTTAGTTATTATATAAAACATACATTCATGATTTCTATTTTTTTGTTAACAGGATAACATCATTTTTGAATGTGGGGACTACCACCTCCTCAAAGCGATGTGATTCATTCACAATTTACATAGAATAGATTAAGGGAAGGTTTAGTGAAATTTTATGATATATATGAAATAAAAATTCTAATATAATATATATATATATATACATATATATCATTTATTTTATTTTTTCAAAATGACAATATAATAAAAACAACGTTCTTGTGTACGTACGACCTACCATCTCCATGAATATTGCATTCCATTTCATAATTATATATTTCATACATTATTATAAATACAAATATACATAATATATATGATATTTATATAATTTTTATAATTATTTAAATATTTAAATCATTATCTATGTAATAGGATCAAGAATTACATGTCAAAACATTTAAGAAAAATGAAACATATATTACCCAAAATGTAACATTAAAATGGAGTTGTTAATAAACAGGTAAAATAAAGTCATAAAAATTAATATATAGTATTAGATATAATAATATGGTTCTTTTTATATTAATAATAAAATTTTATTTATTCTATAGTAGTTTTGAATGTGTTCAATGTAATTCAAGAATTAAGGTAAGGGAATTTCATGTAACTTTTTATTTCTATGATATACATACCATATTCACCACTCACGTGTTTTGTGTGGTTTATATACTACCCTATGAAATGTTATATCATTAATTTAATTTATTTAATGATATTAAAATATTTTATTAATGTTATTATTTCATGGTATCATGATTCTAAAGTTACACATCTATTACAAGTTTTCTCATCTAAATTTAATTTTCTATGAGATAAAATCCATGTTCACATCCTAATTATTATAATTGGTGTGTTTACTAACCATTGATGTATTATATTATTAATATAATTGAAATTATTGGTATTTAAATTTCCATTTTGTGATCTTTATTTTATGGGGTTTATGTTTCAAAAGTTACCAAATCGATAAAGTAATGTTTTCTCAATTTTCCTTCTTTGAGACACATGCCATGTTACACACCTATATTATTTTACATGATAGATATAATACCATTTGAATTGGTATATAATTAATCACATTATTTATATTATATATTATGCTTAATGTAATTTAATGTGGAATATAATTCAAATCTACCAATTCGTAAGAGTATATTGAAACAATCTCATTGTTTATTGAGATTGTTTATGATTATGTTTGCATTGACAAAATATTTTGATCCATCTCTCAATAACACTCTCTAATTTTTTCCCCTATAGTTATTATTTATATATTAATTTATTGGTAATATTTTTCTAATATTTGGGACATATTATGATTAATGGTGTCTTTAAAAAAAGTATAACTTTTCCTCCCTTTTTAGATGGAAATCTATGTTATTTCCAAATCTTGTTTTCTAAAAAAAAAATTCTTCATTATTTTATTATTTTTCAAGGAAAAAGGATTTCAATGTGTTTTCATGATTTATTTATAAATATTCAATATAATTTTAATAAAAACTGTTTTCAAGATTTTTTCAATAATTCTTTATAAAATTACAAATTATTTTCAAAGAAAAAGGGTTTCAAAATGTTTTTAATCTTTCTTTATAATTTTTAAAATTATTTTTCAAATAAAAGGTTTCAAAAGTGTTTTCAATGTTTATTTATATAATTTCGATGTATTTTGAAATTAAAAGGTATTACATAATGTGTTAATGCTTACTTTATATGTTTTTGAATCTATTTTCAAAGAAAAAGGTTATCAAAATGGTTTATGTTTTAAAAAAAGAGTTTTCCAACGCAGAAAATATATATTCCTCTAGAAATGTTTCAAATGAAAGTATATATATTTTTTAAAATAAAATTATTTTTAAAATGGTTTTATAAAAATGATATTCAAAGATAGTTTGTTTTCCTTAAGAAATGATCCATATTGTTTTCAAAATCCTACTCCATCTAAGATGACATACTTTGTTATAGTTTATAATTTCCTAGGGATATGATACAAGAATACCATTGATACTATTTATTGAATTGTTTATATTTTGTTGGAATGGTTTTTTCTTACACCTGTTTCTCTTCCATGGGTTATATTCTTTTGAAACAATATTTTTTTATATTTAATGTTTTTATGAGATGATTATGATACCTATATTTTTTCGATTGGTAATGATATGATGAAATTTCTATGATGCCCATTTCTTTTCGTGGGTTATGATATGAGGTTTATGAATCCCATAACTTTTTATGGTTCATGATATGATGCATGTTTTATTATCTTGTTGCACATGTATGTGTGATTTTACAATGTGACCGGTGAGACCTATATCTCCCACCAATACATTGGGTAATGATTTATATCTTATGAGAAAATGATGGATATCAATTGGACGGACTTCATCCACTAAAGAAGTTGGAGAAACCCAATCCACAATGGAATAATGGGGAAACCTGATCCACTATGGATGGAATGGGGAAATAAAATCCAATATGGGACAATGTGGAAGCCCGATACCTTACTAGGAAAGGGTTATGACTGGGGATACTGAAGTGTCCCACACAGTATGTGTAGTCCAAATAAAGTTCCATGACATTTTTTTGGTAACTGGACTTCACTTATAGGTAATTATGTTAAAAGAATATGTGTTTTACACAAATTATATTCCTTATGCCTATCATATTCTCATATGGTTCAGGATATTTATTTTCTTATGATTCATATCTTATGGAATTTCAATTTTTATTCAATGTATCATGTTTTTAGTCCTTAATATGCAAGGAATGATTCTAAAATGTTATGACCATATTATCATAACATTATGTTCAGGTTATTCCTACTTAATTCCTTTATTTACCCTTACCAAGAATTTAATCTCACCCCATTCTTATGTTTCCTTTACCCAGGTTATGAAGAATGGTTTTATGTACAAGTACTAAATGGGAAGATCTTTAAGGAATACATTGATGTTATTTAACCAAAATAGATGAATTTATTAAATGTTTCTAAAGACACTAATCTATTATGGTAATCTGAAATGTAATTTTCTAATGTGTGTAATATTTATACCAAATTATGTAATATCCATGTACGTTATGCCTTTTTTCACTATAAGAATAACCCATGGAATGGAATGGGTTTCCAAAACATATCTTTATTATATTCATTAATCATTACGATAAATAATTAGGATGGAAAAATTTAATAATATCCCTAGTAAATCATAATAAATGCAAAATGTTTTTTTAGTTGAGGAATATAAATCTCCTGAAATAGATGATTAAATCTTTTTTTGATGAAAATATACCTCCCATTTTGAAATTCAATTATAAAATTTAAAAATTTACCAAATATTAATGAAAAATATTTCTCTAAAATTTCCTTGAAAAAATAAAAAGGAATCTTTAAATCACGGAGTAGTTATGACAATGATAAATATTGTTCATTCCATACATGTTAAAACAAATATTCTATTCACAATTTTGGTTAAATCTCAAGGGCCTCATTTTGAAAATGACATGAATATTCTATTAAAACAATTTTATAAAAATTCAAATGATTGAAAAAAATGAATTTAATTAATATTTTGTAAATATTAAATAATTCCATAAAATAGTTAGAATACATGTATATGAGAGAAATTTAATTTTTGGCATGAAGAAGAAATAAAATTTGTTTTACAAAAAAATATATATTTTTGGAATATTATGTACATAAATGGTTGAAAGTTAAATGAAAACATTTATATTCATGAAATTACAAGAGGATAATAATTTTTATTTGTTTCTTTATGGTTAGACCATATTATATCATCCTTGTAAGCATAATCATAAACAATCCTAATAAACAAACTTATTATAATATAAATTCATTACCACTTTGGTATCTTTTTAATCACAAGCCCCATGAAAGATTGAAAATTATATGGATACATATCCACCATAAATTTCACGATAATAATAACAAAATACATTTATGGTCACTATATTCTTCACACAAAAGATACAAGTGGTGTATAAAGAATGTGTCCCATGAATATAAAATTGAGACGAAAATCCTGTTACCACTTTGGTAAACCATTGAATAATAATACCCATTAAAGAGTAACATCAAACAGAAAATTTAATAGCATATAGATAATTATTTTAATTATATTAAATTTAAAATTGTAATTAATTACACCAAAAAAAAGAAAAGAGTGTTGAATATGACATATGTCTCTGAGAAAAAATGTAATACTATAAATCCCATACCCTAGGTCTCGAATTTCATCGTACATGTTTTAACATACTAAATAATAAATATAGGTTCATTTTAAATCTATTAAGGTAACATAATTATATATATCATACTATATTGGATTTACTTATGATCTTTTATTATCTATGTATTAACAATTCCATTTAAAAATCATGTTTCAGGTGGTAACTGCTTTGTTTTTCAAATATGTTTTTCTTTTTTATTTTCAATATGTTTACTTTAATCAAGGTTACATGATCTCTAGAATTATAACCATGACAGAAATATTATATATATATATATATATTCATTATATATATATTTATATTAATCCATTTAAATTTAGATTGAAAATGAATTTCTTTGTTTAAGGAGACGGTATGTCATATGTATGTATGAAAAATATTTTTATTTTCTTGAAGGATGAAATGATGGAAAGTTAAATGATAAATTATCCATAAATAAACATTTTTATTATATATATATATAACAATTTTTCATTAAACAAATCATTATTTCCTTCTATATATTTAAAATGTGAATAACAAATCACATCACTTTTTGAGGCGATAGTCCACCGTACACAAGAGTGATAATATCGTATTCTAATGAAATGGAACGTAATAATGTATATATGATATTAAAAATATTTAATAATTATAACTTCATAAATATCATATAAATATTTTATATACATCATTATATACAGTTGTGATATATTTTTATAGAAAAAAATATTATATCAGTTCACAAGGCTGTAGTCTATCATACACGCAATCGACCGCTCTGATTCCAACATGATGGAAGTGGAGATGTATTTATATAATTACATTAACATAATAAAAACTGTGTATATTTTTTATAATTATTTTATAGTATCGTAATGTTTTTAGAATATTTTAAGATGGCGAGGAATAAATAAAATGAAAATTTCTGGTTAAGGACTATAACTCTTCCTCAGAGAACCCCTTTAGGATTAAACCAAAATATTTTTTCGAGGGTTTAATTACCAAAATATGGAATAAATTATTAATGGTTTGAATTAATAAATTTATTCTTTAATTTAATGAAATTATTATTTTTTATGATGTTTTAAGAGGAGATTAGAGGGGGTGACATTTTATAAGTTGGGGAAATGACACACATAGAATTTTGCAAACAGAAAAAGAGTAACCACATTTTATAAACTCCAAAAAAAAATTTGTATTATTATATATAATTAAAGGATAATAGGTCTAAATATTTCCATAAAATAGGATTTATAAAAGGATCTATTTCTTTTTACCGATTATCTTTTCAGTTTAAGACATCAGTAAATGTGTTTTAACATTAACTGTTGTAATTAATTTTTACTATTTTTAATATTAATTTTTTAAAAAATTTAAGTTGAAATTATAATATAATATTATTTATTCTGATTATAAATATTGAATCTATTTTTTAAAATCCCATTTTCGTAAATTTAAAATTTTAATTTATAATTAAACATGTACACCTGAAGAAATGATGATTTTCGAAAGAGAAATTATTTAAAAGTTCAAAAAAAATTGTTTTAAAAGTCTATATAAAATTGATTACAATTAACTAAATTGGAAAAATTATAATATAATTGTACTAACTTTACTTTTAACTCTATTTTTAAAAAAAATTCCTCGTAAAATCATTAAATGGAAATGTAGTTTTCAATAAAAACTAATATTTTCACTTTTCACCAAAAAATCATAAATTTTAAAATATTCGAAAAAATTCAACAAAATATAATTTTGAAATGATGATTTTAAAAAATTAATTTTATTTTTAAAAATTATTTTTTATGTTTTTTCAATATTTCACTATAAAATAAGTGTACAAAAATAGATGAAAAACGTTTTTGAGGAAAATGATTTTTTTTCGAGGAAAAGATGATTTTATATTAACTCTACTAGTTTAACCCTTCATTATTGGAATTTAAATTAATAAATTTGTCTATATATTATATAAATTTTATTTATTTTATTTCTATTTAGGGTTTATATTAGTTAATTAAAATTGAAAAACTATGTCAACCTAGTAGAAATCATTAGAAAAAATGTGTTATGAGGTATAAAATAATATTATAACAAAACCATGAAATTTTTTGATCCAAAAGAATATTTCAATATTATTATAAATAAAATCGATCATATGTAACTTTATGATCAAATCCAAAATAAAATCATACTTTAAATTAAATTATTTAAGGAAAGGAAATGACAATATTTACAAAAACGATTTTTTTAGAGACAAAACAATATTTTTTGAAAATTACAAAAATTACCAATATAATTATTTTTATATGATTTTCTAAAAAATTATAAACATTATATAAAATTAAATCACAAAAAAAATTAAACTAAAAATATTATCCATTTAAAAGAGTAATAAAATGTTTTTGAAATAAAAGTGTTTTTAAAGACTAAATTGAATTTCACTTAAAATTGTGTGCTTATTTCATAAGAATTAATCAATTAATTTGTATTGATTAGGATATATATATATCATAATGTGGTTCGTTAAAACATTCCATTTATTTAGTTCATATTGCTAAAGAAATTGAATTTATTTTAAAATATACATTTTATAAAATTTTGATGTGTTACATTCTACCCCACTAAAATAAATTGCATCATCACAATTTAAAATTGATCTTAGAAATTAATGGTTTTACATTTGAAAATTTTGATGCAAAAAAACCAAATTATAAAATGGTTGGTAACATATAATAATAAAAATAAGGGCAAATAAAAGTAATAAGGTAATTTTGAATAAAACATTACTCATTTTTTAAGATAGGAAAATAATAGTTGGAGGTGAAGATATAGATATCGAATAAAATTTATTACCATTGATCATTGATCATAAGAAACTAAATGATCATGAGAATGGTAATGCAAAAAAATGTTTAAACCAAAGAGGAGATGAAAAGACCCTTAATAACTTAAAAATCAAGGTAATTAGGAAACATTTTTTTCTCAAGATTACTTTTCTTAATGTATAGGTAATTTTTTCAATAAAGATATAGAACACAAGAAAATATATTTAATTGATTTCTTTCCATTTCATTAGACCAATCTCATCATTTGGATAAAGATTGATCGGTTTCTACATTATTTCTTACTCCATGAAGAATGATGAAATTTACATGCCAAAAGAACTAACGGATCATAAGATTCATAAATGAATGTTAATTCACTCTTTCTACCTCTTTTTATTATATAAACCAAAATTGTTATCATAGGTTAACCATTATGTGGAAATATTAAAATGGTGAAATAATATATTAATCTTTAAAAAGTCATCCAAATTTCAACATAATCCATTCCATAAATGGTTAACATTGTGGCCCAACCAAAATTTAGAAATTTATAAATAATGACACTAAATTACCCAAAATAACATAACTTGAATCCCAAAAATATCATAAATTAGATCATAATTGTAACATACCAAATAAGTGAATAAATTGGACGTATATTACCTCATAAACAAGTTAATAACATTAATTACCATAAAATATCAATGAAAACATAAATTCTTCCTCATTCCTTAAATAAAATATAGATTATTGGATATATTCCATAAATCATAAAATCTTGTAAACTCTCTCAATGATAACATAATTTAGTTTTTAACCATATCATTAACTAGTTCCAATATTTTCAATACTATCTATTTTTAGGCAATCCATATCAATAATATCTTTATCCAAAGTAAACACCATTTTCTAAACATCAGAAACATATTAAGGGTTATTTTCCATAAATCAGGTGTTTTATATAAAATATCACCATGTTATTAGATTACTTTTCTCTGTAATTTGTACCATTAACATATTCTTAAAAACCCTTAATGTAAAACTTATATAGAAAAATACTTATGTATATATTTCATGATTCACATGATATAATTCATGAATTCCAATACATAAACACTTCAATCATTCCACTTACTTCTTAAACCATTAGTTACAATTTATCATCTTATTCATTAAAACATAATTCCTTTGAGATTTAATTTTTAGTCTCTTTATCACAAATTTAAAAACCATTATTCATGTAAACTTTTTGATCCTCATCTTGATCTTTCTCCCTAGATATAAATTTTTATAGTGACCATGCTTTCCATATTAAAACATTTATCTTATAATGATACATTATGGAAACAATTATTCTCAGCCGTTGTATTATCTACACTATTCATTTTCCTTTAGAAAATATTTACCTTATTCCCTTATTATCCATATATAAAAAACCTTCCCATTCTATTGAGACATTCCCTTGAGTGCTTCTTCGAACATTCTCAATATATAAGAAACTGAATCTTCATTCATCTATGGTCTACACAACACAAGATCTTAGTGAACTCTATCCTTATCTACTTTGGTGAGTCCAATACTTTGTCATGGGGCATGTTGTTAACAATATATCATCATCACTAACTAGGAATAATCATAATATCCTTCACTCCATTCATTATCCCCTTATGTTTCCAATGAAAACATTGTCTATCCCATTCAACATTACCATTGTCCATCTCGTTATTACCATTGAATAAAACCAAAAATCTTTAAGTAAAAAATAATATTCATTGTGAGAAACTATATAATCATGAAACAATATTTACATTATATCTGAATCATGAAACCTTATTTTCAATCTATGAAACCATAGGATTTAACTAGGTCATTTGTGGTCATTATTCTAATCCTTTATGATGGGTCGTAAAGTGTTTGTAAATTTTCAATACATATCCCTTTGGATTTTCAAATAAATTGTGCACTAAGGCCACTTTTCATGAACAAGATGATTATTGAGTCGATATCAATGTTTCTATTTTATCATTATTACACATGGTACAACTTTTCCATATCCATATCCACTTTTAGTATCTAGAGATAAATTTAATGGATTATAAACCACGCATCCTATCCATCACAAAAATTCCATGAATTTTTTTATAACTTTACATATCCTTAAAAATAACTCTAGGTATCTCACTAATGTTTTATAATCCTAATTTTAAAATGTTATCAAAACATTTTCACTGATACAGACTCTAATGACTAAAGAATTTTAAACATAAATATCTCAGCTTTTTATAATAATATTCAATAAATTTCTTAAATATTCCAAATCTACCATAATGATCTTCTCCTTTCTTAATATTCATACACATACCCTACATAATCATTTCCTCATAACATGGGGAAATGAAATATAAGAAAGTGTGAGGTCATATGGACAGTGAAGATAAGAATTGATGTTATAAATTAATTTTTGTATTAAATCATAAGGTAATAATAAAAGTATAAGATTGTGAATATAATATAAAAAGTTAATTTAAAATATATCATGGATTTTAAACATGAATCATTGAAAAAACATTATAATTTTATATATATCAACCATAAGAGTATGAAATCATTATTAATAAATCATGAACTATAAGTTAACTTCAAATAGGTGTGGTACCATCATAAATATAGAAACCATTCCATATGTCAAGGTCAAGATAGGAGACCATAAAATCCTAATATATCATGCATCATCACCTATTTCCCAATTCATAATTGATAAGGAATAATCAGTTGTTTACCATTGGGTATCAAGCACATCAACCTATTTCCCAGATAGGATGAAGAATATCAGCATGTTTCTCATCATAATATCCTGAGATTTAAAACATTAATAAATTAATTGGAGGAAGATATAGGTTCCATCCATCCTTCATTAAAACGTAACCCAGATCCATGGTTATAACATAACCACTACACTTGATTATTATGAAACCAAAACTACATAATCAAAACCATACATATGTTTTCTATAATAAAATGAAACATAACTCATGTCATAAACCATAAAAAAGAAATGGGTTTTATAAACATTTTATCATAGCATAACACATGGATAAGAAATGGGTTGCATAAACATTCCATAAATTTATCATAACATAACTCATGGGAATGAAATTTGATTTCTAAAAACCACTTCATCATATTCATAAACCATATATATAATAAATAGGGATGGTACAATTGGATCATATCCCCAAAAAAACATTAGCAACACTAAAGGTTGTGGTCATTTAAGAATATAAATTCAATAAAAATATCATTAAAACATTGTTGAGGAAAATACCATTTCAATTTTCAAATTAGTAATTTAAAATAAAAAATTTACCAAATATTAAATAATTTTTTTTTTGAAAATAACATTTGAAAAATAAATTTTAATATTTAAATCACTGAGAGGTTATGATGATGGTAAATACCATTTATTCCCTACACATTAAAATAAATATTACTTTCACATTTTTAGTAAAAGATAAAATAGAATTTTGTTGAAAAAAATATAAATATTCCACTAAAATGATTTTTCAAAAATAAAATAATGTGTAAAAATGAAATTAAACAATATTTGGAAAATATTAAATACTTTTTCAAAACATTTTTTGGAAACATAAATTTATAATATAATGGATTTTCAATCCAAAAGGGAAATAAAATTAGTTTTACATAAAAACATTTTTGAGGACTATTGTGTACATAATGGGAAGAAAGTGAAATTCAAACATGTTTTTCATGGAATAAACAATAGATAAGAATATTCATGTCTTTGTTTCGAGTTATATCACATTATATCACTATTTCAAGTATTATAATAAGCGTTCCCAATCAATAAAGAGATTATAACATAAATATGATACCACATTGGTATATTTTGAATTGTAAGCCCTGTGAATAAAGAAAATTATATAGATGTGTATATATGAAAATATTCATTAGAAGAATCATAAAATAAATTAATGGGAATTATGTACACCACAAAAAAAGTGCTCTATAAGGCATGTGCCCCCAGAAATAAAAGTCAGAAAAAATCCCCTTAACACTTTAGAAATATTTTGAATAATAAGCACCCTTAAAGAAAAATTTCAAATAAACAAATATCATGTAAATAAGTAGATTAATGATATAAAATATAAATGGAGAAGTATATATATCATACAAGAGAAAATAGTGGTGAATATGGCATATGTCTTCCAAAAAAAGAGAGAACGGAAATACATTACCATATTTCCCAACTTCCTTCGTACATGTTCAAACATTCTATAAAATAAATATAGGATCATTATAACTATACTAAATATGTATAATTATATATATCATACCATATATAATTTATATATATCATTTTATTACACATTTATTAACATTTCCTTATTAAAACCACATTACATGTAATAACTATTTTGCTTTTCATGAATGTTTTGAGTTGGTATTATCAATCCATTTTCATTGTTAATGTTCACATCATATCCATCTTTTAATCTATGATATAAATATCATATATATTTATTTTAAATTTATTTATAGTAATACATTGATGCTATATATATATAACTAATTACACTCTTCATGGAGACGGTAGGTCGTATATATATGTAAACACTATTTCAATTTTCTCGATTAATAAAACAATATAAAGGTAAATATTAAACACTAATAGAAATTAATCTTATACCAATATTTATAAATAATTGGTATAGTCCCTAGAACCATTGTTATATGCTATACCAATGTTTATTCAAACCATTGGATTATTTGGCATGGGTATAACCATATACCAATGGTTTGTATAAAACCATTGGTATAATTTGTGTGTATGTACCCTATAACAACATTTTTTTTATAACCATTGGTTTACCGTATACAATGGTTTAATGCAGCCATTGGTATAAGATTAATATATGTGCCTTATAACAAAAGTTTAATAAAACTTTTGATATAAAACCAATATTTTTTATAGGTACATACCAATAGTTTGAAAACCCATTTATATATATCCTTTATTAACATTTCCTTTAACCAATGCCTCCAAAGAAGGCCATCATCACCTTCAAGGATTTCCCAAAACTATCACACCCCTAAACCCCCAAACATGTACCATCCCATATATAAAATTTGAGAAACAAATTAATACATTGATCCAATTATATTACACAACACATATAATAAATCACATTCAGTCACCAAGCGTCATTTTTAGTGTTTTTATTAACACGTGTGGGAATTAAAAGTTTATTGGGATAAATCACTACATCAGATGATTGTATGAAGTTTTATTTTTCTCTATACTAACTTTTAACCTATTAATTGTAAAAAAGTTTTGATTAAAATCATGGAATGAGGATAATTTATGATAATGGATCATAATGATGGATAGATGATTTAGATAGTTGGAGGATTATAGATCTCTTTCTGATAAACAATTACATGTCATCAATGTTTGAGCTCATATATTTTTAAGATACATTGTAGTATATGGTGATTCATTTATATCATTTCACATCATATTATAGAGTATTATATTATATATATTCTTTTTTATTATCTTTTAGTTCAAAATTCATGTATATTTTTCTGAATTATGTTGTGTGATAGTTTGTTTTAGATTGTTTTTAGAGGTGATGCATCCAAAAAATAGGCAGACACATAAAATATAGTTACTATCCCATAGAAATGTAGAGGAAGTCTTGGGGAGTTTACATTCTTGAATTCTAGGAAATTATAACTTAGTTTCGGAGAGACATAATGGATTTGGGAATTAGAACACATATGTATTTATTGGTTAAACAACCCAAATTTTAAAATATTAACATCATATTTGATAGCATGTGTGATAAGAAACACCATTAATAAAAGTTAATATAACATCTTTAAACATTAATATATATATATATATATATATATATTTATTTATTTATATAAACTCAATATATTCTATATATTGTGTTACATGCAACACTATCATTACCTAGTGTTACATGCAACACTGACTTTAGGTGGCGTTACAGGCAACACCAATTTTAAATGAAATGTGAAATAGTTTCAAAATATTATTATTTAATATAATAGTTATAACATAGCCATTAAATTTTAAGGAATTAATATTAATAACTATATCATGAAAATTATTCTTATCTTTTTATTATAAATAAATTATTATTTACATAAAAGGAAAAAAATATTTTTTGGAATGCTTTATTTTTTCTAAAAGATGGCTTAGTCATGCCTTTGACAAATAATTTAAAAATAATATTTAACAATTTTATAAAATATATTTGAAAAAATAAAATCCATTTTTGAAATATAATTTAAACATTATTCAAGTATTGATTTTTGGAAATTTTCTTAAAAGATTTGTTTTTTATGAATAGTGAAAAAATACTGAATTTTTATTTGAAAAATTATTTTTTGATTTATATAATATATATTTTTAAACTAAATGATGAATTGGTATTAAAGTAAAATTATTTAAATTTTATATCAATTAATTTATTATATTTCATTTTAATTATTTTCATTTTAAATTTAGATACAAAAAACTCTATAAAATTTTAAACTTTTTCACTTTAAAAACCAGTTTATCATCACGTTTGTGAGAATAATTTTAAATTAAAAATTTCCACTTATGTGAATTGAATTTATAAAAATTGTTCCCATATTTAAAATCAGGATAATTTATATTTTCTAATAATTTTAATATAATTTTAGAACATAGTGAGTAGTGAAAATAGAAAAAATTATTTATCAAAGTTAATGTAAAAATGGATATATTGGGAGGTTAAACTAAGAATAAAAGGGTTAAAAATGAAAATAAAACTAGTAGAAAACTAATATTATAGAAATATTTTCCCGTTATACCTTTTAGTTTTTATAATTGTCCCTTTTGGAGCCTTTTTTCATGATAAAAACTTGTGTATGATTGAATATTTTCAAAACAATCCAGTATGTCACTCACCTCAATTAAAAAAGGCCACCCACTCTCCTATATTATTCACACATTAAAAACACTATGGTTTTGATAATAACTTCCCAAGTAACATACCAAAATACATCCCGTCAGACTATAATCCTCTTGGTTCTCAGAAATCCAACCTATTGATGTTTTAGTGTGAACCCAAGATGATACACAAAGAAGATGTAACATTTTTCAATGAGTGTTTTTTATTTGTTTATCCACCTCCATAAACTATTATTAAAACATTATGATAGAATAAAAATAATATATTCCATATACTATGGTGTTTCTATATTATTTTTAATAACTAAAACCAAATCAGCATCCATCAAATGGGTTTCAAAATCATTGTTTGTGTGTATGATGGACTACCAGCTCACGAACTAATGCCATTCATTCATCCATTACAACATTCCATGATTGAGTATGATGATGGATATAAATTGAATATATTATATTTATAATAAAAATATACCTATGGATTAATTATATAAGATATATATTTTTACTTTAAAATTCGAAGGGGACATGATAATGACACTCGTGTCTATGGCGGAATACCTCCTCATGAAGCAATGTGATTCGTCTTTCACTAATGATTAACAAGGAAGGTGATAAAAATATAGTTAATAATTATATGTGATATAAATTTAATAATTATTATATTCACTACATATTTATCATTCTGTAATGATAATATATATCAGTTCATTTTTAACATTTTCACTCACTCGCAGATGATAACATCATTCATATTCTTGTGCACTACTGCCTTGACGTAGTGATGTGTCTGACTTTTCACCACCAAACAACATGGATGATATATATAAGTATATAAAATTGTATATATGATATTATTTTTAGTATTAACATTTATATATTACTTAATATGTTTTAATGATGATCATTGGAAATTGAAACGTTACTCATGTGTACGTACGACCTATCATCTACATGGTCATAATGTATCTTATTTTTCATAACCATCATTCATGATTGATTTTAAAAGTAAAATTTACGTAAAAATATGATAAATATTTCGTGATTATTATTTTTCAGATAATGTAACTATGTAATATTTGTAAATAATGGGATCTTTAATGAAAACACACACATAATAAAATAGGACAATTCACAATCAAAACCATAAAAACAATAAAATATTATCAATGAACCAGTGATAAGATGTTATGAAAGGATCATATGTGATATTATAAATATTAATATATTTAATTAAAATTTTATAACATTTTTTAATCAATTATACATTTAAAACCCTCAGTTTTAGGTATTTGACCATTTATTTATGCATTTTGAATATATAGTGTTATTGGTTTAAATTTTCGGTGGTTTGGAGGAGTTTCTAGATGTTTTGGGGATTTTATAGTTTTGTAAGGTTTCCTAATTCTTAGTAGAAAATATGAAACAAAACTTATGAAACCATGAAATTGAATAAATTTCCACTAGGAAACTTCATGGTTTTGAGGCATGGTTTTTTCAAAATTGTGCGACCACCCAGATGAAACTATGAAATGTTATACAGAAGGGTTTACAATAGTTAGAACATAATTTTTCTAATCATGTGATCAAACCATTATGTTTGGGTTTATTGGTTGTGTCTAATGCATTGTTTTCCTAATTTTTCACCCCAACCATGCACCATTAAAATTTGAATCCATATTTTGTGGATCTAACTCGGTTTAACCCTAATGAATCATTTTTCCCTAATCTAACCCTAGCACAAATTACGATCATTCCAAAGGCAGGAGATACCCATCATCCTGACCCAGTAGAGATCCATTAGAGAATCTATGAGTGTTGGAGCCCAAATTCCTTGGTTAGGGGTTGTTATTGCTGGGTTTACTTAGATTTATTCTTCTCCCCTATATTAGAATCATAGATCTAACCTCTTAAGGATAGATTCATATTCTTGAATTCCAATAATTATGTCGTATTGTTGTTTTGGTTTAATATATAAGGATCTAAGGCCATTTTCTAGTGTTTCAAGCTAATTTATAAATGTTTGGGGCCATTCATTGGTTTTTCCTACATATTTGAGGAAGGGTGTTTCACTATTGACTTATCATTGTTTAAACTAAAAGTTTGGGATTCAATCATTTTTAATTGATAAAATTTAATTGTTAAATTTATGTACAACTCTTGATGAAATCTCTATTTAGTGATGGTTTTTGAAATTGGGGAAATTGGTTGTCTTGAGGAATGTTATTTGTATCATGATTTTAAAACAATGGCTTAAAAACATGGTTTTTTGGTTAATGAAAAATGTTTGTAGAAAAGTTAAAAAAATTATTTTATTAAATTTAATTTGAATGGGTTTTTTCATACATGGTTGGTGTGTATTCATATGACTTTGGGATGGTTAATAGCCTGATGTTTTCACTATCAAAAGAATGGTATGAGTAAGGGTGTGATGTTAACCCCATAAAAATGGATCACTAAGGGAAGTCTTGGTGAAAGGATGCCCGAAAACTCATGAGTATTCGTAGGTATATTGTTTCATGCATGTGTGGATGTGTGGAAGAGTGAATGTGTGGAAATGTAGTTGGAATTCCAAAATGGAATATGACAAACAGTTTTAAATAATTTTTTGATTTCTTTTGATGGAAAACTATTATGGTTGGAAACATAATTTTTTTGGAATAACTGCATGGTATTTGGTATAAATAGTAATAAATTATTTCAAACTACTTGGTATTAATGTGAAAACATGTTCTACCATAGTATCATGAGTTGGGAAGTCATTTGAAAAATCCAGTTGAATTTTATACTAACCCACTACTTGGGAACTTCGGTGAATTTTTAAATATTATATACTATGAAATGGGTAAAAGAAAGGTATCCTACTTATTTACTGATTATTTATGATAACATGGGCATGCATTTTGGAACTAGATCATGGAGTTGAATGGGTGTTTTCGAGTTTGTGTATTTGGTACTTTTGAGTCTTGATAATTTTTCATTCTTCATTGTACTACGATATTATTCTTTTTTAGGTACATTTTGGTTGTATTACATTGTACTAATTCATCATATAGTGGATTTTTATGATAGGGTTTTCTAGTTTGGTAGTTTATTTTCAAATGGAAAATTTTCCCCCAATTTTTATGAATCCCTCAATAATTATTACCAACCTTTGGTGTATTGGGGATGTCACCTAAGTCCTAATAACCCTCTACATCTTCCCAATCCAATGGTAGAGAGGATGAACATTACAATATAGGTGGTTAAATAATTTTCAATCAAAATTAATCATGAGGTAAGATATTTCTTCTAAATTTTATATCATTGATGCATATTATAATGTTATTCAACTAGTTTTTTATATGGTGTATATAATTCCCCTATTAAATTTAATATCATGAAAACTTAATTATTCAAGTTATTTTTTGTTTTAATTTGAATTATTTAATCTAAGGGGATTTCACTTAATAATTACTAAGTGGTAGGGATTTTCAAAACCTAATTACCTTTAATTGGGTTATATTACTCATTTATTGCCTTTAATATAATGAAATTATATGTATAATGAATTTTGAATATCTATTTTTTTATTTATAGTTTTTATTTCTAATTTTAATTTGTGTATTTAAATTTGGTACAAATAACTGATTCATTGGTTAATTCTCACATCCACGTTATGATTATATTAATGGTTCAGTTTGTAGTAACATTCTAATCGAGATTGTTTATTCTTGATTTTCATTTGAAGGAAATTATTTGATCATTGTATAATAAAAATATTTCATTTAACTCTCCATGGGTTATTCCAGATATTTTCCAATAATAGTACCATTTCCCACTATTTTTAACTTAAAATATTTTATAAAATTTATTTAATAAAATCGTAGTTAATTTTTCTCTTTGGTCAGAATTTTTTTTCCTCCAAAACAGTATTTTTGGAAAATGTTTTGAATTTTTTTTAACAATTTGATAATGGTTTATAAGATTAATATTTTATCTTATATATATATATATTCTAGAATGTTTTTTAAAATAAATATTCATGTCAATTTCAAAAAAATCCCATTATGAGTTTACCAAAATGTGAACGGAATATTTATTATAACATCTTTATCGTGTAAATAATTTCCTATCATCTGGAATAATCAATGTCTGGAGGATTCCATTATAAGTTTTTATAGGTTATTTTCATAGAAAATAGTTTAAATTTTTTTTGTAACTTTTGTTTTTAAAAGTGATTATCAAAGAAAATAATTTTGAAAATGTTTAACGTTTTATAAAGTGATTTTCAAAATAAAAAGGTTATTTTACATAAGAATGTGTTTAAATATATTTTTATGGAATTTGCATTCATCAATGATAATAAAAACTCTTCTAAAAAATAACATACTTGTTATATGTTGAATTCATATGATTATTATTATTATTGTAGATGGGTTATGAGTATTTTGAACAAGGATAATATTTAAATTCACTTCCTTATTTAGTTTTTGTAATCATTAACATCCCCATGAAATATTCAATTTTCTGAGATGATTAGAAATTAAATTTACCAATAATATCCATACTATGTATATTTCTCTTATTTAAACCATATAACATTTATACATATGGTGTTTTAATTTAAAAGTTATTTTATTTACTTGGGAAATATTGATATATTTTTATCCTTTTATCAAAACGTATAGTTGATATCACAGATTTTTTATTAATGCATTAAATAGATTATTATATATTTGAGGAATTGTTTGGAAATTTAGTGATATGTGGGCCCCAATATTATATAGTACCTCAATGCATCAGTTTGTTTCATGAGAAAATTATGTTAAACATGCATTAAATGAGTTTTTACTTATAGTTTAAAATGTCTTGTAAAAGGTTTCAACAGTAGATGTATCATGCATTTGAGACATGCCATTCAATAATGAAGCATTACCCTCATTAATATTTCATCTATTATTATCCATGAAATTTTCACTATGATATTATCTCTCTATGAATTTCATTTTCAATGTATTGATTAAACAGATTGTGTTTTTAGTTATTTACCTTGTCATATTAATTATGCATTATCAAGTTATTTAAATGGAATGTGTGACTTTTTTATTTAAATTGTAATATTGATTATGCTTATCCAATTATTTATGTGAAATTCATTCTTATTTATTTAACTTTATATGTTGATTATTTTTATTGATTTATTATAGATTCTAATATACTTAACCCTTTATTAGAATTTTAACTCACCGTTATTTTTTTTCCTTTCTCAAGAATCTGTAAGTATAATATATTTTATATGAAAGGATATTCTAGATGGAATAAATTTATTCTAAAAAAATATGGTAATTTCTGTTTTAAAATATAATTATTTAATCATGTATGTATCTAGTTCAATAAGATTTCTAAACTATTTACTCATCTGGGATGTGATTCCTTTTATGTTACATAAATGTAATAAAGCAACCGACATGTTCAAGCTCTATGGGTCGTGGTCACTATAGTTGGTATCCTATCAAGCTTAGTAGAAACCTGGGGAAATGAATTTATAAAAATAAATATTAGGGATCATAAACCAATGATAAACTTTGAGGATAAAAATTGAAGAACATCTTAATGTTTTTATATATTAGAGATTATGTGGGTTTTCTTGAAAGTACATCAATTTCTGGATAATACAAGTGGAATTAGATCTAGAAAATATGTATCATAGGGTCATAAATCCAAAAAGGGTGTATTGGGATTGACATAATCATCACTTGGTGTATGATAATTGGCTTTACTGCATACTTGGTTTGACACTCTTAGAAGATATTGTTAGGATAATTCCCATTTTTTTTACAAACCATTATGAAGGATTTATGAAAATGTATGACCTAGGTTAAACCTAAGGTGTATTAGATTGAAAATAAGGTATCTAAATAGAATATGACAATTTTTTGTGAGTGGAAATGTAGGCTGTAAAGAAATTAATGTCTTAGAAAAAATTATGAGTAAGATGGGAGGAAATAAATTTCATCCTAGGGATCAATTTATAGAATGTTGTCTTAAATTTATAGAATCTAGGAATTATCTGAGTCAGTTCCCTCTACAAAAGGAAAACCCCTAGACCAAGGAATGAACTATCATTAAATATAATATATGAATTATTTATGTTTTGTTACTCAATAATTAAATTGTATAAGTATTTTACCAATTATATTTTGGTCATAAGAATCATAAAACACCTGATTATTATGAAAAAATTTAGAGGAAAACTTATCTCCATTAACATAGTTGTTATGGATAACATCATGGGTTATTATTTTAGTCTAATCATAAGTGAAACGTATTAAGAACCCATTTTAGATTTTATGTGGTGAGATTCTACCAAGATTAAGTACATTTTGGGAGATATTTATGGTAATACAAATAATTAGTGTGGTATATGTTTTAGTAAAAAATATATTTGAGAAATAACTACTTTACATGTTATAGAAATATGTTTAAAGGAATTGATAACCATTATGGTTAATATTATCATTAATGACATTTTAATTATTGTCAAATCTGATTATTAGGCTTGTGAAAAAAATAATTTTTATTAAAAACCTTAGTAAAAGGTTATTTAATTTTAAATTTTATTTCGAGAATGTTAATAATATTAATTTGGAAACATAATAGGATTTATATATTTTAGAAAAAGGATAACTCACATTCTGGGTGATAACCCATCTCAATGGAAAGTGCATCGCCACTTCAATACATGCTTGATGGATGATAATGTTTTAGCGCATACGACTGGCCTACATGATATCATAGTTAATATGTCATTGTTTTTAGTTAAATGATTTGAAAAATAAAAAATAATTATGAACCATCAATGTTATATTTAACGTTTAGAGAATAAATTTTCATATTAGATAACTTTCAGTAACCATATTAGTTTTGGAAAATAGTTAGAGATAGATGAAAAGATATGTATGTCTTTTATAGATATTATGATCCGTTAAAAGTAAATTTTATTTCTTTAAGCCTAAAAAATTTGTTTTTTGGATATTAATATCTTAGGGTAAGAGTTGAACTAGAAATTGAAAATTGTATAACAAATCGATGAAGTTGTGCTAGGAAATAGAAACATATCAAATAATTATTTATCCTTATATTCATTGTTAGTAGTATAATTCTTCAACTTTAGGAAAAATTTCTTGAAACAAAAATGTTATCCTATTATGTTCATATCTGATGAATAATATGGCCTTTTAAATCATCATAGATTTGTGGTTATGAATCCCTTAACATTCCATTGATCATTAAACTTCAAGTGATCAATGACCTCATTTTCCCTCTATAAATATTATATTTTTCTTCTATGTCAATATCTTTAGTTTCCACCATGTTCTCCTTATTGGTAATGAAATTATGTTCTATTCCACCTGACCATGGTAATTTAATTTCCATCTTATTAAGAGTATATTATATTAAAAAAAATAAAATGTGGGTTTTAAAAATTCAAAACCTTGATTATCAAGATCATGTTTAAATTGTGAGGATGTAATTTATTTAATGTGTAGAGAATGTAACATCCTAATAGTTTAAAATATGATCATAATATCTGATAGTGTGTATGACACACAACACAAAACATATAATTGAATATAACACCTTGGGAAATTAAAATATATTTATATTTATATAAATTCTACCTCTTCAATATATTTATTTACACACAATCCTATGTTTATCTTGTATTACAAACAACACTGAGTTTATCTTACGTTACACACAACACTGAGTTTAAAAAAATGTGAATTATTATTAAAATATTATTATTTAATATAATAGTTATAACCTAGAAATTAAATTTGAAGATAAAAATACTAATAAATTAATTATGAAATTTATAGTTATCTATTGATTGTAAATAAAATAATAATAACTTATCAAAAACAATAATTTTTTTCGAACAATTTTTTTTTTCTGAATGACAGTTTAATCATTCCTTGAAACATAATTTAAAATAAATTTTAGAATTTTTATAATAAATATTTGAAATAAATTAACAATCTTTTTGAAACATTAATATCAAAATTATCTTATGGTTAAATTTTATGATTTTTCTAAAAAGTTTCATTTTTTCATATATAGTGAAAAATACAGAATTTTAATTAAAATCTACATTTTCAATTAAATTATTAATAATGTAAAATTATTATTTAAATATTTTTTAAGGTAATTTTTTTTAATTTTATATAAATTAACAAAATTTAGTTCACTTTATCATGTTCTTGTTAAATTTTGACCTAAAACCCTTATAAACATTTGAACATTTTCACTTTAAAAACCTGCTTTCTCATCACATATACGAGACTAATTTTAAATCAAATTACTGCACTTATATGAATTGAATTTGAAAAAAAGTATTCCATATTTTTAATCTGAATAATTAATAATTTATAATTCTGTTAAATTATTTTTTTACCAAAATTAATAATGAAAACAGTATATATTTTTTACTGTGGTTAAGGTGATAACGGAATTCATGATGGTTAAACTAAGAATAAAAGGGTTAAAATATACATCCCCACATTTCCATAACCCATTTAATAGACATATTTCCACCTTATATGATCTATTTAATTTTATTTCTTATTTTGGAGGCTTTTTACGTGATGGAAATGTGGGTATGACTGAATATTTCACAAAATTAAAATTGTGCCACTCACCTCACTTACAAAAGTATATCTCCTCTCCTATGTTCTTCACATCTTCAAACCAATTTGGTTTAGTCAATACTTAAGAAATAACATAAAAAAATTACCTCTCCTAAACCTATAATCCTTAGTTTTTGAATAAGACCATCCTAGTATGGCATTATTGAAATCCCAATAAAGATACCTGAAGAGGTGGTAACATTCTTCAATGAAAGTTTTTCTTTTATTTCTTTATCCACCTCCTAATATTATTATTAGAACCTGATGATATAATAACCTTGATATATTCTATATATTTGTATATGTTTTATAATAATTTCATTACCTAAACCCATATCCACTTCCATTAAATGAGTTATAAAATTATCCTTCATGTGTACGGAGGACTACCGCCATACGAACCGATATCATTCATTATTCCATTAACACTTTTATGGTTTGTATGATGATAGATATAAAGTGTATATATGATATTTTTAACATATTTATACCTATATAGTCATTTTATCTTATATATATATATATATTACTTTTCATTCAGTAGGGTACATGATAACGTTTCTTGTGTGTACAACTAACAACTGCCTCACTAAGCAATATGATTTATCTTTCCCAAATCCTTATCATAGAAGGTGATAAGTATAAAGTTAATGATAATATGTTATATACATGAAATAATTATGATATTAATTAAATATTTATCATTCTAAAAATATAATATATATCATCTTCTTCTAAACCTTTTGACTCACTTAAATATGATAACATCATTCGTGTACGTGTGGACTACTGACTTTAGGAAGCGATGTGACTCTATTTTCATAATCACACCACATGGATGATATATATAAGTCTATAATATGGTATATATGATTTTATTATCATTCTAGACGTATTAAATATTATATACCTTATTTCTATAACAATAATTGGAAAATGTAAGCATTACTAATGCCTACATGCCACCTATAGTCTCCATGATCATAACATACATCATTTTTCATAAATATATTTCTTGATTGGTTTTAAAAGTAAAATTGATGTAAAAATATTATAATTATTTCATTATTATTATTATGTGGATGATGAGACTATATAATATGTTAAAGAACTGGATCCTTATTAACAACCCCCGTATAAAAAAACAAGATATTTGAAACCCAAAACAATGGAAATAATGAATGATTATTAAGGAATGGGTGATAAGATGTTCTGAAATGACAACATATGCTATTATAAATATTAATATGGTTTATTTATAAGTTAATAACTCTTTTAAAACCGCTATTCATGAGGTTAAAAAACTTTAAATGAAAAATAAGTGTGAGGTAAGTGATTTAATCTCAATTTTATCGCATTGAGGAATTTTGTAATGTTATGCACATAATGTTTTTTGTTATTGTGTATATAAACCCGTTTGACATGTAATATAATGATTATTTAAATATTTATTGTATTTTAAGATTTAATTTTAATTGTTTCATCTAATTTGATTTGACATTAAAGTTACCAAGTGGTAAATAATTCCATAACTCAATTTTGTTTCATTGGGTTATATTACTCTTTTATTGTCTTTGGTGTTATATGATTATGTGTGTAATGAGTTTTGAATATATATTATTCTATTTCAAATTTTTTTATTTAGATTTATATTTTTTACAAATAATCAATTCATTGGTTAATTCTCACATCAAGGTTTTGATCATTTTAAGGGTTTAGTTTACAAATAAATTCTAATAGAGATTATTTATTCTTGAATTTTAGTTAATGGTTATTTTTTGATATATTTCTAATAAACACGTTTAATTTTCTTCTAATTTGGTCATTCATAATATTTTCTTATAATAGTACCATTTTTTCTCCTCTATGGTACATAAAATAATTCAAAAAATGTTTTTAATAAAATATGACTTTATTAATCTCTTGAGTTGGAAATCTATATTCATCTAAAACCATATTTAAAAAAAACAAGAAATTATTTTATACTTTTCAAATAGGTTTATTAAATAATTATTTTTTACCATTTTTACTTTTTAAAAATTTTAATGGAATCTAGATTTTGTTTTAAAAAAATATTATATTTTGATTTTATTGAAATGTGAAATTAATATTTGTTTTAACACAATCAGCATGTATAATACATAATTGCCTACCGTCATGACCAATCAGTTACATAAAGCATCCTTTATAATTTTCATGGGATATTTTGATAGAAAATTGTTTCAAAATATTTTTTAAACTATTAGTTTTTAAAATTTATACTCAGAAAATATGTTTTATAAAATGTTCTCTATTTTAGAAATTCAATTTCCTCAATAATGTTTTTAAAAATATTTTTAATATATTTATATTCATCAATGACAACAACCATTCATTTTAAATATATCACACGGGGGATATACTAAATTCTTACCATCCTTTTTCTTCCTCTATATGGTTTATGATTATTTTTAAAATGTTTAGAGTTTATATTCACTTACTTATTTCATTTTTTCATTCATTAACATACACTTTGAAATATTAAATTTCATCTTATCATTAGACATTAAATTTTCCATAAATACCCATACTATTTTTTTCTTATTGCTTAATCCATATATCATTTCCATATATGATGTTTTACTTTGAAATTTATATGATTGATTACAGAAATATTGATAAATCTATATCCTTTACTAAATAAAGATATTTTATGTTAAGGCATGTAGATTAATTAACTAAATATATTATTTGATATATTAGGAATGATTTTTACATATAGTAATGGGTGAGGACAAATATTATGTAACCCCTCGATGAATCAATTTGTATCATGATAAATATGAGTTAAAATAACATTAAATGATTTTTACCTATAATTTAAACTATCATGTGAAAGGTTTTGATGATAGAGGTATCATATACCCGAGACATGATAACCAATAATTAGGCATTGATTTCAATAATATTTCAGTTATTATTATCCTTGATATTTTATCTGTGATATTATATCAGGATGCAATTCATTTTCAATTTTTTGGTTAAATGGAATGTTTTTTCAGTCATTTCCCTTGACATATATATTATTACATATCATGTTCTTTAAATTGAATGTGTTTTTAGTTATTTACATTTCCATATTGATTATACGTTTTTAGTTATTTAAATGGAACATGTATTCAATAATTTAACTTTCCATGTTGATTATGTTTATTGATTCATCTTATCCTCTATTGTACTTAACCCTTACAGAAAATTTGAACTCACCCTTATTTTGATTCATTTATAATAAACCCATTAAGTGTACTACATTTTATATTTAGGGATATTCTTTATAAAATAATGTCATTATCAAAAGAAATTATGTTTTAATTTTGGTTTTCAAATGTAATGAATGACTCAAGTATGTATCTAGTTCACCAATACAACAAAACTATTCGGTCATTCAGGATGAAAAAATTTGTATCTTATGAAAATGTAATAAAGAAGATATTTACACATGGTTGTTGGATCCCAAATCAATTAAATTTGGGTTATATATTGTAAGTCTTATTAAGGAACTATTTTACATGATTTTACTATAGAGGTTATTGCAAAAGGATGTGGCTATCATCATATTACTAAGAATGATTCTTATTGATGACACATGATTTGAACCTTAGTGAGTAATCTAGGATTCTAATGTATGGACATGTGAATCATATAGATAAAATCCATGATTTTATGCTTTAATGATTGATATTATCGAATCTGTGTATAGTCTATGTGCATTAGGCTAATTTTTTTTAATGAAATCCATATTAGTTGTTATTTTCTCAAGATGAGGATGTTGTCTTCGATATAGTGGGTAGGTATTTCCCATATTAAGATTCTACTATTTCAAATAAGATTACTATGATTACATCGAAATTATCATCTATGTTTCATAATAATTTTATTATTGGATCTTTGTTTCTGAGTAATCAATGATACAATATATTCTCATAAAGGCCTTCATGTTTGAATAGATTCCTTATTCATACAAGATTAAAGTATTACATTTCCATGCTATGTAACAATAAATTAGAGAACTCTAAAAGTGTGTAATGTTCTCTACCTATCTACATAAGAGTATGTTGTAGATACATTTTTTACATCAGAATAAAATATAAAGGGCCCATTCTGTGAAATATTAATTAAAGAACTTCAGTGTTGGGTATGAAAAATTTTATGTTGAATGTGGGAATATAATATTAAAATAATATTGGTGAATTCAGGTATTTGGATATTTATTTTTTTATTACAATCTTGGTACATGAGTTTGATGCACATAATGTGTTCAATAAATTTCCTAGCTATGAAGGTTTAAAATCCATAACAATTCAACTATTCTAATTAAAGGCTTGCAGATTTTATTGCATGATAAAGTCATTCAATTAGATAAGTCTATGAAAATTTCATATAAATGTAACATTAATCCACTGTAGAAGTGAATCATTAAAATATTCAATTTTGAATGTATTAAAACATAGGAGTTTGATTGAAGTGATGAAGGACTATAAATACTTCAATATTCTCCTGAGATAGAAATGAATTAAATTCCCATATGAGGTGTATTTTCAGTTAGGTGGTACCAAAAACATACTATAATTATATTTGAATCTAGATGAATATTTTTATAAGTTACTACCTTGTAGAGTGGAATACCAATTAATTTTTATTTCTAATAATATATAATTTCTATTAAATAAGGGTTTTATAATATTTTATAAACATTCCAACTTGGTGACTTTATTTTGATGTGATATTTAATCAAGAACTAGTCCTACATGTAAAAATAAATATTTGAGCGTGTTTAATAATTATTTTAGTGAATTTTTTAATAATCTTTCTTTACTATTTTCCTTTTTATTTGAGAATGGATTGGAATTATTATGAAGATTAAGTGTTCCATTTACAAGAATAAATTGTAAATTTTCTTATGAACATTAAGTGTCAAATTGATTTAGGTTTCAAGTAGAATATTTCGAGAGAATTCCAGGAATTTATTGATGAAATATTAAAGGTTAAAATCATTGATCCATTTCTCAATGAACATTTTAAAATATATAGGTACCTTTAAGAGTTAAATGTAGAAAATGTAGATCATCTTTATGTATTTTTATCATTAGTTGAATAATCTTCTTAGATATATAAATAATAGAGTTTAGTAAAAGTTGAATAACATATAAATTAATATCAATTTTGTCAAATTGTAAACATCGTTCAAAAGGAATTGCTCATGATAAAATTTCATTCTGATACATGGATGGGATTTGAATAAGATTAAATTTTTGAATTATTAACTCATTATAAATTGGACACATTGAATCATTTAACTTATTTTAACTATAATATGTTACCACCATTGTTGTGTTACATAGATGATAATGAAATGAAAAAAATTTAACTGAAAAAATATACATTTAACTAACCAACCCAAAACACATTAGATTTCTAGGGTGAAAATAATTATGATGATTTTCATGTTTATTTAGGACTAGAATATTTAAATTCACATTATATTTTTATGAAAAATGAGATTTTATGGGACAAATAATATGATGAATCTTTCGAAAAAGATTTTAAAATGAGAACTCTAACTTGGAAAATCATATCTATGATAAGTTTATTACTACATATTTATTTCATTATAAAAAATAAAAATGGATATGATGTGAATTTTTTTTGGAAATAATTTGAATTGATTTTTCTGATAAGAATAATGAGGAAAATAGAGACTGATTAATTTAGTATGGAATAGTGATTTTTTATTAACATTTATGTTTCATTAGAAGTTGAATTGTATTAATTTTATTCAAATATTGTATATTTTCTCACTTAGAAAAATTATAATTATCAAAATGAAATTAAAATTTAATAGGTCGAACATGAAAATTTTCTACAAATTTTTTTATGACAGATGATGTGGCTACTGGAAAAAATTATTTCAACCAATTTAAATTTGAATCATTGCCTTTAGAATATAATATAAATAATGAAAACGTTAAATAATTTGAAAATAAGAATGCTTATAAAATAAATTTTATAAGAAATTCATGATTATATTTAAATCCTCATTAATGAGATTTATTTTGAATTTATTTTTTATATAAGATGACATATAATTTTCTTATTGAATTAAAATCTTTTGAAAATAGGATGGAGTAAATTTTTAGTGTTGAAGATGTAGACATTTAATTTTATTTTTCTATGAGAATAATGTTTTTTATTCAATAGGTCCATGAAAAATAACTTTTCATCGATAATAAAACTTTTGAATTTATTTTGGGAGAATATATATTGTTCACGTTTGAGATTAAAATATCATATTCTAGGAATCCAATAGTCCTTATTGAGAAAAAAAATATTTTTTGAAGTATTTGAAAGTCATATTTTTTCTCATGATTTTCTTACCAGAAAACCAACTCCTCAAATAGAATTATTTAAAAGTGTTTTATATTCATGCAATGAGTAAAAGTGTAATAGGTGATGTTTTAACCCAATTATCACTATGAATAATCTTTTCCAACATTTTTTACATGGGAAAGATCATTAATGCCCAATATATTCATAACCCACCCATTTGAGTGATTAAGGCCATGATGTGAGAAAACATTAAAAGTTATCTTATGCATATTTTATTGGTTGTTTTTATTAAATCATTCCCACAATTTTTCTGTATTTATATCATACACACACTCAATTTATTATATTTAAATATATTATTTCATAAATCAAATTTTCATCCATAAAAACATTAATATACATAGTATAAAAATTATATATCTTTGTTTATTATATATATATATATGTGTGTGTGTGATTCCCATTTCATTCAAAGTAAGATATTATATTGATGCATTTATATCACACATATAAAAATACCCAAAAGAAATCTTGTAGTGAATTACAATAATTTCAAGCCCATAAAATAGAGCGACATCTTTTAGTTTGGTCCACGAGGTCAAATAAAACAATACATATCTAATATCTCAATATGAAAATGAGTTATCATAATGTGTACCAAAATAATAAATATATAACATAACAATGGAATTTATTGTTTGAATTAACTTTGAAATAATTAATTTCAAACAATATAAACATCCTTATTTTAAACAAGAACTCATAGAAGCCTGTTTTCAGCAATCCGGGAAAACAAGTACCATGACGTACACCACAATCAATGAGTACTGGAAGTAATCAATTTGTTGATAATTTTTTATTAAATAAACTATAAATAAAATCTAATTCACCTTCATAGAACGAAGTAATAGTTTTTATAGAAGTAACGAGTAACTAAATTAAAATAGAATACATTATCTACAATCATATTGATTATAAAATACATTAAAAAATATAATAAAAAGTATCCATTGTTCAACGAATCCTATCAAAAATTTAGTTTAGTGTTTTGATATTTCGAAAAAAACGGAAATCAATATTGGAATAAGATATGGATGATTTCAAACCCTCCAATTTGATGATGAAGAACAACAGAATGAAAACAAAAAACTGAAGATAGATCTCAGTGAATGGGTAATAAAATGGTGTGCCAATAGTAGAGATATGTAAGGGATTAATATGGTATGAAAAGGATGAAATTATATATTATTTGTTTCATAGGTATATACTAATGTTTTTAAAAACCATTGGTATATAAAATCAATACAAACAGTTTGTTGAAACCATTAGTATAGCCTACATTTGAGTATATATTCTAATTATTTCCATGAACCCTTAGTATAGGATTGGTCTACATTAATATACACCAATTTTTTATTTTAACCATTGTTATATAATTAAATAATTCCAATATTTTAGGAAAATTAATTGGTATAGGGTATGTTTATGGTTCTTGTACCAATGATTTTACCAAAACTGTTGGTATAGGTCTGTGGGTATAGGCCTAGTTTCCAGTAGTGATATTATCCTTCCCAAATCGTTTTTATATTATATATATCACATAATTTCAATAATAATATCATTATTACCTTCCATGTAAAGCATAGGTGAGGAACAAATAACATTTCTTGATGAGGCGGTGGACCACCAAACACACGAGCGACATTATAATATTTCAATAAAATGAATGGTAAGAAGTTATATGTGATATTATAATTATATAAGTATAATTATATCATAAATAACATATAAATTTATTAAATATGACATTATATTTATTTGTGGGAGGTGATGATGGAAAATTAATTACCTCGGTTCGTGAGGTGGTAGTCCACCGTTAACACGATCGACATTTTCATTTCCCCTAGATGGAATAGGAGATATATGTAAGTAATGAAATTAAAATAACAAAACCTGTGTATATGAGATATAATAATATTATTATATCATTGTGGTTTAAAAATATTTTAATGAGTAATTGGAAGAAATAAAATAAAAATTCATGGTTAAGAACTGTACATCTTCTCTGAAGAACCCCTTTAGGATTAAAACAAATTCCTTCGTAGGTGGGTTTTATAATAAATTTAGGGCCTCTAGGATATGTTTAGGGATGTAAAAAATATATTTTCATAGGTATTGGATAAAAAAATGGTTTGTAATTGTGATGTGAAGAGGAGATTGGGTGGTCATTTATAAGTGTGGGAGAGCACACAGTTGGAATTTATGAAAAGAATATAGTCTACCGACATTTTAAACATTATACAAGGTGCCAAAATGGATAATTAACGAAACTTATATGAGATCATGTATAAATATCTTGAAAATATTGTATTTGGAAATGTTAATAGGTCATTTTTATCCTTATATGTTGAGTTTAACCTCTCGGTAAACCCATATTAATCTTAACTGAGGTAATTAATGTTTACAATTATTACTATTATTTTTTTTACAAAAAATATTATGTTTAAAAACCATATAAAATAAGTTAAATTTGTTAAAAATATTGAATTCATTTTTCCAAATTAAATTTACTGAAATTGATAAATTTAATCAATAACTAAACTTGTATATGTGATGAAAAATCAGTTTTCCGAAGAGAAAATGATCAAACCTTTGAAAAACAAACATATGAAAATTCAATATGAAATTGATTCCAATGAAATAAATTGGATTATTTATATAATAATTCATATTATTTAAAATTTAATATCATTTTTATAGAAAATTAAACCTCTTAAATTCTTTAATGGAAAGTGCAGTTTCCATTAAAAATAAGTATTTTTCACTATTCATAAAAAAGTAAATCATTTCAGAAAATTCAAAAAAATTAACCACAAGTTAATTGTGACATGTAGATTTAAAAAATAATTTTTTTTGAAAAATTAATCTTCTAAAATTTTCATATTTTAATTATAAAATAATTTTGTAAAAAACGTTGAAAATTGATTTCAAGAAGATTTCTTTTTTAAGGAAAAAATGATTTTATATTATCTCTATGAAAAATACAATTAATTATATAAATTAATATTAATATAGATATATATATATGATATATAAATTTCATTTATAAAACTTCTTAATTTGAGTATGTATTTTATAGTTAAAATGGAAAAACATTATGAACATTAAAACATTCTTTAGGAAAATTTGGTATTAGGTATAAAAATGGATTTGTCCTAAAATAGTGAAAATTGGTGACCAAAATTAAATTAATTGTTTTATTTTAAATAAAATAGAACATATTTAACATTATTAATTAATCCAATATAAAATTTTACTTTTAATTAATTGATTTAATGAATTAGGATGACAATATTTATGAAAATATTATTTTTACTAACAAACCAATCTTTTTAAAAATTTCAAAAAAATAACCATAAGATAATTTTCATTTAAATTTTAAAAAATGGTATAATTTTTATAAAATAAAATTACTATATGTGGTCGAAAAGTTATATGTTATCCAAACACAAAATTATTAGTTATTTTTTTTGAAAGAAGCATATTTTTGAAGAATATGAGGACTTTTACATAAAATTTACTGCTTATTTCAGAAGCATTAATTAATAAATTTGTATTGATTAGGACCAGATTATATACTCCATAATGTTTTGTGTAAAAACATAGTGTCACAATTAGCATAAGCAATTAAATAAATCAAATTTATTTGAAAATTATTTTTCATAAAATGTAATTGTGTTACAACTTCCTTATTTTATTCTATGACCAATTTATTTTCCTTCTTCTTATCACCCACTTTTGATTTATACATTTACTTGAAATATATAATATTTCTATCCATATAATAAATTATTCCTACATTACATGATCTTATTCTGTACGCATCTCACTTGAAATCTTGAAGGATATCATATTTCAGGACTACTAATTTTTATCTTTCTTAATTTTAATAACATTCACAATATAATAAATCTATCATAGAACACTAGTAATGAAATCCTCAGCCTTGTGACCATTTCCAATTCACCCACCTTCTTATTTTAAACATATACATATATTATGATTTGATATATTTTGTTCAGATATCATCAAAACATTCTTTGTTTTTGATATTTTCTCAAAAAATTATTTAAAAACTCTTTTGGTTCTTTCCACTTCCATAATTAAGACATATCATACAAGAAATATAATAATTTATTTCCATATATTCCAAGAAACCAGAAACTACCTTAAAATTTTGATCTGTCTAGTTGACTCTAAATCTTCTTAGGTATATATTCATATTTACTATAAAAAATATGAGATTTCTCTTTTGTTTGGGAAGGTTGTTTCACTGACATGTGTATTCATTACATTGATTTGGGAGATTACCTCCCATTTTTTTGAAACAATATTCCTCATATTCTTGAAGTCCTAAATTTTAAAAATAAAATATATTTTTTCAAACAAATTATGTTTTGATATTCCTTGTTCTATTGTACCTATTATGTCACATGTTTGTGTAGATTTTTCTTTATTCTCCACTAACATGTTGAAGTATTCCCTAAAATTATTATACTAATTTTGATTCAAAGGACACAAATATAATTTATTTTAAAAATCACTATAATTATAATTTATCCTCTCTCCAAGATATATTAACACATTTTTAGGCCTAGGTACTGTAAATTTATAATTCTTGATTTCATTAATAAAATATTATTCTCCCTGAAAAATTATTCTTTCTCAACAAAAAAATTATTTTTTTCTTTATCAATATTTACTTTATATTCCATTACTTATTTTTTTGTCATGTGATACTTCTAGTGTTTCAATATTAAATTGAATTTCAATTCAATTCTCACCATCATTACCAATTCATGTTGAGTATAAAGCAAATAATATCATCTTCAAAAGAGATACTTGATAATGAATTTTCTTTCTCATTATTTATCATAACTTTTTTTTCTACCACTAAAATTCTTGTTCTTATTTTAATAAATTTTATATTTATGTGTAAATTCATCTTCCTTTTATGATTCTAATTCAATCAACATATTTTAATATTGAAGGGAAAAATTTCCAGTGCAGTTAAAATTAAAAAACTTTTGTGATTGTTTGCCTCGCACTTTTCATATTCCCTTTCAAAAAAAAATTTATATAAGAGTAATAATACAATTAAGATCATCATCATCCATTGAATCAGAATCATTATATTCTATAACCACTACCTTTTTAAATTTTAATATTTATCATGGATTCAAACACTACCTCATATTTTTCAAATGCGGGTTCATATCTCATTTCATATGCTAATAGAATATTGTTATGTTAACAAGGGAATTTTTTTCCAATAATCTAATGATGAATCCTAGGGGATAAATATATTTCGTAAATTTCTCATATGCCTCCTAATATGTTATAATCATCTAGAATCAAACAAATAATTGAATATTGCTGACTAACTTATTTAGTATAGTCAAATCGTCACCTATATTCATATAATCAACCATTTTAATACCCTCAAACATGATCCTATAAACATTATATTTTTCATCCATGAATTTGAAATTACCTTCAAAAGTTCTTCATAATTTCTCCCATAACACCTTTTTATTTTAAGGCACATTACCATTTGGTAAAAAAATTAGATAGGGATATAAAGATGAAATTTTGAGCATTTCCATATAACTCCATATTAATCTTATCATATTAATATATAGGATAACATTCCATAATAGTTGTAAAACACACTTAGAAGATTCTCTAACCTCTAGGCCGAGTGGATGATAATATGGTAGCATCCTATTACTCCAACTATGGTGGTTAATTCCACTGAGGGTAGGTACTCCTTGAAAATTAATAAAATATTAGCTTCTGATTCATAGATTATTCATTGGATATTTAAGAGGGTACAAGGGATCTTATACAGATTTCGATTTCCAAATATAGATGGACCACTCATTGGGGGGAGAGGGATCAGTGGTATTTATATTATAAATTCTTATACTAATAAATTTATCCTCTTGAACATGTTTGAGTTCTTGATCCACATAGTATAATCTCAATGTCTAACCTTTTGTGTAGTAATAATATTATACAATGAAAAACATGATATTTATAAGGATTGAACCGAAATACCTACTCCTTTTCACGTTGGTTAAGCACTACAACAAAGATTATACACACTATTCCCAAGAGGTTATAACATAGTGATTGATTATGAGCCAAAAATAAAAATTATTTTACTTAACTAGTTATACACCCTAATAAAACGTCTCTATATAAGTTACTAGTACTACAAACCAATAAATCCATTACACTTAAAACTGTCCATACACCCCACTCACAATTTATCCCTAGTGTTTATTCATTTGTATAATGTTCTCATTCGTAATCTAGGTTTATGTAGTACACTGAGAGACTTTTTTCCATTATAAATTTACTATATTAGGTGGTCTGATCTTGTACTACTTTTCACGATCTTCAATATCTAATAATCTTGATTTTGAAATCATATAAAAAACACTCACTACATCCTGAGCAATACCGTTCCCTCTTAGTGTTTGAATAATTGATCAAAATAGGTTTCTTTATCCTTAAATTTCTCCATACCATAACATATTTCTCTCTATTTGATAATGTGTTTTATTGAGTGATTAGAATTTTTTACTCACATAATATTTCTGATACTAAATCACTACGTCATTTTTATTCACCTACAAATATTTATATTCACAAAATATATTGAATAATAACTGAATATTATATCCAAAATAATATTTCTATGAACTAAATGATAATCACTGGTGAATATTATCATTTAAATCAGTGAACATAATTTTTGATTTATTTCATCATTTTAATTATCTTGAATCATGTTTATATCTAAATTTTAATCCCATAAGACACAGTATAATTTTCATTAGAGATATATGAATATCAAATATGTTTCATCCCTATAAATTACATTATTTTATTGAGTTTACTTCATATATTCATGGGAGACTCACATGAACCCTTTAAGACGTTGTAACTTCTCCTTTCATCATGGAACTCATTATAGCATACAAAAACTCCCTCAACCAGTTATCCTTTAATATTATATTGGATTATGATAAATCAATTAAAAATAATATTTGTATCATTAGGAAAAAGCTGATATCATCTTCTGAATTATTCCCTTCTTCAATAAATTTTTAATTTGATATTCTCATCATTTTCATATGACTAAAATACTATGAAATAAGATAACTATTAAAGTAATAAAAAACATCAATACATATGAATCTTCTTTGTCATATGATTGAAATAAAATTCCTACACTCCATAATTAATGAAATAAGCTCATGCCTTTTACATTTTGGTACCTCAGATCAAATTCATACAGTTAAGATACAACTCCAGGACATACGATCTTACGTCTTATAATTTACATTACTATTATAATAATATATATCTAGTAACCATTACATTCCACCTTGAATAACTCTATTTAGCTCACATGTTTTATGGTTCACCTTTAATTATCTCAATTATACCTATACCCAATCTTGGAATTAATTTTTACCTTTATGTGAGTCCAATTATTACATTTATGGAACACAAAAAAAATAATTTTTACCATATCATTGTAACCAAACTACCTTTTCAACTAAATATTTAAAATATATCTGTTAATAATTTCAAAACATTAAACTTAGACGACGTGACATTCCAACTCCCAGTGAGTATAGAATTGATATTACAAAAATATTAAATATATTAATATTAAATTCAGGTAGTTTTCCTAAAAAATTATGATAATACCCAAATAGAGTCTTTTATTGGAACTCTAATGGTTCCTTCAAGTCCATAATAAGGGTCATACCCTAGGCACGACATAATATTTTTTGGCATTGGGCATTATTAAAAAAAATTGACGATGAAAATAATAAAGAAATATATATATATATATATTATTTATTTGCATAAAAACCTAGAAACCCGATATAAATATAAAAATATAATACAATCAGATGGGTGGACACATAACCCAAAGATTTTTAGTAGAGCCATTAGAGGATGACTGGATTAATGAGAAAATATCGAGTTCATGATCGAGGATAGTTTTTTCAAATGTTATTTTGGATTTCACTAGTGACGTCGACGTGTGATTGTTATTCAATAGTGATTACTCCAACCCAAGGTATGAAATTTTTTTATGTATATTCTCCCAGATTTGATATCCCATGTTAAACAAAGATCAAATCCACTAGTATGAATTTATTCATGCTTTGACAGTTGATTTATTTTAGGGTCTTTTGATTAGTTGTTTCTAAATTCATTTGTTATACTTATGAAAACTGTTCAAGGAAGCTAAAAAATGGAATAAGTTTTTTCCTCAATTTTTTTAGTTTTTTTATCCTTAGTTTCTTCACATGTTCATTAAGGGGAATTCCTTGTTCTATGGTTCAATGAATACCCAATATTTGAACATTGTGTAACTATTCTTCATCACAATATATCAATACTGTAGGTGAAGTTCATGATCGAGGGTGTGATCGACATGTGGAAATAGAAGACAGTTATCAAAGGAGGACCATGACCAAATTTGAAGATCCAATTTTCCTATTTTGATACATGGTGATGACATGGTGGAAGGTGGTGGTTTTTTAAAGGCTTAGAAAGATGAAATAAAATCTTCATGGATGACAAGGTTCAGATGGATTGGATCCATAATCTCTATGCATGATTTATGGAATATTATGAGTCGATAGTGACTGAACTGTATACAAGAATGTATCGAGGGTTTTTGAAATCCTTCGGTTTATAGAGTTTAATCTGAGGATACACTCCTTTTGGGACCCCCTAGCTGTGGAAATAGTGTTTTCATGGAAAATTAAATGCCCCAAGCCTTGTGACTTGTGTCACATACCATGTTCCCCATGGATAGAACCTCAATGTATACTATAAGTGTATATTGGGATGTACATATCCACACATGTGAGAATGGGTAGAGTACATGGGTACATATTGGTAATCAGTCATAAATAAGTAAATGGGCCCAACCACTGATCATGGGAGTAGATAAATGTACAAGAACACAACCAAGTGTGAACATGCATGTGAAAACTGAACGATAAGAGTGAATAACAACCTCTACATGTCTTTTAACAATAGAGGAAACACCGTGTATTTGTATTTTTATATTCCATGTCCAATAATGAGACATTGGTAGACCATGGGCTTGCAAGACATGTCGTGTACCCATAGTACACTCTATCTACATCTACTAAGGTTGTTTAGAGCCCTTCATTTAATTAGTTTAGAATAGGTTAAGTTGAATGAGATACCTTAGTCCTTTCCCAAGAGGGTATGGTGTGTCACTATTCCCTCAACAAAGGTGTGTGATGCCTTTTATGGGATCAGTATGGGATAGATTTCGGTGTATACTCTTGTGAAACATGAGTTCCTAGGTGGGTTTCCTGGTATCAGTTCCACCAGCACATATTAGGAATGAATTTTCTATCTACTAGGTTGATCCAGTATGGTGTGTGGTGACCCCTAGTGGCCAAGGATGTGATTCGTTACATGGATGATGAGATCATTAGAGAACCATCAAGTACTTTTTGGTGATGCTAGATTATCATGACCTCTCCACTGAGTTTCATTGGGGACATCATCGATTAGCGAGCAATCCCTACATGATGTGCATTACCTAGAATCCTATAGAAGAATCCTCTAGAAACCAATGATGGTTGATACATATTGAGACCTATTTTCTATTATGAGTAAATCTATTTTTTTATTATTACTATGTCTCCATGTTCGTTGACATAAATTTTGTTGATCTTACTACTCTTGATTCTTTATGCTTAGTGGTTTCAGGGTGTCCTAATGGGTGTTTCTATAATCATTTTAAAATGGGATTTTTCTGCACATGTCATGTATTATGTAGATAATTGGCCACGTGAAAGTGTCCTAGGGGAACCTAGAGTTGTAAGATGTTTTGTTTTGCTAGACTACCCATAGTGTTTTCCTATTGCTTCATTTTACAGTTATACATTAATTCAGATTTTGTTAGACTCCTTTTTAGTTTTTTTTTTGGATTGTAATTATGAAATTTATCACATACAATACTTTTTTCATACTCTAATTATGGGATAGATGTTATGAATGCATTGGTATCAGTTTTTTTGTTTTTTTGTTTCGGAATTTTATTGGATTGGGGATGTGTGTGTTTATATCGTTACCTTAGGATAATGACTTGATTGTGTGTGACATGAATACTTGACCCTGTATAAATTCCCTAGCTTGTTTCAAGTAGACATTGGGTTGTCACACTTGGCTTATCACCATCCAAGATGACCACTTTGGTTCGATTCATTACAAGTTCTATCAGATATGTTTTATATTTGGACTGGAAAATAGTTTTTTTCTAGTTGTGAGGTTATTTTGAGACTTATAAAAGTATTGTTAATATTTTTTGAGTTATTATTTTAGTCCAGGGACCCTAGTTTCTCTTTCAAGAGCCAGCGAATCTATTCACCAGTACACTAATAACCTAGTTGTTGACATAGTTCATGTAAACAATGGTTGTAGGGAAAATATTCTAAAATTCTTCATATGAGAATGTGATGTGGTTTCCATGGGTTTTTGAATTAGATACCTAGATATTTTCATTTACCACGATATTTTTTGTTTATTTAAGGATTCATCTATGAATATATCCAACTAATATTCCAGTGCAAGATCATGATGATGAGCGTATAAGTGATGATCCTTTAATAAAGGGGAATGTACAAGAGGCGTTACCTCTAGGTGGTTTTACATCTATGTCCCCACCCTCTAGGAAGAAATTTGAACTAATAGTATCATCCAAATATGAACATAGTCTTAGTTCACTACATTATTTTTTAATTCATCAAACTCCTGGGTTTCAGGGAAATCCAGACCCCTTGTTTTTTTAGGACTAACTAGTTGTAGTCTCCCATGTTTTCCACCATGTGAGGAAATCTACTGACCTGATGGTGGTCCTAGTAGTGAGACCTCTTAATAGATCTAATGGGAGATGGTGAGGTATGTTCACTTAGTCACATGATGAGACAACTCTCTCCTGGTAAGATTTTGGGAATCACATCAGGGAGGAGTTTATATACTAATGATGTGATCAGTGTGTATCCAAGATCTTCTGTAGTTTCAGCATGATTGTGGCTGAGTATTTAGTGAGGATAACTGAGCTCTTGAGATACTCTCTAGATTTGGTTCGAAATCCATTATTTAGATAACTATATTTTCATAAATGATTGTGCTTATATATCTATAATTAGGTGATATATCTTCATATTTGAACATATGTCTGAGTGATTGAGTGAGCCTTAGTAGTGGAGAGATTTATGGAAGAGAATATTACAACAATGGGTGTAGGTATTGGGTACACAAAAGGTGATATGTTAGCATATTCTAAACAACAAAAATAATAGGTATCAGGTAATGCGAGATGATTTAGGGGATGATCCCATTATAGAGGATGAATACTTTTGGTCTCTCAGGATGGTTCGTGTCTGCCAAGGGGGATGCAATGCTTCTTATGTGATGGTCGGGGACATATTCTTAGGGATTATCCATCCAATCATTCAAGTAATAGATATATGGTCAATGAACCATCTAGATATAGGCAATAGTATGAGAAAAGAAGTTCATAGTGTGGAATCCATTGATATTATGTAGGTATTACAGCAAGAGGTCATATATGGGTTGACTTACTACTAGAACCAACCCAGATGGTCCATTCCTGGCTGAAGGAGCTGGTGTTTAGGGTAGGGGTAACTATAAGTAGTGGAGGCCTATAAACTTGAAGAACTTATGATGATACGAGGTATGATCTATATATTATCTAATTTAGTTTTAGTACTGATAGACAAAGGTGTTATCCATTATTTCTCTACCAATTCATTTGTTTGATACTAAGAGATTAAGCTAAAGACCATGATTTTACCCTTGCACTTGGAGACACTTACCAGAGAAGAATCACTGATCACACACTTCTTTTGATAGTGTTTACTAACTCGTGGAGGTGAGAGATTGTTATGCGATCTCTTTATAGAAACAATGATTCCTAATGGCATAATCTTAGTTATGGATTGGCTATCCATAGTTCATGGTTAGATAAAATATTTCAGGTAGAGGATATTTTGTATCCACAATAAAAGATCTAGTTTTTCCTCCATGGTTGCGAAGGAAACCCAAGAAGTGTGGTATGTTCTAATATGTTTGAGGGTGTAGCTAATTACTCACCATTAGGATAGCATGACTCTTATTATAGTGGATTCAATGGGAAACATGTTTCTTATGGTGGTGGTATTGTGTGAGGAAATATTTCTTGAGTACATTATAGGATTACATCCATGTCGATTTATATAATTATTCAACGACTTATACCCTTGAATCCCCCAGATATCTTCTCCATCATTTCAGATGGATCCCACATAGATTAAGGAGCTATGAGTGTTGTTGGAGGGCTTGTAATGGAAGTGATTCATGAGACCCATTTGTTGGTCTGAGTGGGTATCTCAAATGGTAGGGTCAGTTAAGTACCAAATAAAAATTTCTATTAAAATGGATTTAAATAAAAACCCCTAATTTAAATAAAAAAACCCATTTAGTTGAAATAACATTTTCATATATGTATTGAACTTTTAAAATACTTCTAAAGTATTTGATTAGGTCTCTTAAAATAATATATAATATTACTTTATCCTTTTAAATCAATTTACTAAATCAATAATTTATATAAACCCTTATTAAAAATAACTATTAAAGTAGTGGGTTTGTTTATATTTTAAAATAAACTCAGATTAAATCAAACATAAATACACTAAACAGAATAGAAAAAGCACAATAAAGAATTTTAATACAAGAGGATCAGTCTCAAAATGAGAAATATTCCTCTCCACTTTTAATTCACCTTCTTCCAAGAAGTTTATATAAAATAAACATTTGATCCATAACTTGGAACATGTATTAAAATATTAAAATAACTATCATGGCTATACATGACCGCTTCCATAGCTTTTTTGGGAGAATAAAAATAACAGGTCACAACCAGACCTCAAAAACAACAAGTGGGAAACAAGAGTAAAAATGTGTTTAGAATATATCTATGTATATTCCATTTTAAAGCTAGAAAATGTGTGTGTATGAAATAAATTATACACACTTTACTCATTTATAAATAAAAATAAGGATGTTATGAAAATAAAAGATGTAAATTGTAGTGTTTCTTGATCTATTATGCTCTGTAGCTTGTGACTCTTTAAAAGTGTTATGAAATGTAGCTAGATTCTTGGTTTTCAAATATATGTTAGAATAGAGGGTCATAATCTCTTTTTTCTAACTCTATCAAGAAACTGGTTGTAATTTTTTATTTAGATTCCTTAGTTGAGCATAGTCTTATAAGCTCTCTTCATGTTCATGCATTAAGTCCCAACTCTCATGCATGTGAATATCTTTTTGTGTGTGTTCAGAGTCTACATGCATGTATCCACACCATAAATCACACGATAGAGTCTTCTTCTACTTTTATCAACAACCACAATAAAAATAATCAACAAAATCATCTTCATCCTCATACTTTATGCCTGACACAAAGTTTAATGCATTTTCATAAATAGTTAATGTACAATTATTACAATAAGTTTTAGTATTAAATTTTCTAAAATAATAGTTAGAAATATTTAATTCATAATAAATTGAAAATGTAGTGGTGAGTCTTTATAATGGTGACACTTCTAGAAGTACATTAATATTGTGGTGAATTTTTGGAATGATGACACTTTCTGGTGGTGTACAAGTATATTGGTGTAACACACTGTAGGTGTATGAGTCTAGCAGTAGGTCATATTGGCATTGAGTCAACACATTACTAAATTTACATTCTGGTGGTAGGTTGCTTCAACGGTGACTCCACTCAGGCAGTCAGTCTCTCTGACACATAGCTAATTCTTTGTTGTAGTAGTAGACATAGTTTTTAGTGATACATTTCATTAATTTTTCAAATTTCCATCATATAAGTGACTCATTGATACCAATGAGTCATACCAGTACTTAGCTAATTTTAGATCCTTACTGTGATTCTTTCTTAATGGTTACTCATCCTGGGTGGGGAGTCTTCGTGGTGGTTCTTCTTTCATGTAATTGAGTCTTTCCCATACCTAACCATATTTTTACAATATTTATAGTAATTTAAATTACTAATAGAATAAACAATTATCATTATGATCATAACAAAAATGATTTTGTGATCATTAAAATTAGGATTTCAATAATCTCGTCCTTTTTAAAGATAAAAAATCCTATAATTATATATATATAGTGTCAAAAGTAAATCAGGACATTTTAGATAGATTGAATCAATGATAAATAAAGGAACTAAGAATGAAATATAAACACATAGCATCAAAGAAAAGTGTTTACATAAAGAACAAAGGTATCAAAGGAAAATAAATAAAGATATCTCATTATACCAATAGAAGGTATACTACATATTTGGAAATAAGTAAATAGTAATCTTAAATAAATTCCAAAATATAGTTATCCACCTTTTTGGATAATAAAAAATTGAATAATAAAATATTAAAAGTAATTGAATATGAAGAAAATTTTAAAATAAAGAGAAAGGATGAAATGAAATCAAAAAATATGTGTAATCAGAGAAGTTCCATTGAAAAAAATTCATTGATATTTCATACAAAAGGTTTCAAAAAATAGTGATATAAAAAAAATTCACATAAAAAAATAATTTCCAATGATCGAATATCATTGTGTTTGGATGAAGGTTCATGTAGATCTTTTCCCTTGTCCTTTTTTGAGGCAGAAGTAATAGTGATTGAGGGTTCAACTGAAAAAGATGAAGGAACATTTAATATAGCTGAAAAAGATCTATGTTCTCAAATGATAATGAGTCTGAGGTGCTGCACTGGTTGTCAAGGTGTGTGAGAAACATATTAAACAATGATGGGAGAGGGGAATGATGATTTATGGTAAGCCTAGTTCTGGAATAATTTGTATTTGTGGATGTAGGAGTCAAATGGGAAGTCACTGGTATGGCCTCATGATCTGTAATAGAAATACCATGAACATGAAAAATGAATTTATGAGATTAATAAAATCCAATAATATACTACGACCTCATTCAATTTCACTTAAAATGTATTGCTTTTCATCCATAAATCCTTGAATCACTGGCATTAGAATATTCAATTGGTTGACTTGTTCTTTGAAATCTTGGGAAACTCAAGGCATAGATAGATTTTATCCTAATAACATAAAGTTATAATCCATATCACGATTCGTAATAATTATTGAAAAATAGTATTGGATAGAATTATTTTTGGTCTCTCGATCTACTTTCACATCATTCACAATATCTCTGATCAACATGTGAGAATTTTAATTATTGATCTCAAACTTCAAAAAATTATACATGGGTAAGGAAGCATCATCACTTGATGCACTACTTGAGGTAGTTCTAATATCTTCTCTAATAACAGTTCTGATATGATCAATGTTAAAAACAAGATGAGATAGGGGAGGATTATAAAAAGAAGCTACAAAAGAATGATTTTAATCTCTCTCGAGAAAGGAATCCATAAAAGCTGTAAATGAATATTTCATCTGTTCCAAAAAAAATCTCACAGAATCTTTCCCCCTAGAAAGTATTTTATTCTCAATTTCTATTTCCTGAATATGGTGTATCATATTCAGTTAAATATTTTGAATCTCCAATTCAATAAATTACCTCATATCCTATTAACATTGCTTAGTAAGAAGTGGTACTTCACTCTTCAAAATCATACCAACAACCAAAACCATATTTTCTCCATAAACATCCAAGTCACCCTTGGTGACCATATCAACATGAACCAGCTAGATAGAAGGTGTAGATAATGGTGCATCTGGCACTATTTCTAGCCTTTTTATGTTTTTTGATGCAACAATCCGGTTAATTAAATATCCCTCCAGATCCCTTTCTTTAAGAATAGAAGATCCACCATTCATTTTTGGACTACCATGACACAAACACCATTCCTCATATATAAAATCATTCTAACTATCATAAGGTTTACTAAGAAACAAAAAAAAAACAAAAGTCACTCTGACATTAGACATAACTACATACAGAACAATAACATGAGGGTTTCCAATAGTATTAACCACATCTATCAACATTCTGTTAACAGTTTTACAAAAAGAGGCTCATATTCTATTTGTTCATTCACTCTCTGATCGGCCACTGAATGCTCAACAAGAGTATCAACATTAATATACTCAGAAACAATTGAATCTGAATCTATCTAATCATAAACAATAGATACATTATCAACTCCATCAACAAGAAAAACCACTTGATGAATTCTATGACTTGGAGATTTTTTCCCTCACCAAATTAATCTCCCTTTTCTCTAGTAGGAAGATCCCCTTCACCAAAAAATTTGGGGATCTCCTTTAATATATAAATAGAAGCTCTTGGAGAAGTAATAAGTACTTGAGGAATATTAACATCCTATCTTCTAATTTTTCCACTAGAACCATCACTATATAATCATCCACCATTATCATCATCATTCCAATCCTCATTTTCATCTCCACTTCTCTTTCCATTTTTATATTCATTTTATTCATACTTTCATCATTAACAATTTCATTTTCTTCATAAGAAGTGAAGTTTCACTTGAATTTATCCTCATCAGATATTTTGACCCCTTATTCATCAGATCCTTCCTTTAGAAGATTCTCTCTTTTTTGGATAGTCTTAGGTAGGCTAGGAGCTCCATATGTGATAGACAGAGATCTAGGGGGAAGGCCAGGGTAACTTCCCTCATCAATAGAAAATTCTGTCTCCTCTTCTTCTTTAGAGATAGTAGCCTCTTATTTCATATCAATATCAAACTACTTGAAAATTTAATAGGGATCTAAACTATGGATAGAAAGGACTCTTGGTCTTGAACGGTGGTCAACAAGATTAAACACATCTTAAATATTTTCACTATTAGCTACCCATTTCCTCTTACATGGGTTCTAAATAATTATCATCCTTATATAGATTACTCTAGCAATAAAAAATCGACCACAATCCATAATAGACCCTTTTTCATAAGAAACTAATCCTTTTTATTTTAGCATATCCAAAATCAACTTGGAATATATTAGAAAAATGGACCGTGATGTTGTCTTCCTCATTTCTAATAGTTGAAGCATAGAGTATCTATAAAGATTTATTTTCTCGTAAATTTTCATTAAAAAATAGGTATACATCCTGATTCCTCATGGTATAAAAGTCACCGTTCCTATGACCCATCATGTACTTGATGAATTTGAAAACAAACCAACAATCAATATCCAAATCTGAAGCAATTGTTATTCAAAATATTCTAAATCTTGTCAACTCTGCAAGAGAGTATTTAGAGATATAATTATCACCATTATCTGTGATGGTTCCTTGATTGTCTTTAATCTCACCCTCATTTGGATATTTTTAAAATACATCCCACAGGGTTAAAGAGAACACACATTTTTAGAAATTGATATGATTTCTTATACAATCATAATTTTCTTCCAAGGAAAACTCTACAAACTGGTAAAAATCAATTGATAACCTAGGATTAAAAGGTCTCTCATTTGATGAGAACAATTCCATCCAAAATTGGTTTTGTATATCCTTTAGCACTAACTTCATACTCAGAAGCAACCTCTCAGCTTGAAGTTCATATTATGGAACAACCACTCTATTAGAAATCTCAGGATTCAACGACTCTAATGTAGAAAGACAACTTGAATCACCCTTCTATTTCATTTATGTATGTGACTCATCTAACTAAGACACTAGAGGATGCTTCACATGGTCCATGGAGATCGGCTCAATAATCTCAGGTGAAGGAAAAGGTAGGAAAATAGATTAAAGAGGAAAGAACACAACATGGTTCGAGATAAATGGGTGTAAGGAAAGAGTGAAATGAAAATAGATATTGTTCCACATTTATATCACCTGGGATTGAGGGATTTCTAAAATCATAAAAATAAGCAAACATTTGAATCAAAACATAATATAAATAAACATTAATGAAAATAAAACTGGCTATTTAAAAACATGGAAGTGAAAAATTTCAAATGGCATGAAAAATAATGATGAGACAATTCAATGGTGTGAATTTCCAATTGTGATACATTTAAAAATGGTGATAGATCCTAAATGGTGAGAAGTCATAATGGTGAGAAGTATAAATGGTGATAATAATAAGTGGTGATACATTCAAATGGATGGGACATTCCTAATGGCGGGACATTCACAATGGTCAGGCATTCACAATGGTAAACATTCCTAATGGCGAGACATTCAAAAAAGAGATTCCAGAAAATTAAACATAAAAAAAATTGATCATCCCTAATTTAATTTTGATGTAATTCATTTTATAAAAATTAAAAGACTGAGTGTATATATCATTAACAAAATGATCGGTACCTATGTATTCTAGATTGAAATCACTGTTTTGAAATTAATATCTAAAAAAGTGATGTATTACATCAATGTGTTTTTTTTCTAGAATGTGATAAAGGATTAATATAAATTTTTATAGAACTTGTGGTTTCACAATTTATAGGGTTCTATCAGAATTGATATACATAGTTTAGTAGAGTGTGTTTCATCAAAAATATTTGTGCACAACAGCTACATACAACAGTGTATTCAGTATCAATTGTAGATAATGAAAAAAATAACATTTTGTACCACACAAAGAAACTAGAAAATTTTCTGCAATTTTAAATATTCAATAGGTTATTTTTCTATCTAAAATACATCCACAAAAAATAGCATCAGAATAGCTAACTAGATCGAATTCATATCCTCTTGGCTAAAATAGTCTTGAATTAGTAGTACATTTAATGTGTTTGATAAGTATTTTCTATAACAACCAAGTGTGAATCTTGTGGGTTTTATTGAAAATGAGCACACATACACACACTAAAGATATTATTTAGTTTTCTACTAGTAAGGTAGAGAATAATTCCAATCATACCTTCGTAACTCTTTTGGTCTATTGGTTTCATAGCTTCATCAAGATCTAATTTATAGATCATACTCATTGGACTATCACTACTCTTAGTGCTATCCAAGATAAAAGGTTTTAAAAGATCCTTTTTAAATTTACATTGATTTAAAATAATTCATTCATTATTTTAAAAAATCTAAAAACTAATAAAGAATTTAATTTCACCCACTAAACTCATTTCAAAATCATTTTCCAATTTTTTTGAAAATTTAGTACAAAAAAAAAATTTGATTATTAAAATACTATATCATATACAAATATTTGAAAAACTAAAACATATTTTGAAATTAATTTTATAAAAATGGTAGGATCAACTATACCTTATGAAAAACCATTTGAAATAAAAAATGATCTGAGCCTATCATACCAAGATATCAGGGATTATTTCAAAACATATATATATTATGTTAATTTGAAATCATGATTTGGAAAATGGAGATTTTGAAAACCATGGGCTTGTAAAAAACCATCCTCAACAATATAAATATTTAATAAAGCACTCCTGACATTCATTTGATAAAATTTTAAATCTAAATGTGATGCATAAGCTAGCATTTTTCTAAGGGATTCAAGTATGACTACTAGTGAAAAAGTTTCATCATATTATAATCCATCTTCTTGAATATAACCTTGTGAAACATGTATATACATGTTTATTACTATCATTTATGATTCATATACGTTGTTTTTAAACACCCATTTAGTTTCTATTATCAGGTTATCCTTGGGTCTATCCACTAGTTCCCATAATTTTTATCTTTCAAATTGATTTAATCGTTATTTCATTTACTTTACCTAGAATTCATCATTGATTCGCCATTAATGTTCACTGGTTCTAGTTGAGATAAGAAATATTGATGTTTAACCATATTTATATGATAATATATTGTTTGTGGACCTCTATATAGGTCTCTAACTATAAAATCTAAAGGATTCTACTTATGGGTCCTAACAGCTCTATAAAAAGACAGACTGGTCACTTCAGATTCTTCTAGAGGTATAGGGTTTTCCTGTTCTATAAATTATTAATAATTGGAATTTTTTTTTGAATATTTCATAGCAAAATCAGTAGGTTTTGAATTTATGTTTGAAGAAGATAAACCATCATCACGGTTTTCTAATGAGGTATTAGGGTCATGTGAATCTATCTCAACAGATTTGCTGTTAATAGAATCATCCATAATCATTATTATTTTATTGAAAACTCTCTAGGTTTTACTAGTGGTTGAATAACTAAGGAATATTCCTTCATCACTTATAAAATAAATTATTTCTGTATTATCTTTTGTGTTAATAATAAATATTTTTCAAAAAATACTCTAAATTATTTTACATTAGGTTTTCTATTGTTCTAAAGCTCATAAGGGGTATTTTTCAAGACATTTATAATAAAAAAAATATGGATTATTTAGAAAGATATATTCATAGCCTCTTCCCAAAACTAGATAGGAAATTTAAATTAATTTAGTATATTACGAGATATTTTTTGATGTGTTCTATTTCTTCTTTCTAAAACTCTATTAAGCCGAGGGGTCCTAGGATAAGAGAAGTTATAACTCTATCCATTTTGGGAGAAAAAATATTCAATTTATTGATTTTCAAACTTGGAACCATGATCAATTCATAAGGTATTAATTCTTTTCCATTTATTTTTCTACAGATCTAGCATACTTGTTAAAGTAATAATAATATTCACTTTTGTGAGCTAAAAAAACACCCAAGTATAAATATAAAATTTATATACTATTACCTAAATATAGTTGTTACCATTTAGAATATAAAAAATAGATGGTTCAAATAAATTAATATAAACCAAATCAAGATCTTGATAAGCTTAAACATCTTCATTTAATTCAAAATAAATCTAATGTTGCTTCCATTTTTTACAGGGGTTGGAGACTTTTACCTTAGAGAACACTGGTTTTGGTAGATCCTTAACTAATTGTTTCCTAGGGAGTTTCCTAAGTGATTGAATATTACAATGGCAGAGTCTCTTATGTCAAATCCTATATTCTTTATTAAAGGCACTTAAGTAGGAAGCATTTTGCAAAATCAATGCATTAATATCACCAACATAAGAATTCTAATTCATTAAAGTAGAAAAAACAAAATGATTATTCGAATAAAAAAATTATATGTTTTTTTAATTTAACATGAAGTCCATCATCAAAAAGTTGTGAGATTCTAAGAATGTAATACATCAAACCCCCAACAAGTAGTACTTAGGAAATTAATATAGAATTATTGTTACCAATCTAGCCAAGGTTCATAATTTTCCCTTTAGAATTGTTAGAAAAAATGAAATGACCACAATCAACCATTATTACGATCTTGAAGCAATAGTATTCTCCTATCATATTTCTTGATCAATATTTTTATAGGTACCATATAATTTTATTTGAAGAAGATTTCCTCAAATACATTTGTCATGAATCATATGTTTTCTCGATCTGACTTCTGTTCATTAGTAGAGTTAGAATCATTAGAGACGTTCTCAGAGGCACACCATGTTGCTTCCATGGAATTCTTGAACTTCTAGTCCTTGTAATCATATCTCTATTTGTATTTAGGTTTTTGAAAGTATTCTTTTTCAATCCTTTAGTTTTTCAATAACAATAGGAATCTTCATTACTGATATAATCCTTTCGCCAATCCTTTTTTCTATTTAACATTAGTGTCATACATAACATTATAGTTTTTTTAAAACATCATCTAACAATAAAACCACTTATATATCTTGTCCATATGGGAAATTTATTTATCACTATTTAGTGGTGACTCACTGTCACTAGAAATTTCATCTTTAATACTTTCCTTTTCCTTTTTTTGGATGCAGTAGACTTGATAGCTAATTACTTTCTCTTTGGCTCCTCATCTTCCTCTCAGATGAGTTTCAACTCTTCATAATACCCCTTCTTTTCCCAATTAGCACCTCGACTAATAGGCTTTTTATTTCACATGAATCTTTGATTGAAATTGATGTGTCTCTCCATCTTTATTGAAGGCATCTTAGTTGTCTCACAATTTTTTCATCATTAGACACTAGATTTCCCAACGATCTCATGGTGGTCACAATATAATTAAACTTGAGATACATTTTATAAATTAATTCACCAGTATTCATATTAAAAGTATCATTATTTATAGTATATTAATTTAATATCATATCTTTAACATTGGATGTTCATTTATGATAAATAGATAATTTATCCCAAATTTTGAAGGGTGTTTTACAAGAAGAAATTCTATTTAATTCATTATCTTCTAAAGAAAAATAGAGGGAATTCATAGCTTTGAAATAATTATTATAATAATTATTATAATAAATATTTATAGCCTCACCCAGTGTAACTCTAGCTATTTTCTGGAAATTCATATATACCCTCTGTAATAGTCCAAATCTAAAAACACATACTATGTATATTCATTTTCATTTTAATTATCCACCGAACATAAATTTTTTCATTGAAAAAATGAGTTTTGTTGGTCGTAGAACATTTTTTTCTATTATCAATTTAAATATTTAAATTTATAAATAACATAAGTTTAATATCATTAAATCACAACTGAAATCACAGTTAAAAAACATTTCCAAAACATTGATACCAAAGCTTAAACCATTGATACCAAATGTTGGTTAGAGTGAGTATCTCAAGAGGGCATTAATTGAGTACTCAAAAAAGATTTATATTAAAATATATTTAAATAAAATCCTTTAATTTAAATAAAATATCCCAGTTAGTTAAAACATCAGTTTTATATTATTTTTGAAATTTTAAAAGACTTCTCAAATATTTAATAGGTCTCAATTAAAAAAATACAATATTACCTTAAACATTGACATAAATTTAATAAATCAATAGGTTATATAAAAACTAATTAAAAATAACTTACAATTTAGTTGTTTTGTTTATGGTTTAAAAAAAGTCAGTTTTAGTAAATCATAACATAAAAAAATAAAACAAACAAAACACACATAAGAATTTGAATATAAGAGGATCAATTTCAAGATGATACATAGTCTTATCCACTTGGAAATCACCTATTTCTATGTGGTTTATAAAAATTAATCTTCTGATCCACAACATGGATCAGGTATTACAAAATAATAAATAATGTCCAAGCTAAACATTAACACTTCTACAGTTTTCACTGGAGAATAAAAACAAAAGGTCGCAACTGGACCTCCACAACAACACATGGAAAAAATGAGTAAAAATGTGTTGAGAAGATATCTAAGTATCTTATTGTTTAAAGATGGAGACAGTGTGCATATACAACAGTGTACACCCACAATGCTTGTAATGTAAATTAAAATAAGAAGACTGATAAAATAAATGATATAAATGGATAGTTTTGTTAGGTCTATTATGTTATGTATATCATGTCTCTTGAGAGTAGTTTTAAATGTAGCTCAAGCCATGGTTTTGAATTTTTTTGTTTAATAGAGTTTCCTAATCTCTTTATTCTGACTGTTGGATGGCACTCAATGTAAGTTGTGCTTCAGCTTCCTTAGTTAATCATAGTAATTTAAACTCTATTCATGTTCTTTAAATAAGTCTCAACTCTCATGCATGTGAATAAAATTTTATGTGTGTTTGGTGTTTGAACGCATTTATCCACACCACTATATCTCATGAGGGAGTCTACTTCCACTTTTATCAATAGTAGCATAAAATATAATTATTTGAATCCTATACAAATTCATATTACAAGTATGAAACTCAATTTGATAAATTCCATTTAATACATATTGAAAAATCATTAAAATAAGTTTCATAATTAAATTAGATAAACTACATGTTAGAAATATTTAATTTAAAATAAATTGAAAATGTGGTAGTGGGTATTTAGAATGCTGAAAATTTGGGAGGTGTCTTAATTTTGTGTTGAATTTTTAGAATGGTGACACATTCTAGTGGTGTCTACTTATATATCTGACACACACTAGTGATTTCTGAGTCTAGTGGTATGTCAAACAAGGGGTGATGGAACACTTTATCAAATTTTTATTTTGGTGATAGGTTTTTCCAATAGTGACTCCACTCTAGCGGTGTTCCTTTCTGACACATAGCCAATAATTCAATCTAGTAGTGAGACATAGTAGGTGGTTAGACTTTTCAATAAATTTTCAAATTTATTTCTCAATGTTTACTCATTTTTTATGGCAGGTCATCCTAATATAAGACAGATTTTAGATCCCAGCTGTGTGCCTTTCTTGACAGTGACCCATCATTGGTGGTGAGACTTCTCGAAGTGAGTCTTTCTTGGAGGCAAGTCTATCCCAAAAATAACCATATTTTTTACAACATGTTTTATAATGTAAAATGATAACATAAAACATAAATCTCTCTATGACCATAATAAGCATGATTTGGTGTTCATTAAAATAAAGATGTCAACAATAGTTTTTCCCCTAGGAAATCCCCAATGTTATTATCCAAGATGGTGGAAGAGATATTAAGGTTATGTGTGGATTATTGGTACCTCAACTAGGTGAATATGAAAAAAAATTATCCACTATTAAGGAATAATGACTTATCTGATCACTTTCGGGGGAGTGATTGTTCTCAACGATTTGCCTCATACCAGACTATCATAAGCTGTGAGTGCAACACGAGGATATAACGAAGATGATATTCCAATGTTGACATGTTAATTATTTGTAAATATTGATTATTTTTAGTGTTATGATAACCCTAAAAGTGTTCATGGGACTCATGAAACAAATCATTCAAGATTTCTTAAACAAGTTCATTTTCGTCTTCATTGATGACATATTATTTTACACGATGTCTGATGTGGATAAAGAGAGACAAATGAGGATGAACCTGGACATACACCAAGAGAAATTACTATATGTGAATGTCTTGAAGATTTATTTATGTATTTAGGAGGTCCATCCTAGGATATTTCATTTAAGAGGCAGGTGTTTTTTTAGACTTGGAGATGGTAAGGATACTGATATATTTGGAGCCACTGAAGACCATGATGTCTGTACAGAGCTTCCTTGCGATGGTAGAACACTATAAGAGATTTTTGCCTAATATTTTAAGAATATCCACACATTTTAATACCATGAACATTAAAGGGAAACATTTAATTTGGTCAAAGATGTTCCAATTTGATTTTAATGTGTTAAGGCAGAGGTTGATGAGCACCCCTATATTGAGATTATTAGAGAAGGGTGTCGAGTAAATAGTGTTTTGGGATTTCTTTAAGAAAAAACATTATTATGTACTAAGTTAGTGGAAGATATTAATTTATTGTGGGTATCAGTAATTGAGATGACATGAGCAGAACAACAAGACCCACGATCATGAGTAGGCAGAAGTATTCTTCACCTATACAATTTGGTGACATTTCCTTATTGAACAGCAATTTTTCGTCTTCTATGACAACAATAATATCATGTATATATGCTATCAGAAGAATATTAACTCGAAATAGAGGTAACGGATAGATTTCATCTAGGATTATGAATGTGAGATAGAATATAGTTCTAGGAAGGGGAACATGGTAGCAAATTCTCTTATCATGAGATCTATCCCCAGTTAATGACTAATACTTCAAAACAGTTAGCCTTGATGTAGTTATACTTGGTAGAAAAGGATGATGATTCATATATATATATATATATATACGATGGATGTTACCCCAAATAATCTTTGAAATGTTTGGGAGGATCAACATGGAGATATTCACAAATGATAATTTATGTATTATGATAACAACTAAAAGTAATCTAGATGGTTTTTCTAAAGGTGGATATCATGTCATACTTTTCCGAGGATGAATGATTGTATAAGTGATTTTGTGGTAGGACGTAATGTTATTATTTTATGCATCTGATTTAGAGATAAATATATATGGGGTGGAGATTTACTAGGTTCTCTGACATCAGGTCTAGTGGCTAGGCATGAAGAAAGTTAGAGCATAGTGGTCTCTCGATGCCTCATTGGTCATGAAGTGAAGGCTAAAATATAGGTTCTAACCGACATAGCTCATCTCTTTGTGGTTCTAGAGTGTAAGTGAGATGGGATGTCTATAAAATTATTGAACGGGTTACCATATACATCTAGAGGATATAATTCCATCTTAGTGATCAGAGACTAAATTAGTATAATGGCCCACTTCTAAGATATCTAGTTGAAGTTTTTAGTGGAGAATACGGGTCTCCTATATGTGAAGTATATATTTTGTCCCCAGGGAGTACCTCGATGATCATTTTAGACCATGATTTTTTTCATCACAATAAAACTATTGAGATCATTGTAGGATTCCACTGGGACTCAACTGCATCTGATAATAGAATTTCAGCCCAAAATCAATTGTCATACTGAGCATACCATTGTGGTTTTGGAAGACAAGTTGTGGGTTTTCATGTTAGACATTGGACATAGTTGGGAGGATAACCTACCATTATAGTATATTTCATAAAATAACATCTACCATTCCACTATTAGTATATAACCATTTGATTCCTTATATAGGTAACCTTGTAGGTCACCACTTTTTCATGCTGAGCTAGGTGAGTCTACACTAATGGGCCTAATGTTGGTGTTATCTATGATAGAGAATGTGTAGATCATCCTAGAGCACATGAGGACTGTAAAAATCTATCATAATTTCTATATAGACAGATTATGAATGCATTTGGAGTGAAGGAGGGAGTCTTTGTATTCTTGAAGGTCTCACCTAGACGCATGTTTCAGTGATTCAGCTGGGGAAGCAAGTTATCTCTGAGACATATTGGCTATTTCAAAATAATGTGTATGGTCAGAATGGTGGCATACTATTTCCGTTAGAAAGAGTACACAATTTATTTAATGTGTCACAACTGAGGAGGTATTGTCATGACCCATCATTTGTTATCATCTAGTGATATTGTACATTGAGGATGCAGCTACGTTTGTGGAGTACCTAGTAGAGATTTAGGGTAAAAAGGAGAAAATCTTTCATGGGAATTCAATTACCTTATTACATTTCTGGTGGAATCATGAGAGTCTTTAAGAGAGCACCTCATATGGGGATGAATAGATGCAACCTCAGTATTGACATATTTTTTTAGTTGTCTTTTTTACATTTTTGAAAAAAAATCATAATGGGGGGAAAATGTAATGTCTCCGTTTTTCCCTATAAATCTTTTAAATTTATCTATTAAGATTTTTTGATCCATTCACATAGAAAACATGAGATTCAAAGGCCTAATGAAACCATAATTTATATTATAAAATTATTAAATATATTAATATCACACTTACGCATGTGTTTTCTAAAAGAGTGTAATAACTCCCAAATGGAGTTCAATATTATAAATATGAGGGTGATGTTGAGTTCAAAATATTGGTTATACCATAGGAATGACATTATCTTTTTTAGTGTGAGCCATTTTTAAAAACATTGTCTCGAGAGAATAATATATATATTATTATTATGTGATGATTCAGTGACCTAGTAAAACAATATATAATTATAATTATAAAATAATCAAATTGTTTTCTGAATAACACTGAGATTGTGAGAGGAGATATCGATTGAATTAGTGAGTGAAAACTAGTCAAGATCAGGATCAAGGAACATTTCACAAATAAAGGTTGTGGATCTCACCCGAAATAATGACATGTATCAATTATTCATAAGAAATAAATCATCCCAAAAGTTATATGTTTTACTTAGGTTGATTTATCCAATTTGGATATCAAAGTCCCAACATGGATCAATTTTACGAGCAATATTTTATTCATTAAATGATGATTGATTTTTTTATGGTTGATTGATTATTAGATGGTTAATTAATTAAATGTTCCAATGGAAATAAATCGAGGAAAAATAGACCAATTGATGAGGTTAGTTCCTAATTTTTTTGGTTTTTTCTTTTCTCCCCTATTTCTTAGCTTATTCATCATTGGAAATTTCTACATCTCGTGGTTAGATGAATACCATGTATTTTATCATTTCATAACCGCTCATTGGAAAAAAATCAATTCCATGGGAGAGGTCTAGGATCAAGGTTGTGCTCATTGTGTGATGATGGTAGTGGGAAATCAAAGGAGGGATGAGACCGGATCGTAGATTCATGTTTCCCCTATTTGATGTATGATAATGGAATGTGTAATGAAAGTGGTTTCCCAAATGTTTTGGAACACCGAAATATGATCTTTGATGATGGTAATTCTCAAATGGAAGAGATATAAAATCTATGGGTGAGATCAGTTTTTTGTTTACAAGAAACAATGATGTGATCGTGCATAGGGAAGAACCAAGGGTTTCTTTAAATGTAGTAGTACATGGCATGTGTTCTGGTGATAAAATTTTTGTGGGACTACATTGCCCCAACACTAGGGTTTATATAAAAATTAAATATCACATGTCACATGTTGTGTGTTATATGGATGGATTCTCATCATGTAATCTATGATTACATGGGCACATACATTCCTAGGAACATGGGAATGTGTACAGTACATGGGCATGGCCTGGTACTCCGACGCAGCCAAGTATTTGAGAAAGAACAGTTTACATTGGTAAGGGAAATATAACACATAGAGTATCAACGAAACATTACATTCCATGGACCTAAAGAGGGAACATCATGTATTTTTAGATATAAATTCAGTGTAATATGGAGAGATATTGGAATACCAGGTGTTGGAAATATATATCATTTTCCCTTTTTACTCATCATGTACTCCCTTTTAGGTTGTTTTAGACACTTCATTTATACATTATAGACCATGTTTAGATGAGTGTGATATCTTGGTAATTTCACATGAGGGTATAGTGTGTAACTCCATACTCAACATAGGATTGTGATTACCTCTATGGGATAAGTCTTAGATAGAGTTTGGTGTATCCTCCAATGGGACAAGGGTACAATAGTCAATCATTCTTAGGTGGGGTTCATGGTATCAGTGTGTCCACCATACATTGGGAATCAATCCCTTATCTAGTATGAATATCTAGTGGGTGTTTTTTGTGTTCCCCAATTGTCTTAGTTGTGATCTTCTACTTGGATGATGATATCTTCATAGATCTACTGAGAACCTATTTTCTAGGCCAGATGAGCATGACCTCTAAGATGAGATTCTTCAGTGAATGAGTGGATTGTAGAGCGAGCCTTAACAGATGAGAATTTCCTATAATCCTTGAGAAGAATCCAATCGATGGGATTGATAATTGAGACCTTTTGAGACTAGTAGTATATTTTATGTCTATCTGTGTTTTTTTATTTCCATGTCTTTTATCCCATTAACATATCATGTGTTAAACTACCTATACATGATAATTTATGATTATAAATTTTTTGGTGTACTACTGGGTATTGTTATACTTAACCTTGCATGGTATTTTATTGAAAATATCATATCTAGTATATATGATAATCCTTTTTTCTTTTACTAGGAAGATCATGATCAAGAAAATAATAGATTAGCCTAGACAGACCAAGGTGTTTCCTGGGTGTCGCATTTGTCTATAGTCCCCTCCTTCCAAATAGGTTTGAATCCTTTTTAGTATTTGGTTGGTCTTGTATTTTCCCCCTTCATCACTATTAGAACAATCTTTCATACTCTAACTGTGGGATAGATGTTATGAATCCCTTGGTATCAGTAGTATTGTTTTAAATTTTAGCACTGTATAGTCTTTGATATGTGTCCATTCATACAAGTACATTATGAAAATTCCTCCCATGTGTTTCATATGAATACTTGGAACTAGTATTCATCCCCTGGCATATTGTAGGAAGGTGTGGGGTTGTCACACTCATATTATCATCACCCATGTAATCCCTGGTGGGCCATGTTGTGATGAACCTACCCCTTATGTTTTCAGAGGTGCATTTTTGAGGCTTTCATACTACTTTTATGTTGACAAGACATATTGATACTTACATTGGAATAACTTATAAATTTACTGACATATTAGTACAAAAAAGTTTTTTTCAGAGTAAATTTACATAACTAGATGTATGAATTTACGTAGGTGTATCCATTAACAAATAAAACATTCATAGGGATAGATTTTCAGAATAAAAATTAAACAGCAATAAGATAACATTCTGCATGTATTTTAACAACTTGAAGGATTTTTTCTGGGTTATTTTATCAATAATATACTAGAATCAATTGACATTATGAATTATTTGGTTCTATTTAACATGAAATATATCATCCCCCATTGAATTCCTTCACCGAACACATATTGACTTAATAGAAACAAATTCAATTCTTACTCGAGCACTTGAATTTCCATCTTTTAAATTACTTCCAATACAAATAATCACCAATGTAAATATTTGTATCTCCATGGATTCATACATATCCCCGTAATTTAAAATAAATTCAAAGTAATATATTAGGGACATCCCAATTCAAATTCTTCCTTAAAATATTTTTTGAAATCATTCTCATTTCCATTTTTTATAATTTGATAATAGATTTTATCTATTTAAGATAATGTAGACACTATAGGATTATCTATAAAATGTACCATTAATTATTGTACTCTAATTCTTCAAAAGAAAATCTAGTTTTGAAAAAAGGGATATATCAGCGTGATCATCTATATCTTCAATAAAATTCATTCTTCTAATACCATACTTAGAACTCCTTCTAATGAATATATCAAACTAATTAGTTAGAAGATTTTTAACCAACACACATTTCAAAGAACCTATCAAAATAAATTTTATGTAACACATTAATCTCAAATTTTTTCAAAATATTTGATCAACCAAAACCTTACCCCCTCATCATTATATTGAATACAATCATTAGAAATAATTTTAAGTTATACTTTCATTTATCATTAATCCATTCATATAACATATTTATTAAATTATTGATTTATTATAACTGAAAAAATGGAATAATTATCAAATGATTTAACCCCTTAAAGGGATAATTTATCTTCGTCTTCATCATTGTAGATAATAAAATAACTGGAATACCATATATTTATTTTATAGTGTGAATATCCCTAATACTTCACTATGAATTTATGGAATATAATGGAAAAAATATAAAAAATATGGTAATAGGGAGGGAATACATGGTTATTTTAGAAGAAACAAAAATGATAATAGTTCTATATAAAGATATATTTCATAGTCTTTCTATTATAATTACATTTTCTCAACTCAATAGCATGAAAATAATTTTTTAAAATTTATTGTTTGACCTATGTGCTTTTTTATGGTAGTTTTATTTTCGACATCAAATATCAAGTAATAATCAATTAATTTTTCTTAGATTGATAATTCCATCAATGATTCATAGAATGGAAGAATATTCAAACAATTAGTTGTGGTATGTATATCCTACCCTTCATATTTCAAACATATTATCTTGTATTTTTAGGCCACCACTTGTAGATGACTCCTCAAGTACTTCATTATTTTATTCCATTACCACTTTCATTCATTTTTTCATGTAAATAACCTATACTATCTAAAATTTCATTGTCCTATGCAATTCATCTGGCCATATTGTCATGTAATTCTTCATTACATGCTAAAATTCTTTGGGATTCTAACATGTATTTATAAGATACATAATATTTAATGACTCTCCATATTTAGCTTTATGAATTTTATTCCCATTTAAAATACATGGAACCTCTCCTTAAATTCTATTCATGAAATAATTATCCTTGTTCTTTTCTTGGACACATCTTCCACATACATCTTGTGATATTCCCAAACTAGTTTGGTTGGAATGATTCTGTGTAAATCTATTCAAATCATTTTTTTCTATGTTTTTTCTATCATTGATCATAAAATATGACCTAATATATTTTATATTCCCCATTAAAGAATAATATAACATCAATAGAATGATTTATATCCATAACTTCCACAATACCATCAAACCCCATAAAACATTGATTTTCCAAGTTAACTCCAAATCTATCCAGTTATAAAATGATGATGTCATATGAACATATGGCCCTTATCATTCATTAGGTATTGTGGATAATTTTGAATTTTTTTTCACATCCATTTATATGAAATATTGCTTCTCATTATTATTATTATAAGGCTCCTAAATCTTTATATTTACACCTATAATACAAGAAATATTAAATTTGTTTTGAAACATATTACGTATGGATTTAGCCTGTTCTCTTTGTCCATTCATCCCAAATTTTTTATAAGAATAGTCTTTAACCTTAAGTTAACTGTTGAAGTGTTCTCAAAACATATTCATATTTTTTTGAACTAATAAACACATGTGTTATTCTAGGAAAACACCTCCCCTTTAGAAGTGAAATTATCCTCAATATATCTTACTATATTCTCTTGATCATTTGTCTTTATTATATGTTTCTTGATTTCCTCAATAAAATATTCTCTTATATTTTCATGTTCTTTCATATTCAATAATAGATTTGCATTCAATTACCTTATTCTTTAGATAGTTAATGGAAAAATTTCATGTTTTATTACATTTCCAAAAACATTCATGATTGTTTTCTTCTCAGTTTTCACTTTCCCTTTTTTGAACTATTCAGTTGATATAGCTATAATCTCATTATTATAATCATCATCCTTGGAATATGTATCACTATATTATGAAATATATTCCTTTAAAATATTTATTTTTTTCATATATTGAAATTAAATCTCATATTTTTTCTTCTTCTTGATAACATATTCCCTTATCATTTAACATGATATGATAATATTAAGATTTATATATAGTAATAAATATTCCTTATTCTCTAAACATAAATCCATAGGGTGAAATATATCGAAGAAATTTTCCATAAAATTATTTTCTATGGAATAATACTCCAACATCTTACCAAATCCTCACATTTTCTTTTCCATCTCATTTAATCCGATGGAATAAATATTTGTCTTATTATCATCATCTATTTTAATTTCCTCAATCATGGTTCTCTAAACATAATATTTTGATTCCACAACTTGAAAATTACATTCATTAATAATTATTAATTTTTTCCCTAATCTATAATTCTATTTGAAGGCCAATTACGTTTTATAAAACTTTATTGACAGGGAATTCAAGATAGAATTTGGAGCCTTAACATATAAATATAAATTTCACTTATCAACTTTGGTCATAGTATCACCATTAAAAATACATAGAAAATCCATTATAGTAGCATCTATAAATTCTAGTCTTTGTGAAATTATATTGGGAAGAATCATATTTCGTCAACTGTAGTAGTTAATTCCATTAATGCTGGGTATGCCATGACTAGTTAAAAAACATAAACTAATTATTATTCATTGATTCATTGAATATTTATAATGTTACCTTGGATTTGATACCACTTGAGAATCCAAATACTGTATAACAAATAGAGGGTGAATAATTTGTCTTGCATTAACGAATTATTCACCTTTTTAAAATCAACATATTGAACCAGCTATACTTCCCAATCAACATAGTAGGAACTCAATGGATCACATTTCACTGAGTAGTAATTTTAATGAGAGTAAAAAACAATATTTAAATGGAATGAATAAAATTACATACTCCTAATCAGATTAGCTAGAAACCCCAACAACGATTCAACACTATGTAGACAAGTTGTTAAAAATAATTATTGGTCATATCAGATACAATAACTTATATCACATAACTGGTAATATAGAGAAATTATAAATATCGACATTAGCAGCTGGTTCTTTACACTAATCACCCAAGTACACTTGAAATCGGTTATACACCAAAATTATTACATCTTTCATACTTTGATCCAAAAGTTAGAATATCTCCTTATTGATTTATGTTTCTTTGAAATCATTAGGGAATGATCTTCCTCGATGAAATGACAAGATAAACTAATCTAGACATGTAGAAATATTGAAAATCTTCCACAACCAAGAATATTGATAAAAAATAGTTGTCTCTAAATAGTCCATAGATCCTAATAAATCTTATACAGCCACAGTCATAAAATACTTGGTCATAACAGGTCTCTTTATCTTTAAATGTCACCTAATTTCTAACCCTTCCTCACTCTTTCTTACTATAGAGTATTATACTCTCAGAATTTTTCATTCACATAATATTATTGAGCCTCGATCACCACCTTCTTCTTTTCAACCTAAAAATACTTATATTCAAATAATTTCAGGAATAATAAATGAATAATATTTCCAAAATAATCTTAATGTAAACCCCCTAATAATATTTATAAGATATTATAATTTAAATTATTCAACAGAATATACAATTTAACTCCTCATTTAAATTATTCTAAATCTCGTTCTGCCTCTCATTAAAATCTCAAAAGAGTTGGGGAAATTTCCTCTTGTGATATAAAAATATAACATCTTTATATTCCCTCAAAATTCTATTTTTTTATTGGGAATTTACTCCATGTAATCAAAGAATCCTCGTATACACCCTTGATTATAGTGTTTCTTCCTATTATATCATTTAACTCATCACAATATCTATTATATCCCTCTACACATTCAACTTTAATGTCATCTTAGATTATGATCATTTGATTGATCCTATTTTTTTATCTTCAGGGATAGAAGAATAAAATCATCTGAATTATTCTCTTCTTCATAAAATATTGAATATAAATGTCTATAGTATTTCCATATGAAATAAAAAACAAATAATTTTTTGATTGATGAAGTTATATGATAATCCTCATGAAGACATAAAAAACATAAAAGTTATACAATCTGCTTCAAATTCATATACTAAAATAGGAAAGACACACTCTCATTCATTTTCATTTTCCGACATCAAATAAGTCATATGTTTTGGAGAATTTTAAATGATATAAAATATTGTTTATTAAGATTAACATATGATTTATCCTGATATTGGTCGTACAGTCTTGACATATCACCTATAATACCAATACGAAACTCACTAATTTATAGAAAAAATTTATATATCCAACTTATAACTTTAAAAAACACACCGAATGCAGTGTTATATTTACATAAGTCCATTTATTAAATTTATGAAACATAATACAAATAAGTGTTACCCATATATAGACATTAGTTTTTTTGGTCAGCTTTACATAGATTTCAGAATACAACTAGAAAACATGTATATTCCCAATCATAACATTATATAGCCTATATATTCCCCTACATAACTTTATGTAGGTAAAATAGTTATCTGATAACCCATATATAGGTTTAAGATTTCATTATAATATTTATAAATATAAGAGTGACATTTAAGCAGGTATTTAAACACTTCCAAGACATTATCCAAGTGTATTGAAACACTATATACAACAGCTTCAGTGTACAAAGACTCTCAAATGTTTCCTCGTAACATTAATGAAATCCACCACCATTAAATTACTTCAATAGAGATATGTTGAATCATTGACGATAAATGAAATTTTTACATGGGATTATCACCATGTCCCATACGACACAAGAATATAGCTACAAAAAAAATTCCTTTAATAGATCACAAACTAACAATTTCTATTGGGGCGTTACAGCGTGACACATTCCACTTTCCTAGAAAAAAATATTTTTCATGACAACCGTAGTTGTAAAGTAAAAAAAAAATCCATGACAGAATAACCTCCTTCATGGTACAATCAAATTTCCCTCACTAAACAACCCAATAACATAATATTATGATTAACACATTAAGGCATGACCTCTATATCATCATTTATTAGGTAAAAAAATTAACATTTGGAAACATCATCTTAATATCGTCATATCGATTAATGTATGATTTCTACTTTCAATCCATATTATCAACTCTATAAATTGAATCATTAAGTTATTGAATACTTCATGCAGTGAGTTTCCTTTCATCCCATTATACATCTATAGAGAACACTACATAACTCCAATGTTCTTATTAGTACTTATAATCATTAAAATGAGTTTCACCACATTATAAATACATAAATTATTTTGATTTTGAGTGTGATCCATGTGTTGAAAAATTTCTTGAAAAAATAGAACAATAACATCACAAATCTCATCCACATAACTTCCTTATCATCCAACAATCTACCCCATTCGCAAAAACACAGAGCCTTCAACTGAAAACCACATCATGGAAACAACAACCAAACCATAAAAGGTTTATTTTTTATTTAATTAAATATTTATTTTTAATATTCTAAAACATACATATATATATTAAATACACATATTAGGTATATGATTTGGTGAGATATTTAAGGTAATGAGTTTTAGATGAAATAAATATTCCTAAAATTGTTTAAATAAATACAAAATTAATGAAAAAAGATATTCATTATGATGTTAATAATAGCTATATAAAAAAATGAATACATTTTCTAGTATAATAAATCCTGAACATATCATCTCTTAAGGTTTATGGATATCTCTATATGAAAACCAAAGGAAACACACCTTTGGATGTATACACATGAATGTGAGTCACATTTACAAACATTATATGTAATTCTATATATCCAAATAACATTATACTTACTCTATCCAATGACAGGAAAGGAATAAAGTAAAAATACATGGGGTTTATAATTTTTTAGTTTTTTCATGGAGTATGATTTAATTTATTGTAATAAGGGAAACTTCTTAGAGAATCCGTCCCCATGAAAAATATTATAAAAAATATATTATTATATATTATGTTAAAACAATTTGAAACATTTTATATTTATCATCAAAAAAATAATTCGATAGTTAAAACATTTAGATATATGTTTTAAGCTCATTTAATGAATATGGATACCATTTTAACCAATTTATTACATCTTCAGTTGGAAAAACTTTAAATAATATAAATAATCATATACTTCATGTTAGTAAATAACGATATGTTACTAGGATAGAAACACCGCAAGAGTCACAAAGATAACATTGATCCCATATAATTATCTATGTTATCTATTTTTGTACTCAAATACACAAATTACCAACTTTTATTACACCTTTGTAGAAATTATAAACATTTCAACATATCTTACATCACATGAATTAATAGGTGAAGTTATATCCAAAACTCTATTAGGTATCTGATAAAAAAATTAGATAATAAATCAGTATGCACTCAATGTTTTTTATAGAAACTTTGTAAAAAAATACATCCTTATTAACGCATCCTTTATGTATGACCTCGTATGCTTATGAAGCATAAAAAATAATTATGAATTCATAATCTTGAATTATATGTAAGGAGTTATCAAAAGAAAATCACCTATATTATAGATGATTCAATTGGATTATTCCCAATCTCTATCAAACACATTTATCATTATACCCATGTCCACCATATGTATATGATACATTATAAATATTCATACAATACCATTGTTTAGGATATTTAGACTAAATTCTTGAATCATATACTTTATATATATTTTATTTTTTTAATGTCTCCAAAGAGTCATTTTATACATTCTTAATTAACCATTTAATGATTTAATATATTTAATGAATTGGATCAATGATTATTTATAGTATTCATTTAGTTATGGATATATATATGTAATTTACTTCCATTTAGAGTATATTAGCATATTTTATCCCAGGGGTGAATAAAAAATTATTGTATGTGCACCAATGATTTATCCAAGTCATGCATATTTAGTAGGTTATCTCGATTTCTTATAATTATACAGATTAATAAAATGAAATTACATTATTTGAGCTGCGATACAATTTCATAGCATTGATAGAAGATTTTATTACAAATTAGATAATGGTATTTCATGATTCTGTGTTATCATGCATGTGATTGAAAAGTCTTTTTCTTTATAGTGTTAAAAAACCCATAAGAAGGTGGGTAAGATGGATTCAACACATGGAAGGATTAAACTAAACACAAGTTGTTATTTTATGAAAATACAAATGAAAGGTGGTGTATTTAATAATAACAAGAATGATGAAGTGGTTTTAACATTCATGATAAATTACCGCTATGGTTCATCACTATGGACAGATTCATTTTTAATACATTGAAAATTTTCTATTTTTGTGTAATTGGATATTCATGTTACATTTCATCCTAAGAACCCCTGCATATGACCCCATACTTATGTGCTACACGACATTATGAATTCTTAATGAAAAAAATTTAAAAACATAAAATATTTCTATAAAAATATTATGATATTCATAAATTAATAAAAAAATAATTATATATCAAAATAACAATGTGTAAGAATATAATCATACATCACTGATCACCCACATGGATGATAACATATATAAAATAAATGAAAAAATAAAAAAACAACAGACTTATCTATTACCACAAAGACTTACTAAAACCCAAACTATAAAAATTATTGAGTATCTAACCCTAATCTAGTTCACATCCTCTATTCTGATATACAACTCTAAATTGAACCTAATTTTTCATACGTAGATAATACATCCTAATCTATGAATATTCAATACATTTTAAAAATTCATTTCTAGAGACCAAAAGGTTTAGCGTATTTGGAAGCAAGATACACAACCATCTTATTTCATGTAAATTTTTTAACATATCCCACAAAGATCATCCCATATAGTACTCTTCTTAGACCAACACTACTTAAAACATGTCATTATAACCTAGGGAAAGGACATATAAGAAATGGTGATATTAGAATCTCATTAAGTGGAAAAAATAGAGATATTAATGCTCAAATAAGCATAACAACATCATATGGGTATGATAAAAATAGATAAAAATATGAATATACATACCCAACATATCATAGATCCTAATATTGAATTATATAGTAATTATTGTAAGTTTATAAAACATGAATCATAATGGAATCAAATAACATGAGCCTTGGGAGGATCGCATTGGAAGGAGACATTTATTTTTTGTTATACGTATAATCATAAAAAATATTTTCCATTGTCAAGGATTTCTTATAAGACTATCATAGTGGGTTGTGTTCACTCCCTATTCTATCTTATGATTAGTGAACGTTCCATCCCAAGAATATTTTAGTATATATAATACCTTATTTAATTGGGTTCACACCCCATTCTAGGCTTTATTATATCTTCAGATACCATCCATTACCCAATGCATTAGAAGGATATATAATTTTGGTCCCTTAGATCACATAATCATAACCCATTCATATGTGTTCCCCATGATCGAACGTCATTCATCATATATAATAACCCATGGAACTAAAAAAATGTTTCTATAAAATTTCAACATTCTATCACAACAGAACCCATTGAAAATGAATAGGTTAAATAAATATATCATAACCTTAATAAATAACGATTTAGAGAATGAATAATTATTAAATCATTCAATCATATCAATTTTAAATCATATGTAAAATAAATGTATGTTATCCTAAATTCAAATTAATTTAATATATCACTTGAAATATTTTTTTATAAAAATTCTTTTTTCATATTGAGATCACTTTTGTAAAATAGAAAATTTTACACCAATATTATGGAAAAAATTATATTAAATGAACTTTGGAAGCATGTAAAGGTATATTTAATTCATTGAATAGTCAAAATGTAAAGAAAGTCATTTCATTTTGTGTGTGTTAAAACAGATAGTCACTTCACATTTTTTACAAAAAGTAAAAAGTATCATGTTCAGAAAAATGAAATGAAGACTCATTTAAAAAAAAATTATTGAGATTAAAATACGTGTACAAATGAGATAAAACATTATATTATAATATAAAAAATATTCAATAAAGAAAATAAAATAAATAATGGACATGAAAGAAAAAGATTCCTAACAAATGAGAAAATAAGATCTATTTTTCATAAAAGAAATTTCGTTGTCATTTAAAGTAACAATGATTGGAAAATTTTAATATTACTTGAGAATATAATGGATATACATAGGAGAATAAAATTAAATGGGTTTTATATTAAATGATCATATAAATTCTTTAATTTAAATTAATGAATAACCCGCCACGATTAAAATGAGATTGAAACATAAATCCCTTACCACATTGTAAACAATAAAATAAAAAAATCATGAAATAGTGAACTTTAGATGGATATTAAAATCCCAAAAAAATATAATTATAAACATCATAAAATGAATTCATGGAAAGTAGATACACAATATAAAAGATACATGTGTTGAATATAGAATTCATCTCACTGAAATAAAAGTGAGAAGAAAATACATTACATTTAGTTTGACTTGCAACAAAACAACTCGAACATCTAATATAATAAATATAAATTAATTATAATTCAATAAAATAATAACTAAAATAATTAAAATATCATATTTTATCCCCATATAACATTTCAACTTTAATTTATTAAAAATAGCATATTAAAATAAACTTTTATATATTTGAGATGTTTTATTTTTCCTGAGTGTTTCAGTTCAGCAGTTCAAGTCCTTCAAATTTGATCATAGTTCCATAATATCAATAATATAAATCATTATCTAAATGTAGTACATAATAATGATATTAATATTTTGATTCCTTCATAAAATTAGATATTGAATAATGATTTACTCCATTTATGGAGACAATAGGCCGTATGTTTACATTGACATTATTTTCATTTTCTAATTAAAATAATTAAATAAATATAAATATCATGTTATCAATAAATAACCATATTAATATCATTAATAACAAATTTACCCATAAAATATTACATTTTTACCATCCATATAAAATTTAAATGAAATAAATTTCATTGCTTCATGTAGGTGGTAGTTTATATGTACGCACAACGAAGTTATCATTTTCCAAAATATTGAAAGGTAAAAAGATAGATATCATATTATAATTCTTTAGGAAAAACTATGTAATAAATATAAAATATTAACTTTAAAGCCTTCATAATAATCACTATTTAGAAATTGTAATGTAAAATTAATTGTATCACTACGTGGAGGTTACAGTCCACATGTACAAAACAAATATATTTTATGTTTCCATTGGATACAAAAGAGGGTTAATAATGGTGGTTCCATAATAATAATAAAAATTTATTATAATTATGATAATTAATTTATTTATTTATTTGAATTACATATATTCATAAGTGGTATAAGAATAAATATTTTGAAAAAGTTCAGGTAGGATGATTTCCTCTCTTTCGATGGGCCTCCATTATATCGTTTATTAAGGCCCATTGTAGTGGTATTTTACAAAGAATAACAAATTTAATTCAATGATGGGTAATTGTAGTATATATTTAGGTATGTATTGGCCATACTAGATAATTCAATGTGGTGTATAGAAGAGAAATGAGGGGTTTCTTTTTATAAGTGGGGTATATGACACACTAAAATGTTCATAAAATATTAAAATATAATAATTAAATAAAACAAAAAAAAATCTTAAACCTGGACAGGTATCTAAATTTGGGATAGGATAATGATGAAATATGGCCATAAAACAATATTTTGAAATGATTATATGGATAAATTACACTTATCTATCAGTTTTACCCCAATAAACTCATTTCAACCTCAATCACGGTGGATAATTTTTCAATCATAAATAGAAAAACATTTACTTTTAAGGAAAAATTGGCTCATAAATGGAAAAGGGATAAATTTTATTCCATTTATCATATCAATTTTTCTTTTGAATTATTTTTATTATTTTTAAATAATTTATTAAAATGTTATTTTTTATAAATTATCATATAGACATTTTTGACACTATTCACTTAATTTGACAATAATGACATATAGATAATAAAGTAATTAAAATAAAAAATTTAAAAAAAAAATCAACATTATTATTAATCATAAAATCAGTATGACATATAATTTATCTATAAAATATTATTTTTGTTTTCTTTAATTATTTAGTCTAATTTTCTAACTTCCTTCCCAACCATTATGAAAGCGTATAATAAGAATTTAAGGTAATTATATAATTATTAAAAATTACAAATAAATTTTTCTAATGAAAATAATTTTAATTTTCTCAATATAACCTTTAATATTTATTGGAAACTTATTTTTATCCATATGTGAACATATGATAGATATTAAAATTGAAGTGAGTCAAATGTTTTATTTTTCATTACTAAAAATATTATATAGATCATAATAAAAGATAAATAGAAAAATTTTCACAATTTCATGTTTTGGATTATTAATATTTAGATACACCCATACAATGAAATATATGAAAAATTTTGGTTGATTTTGAGATCTTATCTCATCATTTTATCATTATTTTACCCATTTTTTCCTTATTGAGGTAACACATTTTTATCATGGTTACTATTCATAATGACCACAAATAAAAGGGACCTATTATATTTTTTGAACATAATGATTCCAAATATGGTATCATTTTTTAAAGACACAATATCTAGTTGTTAAATAAATAAATTTTCATCTAAATGTATAAAACGTAATGAAAAAATGTTTTTAGAAAAAATATATTTTTAAGCATTAAATTTTACTTATATCAAAATAATTAATATTTATAATTAAAATAGAATTAATTAGATTATTATAAATCAAATGGATCACAATTATGTTTAATATCTTATCCAAAATATAAGTATCATTTAAAATTAACTTATTTAACCAAAATAAACAAGAGTACTCGAATAATCAGTATTTTTAACTATTCACGAAATAATCAATCATTTTAGAAAAATCCCAAAATTTATATGATTATTTCTAAATTTTTGTTAATTTTACAAAATAATGTTAAAAAATTAGAAATTAATTATAATTTCTAGAAAAAATTTAACAAAAATGATTTTGGAAGAAAATGCATTTTTAAAGCAGAAAATATATTTACTAAAAATTGAGTGATTATCTACTAAGAATTAGTTTATCTATTTGTATTGAGTAGTTCCATTATATCTACATTTAAAAATGTGGTTACTCAAAATTATACTCACCAATATAATGGTCATTTTATAACATTTATATTTAGAAAATAACATTTTTATTATATATATTACTTTTTATAAAGCTTAATATTATTTTTAGGAAAGATGTTTGGAATATTATTTTTTCGAATAAATTTTTCTAGTGTTATATTCTCACCAATTAAAAAATTTCACCGTCAATATTTTACGTTGGTCATTAAATGTTTAATATTTGAAATATTATTGTTGAAAATGAACATCTTACAGAGGGATAATAAAACATCATTTGAAAAGAGGGAGTGGGGTACATAAAGTTTACTTGGAATAAAATTTAATTCGGTTCCCAACTAAAAATAATTTTATTGGAAAGTTAAAATATATACATTGAAGAGAAAAATAACAAAAAAGGACTAATATATAGTGGTGGGTAACATGTTCTTGGGAAATTTATTGTCCACAGAACTATAATAGAGTGAGGGGTGAAATAAAGTGAAATTATATATAAATGAAAGTAAAGGATAATATTTTTTAAGATCATTTTCCAAACTATGAGATATTATAATACTATCAAGATAAATATCATGTAAAATTACAAATAATAGATAATTTATCAGTTCATAGAAAAAATGTCATCATTTTCTTATGTTTTGATCATTTTCCATTACATCTCTTACTTTAAGAACTGAATTTTCAAAATGAATTTTTTTATTCCAAAAGAAATTTAATTAACTTTTAGGGGATCATATAAATCATAAAATAAAGAAAATTTATATTTTATTACTTTAAATATTTAACAAAAGTAAGATAGTTTGCAAAATTTATCCAATATGGATAAATATAATAGATTTATCTAAAAATCCTGAAAAAAACAAGCAGATTTCAACATAATTCATTGCATAAATAGTGAACCTTAAGGATCATCCCAAATATTTCTAACTAAATTCAAAAACAAAAAAAAAATGAAATATTTGATCACATTTTCTTCAATATATACTATAAAATTTATCCGCAAATAAAATAATGTAGCTAATGAAGTCACAAACAAAACATGTGAATACCATTATAATATATTATCTTAAGACATTCTAGTCCTTTCCCAATATAACTTGAATCACTATAAAAGAAAAATGGAATAATAAATTTTTCAAAAAATGTAATCCATCCTTATTCACCAAATAAAGTCATGACCCATTTAATATTTTCCATAAATCCAAATAATTAAATAAACTTCCCAAATAATCACCTAAATCAATTTTTTCATAAAATCATAATCCAATTTCAAGGACACCAATATTATCCCATTTACATTAGCAATGTAAATAATCCATTTATCTGAATATACATAATTAATTCAACATAAAATGTATATTAAGTGTTACATTTCATTTAATCATTCATTCTAAAAAAATATCAACATACCACTAAATCACATTTATTAGATATCTGTATCATTCATCATATGATTTCAAATCATTAATGAAATACTACTATAGAACAATACTTAGAAATTTCATAACATATGCTACCTGATTATCATTGATATGGAAGTTTTACAATATAATTCTCAAATCCCTATCCATAAAAACTCCAATAATTCCATTAAAATGATTAGAATAACTTATTCACTTCCTCGATATCGGAGTTAGCTCTTGGATTTGGGAATTAAATCAGATAATTCCCATATTCTCTATTAAGACCCATAGATTTCAAGGAAATTTTTTTAAAAATTAGTGGGGATTTTACGAGTACTTAGTTTCTGACGACACTTGATTCCAAGGCCCGGTTTGCCCGGAATCAATTTTCAAAGTTTAGCTCGGGTACGTTCAGTGAACGAACGAGTGGGTTTTTCTAAATTTTGAACCGGTGATAGGAATTAAAATCCGAGGGCACCGATGAATTCATAGCACCGGGATTCTCTTAGCCGAAGCTTAACTTCGGCCAGCAAGGACCGAGAGGAAAAGTTATTTTCCAGACCATTCGAGAAAAATAATAAAATAATTTAAATGAATTATTTTATTTTTCCTTCCCCCTTTATGGGTGGCGGGGTGGCGACAGGGCGGTGACGATTCACATCAATGAGGCTCATTAATGGATCATTAAACTCATTGCGTAACGATGCTTTAATGAAACCATTATGGCAACGTTGTGACGTGCTCCTTTATATATTTTGTCAAATTGAGAATACGTGGAGAAAAGAAATTGGAGGATTCTCTAGCGAACCTCTGACGGACTTCTGCCCCAGCGAAGAATGAAGAATACCGACAAAACCTCTTCTTCTTCTATTCCTTTCGAATATCAGAGCCGGAATTCGACACCGACACCTCACCCCCCCATGAGGATGAACGCGCAACAACGAACTACTACGAGGTAGGGGATTATTTTGAGAATGTTAATATTCCCATGTTCATTTTCCTATAAAACAAGAACGCGGATCAACTCATTACTAAGTTGATCCTCGAATTTTATTATTTGCGGGTTGGGGATTATTATTATTTTTGGGTAAATTTTTGGGAATTAAATTAAATCCTATCTAATTTTTTGTGCCTCGTTTGTCGTTGACATTATTGTTGTTCGACCCTTTTGTTATCAACTAATGTGGAGGGCGTGGGGCGAACAAACACGGTCGGCGACCCTCTGCAGTTTGTTTGTCTATGCGCGAGTTGACGGGTGGCAATGGAACGAGACCGAAACTGCATGTGGAAGTCGTCACAGTGAAGAACGGGTCTTGGGAGAGCTGCAGGCGCAGATGGTGGGAAAATCAGACCACCGGATCGCGTCCGTTTGTCCGCGGAAGGTGCTGCCAGCGTGCCATTGGCAGGAGCCGCCACGGCTGATGTCGAGGAGGCAGGCGGCCTGATTCCACGGCCGTGTGGGATCCGGAGGAGGATGCGGTCCCACCACGTATGTGGAGCGCAAACGAGGGGGGACCACATCCCCCCTGCTCGGCCCGCTGTATGAGCCACAACCCCCCCCCCCCCGGCCGGGCCGGGGCCGGTCGCGCGGACCGGGATGGGTCGCGCCTAACCGGGTCGGGCCGCACCCAGCCGGGACGATCCGTGCCCTACCGGGTCGGGTCGACCCGGTTCGGGCCGACCCAGGGGAGGGTGGGCCAAGCCGGGCCGGGCCCAGACCCCCCACTTCGGACTATTTTTAGTCTTTTTCCCATAACATGGGCTGAAGACCTCCGATCGATGCACCATCAATTGTGTTGGGATCCTTGGATCGAGACGGTCATTTCGGTATATTACACTCAAGGTTTTGGAGAACCTTGGGTACGTCCGGGTTGGTTCGATCTCGAAACCAACTGGGCCCTCGAAGCGGAAACGCTTATAACTGAAGCTCCGGACGTCTGATTGATGTGCCATCAACATTGTTGGTTTCCTCTTTGTGAGACGGTTCTTTTGGATTACTCCACTCAAATTTTGGGCACAGCTGGAGTATAGTCGAGTTGGTTTTAACTTAAAAACCAACCGGGTCCCTGGGACGGAAAAGCCAATATCTCTCAGACCGGGCATCTAATTGACGCACCTTCTGTCGCGTTGACTTCCTATTGACGAGATAGAACTTTGTGATACATAAACTCTGGACTTCGTAACAGTTGATGTATAGAACCCCTTGGCTCATGGAGCGGACTCTCTCGGAATTGAGCATGCTGTGTGCGGGAACCCGAGAGCCTGCTGCGACTGCAACGATGACGACTGCACTTGGATCCTCCATTGGTTCGGTAGCGATGACGACCGTACTAGGATCCTTCGTAGGTTCGACGACGATGACTACTGTTCTTGTAACCTATGTGGGTCTGGTAGAGTAGCTTGTATTGTATCCTTTGTGCGTCCGAAAACATAGCTGGTCTTGTATCCTATGTGGGTCTGACAGCTTAGATGAATCAGTGGCTACATCTGATCATCTCTATCACCTTACGAAGTGTATACCTGGGTGAGCTGAGTCTTGATTCTCAATAATTATCATTGATGTGGTTTAATTTCTTTTCCTATGTGGATTAGGTTGTGCTTTCCTATGTGGACTGGGTTTTGCTAGGGCTTGGGAGCTGGAGCCAAATTGTAACTGATGACTTAAGTATATGTATGGGCATATACCTAAGTAGTGTTAATGATACTTCGTGATTGTATCTATCCTTTTTGGTTTATCCTTCGTGGATTCTGAGTTCTTCGGAAGTCTCAGGGTCCCTAATGAGTATCGTATACTCACCCCTGCACGGGCTATGCCCGCACTACGTTGTGTTGGATGTAGATGACGGAAATCACTAATCGAGGTCGAGGCTTGTGGAGCTGGACGGTACCCATAGGTGTACCACTTAATGGTACGTACACGCAACGTACGGCTAGACCGAGGAGCTGAGGAGACTATCTGTACCCACGCTTTAGGTGGGATTTCCGGAGGAAGACTCAGAGTTGCTGTTTTACTTTCTTCTACTGTAATTTCATTTCAGTTTTACTTTACTTTCGCTTGGGTTTGTATTCTGGCCCATTTACTTTCCAGCACTTACTTTTTTACTCAGTCAACTTAGTATTTACTTCGTCTTGTGTACTCTGTGGTGTTTTTTTCTTTTATAAAGGCAATGCGTTCCCTTATATCGGGATTTATTCCTTTGGTGCTAGTCGCCAGCCCATGGCCGATGGAAGGCGGGCTTGGGGTAGTCACGGCACGGGCCCTGAGGACGGGTCGTGAAAAATTAGTATCAGAGGAGTCGGTTCTACCGCAGAAGTCAGGACTCTGATATTTTCTTTCTCTCTGGAGAAATATTGTTAAGATTATTGAGTGTGGTTTTCAGTCCAGGGAGTCCAGAGTTGGTGGGGCGGCCGACTTATCCATACACCAGGACCCTGAATTCTGATTTCTGACTCAGTGCACGAAAACATTGATTGCATGTGTGTTTCAAAAGTTTTCTTTTTGATTACATTGTGTCATCTCACCAGGTATACTGTATTAATCGTGGCACACCTATTTCATTTTAGGATGGCCCCACGAAGGCAGCCAGCTAGGGTTCTGGGCTTTATGCGAGACGATAGCCCACTGAGTGACAAGGCCTCGGTGTAGGGCCCCATTACTGCGGAGGCATCGGCGGTAACTCTACCCTTCGAGCCACCGATGCCACCCGCCCCAGCGGTGAAGAGTGCACACTGCCTGAGCGTGTTTCACAAGTTTCAGAGGTAGAGGCTGCCTAGGTTCCACAGAGAGACGGATCCTCAGGCAGCCGAGGATTGGCGGGAGGCTGTCTTCAGAGTCTTCAGGTTGGTAGGGACGCCAGCAGACGTCATGGTGATCCTTGCCATGAGTCTCCTGTATGCAGAAGTAGGTAGATGGTGGAGCCTGATGCTTTAGATGCACGATGAGGCATCTCTTCTTCGGACTGACTTCGAGAGCCTCTTCCGCTCGGAGTTCGTTCCGGCCACTCTCCATGTGGTGCGCATCCAGGAGTTACTACAGCAGCGGCAGGGCAACATGTCAATAACCCACTATTCTATGAGATTTACAGACCTCTCGCACTACTCCACAGACAAAGTACAGGACCCATTCTTCCAGGCCCGGACCATTGAGCAGGATATGAGGTATGAGATCAGAGCTTCAACGATTCCACTTAGCATCCCAACTCAGGCTGGGGTCCTAGAGAGAGCCCTGCTAGTGGAGAGCTTTCTCGCCAAATAGCCATCAGTAACAAGACCCACCACAGGATGGTACGGAGCAGAGTCTTTCGCAGCTGGTAGTCGACAGACGACGTAGGGGTCCAAGCGGACTAGGCCGTTAGGTGGGTGACCTCAAGACATGGGTTCGGCAGTGCGGGGAACACGGCGCAAAGCTAGCCTTCCGAGGAGCAAACAATACTATGCATGCGGCGGGCGGGGTCTAATGGCTCGTGACTACCCAACCCTCCATGAAGATGAGCAGAAAACAGTGGAGGGACCTCCTAGGTAGAGGTAGAGGTTCAACCGTGGTGGTCTACAGGGAGAAGGCGGACGAGGCAGAGGAGCTGGCCTAGTAGTGGGTGGTGGATGACGCTTCGAGGCTCTACCACCACCACCACCAGGAGGTCACCCCGACCACAGGGAGCTGGCGGACAAAGGCATGCTCAGCTCTTGGTAGCATAGGATTACAACCACGGTGCACCAGAGATTATTCGAGGTACTATCTGTTTCTACTCCACCCTTGCTTTAGTTCTTATAGACACAGGTGCGAGTCATTATTTTATTGTCGTTTCCCTTGTTCAGAGCTTACAGAATCCGACGGAGCCGTTGGCTCTATCGTTGTGGCTAGAGACTCCTACGAGGGAAGACTCGATGATCACGTACTGGTGTCGGCAGTGTGAGCTTACTCTAGGAGGTGGGAGAATCAGTTTGGATCTTCTTGTAGCAGCGTCATGGCCTTACGATGTCATCTTGGGTATGAAATGGTTCTCTACAGTCCATTCCCAGATCGACTGTATTTGGAGCAAGGTGCGGTGTGTCCGCACGGATGGGACCAGGTTCACCTTCACCGGAGAGAAGGAATCCTTCACAACACAAGATGGACTCACGCAGAGGATAGGGCAGCCGATCACACATCAGTTGGCTAGTCTCATCCTTGGAGTAGTCGACGTGTAGAGTCCGAGTTTTCCTGTAGTGGTGGACCAGTATGCGGATGTTTTTCTTGACGATGTTCCAGGACTACCTCCTCGTAGGGAGTTAGATTTATACATATACCTGTATCCCAGGACATCACCAATATCCACTCCAGTGTATCGGATGGCTTTTTCCGAGCTTCGTGATCTGCGATTACAACTGGAGGACATACAGGGGAAAGGTTTCATCAGACCCAGTGTTTCACCCTGGGCTTCTCCAGTCCTTTTCGCCAAGAAGGCGGATGGGCTCTTGCGACTGTGTGTTGATTACCATCACCTGAACCAGGTGACCGTGAAGAACATATATCCACTTCTGAGGATTGATGATGTTTTTGATCAGCTCAAGGGAGAACGTTGGTTCTCAACGATAGACTTCAGGTCAGGCTATCATCAGCTCCGAGTTCGGGATGAGGATGTGCAGAAGTTGGCCTTCAGGTGTCGGTATGACCACTAAGAGTTCTTAGTCATGCCCTTCGGTGTGACCAATGCTCTAGCAGTGTTCATGAATCTCATGAACATGATCTTCCAGCCCTACCTCGATTGGTTTGTTGAAGTCTTCCTTGACGACATACTAATTTACTCAACGAATGAGGAGGAGAACGCCTACCACTTACGGGTTGTACAAGATACACTCCGAGAGCACCAGCTTTATGGTATGCTCTCAAAGTGCCAGTTCTGGTTTCGAGATGTCCACTTCTTGGGGCAGATCATCTCTAAGGCTGGAGTTGCAGTGGATCCCAAGAAGGTCGAGGTGGTACTTTCTTGGGAGCCACCCAGGAGTGTGACGGAGGTGTGGAGTTTCCTAGGTCTAGTTGGGTACTATCGGAGATTTGTTCCAGACCTCTCCAGAGTTGCAGTACCACTTTCAGTTTTGATGAAGAAGGGAAAACCGTTCGTGTGGTCAGATAGATGTCAACAGAGCTTCTAGGAGCTGAGGCGGAGATTGACCTGTGCGCCCATCTTGAGTCTGCCGGAGGAGGGCATAGGGTACGTATATTACTGCGACGCATCAGGGACTAGACTTGGGTGTTTCTTGATGCAATAGTGAGCATTGATCTCTTACGGTTCACGACAGCTGAATCTGCACGAGCAGAACTATGCCACCCATGACCTGGAGTTAGCAGCAGTGGTCTTCGCCCTAAATATGTGGAGACACTATCTGATGGGCGAGTGCTTTACAGTATACTCTGACCACCAGAGTCTCTGGTAAATCTTCTCACAGAAGGACCTGAACCTGAGATAGTGGTGATGGCTCGAGTTCCTCTAGGATTATGACTTTGATATTTTCTATACTCCTGGGAAGGGGAACGTTGTGGCTGATGCTCTTAGCAGGAGATCGTGAATTCAGCTACTTGGAGAGATTACAGAGAAGTTAGCCGCTTTTCAGATACCCTTCTTGGATAGTGATGGGGTAGCCTATCTTTAGTCCCTCACAGTCACTCCACCACTACTTCAGGGGGTTAGAGAGGCACAGTGTGTGGATGTGGACTGTGAGATGCGACGAGCACAGATATCCTCAGGACAGGCACCTGATGGATTTTTTGTAGGAGGAGAGCACATCATCCTTTTCAGTAAATGCACCATGGTACCAGTTACACTACAAGAGGAGGTGATGAGGGAGTTCCACACTTCCCATCTAGCAGTATATCTTGGAGTAGCGAAGATGTATCAGGACCTCAGATGACAGTACTGGTGGCCGGGTATGAAGAAGGTTGTGGCATGATTCGTTTCTCGATGCCTCACTTGTCAGTAAGTGAAGGTAGAGCACCAGGTACCTGCAGGCTTGGTACAACCCTTAGAGGTCCCGGAGTAGAATTGGTATGGGATATCCATGGATTTCGTGATGGGGATTCCACTTACATCCAGAGGAAACGACTCCATTTGGGTGATTACAGACCGACTCACCAAGTCATCCCACTTCTTACCTATTATAGAGAAGGGCTCAGTAGAGAGCTTAGGATGTCTCAACATTCAACAGATCGTATGGCTTCATGGTGTGCCATCGTCTATCATATCTGATCGAGATGCTCGCTTAACTTCCCAGATTTGGAAGGGGTTGCAGGAGGCCTTTGGGACGCCGCTACACCTAAGCACTGCCTTTCACCCACAGATAGATCTCCAAACAGAGAGGACCATTCAGACACTCGAGAACATGATCCGTGCATGTGTCCTTGACTTTGGTCGTAGTTGGGAGGATCACCTACCCTTGGTGGAGTTTGTATACAACAACAGCTACCACTCCACCATCGAGAGGTACCATATGAGGCATTGTACGGCCGACCGTGCAGATCACCTCTGTGCTGGACAGACCCTTTGGAGTCAGCACTTGTAGGACGAGAGATGGTCTAGTCCACAATAGAGAAGGTACAAATCATCCAGGAGCGGATGAGGACTGATCAGAGGCGACAAAAGTCTTATGCTGACAGGAGGCGGAGACCACTGGATTTCGAGGATGGCGACCACATTTTCTTACGGGTCTCACCTCGACGTGGATTATGAAGATTTTTATGGGGTAGAAAGTTATCTCTGTCCTTCATCGGACCATTACAGGTTCTCATCAGGATAGGCAAGGTGGCTTATCACTTTGATCTACCAACTCAGTTGCACCGGGTGCACGACGTCTTCCACGTATCTCAGCTGAGGAGATACGTTCACGACCCGACGCATATCATCGATCATGGGGAGCTAGATATCAATGATGGGACGACTTTTAAGGAGGTCCCGGTGGAGATCGAGGATTGATAGGAGCGAGTCCTACGTATAAGGTCAATTCCTCTAGTGCACATCAGGTGGCAGCATGAGAACCTCCAGGAGAGCACATGGGAGCGGGAGGCTCAGATGCGTGCTCAGTACCCTCATTTGTTTCTTTAGTTTATGATGTAGATTTATGGGGACGTAAAGCCGTAAGGTGGGAGTATTGTAAATACCTGTAACTTTCCAGGAATTTTTTCTAAATTTTTTGGGATTTTACAAGTGCGTAGTTTCTGACGGCGCTTGATTCCGAGGCCCGGTGTGCCCGGAATCAATTTTCAAAGTTTAGCTCGGGTACGTTCAGTGAACGAATGAGCGGGTTTTTCTAACTTTTGAACCAGTTCTCGGAATTGAAATCAGAGGGCACCGATGAATTTGCAGTGCCGAGATTCGCTTAGCCGAAGCATAACTTTGGCCGGAAAGGGCCGAGAGGAAAAGGTATTTTCTGGAACTTCGAGAAAAATAATATAATAATTTAAATGAATTATTTTATTTTTCCTTCTCCCTTTATGGGTGGTGGGGCGGCGATAGGGTGGTGATCATGCACATCAATGAGGCTCCTTAATGGATCATTAAACTCATTGTATAATGACACTTTAATGACACCATTATGGCAAAACTACGACGTGCTCCTTTATATATTTTGGCACATCGAGAATATGTGGATAAAAGTAATTGGAGGATTCATTGGAGAACCTCTGATGGACATTCACCCCAGCGAATAATGAAGAAGGCCGACAAAACCTCTTCTTCTTTGACGCCATTCGAATATCGGAGCTGGAAAGCGATGCTGACACCTTAACTCCCCCTTGAGGACGAACGCGCGACAATGAACTACTAAGAGGTAAGGGTTTATTTTGAGAATTTTAATCTTCCCATGTTAGTTTTACTCTAAAACAAGAATGCTGATCAACTCATTTTAAAGTTGATCCGCGAATGTTATTATTTGCAGGTTGGAGATTATTATTATTTGTGGGGAAATTGTTGGGAATTGAATTCAATCCTAACTAATTTTTTGTGCCTCATTTTTCATTGAACATTATTGTTGTTCGACCCTTTTTTTATCAACTAACGCGGAGGGTGCAAGACAAACAAACACGGCTGGCGACCCTCTGCAGTTTGTTTGTCTGTGCGCGAGTTGACGGGCGACAATGGAACGGGACCGCAACAGCGTGTAGAAGCCGTCGCAGTGAAGAACGTGTCCCGGGAGAGCCGCAGGTGGAGACAGTAGGAAAATTGGACCACCGGAGCACGTCCGGTGGTCCGCGGAAGGCGCTGTCAGTAGGAGCCGCCACGACTGAAGTCGTGGTGCCCACCGTGTCTGTGGAGCGCAATGGATGGGGGACTGTGTCCCCCCTGCTCGGCCCACTGGCTGAGCCAACCCCCCCCCCCCCCACAGCCGGGCCGGGGCGGGTCGCGCGGACTGGACTTGGATGCGCCCAGATGGGCTAGACCCAGACCTAGGTCGGGTCCACCCAGTTCGGGCCGACCCTGGGGGGCTTGGGCCGGGCCGGGCTGGGCCCAGATCCCCCAATTTGAACTGTTTTCAGTCTTTTGCCGATAACATGGGCTGCAGACCATCGATCGATGCACCGTTAGTTGCATTGCGATCCTTTGATCAAGGCGGTCGTTTCGGTATATTACAGTCAAGGTTTCCAAGAACCTTAGATACACCCGAGTTGGTTCGAACTCGAAACCAACAGGGCCCTCGGAGCGGAAATGATTATAACTCGAGCTATGGACATCCGATTGACGTTCCGTTAACTTTGTTGGTTTCCTCTTTGTGAGATGGTTCTTTTGGATTAATCCACTCAATGTTTGGATACAGCTGGAGTATGGTCGGGTTGGTTTTAACTTAAAAACCAATCGGGCCCCTGGGATGGAAAAGCCAATATCTCTCAGACCGGGCGTCTGATGGACGCACCATATGTCGTGTTGAGTTCTTATTGATGAGACAGAACTTTGTAATACATCAAATATGGACTTCGTGATAGTTTATGTATCGAACCCCTTGGATCGTGGATGGGACACTCCCGGAATCGAGCATGTTGTGTGCAGGAACTCTAGAGCTGGCTGCGACTTCGATGATGATGACTGCACTTGGATCCTCTGTGGGTTCGGCAGCGAGAACGACTGTTCTTGTATCCTCTGTGGGTTCGGCAGTGACGACAACCGTACTGGGATCCTCCATGGGTTCGACGGAGATGACTACCGTTCTTGTATCCTATGTGGGTCTGGTAGTATTTGACTCTGTACATGTATCCTCTGTGGGTCCGGTAGAGTTACTGGTCTTGTATCCTATGTGGGTCCGACAGCTTATATGAATCAGTGGATACATCTGATTATCTCTATCACCTTATGAAGTGTATACCTAGGTGAGCTGAGTCTTGATTCTCAATCATTATCATTAATGTGGTTGACTAGCTTTTCCTATGTGGACGGGGTTGTGCTTGGGCTCAAGAGCTGGAGCTAAACTGTAACTAATGACTTAAGTATATGTATGGACATATACATAAGTAGTGTTATTGATACTTTATGATTGTATATTTCTTTTTTGGTTTATCCTTCATGGATTCTGAGAGACCTACGGGGGTCTCGGGGTCCCTACTGAGTATCGTATACTCACCCCTACATAGGCTATGCCCGTACTACGTTGTGTTGGACGCAGACAACGGACAACACTGATTGAGGTGGAGGCTTGTGGAGCTGGACGGTACCTAGAGGTGGACCACTTGGCGGGACGTACATGGAGCGGATGGCCGGACCGAGGAGCTGAGGAGACTATTTGTACCCAGCATTCAGGTGGGATTTCCAGAGGACGACTGAAAGTTGCTATTTTATTTTCTGCTATAGTACTTTCAATTCAGTTGTACTTTACTTCTGGTTGGGTTTGTATTCTGGCCCATTTACTTTCCAGCACATACTTTTGTACTCAGTCTACTTAGTATTTACTTCGGCTTGTGTACTCTGTGGTGTTTGTTTTCTTTAATAAAGGAAATGCCTTCCCTTATATCAAGATTTACACCTTTGGTGCTAGTCGCCAGCCCCTGGCCTATAGAAGGTGGGCTTAGGGTAGTCACAGCAAAGGCCTCGACGACGGGTCGTGAGATTATCTATATATAAGACATCAAATTACATGGAAATTCAATTCTCTAGGTCCATTATTTTTGCATAGAAATTATCTTCCCCTTCCTTTAAATCATTCTCTTACATGATTATTCCCACATTCTAGAAATAAGGAAATTAATCATTCTTTACAACATGATCATCGCCACATGAAATTCTGTAAAATTCCATTTTTCATATTATTCGGTTTATTAGGAAACTCACCCACATTATGGTTTTTAATTATATAATGGGAGATATTATTTGGAATAATAAAAAAATTTCACATTCTAACTCTCATTTCACTTGGTTTATCATGATGAAATCTATTTTTTTGTCAATCACATTCAATATTAAAAAAATTCCTCCTAGTTCCAACAATTTACTATAACAAAAAATCATAGTGTGATAAACAATATTCATAGCCAGAAATCATAAAAAATCATACATTTGTTTTCCAAATCATTAAAATTTATTTTAACTGAACAATCCCTTTGTTTTCACCTAGGTCATCCATGGTCAAAATGTATTCAAATACATAACAGTTTTTCATAATTAAATTTTAAATAAACCTTAGAATATCCACTGGGAGTGTTAAATGTAATGTTCGGACCCGCAGTCCACTTAACCTAGGCCCCGAGTCGATGGGTCATATGGCCTCAAGAGTGACTCCTCATATGCCAGAGGCTGCTGACTAATAGAGAGGGTTCATAGGTGGTATAATGTGGATACATTAACCTTATATCATAGTGTCACATCAGTTACAATCATATATAATCAACTGTGGAAGAATAAAATAAACAACTAGAATCAATAAGCTATGGAAGCGTAAATAAATGGAATGAATAATTAACCAAAAGAATAAAGAGATAAAAATGTAATATAATAACAAAATCACTAAGGTATTTTGAGGTACATATATTCATGTCATGATGATATACAAAAGTGTAATAGGGGTCCAACATATAGTAAAGCACAAAATGAAAAAATGTTCTTCCACTAAAGTTTCAAGAAAATTCTTATTACATTTCTCTTAAATTTCACCTATAATAAATACATATCAAAAACCTATCGAAATGATATTTTCATTATTCATACCTAAAACATTATATTCTCCTCAGGTACAAAAGGAAGCTAGAGTAGGGTGTGAGATAATAAACTCAGTAGGACACCACCAATGGTGTCTATGTGAAATCCAACCAGTGATAATAACTAAACAATGTGCTAGTATAGAAGAATAAGTAAGGAAAATATGAATAAATAAATAACCAAGCTTCTCATGTTCACAAAAGAAACTTGATGGCTCTACCAGCTTTGGCTCACATCCAGAATAGAGATCAAATCAGTCACTATATATGTATTAATAATGTATGTATATATAGTATAAATATATATTTTTCATCCACCTATATGAACCATGTTTTTGAAAACAATAGCGACCATTTTCTTATAATACTAGTGATGGCTACACTAGGGAATAACTTGTACTTCCATGACCAGTCTAATGAGCGTATAAACTCAAGCCAAATCATACATTCCCTGTATCCCAATAAGAGTGTGAGACATCATGAACCACATTCCGAATGGTGAATGAGCCATCATGTCATCACTCAAACAAGGATGTGGTGCATAAATCATAAGGCCCAACTAGTTTCAATGGTTAGAGACATCATGCTCAACACCCATTGTAAGGGATCATGATACAATTGTGATCCTCAGTCCCTTATCATTGTATCACAACCTCTATATATTTTATTATAATTGTAACTTGCATGGGATGTTGCCTCCCATCAATATATTTTTTATAGAATGTATAAATAAGAAAGTAACTATGAATATTCATGATTATAATATAACACATGAGGAAAAACCTATCATATGACTCATTAGAAAATTTTATTTCAAACATGGCTTTCCAATTCACAATGATCATTTAGGTAAATAAAAACCAGAAGGCGTGTATTCCCCATCATTTTTATTCCATTCATTCAATCCATTTAATGGAATTTAATTTATTTTAAATAGGAAAATCCATCATGATAATTTATTTCAATTAACTTCAATCTATTCAATTCTTTAAAACATGAAAGTTTTATTTATAAGGATCAATGGGTCACTTATGAGGTGATGTGGGAAATACGACAATTGCCTACTTAGGAAATTCCAAATATAAGTGGGCCAAACTCCAAAGAGGTACCTTGGGTTACACTTAACACACATGTCTCATGTTAAATTTCATTTAAAATCAATGTTGAGAACTAATAAGAGTACCATAAATTATAACTAGTTTACTATTATGGCTAATTCCACTTTCCATACCAATTGGGTGACCATAAAAGCTACGTAAAAGATCTAAACTATAAAAAAGGATGAATAGACATGTATTTAGGCTTAAGGATAAATTTTAAATGAAGAATGTAATTATAAAGGTATTCTCTACAAAATATGGAATCAGTCATAATGAAATAATTACGAGCCATCATAACACAAAGGGAAAATAAAGTGACCACCTACATCATGTGTATAGATGTCTCATTACTCGATATCAGAATTATATTTAATGTTGGTTGGGGGAAGTTTGAGAAATGTTCCAATGACCTTAAAATGGGTAAAATGAGATTTCACCTAAATAGAATGATGGATTCAATGGAAAACTGAAATATAAAGGGAGATTATTATAGAATATACTAAGACAGATTCAATGATTTTGACAGATCGAGAAATGGACATTGGATCAAAGAGTTGTCTCAATGCCTATCATAGGAAACTTTTATCTCAAAGGGAGGGAGAGGAGGTTATGTATGATGGAATGGGGATAGAAAAAGAGAAAAATATATTTATGTTTTAAAAATTGAAATATTTTAATATCACTACAATATTAGAGTGTTCACATTTCAAGCATGTGATTTACAAATGGTGAACAAACCATATGGATAAAATCCATTCCAAAAACTAGAATTATCGCACATCTATACACCTTAGGTCATGAAGTTATAGAAAAACTATGTGACTAAAAATTTCCCCGATCTAAAACAGCACAGTTGTAAAGAAACCATACGGGCTGGGACACATGATTTATCCAAACCATGTTTCGCGGCATTTCATCCATTTTTCAGGACCTTTGGGCTCTAAAAAGTGATATATTCTCCTTGGACCTTCCTTATTCCATAACACACATTTATTGTGTTGATTTTAAGTATTTAAATTGAAAAAAATATTCATACCTTTGTGAAAAAATGGGTCATCACAACCACCCCTCCATATTGAAACTCGTCCATGAGTTGGCCTTCTATGTTTAAAGAAGTATTTTTAGTAAAGAGTTCCATCCACTTAGATCGTTTATCAACATCCCATTCCCATGTATCAACCTATGCTCAATTGTATCACCGTAACACTTGTACCCTCAGAGCTGACCTTCATCAGAGTGTCGTCATGCTCTGATCCTCAATATGCGTTGGAAACTCACAGAACGAAAAATCTACATCCAATTAAACATGATCAAGTCAAAAGAAATGTAACTGTTTTGGATATTATATATGAAGCTATGATACATGAAAGAAAAAATTAATTGATTTGTATTTATGAGGAAGTTTCAACTAGTAAGACACACGTCTGATTTATTCATGAACCTCAAAGGTTATAACAAACCTCAGTGAGAGTTTACCCTACCTCTGAATACCCCTATGCCCTAACCTGGGAAAGACTTTCAAGAAAACCTAGTCTCTGACCCCAAAATTAAATGGTCTTTAATATCTATTGTAATATGACTGATGTCTAGACTTATCATTATACATGTTGTTTCTGATCATATGGACCTTCTTTATAGTCTTCTGCACTAAATGAGCTCCATGCATAGCATCTTCCCCTACCTCTATCCCGCACATAGGTGAGATGCATTTCCTACCATATAAGGCTTCATATGGATCCATCTTGATGGTATCCTAAGATTGGTTATTACAAGAGAACCCCATGATGGGAATTTAAATCACCCAAGTACCTCTAAAGTCAAAGACATAAGCACGGAGCATGTCCTATAGCACCTATATCGTATGCCATGTTTATCCATCGGTCTATGATTGATAAGTCATGCCCAAAAGCACCTGTTTACCCTAGGCCTTTTGAAACACCTTCCAAAACAATGACTAAAAATGAGCATCTATGTTAGAAATGATATAATAAGGAGCTCGATAAATATGTACAAACTCACTGACATACAACCTTTCTAGACTGTTTACCAAGAAGTTCTCTCACATAAGTATACAGCGTGAGACCATTGTTAGATGATCAATGAAAACAAAAAATATATCATTGCCAAAAGGTGATCTAGGTGGAACAGTAAAGAAATCCAACAAAACATTATCCCATTTTCTCTCAGGATTAGAAAATTTCTATAAAATCCCTGGTTATCGCTGATGTTCCAACATCGCCTATAGATAGGTGGAAGACTAAGTGATTAATCTTGAAGTCTTATGTTTCATAACCGGACACCACTAATTTAACTGAATATCCCGAAACATTTTGGTGACATAGAGGTGAAATACTCATTATATGGTGTGAAATTCCCACATTATCTCATCTCTAGTGACTATAGGGACCCATACACACCCATGGGACAATAGAGTATCATCCTTATCCATGGTCCAACTAGAAGATGTGTGATATTCTGAAATGATTTACCTTAAGACAAGAGATTTTGGATCATAGAACCACCTCATTATTACCCATTCCATAAGAGTAGAATTCACTGCTAAGCCTAAGAGGATAGTCTTACCCTGGTCTTCCTAAATGTTAACTTGATTATCTGAGATTCAATCCATAACCTTCTATTCACCAATGGATTCATAAACTACCTATTTCTGAGTCTTCTGGCATAGATCATCGACTATGGAATTCCCCTTTATATGAATGTAGGAAAGCTTGAAAAAATATGATTATAGTTACTGAACCCACCTGCACTTTCTGAGATTCACATCTCTCTATGTAAACATCTAATTTAGAATTATGTGATATATTAATACCAAAAAATTATCTCTAATTAGATAGTGTCTCCAAAAGTGTACAGTGTAAAATAAATCTGATATCTCGAGGTCATGTGTCGGGTAATTCCACTCATGGGGACTAAACTGATGAGACCTGTATGCAATGACTCACTAATTTTGCATCAAAACAGCTCCTAGCCTAATAGATAATACATCATAGTAGACAATATAGCTACTGGATATCTTTTTTAGAATTAGTATCTATGTGGAAGTCAAATATCCCTTAAAATTTTGAAAGGCTACTTCATATGCTTTTGAACATATGAATTTGAAACTTTTATTTTTAAATCTTGTAAGGTGTTCTTCAAGGAATAAGAAATACTAGATGTGGGGTCAGCAATATCCAAAAATTCCCTAAAATGTTAGATGTAAAAAACATTCATGGGCTGATATTAAGAAACTATAGCTCTCACATTCTCTAGGACTGTTGAAATTCATGACTCTGAGATGATATGTCCCATAAAGTGGACTTTCATGATCCAAAAGTGTCATTTACTGAGCTTGTCATAGAGCTAATACTCTCTAACTATATTAATCACACTCTCAAGATGGGTTTAATGGCCGTGTCTAGAGCATGAATACAAAAATATATCTTCTTCAAAGACAACCACAAATGAATCCAAATACGGGTGGAAAACCCAATTCATATGATCCAAGAAATATTTTGGTGCGTTCATGAGATCGAACAAAATAACTAGTTACATGTATAGACCATACCAACTCTAGAAATTTGTGGAATGTATATCCAAAATAATGACATAAACCTGATGATATCCCAACCTTAGATATGTTTTAAAATACCTTTTCTCCTTATAGATTATCGAAGTGGTCATATATTTTACGTAGTGAATACTGGTTCTTGATTGTGAGAAGATTATAATGATGGTAATCCAGGTAGAGCCAGAGGGTACCATACACATTCTTGAAAAATAGAACTAGTGAATTCCAATGATAAGTGTTGGGGTGTATAAATCCATTAGCCTTCACATCCTCCAATTTCTTCTTGACCTCTAAATGATCATTAGGTTCCATCATATGAGGTGTAATTTTCAATAGTTTTGCTCCTAGAACATGCTCAATGGTAAAATTTACCACTCACACTAGAGGTAGACCAGATAAGTCATTAGGAAAGACATACCTAAGATTATGCACTATAGGATGAGAAATATTGGGTTGTTACCCTTTCTCATTTTTGAATATATTGGAAATCTAATCATTCTCTTTATCTAGCCTCTACTGCTCTGTTCCAGCTCAAGTAGCTCAATCAAACCATCCACCCTTATGAACTTTCTTACCAAACTATTGTGATCTAAATGTCATAATCTGATGATAATAGTCAATATAGGGTTAATAAAGAACTAATCAATCCATCCTCATGAATTCATCAAATCCTGTAATATCCATAATGAAGATATTTCATAGGGAAAGGTAACCACCAATCTCAAGGGGACAATTCTTACAATAGTGGACGCCCCCAAAAGAGATACTTAATAGAGTTTATAGAATTATAATTTCATGGTAGTTCCCAATATTGAGTCACAGACTCTCATTGATTACCTCATCTATATATGAGTAAGATGCACCTCTGTCAAATAAAGAAGACACTAATGGGGAGGCTACTAGAATAGTACATTGTACAATAGAAGGTTTGGTTCTCTACTCCTCTATTGTAGGTCGAACTATATGTAACTAGCCTATACCATGACTCTGAGTAACTGCTTATCTTCCAGGAGGAAGCTTTCTCTACTAGCAATGATAATCATAAGTATTAATACCTCTTCCTTGACCGCCACCTCATCCTAATTGGCTAATAGTATTCCATCTTCCTTCCTGTCATGATCCTACTATCCCCGCTCTAGATCATGGAGTTGATGTAGATCCCCACTCTCTATACACTGTCAAAAAGATTATGCAGAAACACTGAATATAGACCATCCTACCATAGCATCTAAACTACATTCGATCATACAAGAACTGATTCTTCATGTGTCCCAGCTTCCTACATTGTTGACTAATCAAGAAGCTACCAACGTGAGGAGATATGCAATTTCTACCCCCATGAACAACCTCGAAGAAACACTTTATCCCAGAAGAGGAACCACTTCTAGATTTAGGTGTTGAAACACCATTACTTGTACAATAAAATTTCATCAAATATCAATCTATATTAAGGGCATGTTAGATGATTTCAGAAATAGTGGTCAAACTAAAAACATTATCCTTTGATTGGATTGTATAAATCATCCCATCCCCGAATCACCTAGAGTTCATAAGGTCATTGCCTTCCATAGTAAGAGAAACCTGGTACATCTTACTGAAACTAGTAGAGTATTCCATTACAAACATAATTCCCTAATGTAGGTTTAAAAATTATTTGTCTCTATCATCCCTTAGAGTTTAGGGAATGAAATAGTCATAGAAGACCATATGAAAATCCTCTTACACCAGATTGTGATGTTAATCCTCTTAGGTGATAACATCACACCCCCACTTGTTAAAATCATGTAAAATATATGTAACTAACCTGACCCTCAACTCTGGAGGCTTCTCTAGATGCTCAAATATAGAAAGTACTAATTCAATCCAATACTCTTCAATATGTGTTCTGCCATCCCCCAAGAAGGTAGGAGGATGCTTATGCTGAAACTCCCAAGATAACTCTTCCATACACAGGGAAGTTTAAACATTGCCCTAAATATTCTACAACATTCATAGGAAGTCACATGAGAACTGGGTGTCACTTCCCAAATCAGGTATATGAAGATGCTCTATAGGTGACATTGTAGGAGGACTCACTAGAAAGTTATGTCCCGTCACCTCAGGTGCGTGGTCGTTACTTCCTTCAAGGAACACGCCAAGAAGATGTCATGAAGTCATAATGATACAATTCCAAAAACACACCTAAGTAGAGATTTAATTGATTTAGAACATTAAATATTTGGAAATACGAACATTTATAAATCCTTTAAATAAAAATGATCATGCCTCTATATCTTCTCCAAAAGCCCGGTCTAGACGATTGAAAGAGACCAAAAATTCCATAAAACTTATAAAATATACCCCACAACAAGTACTATGGTCAGTTTCAGATCTATGACTCTGTTTGAAATTTATATGATAACTAATTTCACTTTAGATTTTATGTTCATTTTAAATTTTTTCTTATTTTAATATTTAAATCACTTAAAATGGTCAAATTAGATGGTATTCCACTTATGAACCATAATTGACCATATTACTTATATACCAAAATATTATATCCATTCAACTCATACAATAACACTTTCTTTCCCCTATGGCCAATGGTCTATGGCTCATCATGCCATAATTGACTTCTTAAGCTATATGATTTTACCTATTTACGAAAAAATGTTAGGTTAATGATGACAATTTAAGTATGAATTACATTTTCCAATCCCTATAATAATTTTCAGTACAATTCAATATAATAAAGGCACTAATAATATACAATAGGAAAATGCATGCTGAAAATACATGTAACATGGAAAAAATGCATGGAATATTAGTCCAGGTGTGCCTAATAATGATGCATGGTCTAATGAAAAACCCTCATTTCATAAATACAAGTAAAAAAATTACATAATAATCATATCAACATCAAGAACGACAAAATAACTATTCATCAACCAATGGTTAAGCCATATCAATTAGTAAAATCACAATCAAGAATAAAAAATTTTCATCTTAGGTAATTTGGGTTTTCCCTTTATATGTGTTACCTACCCCTAAGCACAGGGTAAATTCCTAATTCATTTAGCTAATAGTCTCCTATATAATTTCAAAATATTAAGACAAAGGAAAAATAATGTCTCTGATACCACTTTCTAACATCCCGACCTAGGTTCCACTAAACTCCCGCCCTCAGCCAGTGGGTCACATGACATCTAGCATGCCTCCCTATATGCTTGAGTCTTTTGATAAGCAGTGAGGGTGTAAAGGTTGTATGGTGGGGAGACTTTACCCACATATCATTTTGGGATAAAAAATAAAATCTGTTACAATCATCAACAGAGACATAATATAAAAAATCAAATTTAATAAATATTTGATGTGTAAATAAATAGATAGAAAAATTATGTAGTGAATAAAATATATAACAACTAGATATAATAATAAATCCACAAAGTTAGTGTAAGGTACATGTATGTATGGCATGAAGATATCCAAAAGGGGAACATGGGGAATGCATATAAAAAAGAAAAAAAAGAACAAAAACTTATCCACTAATATCTCAATAAAATGCTCATACCTCTAACCCTATGCTCCAACTATAAGACATATATATCTACCACCTATTGCAGGGCCTTTTCCCTTCTTTATACCTACATGATTAAAATCTTATTGGGCACCAAAGGTAGCCTGAGAAGGGTGTGATATAAAAATCTTTGTAGGCCATCATTAATGGTTTCTAGGGGTAATCCAAAGAATTATTGTAACTAAACAGTGTTCATGTATAACATAATATGTAAATCAATGAAGAATAAATAAATAACAAGGTTGCCTAGGTTCTAGAAAGACACTTGATGGCGTAACCTTCTTTGGCTCATAGTCATACTGGAGGTCTGATTAATCACTATATATATATTTAGTAATAATTTGTATATATGTATATATAGTATGATTATATATATTTAATCCACCTATATGAAATAAGTTTTTGAAAACATAAGTGTCCATATACCTAGAACACTAGTTTCGGTTGGACTGAGGCATAACATAGACATCCATGACCAGTCTAATGAGCCTTTAAGCCCAAGACGAATGGTACATGCCATGTATCCCAAATAATAGTGTGAGACTTTATACATGACACTCAGTATGTTGAGTGAGCTATCATGTCATCACTCAAACAAGGACATGCCGAATAAATCCTGAAGTTGAACTAGTGTCATTGGTTAGGGAAGCCATGTTAAACACTCGATGTAAGAGAGCGTGATACCATCCGGCTCAATAGTCCCTTACCATTGTATCACAGCCTCTATAAAAGCATATTACAATTATAACTAGCACGGGGAACTACCTCCCATCCATTTCATTATCTATCCTATATATATGATCATGTATCTATGTATATACATGTTTATAATATAACACATGGAAAAAACCTCTCATATTCCTGATTATCTAAGTTCAATTCATACATGGAATTTAATTCAAAATGATCATTTAGGTAAAGAATAACTAAAAGGCATGGTTTCACAATCCATTGTGTTCCATCCATTTAATCCATTTATAATCCATTTAATTAATTTAAAAGAGTTGAATTCATCATGATCATTCCCTTCAATTCAATTCAAGCCATTCAATTTAACAAAACATGTAATTACCATCTATAAGTCTTAATGGGTCACTTAGGAGGTGACATGGGAAACTAGTCAATTACTGACTTGGTAAATTCCAAATATAAGATGTCCAAACACCAAATAGGGGATCTAGGTTCAATTTAATACTCATTCCTCAAGGTAAATTTCATTTAAAATCTAAGCTAGGAACTAAGAGGAGTTCTAGTAATTTTAACCATTTGACCGTAATGGACAATTCCACATGGCACACCCATGGGGTGGCCATAAAAGGTATGTAAATTCTGTAAACTATAAAACAGGGATCAATAAACATGAATTAAGGATTAAGGATCACTTTTATATGAATAACATAATTAAAAAGGGATTATTTACAAAATCCAACATGCGGCACAATGACATAATTATGAGGCATCATATATCTAAGGTAAAATGGCATGACCACCTAACTCAAGGCTATAGACATTTCCTCAATCTTATTAGACATGGATTTGGAGCATGTTGAGAGAAATTTTATAAGTAGTCCAATGTCCCAAAAATAGGGAAAATGATCTTGAACCTATATAGCATGATGTATTTTAATTAAAAATGAAATAGGATACAGGAGGGTTATTGAATGTACTGAGATGAATTTTATGCTTCTAATGGATTGAGAAATGGACACTAGATCATATTGTTATCTCAATGACTAATATAGGATAATTTGAGCTCAATGAGATGGAGAAGAATATCTTCATGTCAGAATAGTAAAAGGAAAAGTGAAAATAATATTAAAGGTTTAAATTGGTAAAAATTGGAATTTCATCACAAAATAAGTAGGCACATAGTTTAGGTACATGGTTTACAAACTGTGAAAAAAAAAACAGTAAAAATCATCTCTTTCTCTAAAACCTACAGCTCCACATGGCCATGTGCCTCATGTTGAAAGGTTTCATAGGAATCATGCAACCTAGTCTTTCACCCATTTTTGTAGAATGTTGTGCTCTGAACAGGCCATATACGCTCATAGGACCTCCTTTAGGTCATAAAACATGTTTACCATGTTCAAACAGTGTATTAAAATTAAAAACCAAATGATTTTCACCTTTGTGAAATGATAGGTCATTACATCGAACATGTTCCACAAGAAGGGAACACTCACAATGATTGAACATGATGGTCGAGATATACTCAACCAACAATTTTATGGGTTTACCTCTAGATTAATCTTTACCAAAAATATTTCTATATGATGTATCATGAAAAGGATGTACTATTACTAAAACCTCATAATATCCACCTTTAAAAAATTACCATTTTATCTTTAACATTGACATATACCCATGGTTTTCATCAAATTTCTGTAATTCAAATCTCCAAAGAATTATTTCACCCACCATTGATACCAAGTAATGTGATCCTAAATATTCACACATAGATATTAAAACGTAATAGATGGATATTCAATATATTTTTCAAATACACCCCCAAGGATTGTAAAGGGTTAGTATCTTTGAAGACAAAATGTACAATCTTCTTACTTCATGAAATATCTTCAACATCCCTCATGAAGATATTCCCACATATCACACTTCTAAGTCATACTAAATTTAAAACATTTCTTTACAACATTGGAAAAGGAAATTTAATAAATGTTGAGATTAGATGCTTAGTGACGGTAAAAAATGAGATAACAATTAAAACATAAAAAAAAGGTCATGATGTAGTGATACCATGATCTTAACATTTAAAAATCCATACCCAATATAACATAGATCACAGGAATAAATCATGTCATTTCATAAGACATGAATCATAAATGAATCAAAAACCTTAGTCTTGAAGGCATAACATTGGAAAAGTAAATAAGTTTGTGGATTATAAATAATCATAGAAAATGATTTCATGAGTCAAGTATCACTACCAATACAATCATTATAGATTGGCTTCACTCCCAATTCCATTATATCATTAGTCATGGTTCACTCCAAAGACTATCATAGTAGATAGAGTCTCTTATTATGATAGGTTTAGTCACCATTAAAGTACGTATTATCTCATGAGATATACGTATTTAACCAATGAATTGAAGAGATATATAATTCTTGACCCACCATCCACATAATCAATATTTATTCATATGTGTGCCACAAGATCATATATGAATCATCAAATGTCATATGCCGTGACAAGGAAATGGGTTTCATAAACATGTTAACATTTAATTATAAAATAACAAATGAATGATAAATATGATTTACAATCCTATCAAAATTATAATCATAGACCATCCAAAGAAGGAATAAGTACGGTATCATTGGATCATATATAAATTAATTCGTATGTAACAATAAAGGATGTTATCTTAAATGAAGAACTGTTTAAAAATATCACCAAGAATATATATTTATGAAAAATAAATTTTCATTTCGAAATCACTTATTTAAAGTCTATAAATTTCCTAAATATTATGAATTAAATTTTAATTTAAAATATTCATGGATACTTGAGAAAGGCGATACAATGCATTGAGTAGGCATGAAAGTGTGATATTTTTCTCAATCTAGGTATGTTAAAACAAAAATTCCTTTCTGAATTTAGGTAAAAATTCAAAATTATCACATATATATAATTGAAATAATATTCCTTAATATAGGTAAAAATTACTCACATATTCTTATTATAGTATAAAAATCCATAAAAATTAAATATAACATGGACATGCAAGAAAATGCTTCCTGACTAAAGAAGAAATAAAGTTTTTTTTCCTAAAATAATTTTCCTGGTCATTTTTTATATCAAATAGAAGAAAATGTTACTATTATATGAAAATATCATGGATGAATAGTGGATACGAAAACTAAAAGGTTTTATCATAATAGTGTGATATAATTTCCTTCAATGTAAATTCATAGATAAACCATCCTAATTAAAATGAGATAGAAACACAAATATGTTATTACATTGGAAACTTTACAATAAAATAATATATGATGAGAAACACTTAGATGGATATTTAAATCACCATAATTTTAATGAGAATAATAATAAATTAAAATCATGGGTATTACATAAACTACATAAAATTTAGATGAAAATAAAAAGTGTCTGACAGAAATAAAAGTGAGATGAAAATCCCTTAAGCCAAGATTGAATTTCATTGAAAGTGATATAACATCATGTATAATAATTTTAATTTTTTTTATAACTCTAAAAAATAAGCTTATAAATAATTGTAATTTCATATATGATCCACTTATAATATTTCAACACCTATTTATAAATAATTCTTTATCAAAATAATCATTTTTATGTGACAACTGTTTTGTCTTTCCTGAGAGTTTTAGTTTAGTAATCATGGTTCATAAAAATTTCAGCATGGCTACATAATGTAATTAATGTTAATAATGATATAAATTTCATAAATACTAATTATTTTCATATTTATAGTTATATATATAATTATATATAAAAAATTATTCTCACCATTCTTAGAGATGATTTGTCATATGTATGAAATAACACTATATTCATTTTATAAAAGAAGATAAATATTATTTTTCCATTAAGAAATAATAATTTTTGTCTGAGTAGATTACTCAAGAGGGGGGGATAATTGAGTATCTTTAAAAAGTTCTGTTAAAATGTATTCTTTGATATTCCCCCAATATTTAAAATTTAATTTTCTAGTTATCTAGTAGTGAATTTATAAGAGCTTGACTATTTGATTGAATAATCAAAAGAGTGATTAGTTCTCAGTTATATAAATTTTATAATTAAAACAAATTTTGAAAGTAACCTAATAATAAAATACTATTATAAACTCTTTATAAGACTAACTATTAGAGTTCAATTTAGTTTTATGAAATATGTGATTAAATAGTGTAAAACTAAAAGGTAAAAACACAGTGGAAATAAAACAAGAGGTTTAGTCTCAAGTAGAGACTTAATCCTCTATACATGGTGATCACCTGCCCCAAATATATTTAAATTAATAAATAAATTGATCCACACCGTGGATCGGGGTTCACAACAGCACACATGCTTTCCAGGTCACAAGAAATCTACCATAGTTCTTCATGAGTACAAACTACCTTGTCCCACAAGGACCTATTCCAAACATATATGTGGTAGAAACAATTGTAAGAAAGTAATATTGGAAGGATATGTTGTATCCTTCAGTTTGATATAGGAGATGGTGTGTTCTTAATAGGTAGATACACACACTAATCAAAAGTATGTAAAAATTCCCACAACATAGAAAAAAATATGAGAATAGATTTAAAAGGCTTTATGTGTCTTGAGATGCACCTTTTGACTCTTTAGATGCAGCTGAGATGAAGTATGATTCATCTTCTGAAAGTTTACACACAAAAAAAGAGTGCCCTATTTTTTCTTCCACATATAGCTATTGTTCTGCAGGTATGTTTTTCTCTTTCATTGATATACTGAAGTAGTTTTTCAATTCTATGTTCATCTCGATTGAGATTTCATTGTGTGCTCTTCTTTTTGTTCTTGAGTTCATAGTGGTTTCATAATAGATGCAGTTGTTATTCAGTATATCTCTCTCTCTCAGGCATACACCACCTTATATCTTCTATTCATCTTCTCTCGTTAAAAGTTCTTCTTATTTTTTAGGTCCGACAAAGATCATGTTCTTTCCATGTTCATAGGTTCATCGTACCTCATACTGTCTACTAAAAGTTATAAAAGAGACTTTTAAATATGTAAGTATCATTAAATGACACAAATATGACCATTATAAATAATATTAATAAGTACATATTTAAAAAGTCTATCGGTGACTCGTCTATCAGTGTCTCATTTTTTCTGTGTCTCAACCCATCGGTAAATCATTTTGTCAATCTTTCCATAAATTAATGAATCATTACATCGGTGACTTTTTCAATGGAGATTCATTCATTTTTTCATTGAGAGAATTGATCTATCAATGATTTATTTCAACTGACGATGAGTCCTTCCTTCAGTAATTAAAACAGTTTATCTATTGGTGACTCATTTCAACTAATGATGAGTCATTGCATTGGTATCACCATGAAAAGGTAGGTCAATTGGACTGATGGTAGGTTGTATGTGTCAGTGAGTTATATGAAACACTAAGTCATCTACCTCATTGATTCATATGAAATGGTGAGTCATCTGTGTCGGTGAGACAGTTGATGAATCATTGACTCATATCAATGGTGAGTCCTTTCAATAGTGACTGATTCACATACCTAGAATATATGCCTATTTGGACTCTCTTTTAGCGAGTCATATATCTATCAGTGATTCATCTGTCTATCTTACAGTTCCACAAATTTAGAGAGTGTTAATACCCATAATTACACATGGATAATCAGTTATAAGCATGTTTAGACTTCAACACACATTAATAGTTATATTATTGAAATGATCTGATATACCAGATAATGCATTGAAATAATTATGGATCTAATTTGAGGTAAGATATATTTTAATATATGACATGATTTGTGAGAATTAAATCCATTATATTCAGATATTGTAGCCAATAATATATATGGTCCAACAATCTCCCCCTTTTTATGATAACAAATCATGAAAATATTAAGTACCATTAGAAAATGATTAATGTAAGCAACTTATACCATTCATAATGAATTAGTAATCTTCTTCCCCTTTTGGGATTAAAAAAATATGGAAGGTGAGAAACTAAAAATAGATAAATAGATACAATGAAATGTCATTTATAAGAATAATATCTTGAATTACCAAATGTAAAATCACTCAATCATATCAAAAAAATCACTCCACACTACTTGGTAGGGTTAGGGGATTCTTTCCCCTTATTATAATGATTAATGGATGACCTAGTAAAAGGGTGATGCTGAGAATTAGGAGGGTCTGAATAGATTTTCAGAGGATACAGTGGAACTCCTTCAGAAACTGAAGAATATAGGGTAGGTCTTTTCTAATAAATTAGTTGATGATGAGCAAGTTTTGTAATGATGGGTCTAATCGGAGATAAAGCATGAGAAACTAACATTTGACTTTGGGTAGTGACTAAAGTATAAGAACCAAGTAGTTCATCAGTAGTCACTACAATGGCTTCACTTTAGTCATGGAGATATAGTATTAATAGCTTGATGAACTCTTCAATTACTTCTCCACCATATTAAATTTCCTTTTCAAAATCATCTTTTTTTTCTATGAACTTTTCCAACAAGGCGGTGAATTATCTCATCTTTTGAATCTTATCCTCAAAATCCTTTTTCACTAGAGAAATATTAATGTTGGTGGCCAAATACTTAAATAGAATATTCATTTTATGCTTTGTAATTAATTGAGAGAAAAACTCATTAATCCTTTTGGTTAGATCTTCCTATGTTTTTAAAGCACTCCTTGTATAATAATTCACATGGTCATGCACCTTATCTAAATTAACCGTAACCATGGAAACACAAACAATTAAGGCTTGAAACTCTTCTTTCGAAACTGAAATGAAAGTAGCAAGATCCATAAATTATGTAGATTGAACTGGTGGAGAAGAGGACGAAGCAAGACAAGATGAGGAAAGATCCTTAACTTTTTTTCTCAGTTTGTATAAATCTAGCTCAATAAAAAAAGAAATGTGATTATCATGTTCTTTCATGAAACTTTCCATGGTATTCCGGTACTTGGTGGTTAAAGCATTGATGCTAGTGGTTAAATTCTTCATTTCATTCCTAATATTGATGTTTCTTGTCAGAATTGTTCTACATTTAGATTCAAATTTTTCTGAATCTCTTTATCTCCGTCATGGAAACTAAAGCAGAATTAGCTTCAGATACACTAGATGAGGCAAGAGTAGAACTAGAAGTTCCATCTTACTTTACCGCTTTAACCATAGACCTATTTAATTTTAAATTTTCATTTACCCCATTGTTCTCTCTATAGGATTCATCAATCTCATATCTCATCAAATATTGTACTAAGTATCTCATGGAGGAACATATGTAATTCCTTAATTTTTCAAAATTGTCCTTAGTACATAGTCACTAGAATAGGTCTCATCCACTGGTTCCCTTAAAAAATGTACAAATACTTCATCATTTTAATCTGTATAATCTAATACTAGTGCCACATAATCTCGATTCCTCACCCATTCATCCATTAAATAAAAATCTAGCGGTGTAAGAGTATCTAGCCTTACTCTTCCAATTTTATGATCTTCATCATCTTGATATACTCTTTCTTGAGGCTCCCACTCAATATCATCCTTCTTAGAATTTTTCTCCCCCTCACTTAAGGGTTTTTTCTATGTTTCTTCTATTTATGTAGAGTTATTTTTCTAGTATATACATCTTGAGCAATTATCTCGGCTAGAGAAACATTTTCATCATGAATAACACCCTCCAAAGATATACCATCATTAGATTCAAAAATATATATACTAAAAGCATCTAGATTCCCATCAGGATGATTAGATTCACTATCACTACCGCATTCACTAAATTCTTCGTTATCACCATATTTATTCTTTTCAATGCCATTTTCATCATCACGTTTCTCATCTTCTACTTCCATACCTGATTCTGAACCACTATCACCACTACCAGCTTACTCCTCTTCATCTTCTTATTCAATAGAGTCACAGACATATTATACACTTCCTTCAACTTCTGCCTCTTCACATCCAGTCGATTGGATAATAGGTTCATGAGAAGGTAAGTCCAAAGCCGGACTTTAAGGTCCAATGAGAACTTTTTATGTTGTTCCAGTTGTGTCTGGGTCACTTCTACCATCAATTGGTGGTCCCACATCTTAGATTGGAGTAGCAGGCTCCTCATCCTCATCTGAAGAACAAATGACTTGACCATCTAGACTGAGGCCAGGATCATCTAGATTCCCTAGCCTAACTAGATTATCTATAGGATAGAATTTTTCATACAGTCTATCTTCATCACTAACCCATTTGTTATTCCATGGGCTCCTATTAATTTTAATCTCTTATAGATGTTTCAACATAAGAATATTACCTTACATTCACTAACAACAACATCATCAAATTCACTGACACTACGTTTCTCCTTTAGCATTGCTGAAACAATTTGGGAGAAGAACACAAAATTTGTCTTATAACTGGGTTTTATCATATTATTTATGTGCACCATCATATATCTGCATTGATTCTATTTAAATCCTTTATGTATCAAATCCACCAAGTATATATCTTGATACTTGAGAGATGAAAATTATCCTTTCATGGGACTAATATGGTGCTGAATAAACATATATAAAATTCTGAACTCACCATTTAGATATGATGCAATGGGCCTCCTATGTTCCTCATTTCTAGTTAGATCATTCAATGTTGTCTCATAGAAAAAGATTTCACTTTATTGAAGATAATTACTTTGATAATAATCATATATTTATTCATGAGGAACATCAATATATTCATCCCAATATCTTGAATAGAAAGTTATTCTCTTCTATTTTTATATCGACATGACCCAGGAAAAAACACTTCCTTCCAACAGAAGTTCCGTATTCATGTAAAATTCATGTACCAACATTGAGTAGAATACATTCTCATTATTTGAAAACCAGTCAATCCATCCTTAATCTTTCATCCCCGTTAACAACAATGATGTACTCACTAAGATCCATTCCACCATCACTTCTTTCTATGAGGTTATAACAGGGTTTTCTAGACCATGACTTACGGGAGATGAAGATTTTATCAATTAACCTTTATATTTCGTAGAAGCACAAGACTCACCATATTTAATAGATCGCTTCACATGCACCATCCCAATCAATTTAGTTTGGAGGTTATAAGGTGAAAGGTCCGGGGTAAATAGAGAGACCGGTGGCAAAGAGAGTGTAGTGTTGAAGGAATAGAGTGAATCGATTCCAATTTATAACATTTAGGGATTTTAAAATTTTGAAATATTGAAATCGTGAACCGGGTTTAATAAAATTATGGAAACAACTTCATTTTGGTAAAATTATAAAATGTACTAAAACAATGAGTCATCTGTGTTAACACGAAATTTGTTTCATAATACTAATGGTGTCGTCATGACAGCTCATTGGTGTGACAACTGTGTCAGTATGACAATGGTGTTGGTGTTACAAAGGGGTCAGTAGTAAAATGTTGCTGGTATGACAACAGTGATGGCATGACAATAGTGTCAGTATGATAGTGGTGTCGACATGACAAATTCACATAACAGGATCAAAGGAATAACAACATAAGGTCTTACTGATTGATTATTCCCAACTCATATCTGATGTAATTAATTCTTTCATATTTCAATGGATTTGTGAATATGTTAGCAAGATGATATTCAGTTCCAATAAATTCTAAAGTGATATCACCCTTTTGATAATGATATCTCAAAACATTATGTCTTACATCAATATGTTCTGTTCTAGAATGAGAAACTGGGTTCTTAGAAATGTTAACAACACTTTTATTGTCTCAATTTCTAGGTACATGTCATTGTTGATATCCATTGTCTATAAGAGTGTGTTTCATCAACAAATTTTGAGCCCAATAGCTACCAATAGCTATGTATTAAGCTTCAGTAGTAGATAGTGAAACATAATTTTTTTTCAAACTACACCATGAAACTGAAGTCTTTCCCAAAAAGTGGCATGTCCCAGAGGTGATTTTTTTATCTAACATGTATCCACCAAAATCAGCATCAGAATAACTCCCCATATGAAATTATTGTTCTTCAGGGTAATAAAAACTAAATTTATAGTATGTTTGAGGTATTTGAAAATTCCTTTAACAACATATAAGTGGTATTATTTGAGATTTCATTGAAAATGGGAACACATAGACACAATAAACATTATATCTATCCTACTAGTAGTCAAGTATAGAAAACATCCAATCATTCACCTATAAGTGATTTGATCACTAGATTTACCATGTTAATCAAGATCCAACATTCATGTAGTACACATTAGAGTATAATTGCTTTTAATTATATCAAAGCCATGTCTTTTTTATAGATATTTTGTGTATTTAATTTGAATTAAAATTATCCATTCCTAATTTTGAAAAATCTGAAATCCAACAAATATTTTAAGTTCAAACATAAAACTAACTTCAAATTCACTTAGCATCATTTTAGAAAAATCAATACATAAACAATTTCTTGATGATCCAGAAATAATATCATCTACATAAATTTTAACCACTAAAACATCTTTAGAAATTCATTTTATAAAAAGAGTGGGATCAGAAATTCCTTTGGTAAAACCTTTTATAATAAGAAAAGCACTTAGTATGCCACTATAATATATTAGTGCTTTTTTTAAACCATATAAATCTATTGTTAATTTGAAAAAATGATTTGGAAAATGAAGGTTTTCCAAACCAGGGGTTGTTCAACAAAAACATCCTCAAATATATACCTGTTAAGGAATTAACTTTTGATATCAATTTGATAATGTTTTAAATTGATATGGGTATCATAAGAAAGAAGGATTATAATAGCCTCAAGTCTGGAAACAGGTGAAAAAGTTTCTTCATAGTCAATACCTTCTTATTGACTATAACCAAGTGCAACCACTCTACCTTTATTTCTAGCAATATTACCTGATTCATCTACATTGTTCCTAAACACCCACTTAGTGCCTATGTTCAAGGTGTCTTTGGGTCTATCCACTAATTTTCAATCTTTATTTATTTCAAATTGATTAAGTTATTATTGCATATCCATTACCAAAAATTCATCTTTAATTACATAATTAATGTTTTTAGGTTCAAGATGTGATAAGAAATCTTTATGTTCAACCTAATTTCTAAGAGAAGCTCTAGATTCTGTCCCTTTATCTAAGTCTCCAACAACAACATCTAAAAGATGGTTCTTGAGGGTTCTAGTTGGTCTAGAAAATGAGTGGCTAGTAACTTAACATTCATCTACTAGTCCGGGTTCATCATGTCTAGATTCTAAAGAATTTACAGAACTGTTTGATTTGATAGATTGATTATCAATAGGAATATATGATTTTCCATTTATTCTTATGTTTGACATATCATTTTCAATGATTCTATGAAGGTCTTTGGTTTATGTGGATATGTTTCATCAAATTTGATATGTACATATTCTTTCACACACTTGGTTCTTTTATTAATGACTCTATAAGCTTTAATATAGGTTGATTAACCTAAGAAGATTCTTTCATCACTATTAGATGCGAATTTTTCAATATTTTCCTTTGTATTAAGGATATATACTTTGAAGCCAAACACTTTTATGTAGATAACTTTGGGTTTTCTATTGTTTCACAATTCATAAAAAGTCTTAATGAGAATAGGCCTTATTAAGACTCTATTAATTATGTAGCAAGGTGTATTCACAACCTCAACCCAAAAATAATCATGTAAATAATATTCATTAAGAATTTTTCAAGCTATCAATTTAGGGTTCTATTTCTTCTTTCCAAAAATCCATTTTTTGAGGTGTCCTAGTGAAATAAAAGTTATAATTATTTCTATTTTTTGATAAAAATGATTAAAATTCTAGATTTTAAAACTCATGACCATGATCAATTTTAAAAGATTTTTTTATAACTCCACTTAGATTTTCCATTATTTTAGTATACTTGGTAATGTGAGCACATAATTCACTTTTTTGAGCTAATAAATAATTCAATGTATTCCTAGAATAGTCATCTATAAGATCATAGACACAGTGATTCCCATTTATACTAAAAACATGAGAGGGTCCAAGCAAGTCCATGTGAAGCAACACTAAAGGTTGAGAAGTTGAAACTCCATTATTTTATTTTATAGATATCTTTTGATGTTTGCCATTTTTACAAGGATTATAGACTTTGTCATTTGGAAAATCGTTTTTGGGTGGGTCCTTGACTAGTCATTCTATTGTAAAATTTCTAAGAGAGTGTACATTATTATGTCCCAATCTCATATGCCAAATCCAAGACTCTTTATGAAAGGCACTTAAACATGAAATAATTTGTGAAACTAAAGAATCTATGTTAACAGAATATACAATTTCGTTTACAAAACAAAAAAAATACTAATTCATTTTTGTAGTTAAAAACATTGCAATCATAATTTTCAAATTTCACACAAAATCCATCATCATATAATAATTTTGAGATACTAAGAAAATTATATTTCAATCCATAAGCAAAAAGTACATTAGAAATTAAAATAGAGTTAGAGTAACCAATATGGCATAAGCCAATTATTTTTTATTTAGCATTGTCACAAAAGGTGATATATCCACCATTAATCTTGATTGTGTTCTTTAATATTGAGTAACATCATGTCATGTTTCATGAATATACACTATCCAAGTACCACAAACACTTGCAGGATCTCCTCAAACATCATTCCTACAGAATAATCGTCCAAAAACAGATTTTGATACCCATACTTGTTTGGGTCCAGTGACATTAGTAATCAATGATTTAGGTACCCACATTTTCTTTATGGGTTTCCTATAAGAATTATATAACATATTTTAGAAATAGACACTATTTATTCCAGAAAAACTAGAGGTAGTAAAACACTTTTTGGAATAGGAACTAGAAGCAGTATTTTGATATTTATGTAGAAGAATAAATTTTCCATATTTTTCTACAAAATGCATTTCAGATAGGTTTTTCTGTCTAGGATGCTATCCAATACGAGATGTTTACTTAGGAATAATATGTTTACCAATAATTTATGTAAGAGTATTTTCCACTTTAGTAAACTTTTCTAGATCTTTCTTCAACTGCTCATTAGATGTTTTTAATTAGTTGTTTTCTTTGTGTAGTTGAACATTATTTTCTTTTTCCTTAGTAAGTTCAGATATAATAGTTAAAGTAAGAGGATTTTGTTTCCATAAATATTTATATTTATATTTTAGTTCATTAGAAGTATCCTCCCTTATGTTACAGTATTCAAATAGTTAACCACTTGTCATATTTTCAGATCACTTACATTTCCAAAATAATAGGAATTGTGTACAGAGGAATCTAAGATAACCTCAGATTTTTTGACATAAAACACATATTTTCCATGTCATCTTTCTCATCATGAGATGATTTTGATTCACTGGATCTATCCTCAGAGGCACTCCGGGTGGCCTTCATAGATTTATTATACTTATTATAATTTTTTCATACTTCTTTTTTGTATTTTAATTTTGGAAAATCTACTTTGACATGTCCTATCCTATTTAATTTATAGCAGACATCCTCCTCAAATTTATTATTTCTTTTCTAGTCATTTTTTTAGTTTCCTTTGTTATCATATCTTTCTTCATAATTTGGCTTCCTAAAGAACTTCTTCTTCCAATATAATTTCTTGAATCTTCTGGCCATCCAATTCATCACTTCATCACTATCTTATATTGATTCCTCATTTCTAGAGATTTCAACAGAGGGAAACACCTTATATTTTTTCTTTATTCTTAGAGGTAGTAGTATTAAAGGCTAAATATTTCCAATTTGGATCATCCTCTTCTTATTTGGTGACTTTTAGCTCTTCCTCATAAATCATTAGTTGTCCAATGAGTTATTTTATAGGTAGTTTTCTTATGTCACATGATTATCTAATTGGGACATAAGTTCCTCTCTATCTATCAAGTAAGCATATGTGAATCCACATAATTTGTTGTTTGGTAGTAAAATATATTCCTAGAGAGATCATAGTGTTCAAATTTTCATTAAACTTGAGATACATGTCCACAATAGGTTCATCAGGCTTCACATTAATGTTATCATATTTAATAGTATATGTGTTAAGCCTTATTTCCTAAACACCATAAGTTCCTTCATGTGAAACATACAATGTATCCCTAATGTCATGGGTTTTTCTACATGAAAAACTTTCGTTATATTCTTATTCTCCTAAATAACTATATAATGAATTCATGGATTTTCATTTATTATTACAAGAAGTTTTATTTGGATCCTCCCTGGTAGTTACAAAAATATCATGAATCTTATATTCATCTACAATTGAAGACCAAATTTAAAAACCAAAAATTTCTATGTTCTTTTTCACTTTAATTTTCCATTGTGAATAATTTGTTTCATTAATGAATGGAGGTGTGTTTATAGAAGAACCTTCCAGCCAATTTTCCATATTAATATTTTAAAACAGTATTTTAAAGAGATAAAAATTTAGTATTAATATTAATTTTAGGATCTTTAAAATAAAACTAAAATCATTATTGAAAATGTATGAAAATTTGTTGAAAACTGAAAATTCACAATTCCATTGATACAAAATGTTGGTTGGAGTAGAGTACTCAATATGGGGTATAAATTTAGTATCTATATAAATTTCTATTAAAAATTATTGTATGATATTCCCCCAATATTTAAAATTCAATTTCCTAGTTAAATAGTAGTGAATTTTTAACAGATTAATAGTTTAATTAATTTCTTGAAGCAGTTGTTAGTTCTAAGTTATATAAATTTGATAATTAATTAAACTTTTGAAACGAACCTAATTAGTCAACACTGTTATAAAAACTTTCAATGAAAATTTATCATATTTGAAATATGTTTTATGAAATATGTGATAAAACAGAGTAAAACTAAAAGGTAACGACACAAAAGAAATAAAACAAGAGGTTCAGTCTCAAGTAGAGACTTAATCATCTCCACTTGGTGATCACCTTCCACCGAGAAATTTATTTACTAAAACGTTTGATCCACACACTAAATCGGGGTTCACAACAGCACACATGATGTCTAGGTCTTAAGAACTATACCACAGTTCTTTGTGGGTACAAACTACCAGGTCACACAATGACCTCTTCCACACTTATCTGTGGGAGAAAAAAATTTATGAAAGTATGCTTTGTAGGATATCTTGTATCCTTCATTTTGATATAGGAGAGAGTTTGTACACAATAGATGTAACATCCCAGGAAAATAAAGAATAATAAATTTTCAAATTTATTAATATTTACGAATTAAATATTTATTTTACTTTAAAGGGGTTGTTATGTTCGATAGCGTACCCGATACACAACAAAGAGTTTCATTGAAATCTTACGTTGCACACTAGTAATAAAATAATATTATTTTAAATGGTAGTTAACACATAGCCATTGTATTGGCGTGAATGGATAGAAATAACTAAAATATGATTATATATGTTTTTTAAATGTTTTTACATTTATCCAATAAAAGATAAAGGCTTAAAATATGGAAATAATTCAATTTTAGGCATATATACCCAAATTTTCACTAAAGGTTCACTTATCGCCTTTTGATAGAGAACCATCATTAAATATAGTTTTAATCACTCTTATACATTCTATTGGACCAAATAAAACTCTTCTTTAGAATCAGGACATCAAAATTTACTTTGTGTAAATTTTTGGTATTTTTCCGATAAAGTTCATTTTTTAAATGAATAGTGTAAAATGTTGTATTTTAATTCAAAGACTAATTTTAATCTAATTTATTATATGATTAGATTACCTTTTGAATTGGTTTTAAAGTTAAATTATAATATATTTTTATCATTAAATCCAATAGTGGTCGTTGGAATTAATTTCACTTTGAAATCAGACTTAAACTACTGTCAATCTTTTGATACTTATTGTTTCATTAAAACACGTTATTTTCTCTGACAGCAGGAATTAATTATTAAATTAATTAATGCAACTTATATGTTTTTAATTTTGTAAAATGGACTTCATTTTTGAATTCGGAATATCAAATATAGCTTAGGGTGATGTTTTGGTATTTTTCTGAAAAACTTCAATTTTGATTAATAGTGAAACCACTAAGTGACACTTATAAAAACTGATTTTTCATTTAAATGAAATTTTTCCAACTCTGTGTTTTGAATTTCAAAAATCCGACATACATGGTTGTCATTAAGAAGTAAAATTTGGTTCAATGTAATTAAAATAATTTTTTGGTGAATAGTAACTTTTAAGTTTTTAATCGCGATTAGAGGTAATTAGTGTAGTTTAAGGTAAAAATAATGTTTTAATAATATAAAATGAACATGACACATGTCCTACCATTATTGGATGTGTCATGGCCGACCAATAAACTATATGGGTCAGCTTGGGGACCTCATGGATCCACTTTGGTAGGAAAATAACATTAATATCTTTTTATTTAATGTTAAAGTAAAAATGTCGCAAACATGAGTTATTTTACTAAAACAATTTTTAAATGGGGTTATACAAGTCATATTTTTTAATATAAAAATTCATTAGAAATCTAAAAAGATTTCCTAAATAATTATATTTTTTTATAATTTTAGACATTAAATAAATTAAATTATTTATGGCACCATGATGATACAGCGATTACCTCATTATTTAATGATTTAAATAAAATGAAAAGATAATATAAAATCTAAGACCTACACTTGTCAAAAACCTATTGGTTGGGTATATTTAGAACCCTTATCACCTAATCCTTGAATTAAATAAATGTGGGACCTTTTAAATCCGAAACTCATATTAAAATAAAGTTACATTTCTTTACTTTCCAAGAGTGCCCCTCCTCTCCTCTTATAAAAGGCCCCCACCTCTACCACCTTACCCACACTTCCAAAGCGTTTGGCCGGGCCAAATCCGGCCCATTTTGTCTCTCCACATACCTCTCCTACTCCTTGAAGCCTCAATTTGGGCAGAAGTCTTTCCAAGGAAGCCTTTGAGCTCAAACCAAAGTGAGTTACCCGATTTTAAGGTAATGTCTTCACTTGTGTTCTTTTGTTTTATTTTGCTTCTCAAACCCCCTAAACTCTTTTTATTCATTTCTTTTGTAACAACACCTGTATCGTCTATATACTAGGATGTTTTTATAATAAGTATTCGAGCTACACTTACACACACCTACATCTAATGGTTAAAGAACATATTGTTTCTGTGGATGGAGAATTTCTACCTCCCGAAACGATGATTGTTCAACATTATTTTAACACCTTCAAAGGTGGCCATTAATATGAAACTATATTTATATATGATATATAATATGTTTATGCTTTTCTTAAGCTTATGTATTTTTCATTTTTGGAATACCTTTATGGTTTCCATTATGGGTAAACGCGATATCTTCATTTAAGGAAGTGCGGACTACCGCCCCTCAAAGTGATTTGATTCGTTAATACCATATGTGGGACATATAAAGGATGGAGTTAAGATATTATATATTATATTATACTGTAATTATAATATACCTTTATATCATTATGATTCCTTTCCATAAAATATGAAATAGAAATGAAAGCAGCGTTCATGCGTACGTACGACTTACCGTCTCCAAGAACAGTGCATTTCATTTCTTACCTCTAAATGTTATGTAATATTATAAATTCATGCATGTACTGGATATATATGATATATATGATATCTACATCCTGAATACAATTCTGTATATAATGGATACATGAACAACTTGTAATTATAAAGGGTTTATTTTTGACTCAAGTACCAATGATCGTTAAAATGACCGTTAGTAACTTAAATAATTACATATTGTTCATGACATGGAAATAAGTAATATAAATGTAATAATTAACTTGAAAAAGGTTCTTAAACAAGTAGAAATTAACTCAAGTTTATTATTCAGGAGATTAAAGAACGATCAAGTCAAGTCAGATACGAGGTAAGGGACTTCGTCTCAATCTCCTTTCATTGAGGCATATTTTTTGTTTTATACACCACTTTCATTAATACGGTGTATAAACCCCTTTGACTTTTACGTTTATTCAAAAGGAATATTTTTATACGAAGCATTTTACTAAACGAAAAAAGGGAATGTTTTTGTCGTACGTATGCGGTGACAATGACTTCTTCACCGCCGCGAGTATTATTCGGTCTTTGGCTTCCTCAACAAGCTGTAATGTTTTTAAAATGAAATAAATACCAAATAATAATTTATGTATTTTGGTCTGGAAAAGGGTTTTTATAATGGATTTTTTATTTCAATATATTTAAGTGATATATTGTGATCGTAGTGTGGAAATGTTTTCTTTCCACTATATTTGTTTTATGTCTTATGATTTTATAATGGTACTTGGACATTTGACGGGTGGTTATGTGATAAACCATATGATGGGTGGGGCCGTGAATACCATGATGGGTGGTTACGTTATAACCTCCAGTGCATTGGGTATGGAAGTCAGCCGTATGGCTATTCCATTAAGTGATATGTGTGGAATTTGATCGTATGGTTATTCCATTTAGGTATGTTTATGTACCAAGTAACCTTTATATGTTATGCGATCTTTATATAGGTTTTATGGTGATATTTTGGTTACAAAAGGGAAAGTAATGATCTTTTATCCAGTGAAGAGTTTTTACTACTTCATAAAGGTAAAAAGTATTAATTTGATAAAGTATACATGGTTTACTTTTTCTTTTGAAAAACTTATAGTTTTCCTTCATTGTGTATCCCTTACTCAGCTTTTTATGCTCACCCCAAGTTTTTTTGAAATGCTTTTCAGAGGACTTAATGTGGAATAGGGTCAAGGATGGGATCAAGGGAAAGTCATGCTAGCTAAAACATGGAACTAGACATGTTTCCTTTTAAGATTTTTTATTTTATGGAAACTTATTAAAAGTTTCTACTTTGCAATCTTTTAGATGTAATAGTTATGTCCTAATTATCTAAAACTCTAAACTGTGAAAATATCCTCAATGTGAATTATTCATTTAATTCAATATTAAATAATGTTTATGGCTCGGGCCTTATAGTTGGTATCAAAGGTCGGTTTAGAAAACTTTAGGAGTTAGAAAATTGTTAAATTATAAGTTAATTTATGGTATGACTGAAATGATATAGCATTTAAAGATTACCATGTTGCTTCATCTAAGATATTTCTGTGTTCATAATGGTTTTCTGCAGAGGAAACAAAGCAGCAATGTTGGGACGACATCAGGAAGAAAACAACCTTCCAAATCAGCAACCTGAGATGGTCGGAATCAGAACTGAACCGTTTGTTGCAGTGATGGCACAGTTGACTCAGGAAATAAATGGTGGTGGTATCCATGCACGAGATCAGTCAGCTCAACCGTAGAGGAACACGTCAGTGGTGGAACATTTCATGAGGCAACATCCCCCATCGTACAGAGGATCATCTAACCCTGTGCAAGGTGAAGGGTTGATTAAAGAACTGGAGAAATTTTTTTGATGTCATGGGGTGTTCAGAACATCAAAAGGTTAGTCTTGTTGTTTACCGTTTTGAAGGTGAAGCTGATCAGTGGTGTTCGATGTTGAAAAATATCAGGGATAGTGATGAGATTTATTATCTTCACTGGGACGAATTCAAAGGTATGTTTCTTGAGAAATATTTTCCTAAGGTATTTCGTCTTAGGATGGAAAAATAGTTCCTAGAATTGAGGCAGATGGATGACTCAGTGGATGCTTATGAAGCAAAGTTCACTCGATTGGAAAGGTATGCTCCAAACATCATACGAGATCTTGATAGTAAAATAAACAGTTTTTACTCAGGGTTAAAGCCATGGTATCGAAGGTCATTATCTTATCGTGAGTTCAAATGTTATGAAAAACTTGTTCGATGTGCAGAGAAGGTGGAAATAGTGTTTGCCGATGATCAGGTGATCATTGAAAAACAAGAGAATAAGTGGCCCAGTTGGCAGGAAAAGGGGAAGAATTCATCAAAGAAGCAAGGAGGTAAGAAAACCAAATATCCACCCTGTGAGAAGTGTGGTAAAATGCATCCTGGAAAATGTTTATCCATGTCTAGAAAGTGCTTTTGGTGTGGTATGTCAGGTCATATTTCTCATAACTGTAAGGAAGATGATCAAGCATGGAATGAAAAGTCAGTGTTAAGATGTTTTAAGTGTAATAAAATGGGTCATTATGAAAATGAGTGTCTAATGAAGAACTCAACTAAGGGAAAGAATCTAGACTACAAGAAGAAAGGGGTGGTGAAATCCTTTGCAACTACTTCAGAAGATGTTGGGCCATCGAATGATGTAGTATCAGGTACATTGTTTGTTTGTTCAGATTCTTCCAATGTGTTGTTTGATTCAGGGTCTACACATTCTTTCATTTCTGAGAAGTTTTATATTAAATTAAAAATTCCATCTCAAGATATGAATCCTGAACTTATGGTAAAAACACCAAGAGTGAACGTTGAGATAAAAAGGAATTATATGAACCTTCCTATCCTTGTGTGCAGAAAAAATCTACCAGAAAACCTTATTGTTTTTCCTCTAGTAGAGTTTGATGTTATTTTGGGCATGGATTGGCTTTCTGTTTATCATGCTAATATTGACTGTAGAGAAAAAATGGTTTCTTTTCAGAAAGATTTTCAGTTTGTGTACAAGAATGAACCCTTGATTTTGATAACATATCAAGAAGTTGAGAAACTAGTAAAAGATGGAAATTAATGTTACCTTGCTCATATTGTTGAAAATAAAGGAACTGTTTAGATTAATGATGTGCCAGTGGTAAAAGAGTATCTTGATTTTTTCCTGATGATTTGCCTGGAATTATTCATGATCGGGAAGTTGAATTTACTGTTGAATTAATTCCTAATTCAAAGACAATTTCAAAACCCCCTTATCTAATGCCTCAAGTTGAACTTTTAGAGTTAAAGATGCAATTGCAGGAGTTATTAGATACAGGTTTCATTCGACCTAGCACATCACCATGGGGTGCTATTGTCTTGTTTTTTAAAAATAAATATGGATCAATGAGACTTTGCATTGATTATTGAGCCTTAAATAACATTACTGTTAAGAATAAGTATCCTTTGCCTCATATCGATGACTTGTTTGATCTGCTCCAGGGAGCTCAGTATTTTTCGAAGATTGACTTGAGGTCGGGGTACCATCAGTTGAAAGTAAAAGAAGCATATGTTCTGAAGACTGTGTTCCGTACTAGATATGGCCATTATGAATTTGTAGTTATGCCTTTTGGGTTAACCAATGCACCTCCTGTATTCATGGACCTTTTGAATAGAATTTTCCATGAGTTCTTGGATATGTTTGTGGTTGTTTTCATTGATGATATTTTGTTGTTTTATAAAACTAAAGAGGAGCATGAAAGTCATTTAAGGGTAATCTTGAAAACCTTAAAAGAAAAGAAACTGTATGGAAAATTCATCAAGTATGATTTTTGGTTACAACAAATTTCTTTCCTGGGTCACATTGTTTCAAAAAATGGAATAACTATTGATCCTGATAAAACAAAACTTGTTGAAGAAAGTCCAAGACCCACAAATGTAACTGATATCCATAGTTTCCCTAGTTTGGAAGGTTACTACCGAAGGTTTTTTGAAATGTTTTCACAGTTATCTAGTCCAATGACTAAGCTAACTCGAAAGGGTGTTAAGTTTATCTGGACAAAAGAATGTGATGATTGTTTTCAAGAGTTGAAACGAATATTGGTGAATGCTCCAGTTTTGGATCTTCCTTCCAGGAATGGTGAGTTTGTTATCTACAGTGATGCTTTGTTTTAGGGAATTGGGTGTGTCCTTACACAGACTGATCAGGTAATTACTTATGCTTCACGTCAGTTGAAAACTCATGAGGTAAATTACCCTACACATGACTTGGATTTAGCTGTTGTTGTTTTTGCTCTAAAAATTTTGAGGCATCATTTTTATGGAGTAAAGTGTGAAATATATACTGATCAAAAAAGATTAAAGTATATATTCACTCAGAAATAATTGAACATGAGACAGAGGAGATGGCTGGAATTAATCAAGGATTATGATTGTACAATTCATTACCATCCGGGAAAAGAAAATAAAGTGGATGATGCTTTGAGTCGAAAAAGTAATGCTTAATTAACCATGATACGTTTGGAACGAGATCCTTTGGTTTTTTATTTGATGAACATTGGCATAGAAGTTTTTGGTGCAGGAAGTTATTCTGTTTTGTTTTAGGTATCAGTGAGATCATCCCTATCAGACAGAATTAAGCAAGCATAGAGGGAAGATAGTGAGTTACAGAAAAAGGTAGAGATGGTTTAGAAGGGTAAGTTTCCTGAATTAAAAATTGATAATGATTGTGTTTTGAGTTTTGGGAAGAGATTATGTGTCCATGGTGATTCACAGTTGAAGAATGAGTTGTTATTTGAGGCTCATAGTTCCCTGTTTTCAGTTCATCCTGGTAGTACTAAGATGTACAGGGATCTGCGGGAGTATTACTGGTGGGATGGAATGAAAAGTGATATTTCTGATTTTACTGTGAAGTGTTTGACATGTCAACAGGTTAAAGTAGAGCGGCAGTTACCGAATGGGATGCTTCAGCCTTTACCAGTGCCAGAGTGGAAATGGGAGAATATATCCATGGACTTCGTTGTGGGATTGCCAAAGACACCTCGAGGTAATAATGCAATCTGGGTTATTGTTGATCGCTTGATTAAATCTGCGCATTTCCTTTCTATACGAGATAATTTTTCCCTAGATCAAAATTCCATTTGTATTGTAAAGTGATAGTCAGGTTATATGGATTTCCTCTCTCCATTGTATCTGACTGTGATCCCAGGTTCACTTCTATCTTTTGGAAAGGCATTCAGAAGTCGTTGGGTATTAAATTAAATTTTAGTACAGCTTTTCATCCTCAATCAGATGGGTAGTCAAAACAAACGATCCAGACATTGGAGGATATTCTACGAGCTTCCTCTATGGATTATCAGGGATGTTGGGACAAACATATTTCTTTGGTTGAGTTTTCTTATAATAACAGTTTTCATTCTAGTATACATATGGCACCATTTGATGCATTATATGGGAAGCGGTGTCGAACTCCATCTTTTTGGGATGAAGTGGGTGAAAGGAAGCTTATGGGACCAAAATTGGTAGAAGAGATGGCAGAAAAAGTTCAGTTGATTCAAAAACACATGAGAACAGCTCAGAGCAGACTGAAAAGTTATACGGATAACCGGAGGAAGGATCTATCTTTCGAGGTAGGTGATCATATTTGTCTCAAGGTTTCTCCATGGAAAAGTGTGATGCGATTTGGTAAGAAAGGAAAGCTCAGTCCAAGGTTCATTGGACCATATGAAATTCTGGAGAGAGTTGGATTAGTTGCATACAGAGTGGAATTACCTCCGAGTTTATCTCAGGTACACAATGTTTTTCATGTTTCGATGTTGAGAAAGTATATACCGGATCCATCTCATGTTTTGAGACCAGATGTAGTTCAGCTGGAAGAGAACCTATCTTATGAAGAACAGTCGGTCCAGATTCTTGACCACAGGGATCAAGTGTTACGGAATAAGGTGATTTTCTAGGTAAAGGTTTTGTGGAAAAACCATATGGTTGAAGAGGCAACGTGGGAATCTGAAAATGCTATGATGGATAAATATCCCCACATATTTTGATAAGTGAATAAAATTGCGAGGAAACTATTCCCAAAAGGGGGGAAGGATGTAACATCCCAGGTAAATAATGAATAATAAATTTTCATATTTATTAATATTTATGAATTAAATATTAATTTTACTTTAAAGGGGTTTCTATGTTTGATAGCGTACCCAATACACAACAAAGAGTTTCATTGAAATCTTACGTTGCACACTAGTAATAAAATAATATTATTTTAAATGGTAGTTAACACATAGCCGTTGTATTGGATGGAATGGATAGAAATAACAAAAATATGATTATATATGTTTTTTATTTTTTTTTTCATTTATCCAATAAAAGATAATGGCTTAAAATACGGAAATAATTCAATTTTAGGCATATATACCGTAATTTTCACTAAAGGTTCACTTATCGCCTTTTGATGGAAAACTGTCATTAAATATAGTTTTATTCACTCTTATACATTATATTGGACCAAATAAAACTCTTCGTTAGAATCGGGACATCAAAATTTACTTTGTGTAAATTTTTGGTATTTTTCCGATAAAGTTCATTTTTAATGAATAGTGTAAAATGTTGTATTTTAATTCAAAACCTCTTTTTAATCTAATTTATTATATGATTAGATTATCTTTTGAATTGGTTTTAAAGTGAAATTAGAATATATTTTTACCATTAAATCCAATAGTGGTCGTTGGAATTAACTTCACTTTGAAATCAGACTTAAACTAGTGTCAATCTTTTGATACTTATTGTTTCATAAAAGTACGCTATTTGCTCTGAAAGCGGGAATTAATTATTAAATTAATTAATTCAAATTATATGTTTTGAATTTTGTAAAATGGAATTCATTTTTGAATTTGTAATATCAAATATATCTTAGGGTGAAGTTTTGGTATTTTTCTGAAAAACATCAATTTTTGATGAATAGTGAAACCACTAAGTGGTACTTATAAAAACTGATTTTTCGTTTAAATAAAATTATACCAACTCTGTGTTTTTAATTTAAAAAATCCGACATACATGGTTGTCATTATGAAGTAAAATGTTGTTCAATGGGATTAAATTAATTTTTTGGTTAATAGTAACTTTTAAGTTTTTAATCGCGATTAGAGGTAATTAGTGTAGTTTAATGTAAAAATAATGCATTAATAATATGAAATGAACTTGAAACATGTCCTTCCCATATTTTATGTGTCATGGCCGACCAAGAAAATCCATGGGTCAACTTGGGGACCTCATGGAGCCACTTTGGAAGGAAAATAACATTAATATCTTTGTATTTAATGTTAAAGTAAAAATGTCACAAACATGAGTTGTTTTAATAAAACAATTTTTAAATGGAGTTATAAAAGTCAGATTTTTGACTATAAATATTCATTAGAAATCTAAAACGATTTCCTAAATCATTATAATTTTTTTATAATTTTAGACATTAAATAAATTAAATTATATATGGCACCATGATGATGCAACGATTACCTCATTATTTAACAATTTAAATAAAATGAAAAGATAATGTAAAATCTAAGAGCTACACTTGTCAAAAACCTATTGGTTGGGTATATTTCGAACCCTTATCACCTTACACTCGAATTATATCAATGTAGGTCCTTTTAATTCCGAAAATCATTTTAAAATAAAGTAACATTTCATTACTTTCCAAGAGTGCCCCTCCTCTCCTCTTATAAATGGCCCCCACCTCTACCACCTTACCCACACTTCCAAAGCCTTTGTCTCAGACAAACCCTATCCATTTTGTCTCTCCACATCCCTATATTACTTCTGGAATCCTCACATTTTGAATAATTCTTCCCAAGGAAGCCTTTGAGCTCAAACCAAAGGGAGTTACCCGATTTTAAGGTAATGTCTTCACTTGTGTTCTTTTGTTTTATTTTGCTTCTCCAACCCCCTAAACTATTTTTATTCATTTCTTTTGTAACAAAACCAGTATCTTTCATATACTAGTATGTTTTTATAAGAAGCATTCGAGCTACACTTACACACCCCTACATCAAATGGTTAAAGAAGATATTGTTTCTGGGGATGACGAATTTCTTCCTCCCGAAACGATGATTGTTCAACATCCTTTTAACACCTTCAAAGGTGGCCATTAATATGACACTATATTTATATATGATGTATAATATTTTTATGTTTTTCTTAAGATTATGTATTTTTCATTTTGGGCATACCTTTATGGTTTCCATTATAGGTAAACGCGATATCTTCATTTAAGAAAGTGCGGACTACCGCCCCCTCAAAGTGATTTGATTCATTAATACCATATGTGGGACGTATAAAGGATGGAGTTATGATATTATATATGATGTTATACTATAATTATAATATACCTTTATATCATTATGATTCCATTCCATAAAATATGAAATAGAAATGAAAGCAGCGTTCATGCGTACGTACGGCTTACCGTCTCCATGAACGGTACATTTCATTTCTTATCTCTAAATGTTATGTAATATTATAAATGCATGAATGTACTGGATATATATGATATATATTATATCTAAATCATGAATACAATTCTGGATATAATGGATACATGAACAACTTGTAATTATAAAAGGTTTATTTTTTACTCAAGTACCAATGATCGTTAAAACGACTGTTATTAACTTAAATAATTACATAGTGTTCATGACATGGCAATAAGTGATATAAATGTAATAATGAACTTGAAAAAGGTTCTTAAAAAATTAGAAATTAACTCAAGTTTATTTTTCAGTTGATTAAAGAACAATCAAGTCAAGTCGGATACGGGGTAAGGGGCTTCATCTCAATCTCCTTTCATTGAGGTATATTTTTTGTTTTATACCCCACTTGCTTTAATACGGTGTATAAACCCCTTTGACTTTTACGTTTATTCAAAAGGAGTATTTTTATACGAATCATTTTACTAAACGACAAAAGGGAATGTTTTTTTCGTACGTATGCGGCGACAATAACTTCTCCACCGCCGCAAGTATTATTCGGTCTTTGCCTTCCTCAACAAGCTGTAATGTTTTTAAAATGAAATAAATACCATATATTCTATTATGTATTTTGGTCTTGAAAATGGTTTTTATAATGTATTTGTTATGTCAATATATTTAAGTGATATATTGCGATCAAAGTGTGGAAATGTTTTCTTTCCATTATATTTGTTTTATGTCTTATGATTTTATAATGGTACTTGGACATTTGACGAGTGGTTACGTGATAAACCATATGACGGGTCGTGCCGTGAATACCAGGACTGGTGGTTACGTTATAACCCCCAATGCATTGGTTATGGAAGTCGGCCGTATGGCTATTCCATTAAGTGATATGTGTGGAAGTCGACTATATGGTTATTCCATTTAAATATGTTTATGTCCCAAGTTACCTTTATATGTTATGTTATCTTTATATGGGTTTTATTGTAATCATTTGGTTACAAAAGGGTAAGTAATGATCTTTTATCTAGTGACGAGTTTTTACTACTTCATAAAGGTGAAAAGTATTACTTTGATAAAGTTTACATGGTTTACTTGTTGTTTTGAAAAACTAATAGTTTTTTTCATTGTGTATCCCTTACTGAGCTTTTTATAATCACCCCATGTTTTTTTGAAATGGTTTTCATAGGACATAATGTGGAATAGGGTCAAGGATGAGATCAAGGGAAAGTCATGCTATCGAAAACATGGAACTAGACATGTTTCCTTTTAAGGGTTTTTATTTTCTGTAAACTTAGTAGAAGTTTCTACTTTGTAATCTTTGAGATGTAATAGTTATGTCCAAATTCTCTAAAACTCTAAACCGTGAAAATATCCTCAATGTGAATTATTCATTTAATTCAATATTAAGTAAGGTTTAAGGCCGTGGCCTTATAATAGACAGATACACACACTACTCAAATGTATGTAAAAAATAAACAATAGAGAAAACAAATATGAGAAAGGATTTAGAAGGCTCTATGTATCTTGAAATACATCTCTTGACTCTTTAGATTTAGGCATGATGATGTCTCAGTCTTCTTCAAGAAGTTTACAAAAAAAGAGTGTCTTATTCTAGCTTTCAGGTACATGTATGGGTATTCAGGTATATTCTTCTCCTTTTTTGATTTGATGAAGTAGTTTTTCTATACGATGTTCAGATCAATTGATATTTCCTTGTGTGCTCTTCTTTTTGTTCATGAGTTCATAGTGTTTTCCTGAGATTTTCGTATGTTCTTCAGTACATCTCTCTCTATCTCATAGGCATGCACTGCCTTATCTATCATGTCCATTTTATCTCATTAAAACTGATTCTTCTTTTTTATGGCCGACAAAGAGAATTTTTTCCACGATCCTAGGTTCATCATAACTCATAATATATGTTAAAATTCCAAAAAAAGATTTTTAAATATGTCAGTATCAGTAAATGACAAAAATATAACCATTAGAAATAATATTAATAAATGCATATTTACAATGTTTATCAGTGAATCATTTTTTGGGCTCTCCTAATATCGGTGTCTCAACCCATCTGTATTTCATTCTTCCAGTCTTTCTATACATCGGTGACTCATTACATCGATGACTTGTTTCAACGATGAGTCATTCCTTCTATCGTTGAGACAATTGATCTATCAGTGATTCATTTCAAATGATGATGACACTTTTCTTTTGTTTAGTGATATATTTGATCTATTAGTGACTCATTTCTACTAACGGCGAGTCCTTGTGTCGATTCCACCATGAAATGGTAGGTCACTTGGACTGACAGTAGGTTCTCTGCATCGGTGAGTCATATACAACGGTGAGTCATTTGCATCGGTGAATCATATGAATTTGGGAGTCATCTGCATTTGTGAGACAATTGATGTATTAGTGACCCATATCAATGGTGAGTCCTTTCAATGGTGTCATATTGACATACAAAGAACATATGACTATTTGAACTATCTGTTAGTGAGTCATATGTCAGTCCGTGAGTCATCTGTCTGTCTTACAGTTCAAAATATTTAGAGAGTGTTAGTACCCATAATTACAGATAGATAATCATTTATAATCGTGTTTATACTTAAACACACATAAATAGTTATATGATTTAAATGATTTGATATACAGGATAATTCTTTGAAATTATTTAGGATCTAACATGAGGTAAGATATATGTTAACAAATGACATGATTTGTGAGAATGAAAACCATTATAGTCAGAGAGTGGACAAAAATATCTATGGGATAACACATAATAATAAAATAAATAACATATATATAAATTAAATATATCCTTACTACCATCCAAGTGAAACAGAATGTAAAAAATCACATCACTTCGTGGAGGTGATAGTTTATACGTATGCACATGGAATGTTATAATTTTACAAAAAAAATGGGTGGTAAGAAGGTAGATATGATATTAAAATTATAGAATAAAAATTATTTCACAAATACCATATATGAACTTTGAACCCATCATAATAACCATCCCAAAGATATATAGATATAAAGTGAATTATTTATTTACATAGAGGTGATAGTCCACATGTACAAATGAGAGATACATTAACATCACATTTTTTGGAAAAGTTGTTTAATGTTGTTTTTTACACATAAAAAATAAAATTTATGTATATTTATGATACTATATTTTTGATATTATGATTAATATAACTTCTTTTGAGAATGAAAAAGAATAAATAATTTGAAAGAGGCAGGTAGGATGATTACCACTCCTTCGGTTGGTCTCAACTGATTCCTTTATCAAGGACTATAGGAATGTTAATTTATGAATAATAAACCAATAATTTTTAATAGGGAACTTTATAATATAATTGTGTAGGTTTTGGTCAATTTATAAGTATCAAGGTTCTGTAAAGAAGAGAGAAGAAGGGTGTCCTTTTTTAAGTGGGGGCATGGGCACACAAGGAATTTGATAATAAATTAAAATATTATATTTAAATTATCAATAAATATTCTTCAAAATGAAAATAAATTCAATGGTGGGATAGTGCAGTGTCTAAATATTTTTATTCAATTGGATTTTGACAATTTTAAAGGAAAAATATACCATTATATCTTGGTTTATCCCCTAGTAAACTCGTTTAAAACAAAACCATGGTAGTATATTATTCAATATTAATGGTTATAATTATAATTATATGTAAAAAATTATTATAAATTTAAAATGGTTGAAATATTAAAACATTTATTATCTTACGTTTTCTATTTCTTAATTTTTTATATTTTTGAAAATTTTAATAATAAATTTTTTTACAAAAAAAAATTATTTGATGTCATTTTAAACACTATTCATTTAATTTGACTTGAAATACATAAAGATAAAACATAAATTATAATATAAACTCTTTAACCATAAACTATACATTATTATTCACCATAATTAATCCAAAAAAATATTATTATTATTTAAATCATTTACTCTAATTTTTTAACTATTTTTCAAGAACTGTGCCAACATTCTATAAGCATTTAATGTGTTTATATAGTCCATTTATATACGAAATAAATTGAAATAATAAAAATAATGAAAATATTCTCAAAATTATATTTGATATTAATTCAATGGTTATTTTTATCCCTATGTTAACGTATATGTGATATTGAAATTTAAGGGAGTGACATTTTGTATTTTTATTTACTTAAAATATTATATTGGTTATAATCAATTATTAATGGAAAAAAGGTCACATTATTAATTATTGTGTTATTATGGAGAAAATATAATAATCCATTTAAAAGTAGCTAAGTATTGGGTTGTTTTTTGGGACATTGTCCCATATTTTTAACCTTGTTCTATCCTTTTTAACCTTTCTCAGGTAACAAATATTTACCAAGGTTATGTTTCATAATGACAAAAAATAAAAGAAACCTATTAAAAAAATATGAACCTCATAACTCAAAATATTGTATCCATCTTTCAATATTTTATATCTAGATATATTTTGAATAAATTTTTATATAAATGTGTAAGAAAAATGAAGAAAAGTTTTTAAAAATATCTATATTTAAATATAAAAATCGACTTATATCAAAATCCTCAATATTGATGATTTAAAAGAAATTAACTGTATTATCATAAATTTAAAATATATAATTTCACATTAATAAAAAATAAAAAATATAATGAGACTTTAAATTACATGATTTAATGAAAAGAAATGATAATATTTGTAAAATCAATATTTTTCCGAATTAACAGAAGAATAAATCAATTCAGAAAAATCCCAAAATTTCACCATAAGGTAATTTTGATATGTAAATTTTAAAAATAAATTTAATTATAAGAAAATTAAAAATATTTCATAAATTAAATATAACTTATTTTCACCAAATGTAACACCCGGATATTTTATGATATATTTATATTTTAGTAAATATAGTTTGTTTGAAAGCTAACGATACATAAAACCTTGACTATAAATGGACTACAATATTATATACCATTATAAAAAATCTATTAAATTAGAATAATTAATAATAAAAAACCCACATTTCTAAAAAAATAGCTATAATGGTTTAAGATGGAGAGAATGTATTTTTAGTAAGATTTAATTATACATTTTTTCCAAAAAATAATTTCATTATTTTTTGTTATAAACTAATATAATTAATTTATAACACTACTATAAAACTTATTTTAACATTTTAACATTTTTTTCTAAATAATCATCACTAAATTAATTACGGGATTGTTTCTTCTAATTAAAAAAAATATCTTTCTATGAATAGTGAGAAATACTGATTTTTATTGAAAACTAAAATTTCATTTCAAGAATATTAAAAAATATTTGTTTTAATTTTTTTAAAAGTATCATTATTTCACTTATATAATTAATTATACAAATAATTTCATTTTAATTAATTATATGATAGATTTTGGTACAAAAACTCTTTATAGTTTTGAAAACGTTTTTTTTATAGAAACTTATTTTCATTTCATTTATCATGTTTAATTTTAAAATAAAATATCCCCCTTTAATGAAATAAATATTGAATAATAGATTTCTTATTTTTATTTATGTGGACTAATTTTTATAAATATATCTTATTTATTACAGGACAATATAAATAGTATTCTTGGAAAATATATATCACCTTGATAAGAATAAAACGTGTAAAATAGTTTCAATTTTTTAATAAGTCTTTAAAATATATCTAACACTTTATTTTATAATTTTTTATGAGTTTAGTTCTATCATTTACATCCAATTATAAAAAATATGGCTACTTGGTCCAATTTTATAATAATTATGACTTTTATATCATTTTATGAAAGTGATAAATGAAAAATGTCACTCCCTTGACTTTAATCTCTCTATGTTTTACTCATGAGGATAAAAAATTATATTACCTTTTATATATTTTTTGAAATATTAATATATTGTTTGTCATATTAATTTTTAAAAAAAATTATTGATGAAATAATTACCTTAAATTTGTCTTTAATGTGGATGGATGTTTTTCAACTAAAAGAAAAAACTAAATAATTATAAAAATATTATGAGAAATAAAATTTGATGATTTATTTTTTTCCTTGAATTAATTAGAAAAACTAAAATATTATGTGTGTTTGCAGGGTTTATATTTGACTTAAATTTCTATCCTTGTGATTTTAATGTCAATGTAAATGAATAGTTCTAAAAATGATATTGATGATATTTTATTTCAAAATATCATATATTAAATGATTTAAAATTATTAAAAATTAAACCTACATAAGAGTAAATCTTATATGGTTTATAATATCAACCATGGACTATTAATGGCGCATAATTACTTTTATGGTATCATTCTTGGTCATGATATAGTAGAAAATATTGATATTTCAAAAATTGTCAAAAGGGTTAACGAGGGGTTAAAATAAAGAAATGAGGGAGAAAATAAAAAAAAATATTCCATATATTATTATATGAGAATATTTGAACTCATAATAATCCTATAATTAAAATATATCTATTTTTTACTACTTTTTTGGAAAAAGAAATTTATATTAATTTAATTCAATAAGTACTTCAATGAGTGTTTTTCCACTAAATTATAAAAGGGTGTATATTGTCCTCTCCTCATAACATATTATAAGACTTATATCTAGTAAAATAACTATGATAACACATTTCGATAATCTTTCCCTATATCCCAGAGCATCAAGTCTTTCCACAATAATATCCTTTCAAGCATAAAGGTGTAAACCAAAAGTGGTTTTTTAACTAAGAGGTATAACTCTTAACTGAATGCAATAAATTTTATTTATTCTATTAAAACTTATAAATATTTTGTATAAATTAAAATATTTTTAATTTTGTATCTTAAATATACATAATTTTTATTTTAGTGATGAAACACCCATTATCTTCACCCTTTCCATAAAATGGGAAATTAAAATGACGCAAGTTTTTACATTTGGACTACCAACATCACAAAGCAATGTGTTTCACTTTTCATCTTCACATCATTTTAATGATTATAATGACTCAATTTAAAATTCTATATGTTAATAATGATATAATATTAATTTTATAAAAGACGAATATTATTTTCATTTCTTTTTTTCATCCATCAGAAAGTGGAAACATCACGCATGTGTATGTAAATATTACTGTCTTCACGAAGTGATGTAATTCATTTTTCCTCACCTCCTTGTATGAATAGTTCTAAAAGTGTGTATAATGATTAATTATGATAATTATAAAATTATTAATATTTTTTGAATTATGTAATCATGTTCTATATATAGGTATTGATACTACTAAACTGAAACATGCATGAGAAATGAAAAATCAATCACATGGAACAATAAATTTAATAAAAAATTGTTAATAAATGGGTCATAAGTTTGAATAAGTAAAATATTCATGTTATGATATATATGATTATTATTCTATAATAAATTTATTATAAATATGTAATTATTTCATTGTGGTTTCGTACATGTATGAAGAAATATGATTATTGAGGTAAGGGGTTTGTGTTTTAATCTCATTTAACTAGGATATTTAATTCTTGAATTTCGATTAAAAAAATTATAAGATCCTAATTTGATAAAAAAAATTCAATTTTCCTATCCTATCGTATTGTTTGGAATATTTATTATATATACCATTTCCCTATCTCTGTTACTCAAACTGTTTTTTTAAATATTGCCTCATTTCATATCTTTCGATTGAAAAACCAATTTCATCAATGTCACTTTTTAAATGTTTTTAATATTATTTTTATATTCACCTATGAGTGTTTAAATTCATTTCTAACCATATTTAATTTTTTTTTAAAATGTATCAAATACATTTTCTTGTAGCTTTCTGAACAATATACCTTGGAATTTTTAATTAAAATGTTAAAGGAATATTTTTATTAATGGATTAAGCATGAAGATAATATCCTACCAACAAGAAAGCTAAATGTTTTTAAACTTCTAGTATAATTTTTGATGGTTCTTTTCAAATAAACATGTATGAAAATTATTTTTTATATTTCTCATTTTAAATTTTTGAATTCCAAATAAAAATTTTATTTTCTTTAATAAATATTCCATTGATAATTTAGAGTCATTTTTCATTTGTTATAAAATCCTTTTAAGTTACATAGGATTTACTAGATATAAGATCCAATAACATTATCATCATTCTTTCTCAAGATGATATATAATTTTGAAGATGATATATTTATTAAAATCCTTCCTTTCACATGGTTTATTTTATGATGCAATTAGGAAATTTTTATGAAACCCATTTCATTTCTATGGGATATTATTTGATGAAATGATGAATGAATTATAATATTTTAGAACTAATATGTATGGTTTTTATTGTGTTATGGGTGAGATAAAAATTATATATCCCTCTAATGAATTATATAAAGCTCTCAATCTCATGATATAATTAAGAGAAACATGTTGATGTGCTTAATGTAATAAGTTTAATTGGTAGGGATACTTGATCCACTCTGTGAAATATATGGTGATACTTAATTCACTATGATATGAGGAACCTGTGGTAATACCCAGTCCAATATGATTTGATGTTTTAGTAGTTAACATTAACCTATGTAATGGTTTATATACCTTTTATCATGCCATTAATTTGATGTCATATTCTTATGATTATGATATAACTTATGGTTCATGATTGATTTATGATGATTCCTCACTATTACAATTTGTGTATTTTGAAAAGATAATGTTTTTTCGATGAATCATTTTTTTCTATGAAATATTGGGTATAAAAGTTTTATTTTATTAACATGTTATCATACCCTTATGATTATATTATTCTTACATATGATCAACGATTGATATATCCCATTTTTACTCCTATTGGGATTCTGTTCTAATCCTTTCTTATGTTTCATTTCCACTGTTTATATATAATGGATTTAATAAGTGTCTTTAATGAAGGGTTTAATTGAAAATATATTTATGAGATATGATTAATAATATACCTATATAATTTTTTTACGTATCTAGTCTCCAAAACACTAAAAATTTAGGGTTCTAGCAAGGATCATATTTTTATGTACTGAATATTGATGTAAAATTATGTAATTTTTATCTATGAAAATATTATTTCACCTTAATTTGTATCGTAGGAGTGTTTAGTGAATCATTGGAGACTATGATTGGTGAACATTAGTGAGAACCCTAGGGATAATCCAATGTATAGGATAACATCCGAATGTTTTGGTAATATAGAGATTATGTTTTTTTTCTAGGAACAAATCCATGTTTGGATACTATAAGTGGAAGTGGTTTTGGAAGAGATTAATCTAGAGGTAATAATCTCAGAAATAGTTGTATGAAGTATATATTAACCATCATTTTTGTGTTCAATCAATTTCTCTTTACCGGGAAACTGCTTTCATACTCTTGAGGGATATGCTTGAGTTCATTCACATTTTCATTATGAGTCCTTTTGAAGTATTTGAAAAGATGATAATAAATGATGTCCTATGTTAAACCTAAATAGAAATAGATTGGAAATAAGGTGTCATGATTTATAAATACTATTAATTATTTATTCATTATTATATGATTAATCTCACTAACTAAGGATAATTAATGGTTATGAAAACCGTTTTTGTTTTAGTTAGGGATTGAAGATTGAATAATGAAGTTGAGGTGGTGTTGGGTAAAATCAAATGTTTATGTTTCTTTTTTTATCTTAGTCATATGAATTATTTTATGTCATGATAATTCTCTATAAATGTTAATTCTTATCCAAAAAATTTATGTGTTGACTTATCAGTGAAAAAACCTAATGGTACGATGGTCGTATCTCAAGTCTATAGTTCTTCCCCAATTGAATTATACGGTAATGTTCTTACTTTAATAACAATATTATTCCTCTAGTTTAATTTTATGTCTTTTATGTCTTGGATTGTATTTTTCTATATGGATCTAATAACTATTTCTAATTAAGATAATTCACATTTCATATTCTAAATGATCCCATGATCGTTTATTGGTTTGAGGATGAATAAGAACATCCAAGATAAATTACTTCAATATTGTGGGTCTTAATTATTATAATTGAAAGAAATTTATCTCAGATGGTTGGGGAGAAACTCAAAATTGTATACATACATTTTTTCAAAGGTTTTTTTGATTTCCTGTTAGAAATGTCTCTTAATATTCCTCTGAATCTTGAAGTTATGTTTCCAATATAACCCATACCAAGTGCTACACCTATATCTAATACTCTTTATAGTGTTCCCTAAATTGAATTGTTTAAAATGAAGAAGAAACTACCAGATAATATTTATAAGTGATTCATAAGCTCTAGTGCGTCAATGTATGGTAAACAAGTTATTTTTATTGAGATGGAATATAATTCACTGCATATTTTCAATGATTATTTGGAATTAAAAAATATATCTACTAGTAACATGTATCCTCTACCTTGCATCAAGATTTTTTTTACTAATTGAAAGGATCTCAATACTTTTCAAAGATTCAATTTCATTATGTATATCATAAATTGAGAATTATGAAGGGGGATATACCCATGAATACCTTTCAGATGAGGTGTGGGCACTATGAATTTATATTAATTTCTTTTGGAGATTCTAATTTCCCTACCATATTTATGGATTTAAAAAATATGATATTTATAGATTACATGGATCAATTTGAAGTTATATATATATATATGACATTCTTATATATTTAAAGTGTAAGGAAGATCACAAATATCATTTGAGAATTGTGATGAATACCCCGAGGAAGGAGAAGTAGTATGAAAAACTTACCAAGTGTGATTTTTTTCATTAAAAAGTTTCATTCATGGATCATATAATATCTAGTGAGGGTATATCATTGGATCCTTTAAAGATGGATGTTATTGAGGAATGTCATGAAATACCATGGTAACTAAAATCTTTAATTTTAATGGGTTAGCTAGATACCACCAACATTGTTTAAGAGATTTCTCATTGTTAACTTATCCACTCACCAAAGTTGACTTAGAATAGATTGATGTTCTTGTGGGAAGATTATTTTGAATAAAATTTTAAATAGTTAAAGAGAAGTTATTTCAATGAACCTATGGATAAAAAACTATGTAGTAGAGATGGTGGTGTGATCTATAGTGATTCATTAAATAAGGTAATGTGATGTTTCATCATGAATAATGATATGGGGATATAATATACCTCAATTAAATTGAAAATAGATGAGAAAAATTAATGGACTCAAGGTTTGTAGCAAGAAGAGGTAAATGTTGTGATAAATATATAGAGGAATTATCATTATGGTGAATGGTGTGACATATATATGGATCATAAAACATTTAATAATATATCCACATTAAATTATTTGAATATTTTATATAGAATAGGGGAATAATTGATTAAATACTTTTATTTCTCAATACATTACCACCATAGGAAGGTGAATAAAGTTGATGATGCTCTATGTTGGAAGGGGCATGCATGTTTTCTCATGATAAGGATTGAAATAGATCCAATAAATATGGATTTTTAGAATATGGAACATTAAATATGGAGTAATTGAGAATGATCTTATATTTCTTATATGAATGTCCATACATCTATCCATGTGATTATTAGAGGGGTATATTTGGAAGATATGAACTTATAGAAGAACATTATGTGTGATAACATGTTCAATAAATATAGTGATGAAACAATAAGGATCAAAAATACAATATTTTTCAAATTAATAAGATAATTTAAGAGGTAAATGTGAGATGAATCTCATAGTTCATCATTCTCTATACACACTATAAGTAAAAATATGTATATATATATATATATCTCTAAAAGAATATTCCGAACATGAAAATACGTAGAGGTATATTTCAGAATATATATGTTGATTCCTAGTATATCGGTTAGTTAAGATGGATAGAAATAATTATAAGGGAATATTAAATCCACAACCAATACCTTAATGGAAATGGGAAAACATATGTCACTGATTTTGTAATTTGAATCCCAATAACATCTAAAGGTTACAATTATATTTTGTTTATAGTTGAATTCCTTATTAAATTCTCACATTTCATTATAGTTATAGAATATTTATCTATTGATCATCTTTCCATGTTACACATTAAGCAAGTTTTAACATTATATATAGTACTACATTCGGTTATATCTGATCGGGATTCAATGTATACCATGATGTTTTCAGAAATTCCTCATCTATATTTCGATACATAGTTGATTTTTTGTACTATATATCATCCACAGATAGATGGTCAGTTGGAAAGGACCATTCAAAATCTATAAGAAATGTTGGGAAATTTCTACATAGATTTCAATGGTGGTTGGGATCAACACCTTCCTTTGGTGGAATTTTCAAAAAAAAATTGCATTCAGTCAATGATATGCTTGGATCCTTCTAATGACCTCTATGGTAGGAAGTGTAGAAATAAAACATGATGGGATGAAGTTGGATAAACAAAGTTAATGGGAGCTAATCTAGATTGTGAAATTGAATAGAATGTTAGATCCACTAAGCCAATCATAATAGAATATCTGAGTCGATAAAAAAGTTATTCTGACAATATTCTACATGATATATGGTAAATAGTGGGTGAAATTTTAATCTTATAAATATTTTATTGGGATATGGGTTTGATATTTATAAATATGGGAATGTTGGTCCTGTATATATTGATCTCTTTGAAGTTCCTGACCATTTTGGGATGGTATCTTATTTCTTGATTCTTATACTAAATCTAGCTCATGTTCAGGATATGTACCATGTATCTCTCTTAAGGATGTAAATTATTAATCCATCACATATATTGAACTCAAAGGTCGTACTATTGGAGAGATATATTTTTTATGGGGAAAAGCGGTGGTGACTTTGGATTATTATGATGAAATTAAATGAAATAAGACCACTCCCTAGGTCAATGTTTTGTGTGAAACCATAAATTAGAGGAAGCTACATGGGAAAATTAGAATATGATTACGAAAATGTACCCTCATTTTTCTTTATTAATGTGATGGAATTTTGAGTGTGTAATTATTATATTTTGGTGGGGAGAATGTAACACACTAATATTTTATTATATAATTATATTTATATAAATATGATTTCTTTAATAAATTGTGATACATGCCAGCCGAAGTCTAAATGAACTATAATATGGTATAACACTAGAACCAAAAAATATAATTTTTTTAATGGATATAAATAACTAAATTTAAAAATAATTATGTATATATATTTTAAATAAATAAAATATATTTTTAGTAATGTCATTATTTTCATTAAACATACATTTTTCCTAAACAATGGTTTTCATTTACTTTTGTGAAAAAATAATATAATTAACATATTCCAATTTTACAAAATGTATTCTATAATAGGAAATTAATTTTTAAAATCATATTTTCAAATTTATCTTTTAGTAAATTTTTTATAATTTTATGAAATGTTTTTTTTTCAAAGAATAGAAAAAATAATGGTTTTTAATGAAAACTCTATTTTTTGTTTCAACAATCTATAAAGTTCCATTTTCTTTAAAATGGTTTTAAAAGAAAAATTATTTATTTAATGTTATTAATAATCCAATTAAGGTAGTTTTAATTATTTTTATTTTTTATTTTGGAATAAAAATATTTAATACTTCATAAAGATTTTTTTTTAAAACTACTTTTTTTTGCATTTTGCATGTTTAGTTTAAAATTAAATCATGAAACATCTATGAATTGAATCACAAAAAACTAATTCCATATTTGGAATTAGTAGGATAATATTAGGGGAATATCTACATTTTTTCTATAATGATTAGTAACATTTAGAAATATTTACCACTAGGGAAGGGGTAAAATGAGTGACGAATGGTTAAAACATTGAGATAAGACCTTAAAATTTCCCAAAACATGAATTCCTAATATTGGATGAGTTATGTTTTGTCGTTATCATCCATATAATCAAATGTTTTCCACTTTGTATTATTTTTCATTTATTAATACCTTTATCTGATTTTATGAAAAGGATAAATGAAAAATGTCACTCTTCTGACTCTAATATCTCTAATTTTTTTCAAAAGGATAAAAGGTGGAAAAGTTTAGTAATAAATATTTATTTGAATTTTGAAAAATTATTATTATAATGGTATTTTATTCTCAATTTTTAGTAATATAATAATTAACTAAAATAATTAAAGAACATCGACGTGGTATATGATGAAGTAATAGAAAAATAGAATAAATAGTAATATAAATATCAAAAGAAATAAAATTGGATGATTATTTTTCTTCCAAAAACATTTATGATAAATATAACATATTATGAATGTATTAAAGGATTATATTAAAATTATATAACCCTATTTATTTTTTCAATTTCAAAGTAAAATAATCATTCGAAAAATGAAATTCATTATATTTTACAATAAAAAATATTTTATAAAATTATTTAAAATTCATAAAAATCCAATATTTAGAAAAGATAATAAGATATATATAATGAGCTAGTCTGGGTTCCCTAGTAAACTAATAACTAATCTAACCCTGACATAGCCTGAAGGGTGTTCCCAATCCCCATGGGTTGGTGACTAGCGCCCAGAACCATACAATATGTAAGTGAGAACTAATTTTCCACAAACAATTCAGAAACGAATGTAACAATGTAGTATGCATAACAAAAGAAACTCCACTGGGTGTAATGTACCAAAATACAACAATTCATAAAATCCCAAAGTACAAAAATCCAATAATAGAAATATTAAAATATCACATGTCTCTATGGACACAACTCACAACAACCATGGTTTATCAACTGAATCCACCTTAAAGAGATCCTTTCCCCTTTCTCAATCCTAGAAGAAGATTAATTACAAACACCCAAAGGCACAAGTAGTGTGTGAACTAAAAAACCTAATAGGGTATCACCAAGGATTCCATTATAGTTTTAAAATATAAATTAAGAAAAATAATTCTTTTAATTTTAAAATTAAATTGTTTTGTAATTTTAATACATATTTAAACAAATCATGTTACACAATTAAAATGATGGAAAATAATTTTTGAAAAGGATGTAAAACGATGGATTATTTCTAATAAAATTCATTATATAAAACATTTATATAATATAGTTTATATAAATTCATAGGGCATGTAATGTATTTTTACAACATTGCCATGCATTTATAGCTCATATATTAATAACAATTGGACAAAATTGGCATCTGCCAAATATGTATGATAGTATTTCCATCTATAGGACTCCTCAATTGCTAGGTGATCTGAGAAATATGTGTATACACGTGTGCCCCTGACATTGTCTAGAGGTGAATCGTCACCCTCCCATCAGGGATGAAACCCACTTCATGTATGTTTTAGAACATTGTAATAGCCTAGAGTTTGTCCAAATAACTCACCAACTACCTAAGGATTGCATGTTCTTTTGCACCATCAATGATGAGAAATTTAATTTAATATTTATTTAAATAAAATCAATTCCCTTTATCAATTTCAATTATAATTTCCATTTAAATGAAAATTTTTTTTAATAAAAAACAGGCCTCTTTCATAAGATAAAACCACTTGGTTTCTATCAAAACAGTTTTATCCATTTTCACATGTTGAAATCTATTAAAAAATTATCCAATAAATTTCATAATTAATTCCAATAATTAAATTCAACAATTTATTGAAATCATTTCCATCAAATCCACAATTTAAATTTAATAATTTAAAACAACAAATTTCCATAAACACACCCCAATTCAATATAATTGGTGGTTTTCCAAATTTTTATTCCAAAACCATTTCAAATCACCCAATTAAATGGAATTGGGTTTTATCAAGTTAATTGAAATAATGTTTGTTAATTTGACTTTAAATAAAAATTTGAAATATATCAACCAATTCTTGATTAACAAACTATGTATTAAAAAATAGAACCACCTAACTTTTTAACTAAAAACCACACTCACAACAATATTCATCAACAATATAAAAAGTATAGATTACCTTGAAGAAATATTGAGTGGAAATATAAAAAAATGGGACATATATCCATCAATTTCAGGGTGATCTATTGAAATCCTAAAGAAGTAGAAATAAATATAGATGAGGAAAAAGGAATAAATCTTACCCAGGAATCACACCACTAATGAAACGATGATAAAACCCTAAAGGATAGGATCTATAATAGTTGTAAGGCTCCAAGATCACCTGGATATGGCCATAGGTCAAGGGATATAAAATTGGAGAGGAGCCAAAAAGAATAGACCAATCACACTGCCTATTTTAAAATTTTAGTTAGGGTATTACATGACATGTAATACCAATACATGATGTGTAATACCAATACACAATGTGAAACAATTAATTCTTATAAGAACATAAAAATGCATCTCCTCGACTTAATTTCTGACAATCCAAAATAAAAACAATTATTTAATTCCTTAATGATGTGTAAATTCTATTCAAAATGTGTAACCATCATAGCATGAATCCTTTCACGACGTGCATCTAGATACCATTAAACATCATGTAACCCAGTTACATGTCATGTAACCCTTGACAGCATGTAGAAAACATTGGTTAATGCTGAGAGTCCAAAAAATATTCGAATTCATCATTTTAGGAATCCACGCAACAAATTATCAACCCTATAGAGTCAACAAAATGTAATACATGTCAGATCAGTAATGGGATGTTTCAACATCCCCACTAGAAAAACATTATATCCACATAAAGCCTATGATGAAGCTTTAATTTCAAAAAGATAAGGCTATTTCTATCTCATTGGTTCCTTACATTCCCATGTCTCGTGACTATCAGTACCATGCTTCTATAGCACATGAACCAAACGTATCTTCACCCCACTAAGTACCAAGTCCTTGAATTCAACTATATTGACTAGGTTCTTAGTCAAAGAAAAATCAAGTTTAATATCAATATCACTCCATCTAACAACATGATATGGACATGAGAGATATTTTTCATGTACTATACATGGAATACGTTATGTAACAATGTCAGCTGCTGTGGAAGTGATAAATGCTATGAAACCTTCCCCACTTATTCAAAAACCTCAAAATGTCCCACAAAATGATGAGATATCTTCCCTTGCCTCCCATTCTAGTTATGACCTAACTGGGGTGAACATTTCAAAAACACATGTTCACCGACTAAGAACTCCAATGGTCTATGGTGACAATCAACATAAGACTTATATTAAATTCATTCTATCAACATTATCTGATTAATTAACTGAATCTTTTTTGTCATCTCTTGAAACAAACATGGTATAACAAAGGAACATTCACTAATCTTTGACAAACAAAATATATATATACATGGACAAATAAATAGGGCCTCAAAAGGTACCATTATGTTCATAGACTATAATCAATTTTTATAGGAAAACACAAAGAGCCCAAATTGATCATCCCGAGCCCCACCGAAGTTGAGAACACAAGAAAAAAGCATATACTCTAGATTATATATATCTCTCTCTATATGACCATCTGAATGTGGATGGTATGTTGTGCTCAAATGAACTTGAGATTCCAGTGCCTTCTTAAGGCCTCTCCAATAGAGAGAATTTAACCGAGGATCCCAATTAGAGACTATAAAAGATGTAACACCATGAAAACAAATAATCTATTTTACGTAGATATTTCCCAACTCTTAAACCTTTATTATTTCATGAATGGGTAGAAATTGAGCCAAATTGGTCAGCCTTTTGATCAAAACTCATATCACATTCATCTTTATCTGGGTATGGGGGAACAGAAGAAAATAGTACATAGAAATTTTATCTCACTTCCAAGTAGGTATTTAAAGTAGATGAATTAAACCTGAAGGTCTCTGATGCTCATCTTTCACCTACAATCACTTATAGCAATTTCATACAATCTCAGAGATTCCCCATCTCAGACCTAGCCACCAGAAATGGCACTGCATTTCATAGAACAGCATAGTGATTCCTGGGTACATAGCCCACTTTGAATTACAACAATCTCCCATCACATATTTCCTTGCTAACAAAGGCACAAACGAGATATCCGGATAGTATATAACACCTTATTTGGAGAATGAACACTAGGACACTATCTCCCCACAATAAAGAGAGTATATAATTCTAGAAAATTCGACCTCAAGATCTTGATCCTAATGAATCAACTCGAGGAGGGAATATTTTAACTGAACACTAGCTTAAGAAACTTCATTACATTTCTATTGAACTCTAATACACAACTTTGAAAAGAGCCCCATCAAAATACACTCTTCCAATGATTATTTCACTAATTGGTTTGGAATTTTCTTTCTCAACATATCTGCAAGGACATTCCCATTCCCTAAGGGATAGGTGATGTCAAAGTTGAAATATTGTAGGAACTCCACCCAATTCCTCTGATTAAGATTATAATATTTTTCAAATAATATATAACTCAAGATTTTGTGATTTTAATACACAGTAAACATTTCTTCTAAACGATAGTGTCTCCAACTCTAAAGTGCATGAATAATATCCACAAGTTCATGGTCCTGGGTAGTATAATTCTTATCATGTGGTATAAGTTGATAAGATCCATAATAATCTAGATGATCTTCCTACATAGGAACACAACCCAAGCAAGAACCCAATGCCTAAAAAATAACACATACCCCTACCTAGGAACTGGAGGAGTCAACACCGGTGCAGTTGCCAAAAGGAATTATAGTTCAACAAAAGGACTCTGACATTTATCCTTTCAAGAAAAATCCACCCCTTTCTATGTAAGAACATTAATCGTAGAATCAAACTTTGATAAGTCCCTCCAGAACTGATGATAATATCTAGATAAGGCCAAAAACATTATAATCTAGAAGGCATTGTGTGGTTTCTCCCAAGTCATAACAACTTTTACATTCTCCTGATAAAATGATATAACCTATTCTCATACCACGTGTTTGAATAATTTGACTTAACAAATCAATAAATCACACTTTGATAGCATGGCATTAAGTCTATTATTTCTCAGTAAAATCAAAACTATTCTTAGATGATGCACATGATCCTACTGGAAATTGAAATAAATAAGGAATTCATCTATAAAGACTACCACAAAGGTATCCAGATACTCATGAAAAATCATGGTCATCAAATCCATGAAAATTATAGGAGATTTTTTAGACTAAATGGAATAACTAGGTACTAATAATGACCATACCTACTGTAAAGAGTGGTTTCTTAAATTTCATATTCCTTTATTGCAACACCCCGAGATTTTATGAAAAAAAATATATTCTTTTTAATTTCATTATTGTCTTGTGTTGTATGCTACACCAAAAGGAGTTTCACAACACGCATCCCTGACTTGCCTTGTGTTACACGCAATCGCGACCTTCCTCGATAGAGTGTGTAGTACACAATACCGAGTTTCACTAAACGAGATATTATTATAATATAATTATAACCTAGACATTATGAATAGTAATACCCAATTTTTGAAATTTTATAAATTTTATCTTTCAAAATAGACTTCATTTTTGGATTCGAAATATTGAAATTAGATTAGGGTGAAATTTTGGTACTTTTCGGATAACTTTCACATTCTGATGAATAGTGAAAATTACTAAATTTTAATTAAAAACAATTTTTTTAATCGAAATAATAAATATTTATAAATTATTAATTTTAGTGGTTTTAAAGTATATTTAGAATATATTTTTGTCATTTTAATACAATTCTGGTCATTGTATGTAATTTCACATTTAAACCAAACATAAACAAGTGTCAATCTTTTGATAGTTATTATCTCTTAAAAACACGCTATTTGTTTTGACGACGAGAAGTAATTTTTTTTAAATAAATTAATGAAACTGATGTGTTTTGAATTTGGTAAAATAGACATCATTTTTGAATTCATAATATCAAATATATCTTAGGCCTAATATTTGGTATTTTTCTAGAAACTTTCATTTTTTTGATGAATAGTGAAACTACTAAGTGGTAGTTAAAAAAACTGAATTTTTCATAAAACTTAATTTTACCGCTTCTGTGAGTGGAATTTTGAAAATCCAAGAGACACAGTTAATATCAAGGAATAAAATGTGGTTGAATGAGATGAAAATAATTTTTGGTGAATAGTAACTTTTTACTTTTTTTTACCACAGTTAAAAGTAAACAGGGTAATTAAGGGTAAAAATGATATTCTTATTACCCTAACACATATCCTAATTCTATTGGATAAGTGTAATTAGACAAAAAACAACCTTATGAATAACATACGACCATTTAGGCCCACATGGATTAGATTAGGACATTTATTATTAATTTATTTAAAGAAGGGATAAAATAGTTAAAATCAAAGTTTAATAACTAAATAATTTTTAATATAGGTTTATATATAAGATAAATTCGACGATAAATATTTATTAGAAAGATAAAAAGATTTCCTACATAATGGTATTTTATTTGTAATTTTTTGACATTAAATAATTTAATTTATTTATGACACAAAGATGATGCAGTTATTATCTTAATAATGAAATATTGACATAATTGATGTTATAAATACTCAAATAAATGTAATTTGAGACTTTTAAAAATTACACTAATTTTATAGGTTCATATGACATGTCAGTATTAATTGAATTAACTTTTTTATAACTAATATTTCTATTATGAGTTTCACAAAAATCAATTACTAAATAGTGCTACAATTGACATAAAATAGTTTTGAAAAGAAGTATTATATTATTAATTGTTATTTTATTCCTAAAAATCTATGGTTCGGCCAAATTACTTAGATAAGGTTATATATATTAATAATAAACAACTTGGGGTTTTTTTTTCTTGATATAGTAAGTTTATTAACCTTATAGTGTAAGAAAACAAGAAGACACGGTAAAAGATAAATTATCTAACTTAAAGTTAAATCTAAATGATAAGGTTAAAATTGATACCTAAACATGTCTAAATTCTATTAGATGATAGGATTTCGACCCATCCCCACCTTAGATTATAAATATATGAATTTGGAGCTATTAAAAACCGAATTTGACTTTATTATAAAATAATAGTTTTTGTTATTCCAAAGGTGCCCCTCTTCTCCATTATAAAAGGGAACCTCCTCCCTCTCTTCCTCACACCACTTTGAGCCTTCAAGATTGGCCAAACCCTGCCAATATCTCCTCTCCACTTCCCTAGATACTTGTTATAGGTCCTTTTCTTCTTCAAAGTCCAATTTTAGTGCCCTAAGAGGAGGTCTCAAAGAGGCGCTTCAAAGAAGAGGTAATGCCCGTTACCGATTCTTTCATCGTTATTTCTTCTTCCACTTATTATTATTTAGTTGTTTCATTATGAATTAATAACATCAGTATCACTCACATACTGATATGTTATTGTAAGTATGAAACAACCATATTTCACCATCTATCCATCCTACAGAAAATGAAATCACCACGCGTGCGTACGTACGGTATATCGTCTCCACGCCGTGGGGTAATCTATTTTCCACCAGCACCTTACTCAGATAGGTATAATGGTGTAAATAATAACTATATATGATTATTTTAATGTGATATTGATTCTGAAATAGTATACATACACTCCAATACAATTCCACGATCATGGGAACGATATCATCGCTCGTGCGTACGTATGGAATACCGTCTCCACGATGTGATGCGACTTATTATACATGATCTTCATTGAATAATGATTATGTAAATGAATTTAATGAATTAATATGATATATATTACACTAATACCATTCTGTAAATGAGGTATCTATAACCTAAAAATAAAAATAAGAATTTATTCGACAAAACGCGCATAAGAACAAAAAGTAATAAACACCCGAATAACAAGTAGTAATGAAATATTACTAATAAGAAGCTAAGAATATGACCATATATGATATCATAAAAATAAGTATGATTCTGGAATAAGTCAATAAAATTATTTAAATCATTATACAGGAGGTTCAGACACTTACAAAACAAATCGGACCTAAGGTAAGGGGAAATATCACAATCTCATTTTATCAGAGATTGTTTATACTTTGGTATTTACTGGGGTGTATTTTATCATCGACATCCATGTTTCCTCAATATATAATATTGTTTCCATCTACCTACAATTGTTTAAATCCAATTTTACCCTTCGGTTATTTTTAAGTAAAATATATGAAAGGAATCTTTTGTCGTTTTCCGTATGAGGTACTTTTTGACTTTTCCGACAAAAGTACAAGAAATTTTTTTTTTAACTTATATGGCATGAATGTATTTTTAAAACATTATTTCCAAGGAGCTTACTTTACAAGTTTTCAAGTTTATTTTTAATCATCTTCTTTTAGTTTAAAATTGTATGACATGTTAAGAAATGAAAATGTTTCTGAAAGGATATTTTCCTCAAGAATGGAGTTCAAGTGTTTTATCAAAATTGTTTTCCATATAAGATAATATAGGGTTATGTTTCTATCCCTATTATTACATTGATTTGATTATGTTGTCATGGAATTATTTTTATGAATTTCATTATCTTATATTAATTGTTTTATGATGTCATGATTTTAAGAATCCCATTTTTATTACATGGGTTATGCAATGATGTATGATTTATGATTATGTGGCACACATAAGAATGTTATCATTAGGAGATGTGTGAGACCTATATCTCCCTCCAATGCATTGGGTAATGATTTTATATCTCATGGGATAGACATAGCTGGAACAGCAGGTTAAACCGGTTCAGTGAAACAGGACTGAAACGAGGAGTAAACTCGGTTCAGAAATGGACATTGTCCACTAAGAAAGTCTTGGAAATGTGTCTTGAATAATAAGAAATGATTCTCTATGATTATGTGTGTATTCCACAAAGTTTCATGTTTTATGTTATGATTATTGGGATTACATTTCACTACTATGATTTATCCCATGTTATGAAATTATGATCTCTTTTGCAGGTTATGATTTCCAAAAGTTATGTTATTATGTATATGATGTGATTGATATTTCTTTTGTTTAACCTTACTAAGAATTTGAGCTCACCATTTATATGTTTTTCCCCATGATTTAAAGAAAGGTTTTAGGTAAGAAAAAAAAGGGATGATCTTATGGGAGATGTTGAAGATCTTTCACCATGATTAAAAGATTATGTTCCAAGTTTCCAAAGACACTAAACTATTACGGTCCTTGTGTGTCTGTTTTTGTTATGTTTTAAGTATTCCGCAAAAGTAATGTAATGTCCATGTACGTCAAGCTACGGGTCTCTACAGTTGGTATCAGAGGAAAGGTTTAGTCAACCTTTGGAAACTAGGATGCGATAACTTTAGTCAGATCCCAAGAGATATTTCTAAGGTATGTCTAGGGATGTCCCTAAGGTTAAGTATAAGTATAGGTTATAGTCCTATAATTACGGTAATGATATTAGAATTAAACCTAAGATGTTAGATATTGAAGGTAGTCCCCCTTTATTATGTTGTTTTCCCTAGAATTATTTTTGCCTCTCACACTATTCTTTTGGGGTTTCAAGATGATGGCTGGAACCCGAAGGAACCGTGTTGATCAATGCAATGGACAATCCAAAGATTGTCCTCTTGAACAAAAAAAATGTTATGGGAGATGGAGTGCAAAATCTTATTGCTTTACTTACACAAGCTATGAATCATTCTGGACTTCCAAATGAGCAGAAAAGGGAACAATATTCTATTGAGTCCTTCATGAGGCAACGTCCACCTTCTTTCAGTGGGACTTCTGATCCACTTGTTGCTGAATAATGGATCAGTACCACTGAAAAGATATTTTCTGTTCTTCAATGTTCAGAACATGATAAATTCATCTTACTAGTATATCATTTGGAAGGTGAAGCTGATCAATGGTGGAATCTTATCAAGAATATGAGGCCAAGAGATGAAATTGAGTCCATGGAATGGGACGAGTTCAAGAACTTATTTTTCAATAAGTACTTTCCTCGTATTCTTCAAACAGAGATGGAGAAGGAGTTTCTTGAACTAAAGAAAAGGATGATGAATCTATTGGTGTATACGAAGCGAATTTTACAAGGCTTTCAAGGTATGCATCTGGCTTTATCATCCAAACTGAATGTAAATTTGATCGATTCTTCAGTGGCTTAAAACCAAATCTTCGAAGGGCATTAGCTATAAGGGACTTTAGTAGCTATGAAAAAATTGTGCGTTGTGCTATCAAGGTAGAAATGGAAGTTGGTGTTACTTATCCATCTCATAGTTTTGACAAGAAACGAAAGATGGAGTTCAAGGAGAAATATCATAATAATGGTGAAAAGAGGATGAATGTTTCCTTATGCTCAAAGTCTATAAAGAAGCACGGTGGAGATTGTCTTAAAGGGACTATAAAATGATTTAAGTGTGGAAAAGAAGGCCATCGAGTAGCTGAGTGTCGAAGTAATGGAAAAAGGGTTTATAATGATGTAAATAAAGAAAAGACTGCAGAGAACACACCACCAACACTTCAATGCTTCATGTGCAAGGAAATGGGGCATTATGTTAATAAATTCCCTAATCCAAGGGTTAGTGATGATCGACATGAGCAACCAATTAATGCAAAGGACAAAGGGAAGTCACATGCGATCACTATTGCCGATGTTGAATATGACAACGATGTGGAGGAATGATTAAGTGTTTATGTAGTGGGATTCCAAAATAATGTTGAATATAGTATCATGGAATATTGGAATATTTATGTATTGGTCTATTGTGGTTTTCAATAATTTTATGGTACCGGTAACCATGGAAAGTGAATGAGATATTTTTGGAAAAAATATGATAAGCGCATAATGAAGGGATAAGGAGAAAATGAAATGCCTGACAGTATTCATGATCTCATGACTGATATAAGGAAATAGTTATATCATGGTTTGAGGTTTTGGTATGTGAAAAGAGTTAACTTTTGACAGCACTCATGTTTTCGCTAAGATTCAATGGGTAATCATTTATTAAGAGAATACCTGATTAAGGCCTTCGAATGTTTGGAATGTGACCAAAATGACATATCTCATGATATATGGGGATCAATGATGGTATTAACATGCTTGTTATATGAACTCTTTGGTAATCGGTTTCACAATAATATGAGATTGGAAAATAGTATTTTGTATAAGCCTAAAGTTTGGAAATGATTATGTTGGACATAAGTTAGTATTGTTGAAGGATATAACTTTTTTTGATATTATTGATGGGATGTTATAGTAATGTAGTTTTAGAAAAAGGACAACCTGCAGGACGAGCGACAACCCATCGCGTCGGACAAGGCTGTGGGAATCGAACCCACAACCGAAGTGCGAGTGGCCTTTATCGCCTACCAATGGCCTACAGGAAGTCCCTGTTTAGTAGAAACTAGTTTTATTATATTAAGAAGTATGATATATTAAGTATAAGTCCATTATAGGAACCATATATGATTAATCTCACTATAGATTGACTTATGTATATTAAATAACTTTTTCTAACCTTTTGTTTGAGATAGATGGAATGACTCGTCATTCTATCACATGATCTGCTAACACTTCACGAATAATAAATTCAACATCATTTCTTTAAGAGATGAAGTGGAAATTTTTCATGGCATGAACAACAGTGAGATTGTACCAAAATAAAGTAAGTATTTATACTAATTCAAATTCTTCAACTTTAGGGAAATGATCTTGAAAACCAAAAATGTTGTCCTAGTGCCCTTATATCCGATGAATCAGATGGTACCTTAGATCGTCACAAATTTATGGATTTTTGATTATTGGCTTTTTCATAGCCATGTTCTCTACCACTCTCCATCAGAACTTTATGGTTAGATTTTTCTTCCATATCCATATTTTCACCTATGTTCTCCTACGTGGAATCCCAGGGATGAGTTAATTTGGGTAACCGTTATGTTTCATACATTAATTTTTAAATCCAAGTTTTGGTATTCCTTTTTTCAATGTGGGTTTCTATTAATGAAACTATCGAGTAGAAAACAATTTATAACCCCGACAAATTTCGATGGCGAAATTCCTTTTAAGGGGGGTAAAATGTCACACCTCGAGATTTTAGGAAAAAAATATATTCTTTTTAATTTCATTAATGTCTTGTGTTGTACGCTACACCAAAATGAGCTTTCACAACACGAATCCCTGACCTTCCTTGCATTACACGCAATCACGACCTTTCTCGATATCATGTGTAGTACGCAATACCGAGTTTCACTAATCGAGATATTATTATAATATTATTATGAACTAGCCGTTATGAATAGTAATACCCACTTTTTGAAATTTTATAAATTTTATCGTTCAAAATAGACTTCATTTTTTGATTTGGAATATCAAAATTAGCTTAGGGTGAAATTTTTGGTACTTTTCGGATAACTTTCATATTCTGATGAATAGTGAAAATTACTAAATTTTAATTAAAAACAATTTTTTAATCGAAATATTTAATAGTGATAAATTATTAATTTTAGTGGTTTTAAAGTATATTTAGAATATATTTTTACAATTTAATAAAATGTTGTTCATTTGATGTAATTTCACATTTAAACCAAACATAAACAAGTGTCAATCTTTTGATAGTTATTATCTCTTAAAAACACGCTATTTGTTTTGACGACGAGAAGTAATTTTTTTTAAATAAATTAATAAAAATGATGCACTTTGAATTTTGTAAAATAGAAATCATTTTTGAATTCATAATATCAAATATAGCTTAGGCCTAATTTTTGGTATTTTTCTGGAAACTTTCATTTTTTTGATGAATAATGAAACCACTAAGTTGTAGTTAAAAAAACTGAATTTTTTATAAAACTTAATTTTACCACTTCTATGAGTAGAATTTAGAACATCCTAGAGACATGGTTAATATCTAGGACTAAAATGTGGTTCAATGAGATGAAAATAATTTTTGGTGAATAGTAACTTTTTACTTTTTTTTACCACGATTAAAATTAAATAGGGTAATTAAGGGTAAAAATGATATTATTATTACCCTAACACATGTACTAATTCTATTTGATAAGTGTAATTCGACCAAAAACAACCTTATGAATAAATTATGACCATTTAGCCCTACATGGATTAGATTAGGACATTTATTATTAATTTATTTAAAGAAGGGTTAAAATAGATAAAATCAAATTTTAATAACTAAATAATTTTTAAAATAGGTTTATACATAAGATAAATTCGACTATAAATATTCATTATAAATCTAAAAATATTTAATACATAATTGTATTTTATTTTTAATTTTTAGACCTTAAATAATTTAATTTATTTATGACACAAAGATGATGCAGTAATTATCTTATTAATGAAATATTGACATAATTGATGTTATAAATTCCCAAATAAATGTAATTTGAGACTTTTAAAAAATTACAATAATTTTCTAGGTTAATATGACATGTTTTTATTGATTTAATTAACCTTTTGCGAAATAATGATTCTGTTATGATTTTCACAAAAATCAATTACTAAATAGTTCTAAAATTGACATAAAATTGTATTTAAAAGAAATATTATATTATTAATTGTTATTTTATTCCTAAAAATATAAGGTTAGGCCTCATGACTTATATAAGGTAATATATATAAATAATAAACATCTTGGGATTCTTTTAGCATGATATAGTAAGTTTATTAACCTTATAGTTTAAGAAAACAAGAAGACACGGTAAAAGTTAAATTATCTAACTTAAAGTTAAATCTAAATGATAAGGTTAAAATTGATACCTAAACATGTCTAAATTATATTAGATGAGAGGATTTCGACCCATCCTCACCTTATCTTAGAAATATATCAATTCAGAGCTATTAAAATCGAATTTGACTTTATAATAAAATAATATTTTTAGTTATTCCAAAGGTGACCCTCTCCTCCCTTATAAAAGGGCACCTCCTCCCTCTCTTCCTCACACCACTTTGAGCCTTCAAGCTCTGACAACCCCTGCAAATATCTCCTCTATACTTCCCTAGAAACATCCTAGAGGTCCTGGTATTCTTCAAAGTCCAATTTTAGTTCCCTAAGAGGAGGTCTCAAAGAGGCGCTTCAAAGAAGAGGTAATGCCCGTTACCGATTCTTTCATCTTTATTTCTCTTGCACTTCTTCTTCTTTAGTTGTTTCATTATGAAGTAATAACATAAGTATATCTCATATAATGATATGTTATTATAAGTATGAAACAACCCTATTTCACCTTCTATCCATCCTACGGAAAATGAAATCACCACGCGTGCGTACGTACGGAATACTGTCTCCATGTCGTGGTGTAATCTATCTTCCACCACCACCTTACTAGGATGGGTATAATGGTGTAAATAATAACTATATATGATTATTGTAAATTGATATTGATTCTGAAATAGTATACATACACTCCAATACAATTCCTCGATCATGGGAACGATATCATCGCTCATGCGTACGTACGGAATACCGTCTCCACGATGTGATGCGACTCGTTATACATGATCTTCATTGTATAAAGATTATATAAATGAATTGAGTGAATAAATATGATATATATTACACTAATACAATTCTGTAAATTATGTATCTATAACCTAAAAAGAAAAATAAGAATTTACTCGACAAAACGCGCATAAGAACAAAAAGTAATAAACACCCGAATAACAAGTAGTAATGAAATATTACTAATAAGAAGCTAAGAATATGACCATATATGATATCATAAAAATAAGTATGATTCTGGAATAAGTCAATAACATTATTTAAATCATTATACAGAAGGTTCGGACACTTAGGAAGCAAATCGGACCTAAGGTAAGGGAAAATATCACAATCTCATTTTATCTGAGATTGTTTATACATTGGTATTTACTAGGGTGTACTTTATAATCCACACCCATGTTTCCTCAATATGTAATATTGTTTCCATGTACCTACAATTTTTTAAATCCAATTTTATCCTTCGGTGAGTTTTTAGTAAGATATATGAAAGGAATCTTTTTTCGTTTTCCGTATGAGGTACTTTTTGACTTTTCCGAGAAAAGTTCGAGAAGAGTGTTTTTTTAACTTATACTGAATGAATGGATTTTTAAAACATTATTTCCAAGAAGCTTCCTTTACAAGTTTTCATGGTTATTTTTAATCAACTTATTTTAGTTTAAAATGGTATGACATGTTAAGAAAGGAAAATGTTTTTGAAAGGATATTTTCCTCAAGAATGGAGTTCAAGTGTTTTATCAAAATTATTTTCCATCTAAGCTAATATAAGGTTTTGTTTCTATCCCTATTATTACATTTATTTGATTATGTTGTGATGGAATTATTTTTATGAATTTATTTATCTTATATTAATTGTTTTGTGATGTCATGATGTTAAGAATCCCATTTTTATTACATGGGTTATGCAATGATGTATGATTTATGATTTTTTGGCACACATAATAATGGTATAATTATGAGATTGGTGGGACCTATATCTCCCTCCAATGAATTTGGTAATGATTTTAAATCTCATGAGATAGACATGGCTAGAACGGCAGGTTAAACCGGTTCAGTGAAACAGGACTGAAATGAGGAGTAAAGTCGGTTCAGAAATGGACTTTGTCAACTAAGATAGTCTTGGAAATGTGTCTTGACTAATAATAAATGATTCTCTATGATTATGTGTGTATGCCACAAAGTTTCATGTTTTAAGTTATGATTATTGGGGTTACATTTCACTACTATGATTTAACCCATGTTATGAAATTATGATCTCTTTTTTAGGTTAATATTTCCAAAAGTTATGTTCTTATGTATATTATGTTATTGATATTTCTTTTGTTTACCATTACTGTGCATTTGAGCTCACCCTTTATATGTTTTTCCCCAGGATTTAAAGAAAGGTTTTAGGTAAGAAAACAAAAATGGGAAGATCTCTTGGGAGATGTTGAAGATCTTTCACCATGATTAGAATATTACGTTCCATGTTTCCAAAGACACTAAACTATTATGGTCCTTGTGTTTCTGTTTTTGTTATGTATTAAGTATTCCGCAAAAGTAATGTAATGTCCATGTACGTCAAGCTACGGGTCTCTACATTTATCATTAACTTATATTAACTAGATCATAGATTGATCTTTGAAAATTGCTTCCCCCTTTCAACTTATCAAATAGATCATCAATCCATCGAAAAAATATTTTTCTCTTTCCTACAAATCAATTGAGCTCTCAATAATCAACATATAAGAAAATAGGACCATCAAACTTCCTAGAGAAGAGAACTAGAACCACAAAAGGTGACACAATCAGGCGTTTTAAGACCTTCTCAAGAAGATTTTCCATATGGGACTTCAACTCATTAATTTATCTGGTTCCGTGTGGTAAGAGATAATTGAAATTGGTTGAGTACCATGAATTATGGTAATGGAAAACACAACTTCCCATACAGGTAGAAAACTGGAGAAATCAGAAGGAAACACATCTTTAAACTCAACGACAAATATAGGGAGATCACCGCTCATATATTCCTTATCAATATGAATATCAAACATAGAGGTCACTTTCCCCAACTATGGATAAGAATGTCTGGATATACTCTAACTCCGGTCCCAATCTCGTTTAAAGATATGAGACACAACCCTATATGTAGTAAGGTAGACCCGCTAAAGAAAACAATCAATCTGGGCACTATTGCAAATAATACAATCCAACCCAAAAATGACGTCATGAGATTTCATGTCAAGGACCCAATAACTCTAAGCTAGATTGGAATCAGAGATAGAGGGAGATAAGACACAAGTAGGACTAGGGATACCTACTCTCACTTCATATTAATCATTGTGGTAATATCAATTACACAAGATAAAGTATCCATAGATTAATTTGGGTTATTAACAATATGGGTTGAAATAAATGAGTGAGATACACAAGTATCAAATATAACAATCTCTAATGATAAAGCTATTTTAATAATACATCTCACATTTATTGGACCCATGACTGGTTCCTCCTGAGACTCTTCCATTGTGTGGAGTATCTTTATTCCTGATACCTATGTATGGGACCCTTTCACATTTGAATCATCTAATTTTCTTTAATTTTAAGAGGATATGATTATAATTTTCTACTAAATGGGGTATACAAATTATGGTATAATATTGGTAAGAGTACTTAATGTCTATAGGAGCTACAATTATTGGGATCCTAAATGAAAACCCTCCTAAAATTTCCTAGCTTTCCACACTGGTAGAAAATCGAAGAACTTAATTCAATCAATGTAGGAGGTTTTTAATGAATCTATCTTTTCAAACTAGTGTGAGAGTCATCATTTTTCCATTTTACCTTGATGGAACTCTTGTTACCACTAGAAGAATAAATAGATCCTAACAACCTTGAATTCTCATTGAGGTCCATCTTGACCATCATCACCCTATCTTTCACAACAACATAATTGGGAAGCTTTGATGAGAAAACATGAGAAAATATATATGATTTAAGTCCTCACTCAAATCGTCGAGCCTTCATCCTCTCATTATATACAATCTTATGAGAAAAATTCACCATCCCATAAAATCAATTTGATTACTCTTTCGTGGTTCAATTTTCCTACTAAAACTTGAAAAACTCCAAATACATGTCCAACACCATTGACTCTGGATAGGATTGGTTTGTGAAAAAAAACATTGAAATATTTCCACTATAATCCATCAATTATCCTTGATGTCACCATTATTCCCCACTATCTCATGCTCAGTCCTTCCAGCAAGAAGGTGCCACACATCATTGTAATAATGTATGGTGTCTCCAAGAATGAAAACAAACGTTCCATCTTTCCCAACCATTCCTTAACACATTGAGGAAAAATTGAGCCTTTGAATACATGTGGCTTCTATCCAATAAAGTATTTAGAGTAATTTCAAAGAACATACCCCTAAGAATGCATGGATAGAGCCTGAATGGAGACAAGATGTGGTTCCTGTCCTTGAGTTTGGACAGTGTGTGGAATCACCTCCACTATATTTGGGTCCACTTGAGAATTTCATTACTGAAGTTCGGTAGAATATTCCTCTTAGATTTTATTTTCATGTCTTCTCATAGGCATGATACTGAAAAACATCAACAATAAAAAAGGAAGATATCAGACTAACACTCAAACTAAGCAACTGTAGGACGTAGGGACACCCTGAACAGGGAGGGGTGAATCAGGGTGAAAACTTTTTCTTTCAAAGTGATGGATCTTGTTCCCATATTGGTAGGAACTTGTAAAACTTGTAAGATGGATATGATTAGAAAGAAAACATTAACATGTAGAGAGATTACACAACACTTATTACATGGTTCCCCACTAAGGGATACTCCCAAGGAGCATATGATGAGTGTTTGTCGTTGTACCTTTTTTTTGGAAAGAAGGGAGGATAATATTAATGACTAACATCAGCAGCCGTACATAAGCAGAGCCATGAAGGGAAATTTTCCAGCCACAATTGGTTGACATCGAAGGGGCCTGAGTCCACCAGTTGATGGGCCGCATTGCTTCATTCCCTTTTGGTAAAGGACAAGGTGCAGCAAGAGAATCCTTGGCGCAGTGAGCGTATTCTCTTGATGATGAAGCCACAGGCCAAGAGTATGGCATCATTGTGGTTAACGGAATTACTAAAAGAGAGGAAGTCTGACTTAATGATGATATCAGCCCAACCAAGTTCTGTAGCGATCATCATGCATGCATGGATGGAAGAGGCCTCAGTAACTGCAGGTTCCCAGAAAGCATGATGTGATTCATATTTTAATGAAATGATCTGCCCCAGATGATTTTGCAGCAAGAGGCTGAGAGAAAAATTTCCATCCTTAGGGAGAGAAGCGTCCACGTTAAGCTTAAGACTCCCTTCTATCGGGCCCAGTCACTCTGTCCTAGGCTCACTGCCTTTACAAAATATCAGGGATAGTTCAATGCGTCCCTCCGGTCACTCCTGTTGACTCCTCCTGGCTCACTGGCTTTGGTAAAGTCCCACTTAGTTTATAAATGTGAAGGTCTCGTCATCATCGCTAATGAATACATCCTCTATTATATGTAGATACTCTATTGAATTCCAACTTCCACCTTTATACTAATATCACTTTTCACTAAAGGTATCGGGAAAACTTTCATCTTTCGCACAACCCCAGAAAGACCGGCGTACATCAACCACACCTAGCACACTTCTCCAATCCCGAAATGCAAGTTTCAAGACGGCACACAGGTTAACCTCTCCCACTTGCACGAAACCCACTTCTTAAAATTCAAATGTGCGCGACTCACATCCTTTTCTCTCCCAAAACACCTTGGACACGCAACAAACAATTGTTGCGCAACGTAAACTTGCGTGACCCAATAGCACTTGCGCGACCACAACACCTGCGCGATGGGAGATCTGATATTATCTAAGTCTGAACTTCATACCGAATGAGGAGGGTTCGACCTGTATTTATAGGCATTTGGATACCCTGCATGATGGCACACAATTCTTCCTTCAGCATGCAAGTTTCGGCGCACAAGTCACTTTCACGACCAGACATAAAAGCTTGGGCATCCTCCCTTTTCCATATTTTCATGTTATGATCTTGAAAAACAAAATGTGTGAAATTTTCCTCTCCTTCAAGTCAACATCCCACAAGTCTCATTTCTAAAACTCACTTTTCCCCATTTGTCGATTTTCAGGCCCAAAAATTTGGAAAACACTAGAAAATGGTGTCCCCTTCAATGCTCTTATCTTCTTGTTCTGTATGATCACATTGCAGGCACAGATTATGAACTTCAACTACGCATTAAAAAAAACCATGGCTCCAACAGCAACAAGAGAACGTATTCCCAATATATGTAAGCAATAAGATTTTGAATTAACTTTATCCTAATCAGAATAGAGAAAATACTAGATCTAATCTACAAGGAATATTTCTCTAACAACCCTCAGATATATATGGTTAATTGTAGTGAGTGATGCGTAGGAACTCAAAAAAAAACTACCTTATAAGTCCTGACAAGATTTCACCAATTCATATTATCTTGAAGATATAAGATCAACTTCCTCCTCTGATAAAACTTTGTCAGGAACTAGCATAGGTTCCCTGGTAACCCGATGACCCATCCGACCATGACATAGCCTAGGGGAATATCCAATACCCATGGGTCAACAACTAGCATTGATCACCATACAACATGCATGTGGGAATGATTTTTTACAAACAATACAAAAGAAAAAGAAACAAGGAAGTATGCATAAGAAAAGAAACTCCACATGGAGTAATTTACTGGAATACAAAAGGGAATAAAAACCTAAAGTACTAAAATTTTAGAAATAAAATAGGAAAACAAATCATGTACCTAATGAAACAACTCACCACACCCAGGGTTCAACAATTGGATCCACCTCCAATGGATCCTTTCCCATTCTCGAACCTGGAAGGAGATAGACTACAAATACCCAAAGGCACAAATAGGGTGTGTGATAAAAATACCTTTAGGGTCTCATGAAGGATTCCATAATAGTTTCCTAATATAGATTAACTAAACAAATGCTTTAAATTTTAAAAGTAACTAGGTTTGGAATTTTAAAGAATATTTAAGCAGATCATGACAAGCAGTTCAAATGATGAAAAGTACTTTAAGAAATATAATTACAAGTGATCGAATATATCTAAAATAATTTATTAGATATAACATATATTTAAAAAAAATTATATAAATTCATAATTCATGAAAACATGTTTTACAACATTAACATACATTTATATCTCAAATATAAATAAGAAGAGAACAACATGGCAATCTGCCAAATAGGTATGATAATATTTCCAAATATAAGACTCCACAGTCTCTAAGTGATCTCAGTAATATGTATATACACACGTCCCCTTAATATTGGCCAGAGGAGACTCATCACCCTCCCATCAGGGACATATATTGTTGCATTTATGTTCTAGAATGTTTTAATAGTGTTGAGTGTGTCCAAATAACACACTAAATAACTGAGGCTTTCATGTTATCTTATACAATCAATGATGGGAAATTTATTTTAAGAATGATTAAAATACAATTAAATCACATTCTTCCATTTCTATTCCAATTTTTCATTTCAATACAAAAACGTTTCTAATAAAAAAACATACCTCTTTCAAAAGACAAAACCATTGGGTTTCTTATTAAAAACAATTATTCCATTTTCATAAGTTTGAAATAAATTAAAAAGAAATTCCTTCAATTTAAAAATTCATTTTCATAATTAAATTCAAATTTTTAATTGAAATATTTTCCATTAAATCCATAGTATAAACTCAACAATTTAAATCATCCAATTTCCATAAACACACCCCAATTCAATGGAACTTGGGTTTTTCCCAATTTCTATTCAAAAACTATTTCAAATCCCTCAAATCTCTAGAATTAGGGATTATCAAATCAATTGAAAGAAAGTTTTAGAAATTTAATTTAAATAAATAGTTGAAAAATATCAAATATTTTATGGTTAACAAATTTTTCCATATGGGATAGAACTACCTACCTTTTCCCTAAAAAACAACACTCGTAACGACACTTGTTAACAAAAACGAAGGTGTAGAAGACCTTGAAGAACAACCTAGAGGTGATATCTAACACAATGAGACATAGATCCGTCAATTTCAGTATGATCTATTTAAATACAAAAGGAAGAGAAAAAAATAAACATGAATAATAAATGAGAAACATTACTCAAGAATCACCTTTCCAATGTAATGATGATCCAACTCCAATTGGTAGGATCCGAAAGGGATAGAAGGCTCAAATATTTCCATGATAAGGAATTAGGTCAAGGGAGATAAAACTAAAGAGTATCCTAATATAACAGACTAGGAAAACTACCTATTTAATACCATAGTCTGGGTATTACCCAACTTGTATTACCAACATATAATGTGAAATATTTATTTCTTATAACCATTGAAAAACGTGTCAGCACAAATAAATTCATGATGCTCCAAATTAAAAAAAAATTAATTACTCCGTGATGTGTAAAGTGTTTTCATGGTCTGCACCATTTACATTGTAAATCCTTTCACAACTTCTATTAAAAAACCATTACACATAGTGTATCACAATTACGTGATATGTTACCCTTATACAACCTATAAAAAAGTTTTTTAAAGTAGAGAGCCTATCAAATAACTAAATTCACCATTATAGGTATCCACCCAACTCATTCTCAACCATACCCATTCAACGAATTTGACAACCCACGATAAGGTTAAAGGCATACCTGTTAGATTGGTAACAGTATTTTAAAATATGGTTGAGAAAATCATTAAATTTAAAGAAAAGGGTCATATTCAATTTCATGATAACATTTTTTAACCTTAAAGATTATACAACTTTGATATTGTGGTAATTTTCAAAACGTCTAAGGCCGGTTAAAATAATGATATATTGGTAAAAACATCACCTAAATTTTTCCATATTTTATTGGATAAGAGGATTTATACTCATCATAATCCTATATCTAAAATATATCATTTTTCTTCCATATCTCTATATAAATTAATTTATATTAATTTAATTTTTAAAGTAATTCCAAGAGTTCCGCGCCCCTGACTTATAAAAGGGAACCACTTCTCTTTTCTTCCTCACACCTTTTCATCTGTATATTTTATGCATTAGCTAACATAATACTTTAATTCATTAATTACCCATTTATTATATCTTATTTTACTTAAAAAATACCATTCTTTCATGAATTATTGTGTAAGTCAACGGTTTATTCTCAACAAAGAGGTATAACTCTTAACTGAGTACATTAAATTTTATTTATTCTTTTATCGTCTATAAATCCTTATCATATGCTACAAAATATATAATTTAGTGTATATAATATACTTAATTGTTATTATGATGATGGAATAACTATTATAAGCCTCATTTAAATAATATGGTAAAATAAAACATTTCTCATGCATAGATATTGGCTACCACCTCCACGAAACGATGTGTTTAATTTTTCTAATTATCAATTCACGTTGATAGTTATAACGATGAAAATAATGTCTATATATGTTATTTATAAATTTATAATTATTCTGGAATGTTGAATAATTATTGAATGTTCATTCTTTCTATCCATCAAGAAGTGGAGACATCACTCGTGCGTACACGTGGATAACTATCTCCATGAAGTGCTGTAATTAATTTATCATCACCTATTTATATTAATAGTTATAATTTTTTTAAATTATTACAAATGATACTCATGATACAATTTAAAATTGGAGATGATTTAACATTTATTAATGAATAATGGCCAGGATTAGAAAATGAAACATGCATGTGAAACGAAACTGGTATCGCCTAGAGCAGTGATTTCAATAATAAATTGTAAATAAAAAAGTGACAATATGTTATAAGTATAACATATGTGGAATAATTTACATTATTATGTTAACGTAATATATTTATAATAAATATCTATTTATTAAATATGAGGTTTTACCTCTTAAGATGAATGAAAATATTTTTGGTGGGGATTTTATGTTTCAATACCATTTTAATAGATATTGTTTATTCTTAAATATAAATTGAGAGAATTATATTATCTATATCTAAAAATTCACTTTAGTATTTCTTACAGTGTTTTAATTCCAATAATTTTAATTTCTTGGTTCCATTTCCATCCCTTTGGTACAAAAATGGTTCATCTTCATTAAGAAATTACAACCTTATTTTCCCTCTTTCAATCGGAAAAACATTTTATCCCATGTTCATATTTTATTTAAAATGTTTGGAAGAATTTTTTACCATTATAAAATTATTTTTAATGTAATTTTATCCATAATTTATTTATTATAAAAATTCATAAAAGGAATCTTCTTGTTGTTTTCTAAACAATTTACTTTTTACTTTTACCTGAACATGTGAAATGAATCTTCATTTCGTCTTACTCAGCATAAACTGAATTTAACACCATAATGACCACTCAATTCTTTATAGATTCCTTTATAAGTATCCAATTTTATTATTAATAAAAATTTTTATAGTAATATATTTCAAATATTTTTGTTTTAAATATTTGATTTCAAAATAGAAATGGTATTTTCCTCAAAAAATATTATAGTGATCCACTAAATGGAATATTCATATATGATAACATCCTTTGATGATACACATTTTTTACATGGTATTTGATATAATGTTTGCATCCTTATTTTTTACCTATATTTTTTATGATTATTATGATGAGTTGTTTACATAACCTATTCATTTCCTATGGGTTATGCAATAATGAAATGATTAAAATTTGATGAAAAGTTTTTATTTTATATGGGTTAGGATTTAATGTGATAATAAATGTTTTATGATCTTTTGGAACAAAAATGTATTGTTTTCAATTTTTGATGGTTGATCCCCAAATTAAAAACCCCTCCAAAAAATTGGGTAAATACTTATATCTCAATTGATATTTATGTCAAATCGGTTGATGCACTCGATCCACTATGGGAAATATATAGACGTTCATGATACACTATGGGAAACATGTGGTGATCCTGATCTATTATGACATATTAAAATGAAGTGGAAGCCATATAGACTTTGGTTTCTTGGTATTAGATGTTTAAATTGGTATAATAAATGGGTTATATGTCTACAATGGTGACACATTTTTTATGAAATTTTCTTAGGAATATGATATGAACTTATGGTTCATGATTGATTTATGATTATTCATCACTCTTATGATTCATGAAATTTTAAATAATAAGGTTTTATTCCATGATTCAGGTTTATGGTCCATGACATGTCGTGTAGGAATTTTATATTTTATAATCATCATCTCAAACCTTTATAGTTATCTTATTCTAATATATGATCTCTGATTTATATCTCCCATGTTTACCCATACTGTGAATTTGAGCTCACCATTTTTAATATTTCCTTTCCCCAGTTTATCAGGAAAGTTTTTCAGTGGGGTATGTTAGAAAGGGTAAAATTTAGAATAAATTTATATGAGATGATGAGAAATATATTTATATAATATGTTTTTGTATCTAGTCACTAGAGAAAATAAAACATTACTATTTTGGAATGGATTTTAGTTTTATGTATTGAATATTTATCTAAAATGTTATAATATTTATGCATGAAAATCATGAGTAACCCAAAACATGAAATAAAAATAATTTTTTTTGAAGATTCATTTTTCAAGCATAATATGACTTTAAATAAAATTGTGTGGTTGTACCCTATGAATTAATCAATAAATTTGTTCTAAGTTAGACCATTATAATTATATTTCATAATACAATAACTCATATTAATACTTTACAGTTCAACTAATAGGATATAATAGTAACATTAAAATAATTATACTTTTATAATATATCTTAATTCCTTAAAACATAGTTAGGAATGTTAAAAAATCTATCAATTTTATTATTATTTCAAATTCAACATTCTAGGTGTCAAAAAACTAGACCCAAGGTCTATACGTAATCCAGGTTTTCAATGTAATGTGTGATAAAAACATCTTAGTTGGATCTCATCATCTGTATCCAATGTATTCAATTATATAAGTGTTGGGATGATAAAATCAAATAAACATTCTCACACTAGCACATCCAATGTCATGTGTTATCAAGGCCACCGTGACACCTGATCAAACATGTTACTTACCATGTCAAAATATAATCCCCTCATGGAAACGTACCCTAAACCTAGCGCATACCCTATAATTCGTGTACTAAATCTCCCATATCCATAACCACACCCTGAAGGTGATGGGTAGGGTCCTATAGGAATGTTAAGGACTCACCTTCTCACACATGGTGTTCTTAAACCCAATCTCAAAACCACCACTTATCAATCAATGGAGGTTTTTTATTAGAACTAAACCACTACCTTATCACTCAATATAAGGCCTTGGATCAAAATTCTATACTCCATATCCTCACTCAAGGTAGGGTTAATAATCCATATCTCATCTAAATTTTCCTTGTCATTGAAGGCTATCCATCATCATTTCCAATACCATATCACTCAAGTTAGGGTCCAATACCACCCCACAACCCATCCACTTCCTTCTCACTCAGATAGTGTCCAATTCCACTCTATAACCCAACCTCTCCATTTCAACTCATTGTTGTGTTCATCCATCACCATCCCACTTAAGTTGAGGCCATCAAGTCCCATGCCATACCTTCTCACTCATGGTAGGCCCAAAAATCAAAAAAATTAGGATCCGAACTAACTCATGTAAATTATATTGGTTTCATATCAATCATACTAAGGCCAATCCACAGTGTAAATGTCACTAACACACAAATATATCTCTAATCACAAGAAAACGATACACTGGAAAGGTACACAACCTATCCCATTTCTCACTAGCCCTCTTCTAGGAACTAGTCACTGAGGAACTAACCCCTCACCTGAGAGTACATATTGATCCATCTACTCAAGAAAATACTAGAGGCCATCTCAATTTCATATATCAACCTACTGAACCTATCAACATTCACATGTTTCCCTTTATAAAATCCTATAGAGGAGATTTTTCCCTTAAATCAATGTAAATTCAACATCATAAATAACCAAACCATATATATATCTATCATCAACGTAAAGATAAATAAACAAAACAAAAATCAATAATTAATGTACAATAGATAAGAACATGTTCACACATATATGATCTCCCAGTAGTTTTTCCACATATAAAAAACCAAATAATGTAAATACACAAAATTCTTTTCTATCCTCCCGGAGCCTCACAACAACCCAACCTCCAAACCCTCTCACATTGCCCAACCAGATCCACCATATGATTCATTCATAAAAATGTAAATTAGACACAAGTATTGTATGCACACGATGGTTAACATGAAGTGTATAAGGAATAAATCATAGTAGGATCTCACTCGGTATCTCAAATATACAATATCAAATATGTGAATTGATAAGGAATGAAAAAAATAACAAAATTTCCTCATACTTCTAGTAATATAAATTCCGTTGTGACACATGATCACACCTGCTTCATCCCCATGCTAAAATCCATTTAATTCATAACATCATACCTAAAACCAAACCCATTCCCAAATACTCATGGTATAAAGATTCACTGAGTCTTGAATAGTACCCAAAGGTGCAGCGTGGAGTCCTACATCAAATTCATGGTATCGCATTTCCCTCAATGTTTTCCTATTTATAAACTTTATACCATTACTTTTTACTCAATAGAGGTGATAAATCAATCCTTGTTTTCTAACATACCTCTCAATAATGTGACTCAGACCCATATCTTGATTGATTCCCTTTTTACTAAATGCTGGGTTTACCATCCACCTCACAACCGAACCAACCTTCTCACTCTAGCTTCTCCATCTTTGGAACTACTACATCTGCACTCATGGTTTATGACCAATACCTCCCAATAACCCATCCAATACCTTCTCACTCAAGGTAGGGTTCATTACTAAGAAAGATCATGACCACTTATTTTTCAATATAGGTTGGGTTGAACCGTAACATTATCGCTCAAGGTGTGGCCATCATGTCACATGTCATATCTTCTCACTCAAGGAGATCCCAGATTTATCAAATAATAGGTTCCCATCTAAATCATGGTTATCCCACAAGCTCCATCTCACTCAGATAATTTCCATAAATTAGTATACATATAAATGACCAACACCATAATGAATAACCTATCACAACTACATGAATGAAAATAACGACATAAAAACCATCTGATGAACTCCCCAACTCAACACATATGGGGAATTAACTTCAGAACATGCCCCCTTGGTTGGGAAAAAATTCCTAAAGGTGTCCTCTTGGTATTTTTTGGGTGTGATTGTGTTTTTTGGAAAAAGATGTGAACCGTGCACCAAAATTTATGGACCGCGTACTATGTTCCGAGAACAGTATGTGGAGTGGTAGGAAAGATACATGGAGTGGAATGAATGGTATGTCAGAGCAGTTCACGAAACAAATAACCGATCTTTATGGAAGGAGGAACAATACGTGGATGGATTGAAAAATGTGGAGGAGATTGACTGTATAGGAACAAAGAAAGTATAAGGACCAGATAGGAAAAATTGTTCGTGGTTGTCTTGTGGTTTGTGGTGAAGAAGGATTGGTATGCAGTGGATGATGGATTGACCATTTGGAAAATCATAGATTAGCATATTTCAAGGGTATCTTTTCCTATATAAGAATTTATAATCCCACCTATTCTTATTGAGACTGAATATCATTAGAAAATATATTTTTGGTTTGGGATTTTTACAAAATTCGAAGGTGGTTTGCATGGAAGTATTTTGAAAAAGAAAAAGTGGTTTGCACAGAAGAAGTTCCACCGAATGATTTATTTGGAGAAATGTAACACCCATAAGGCTTGATATTCAGAGGAAGAAGTCAGTCTAAAAAAGTGGTTTGAAAAGGCATTCCATGAAAAAAAATAGTTTTAGGACATAGGGTGATTCAGAGAGTCAGTATGCGAACAAAGAAAAGTTCGCGAACACGAGTGGTTTTTGTAGATGAGGTTTGCAGGATCATTATGTGGAGGAAGTACACGATATAGAAGGTGAAAGAATGGAGGTTTTTAGTAGAGACAATAATATGTGGAGGAGGTGTTCCACATACCAAACATGGTACACATGACTCTAGAGGAGAAGGTGGTTCACGATTTTCCCAAGGAAGCTTCTGCAAGCTTTAAATCAGTTTGTGAAAGTATTTTTCGGTACCTGGAAGTACTCAGAAAGGTGGACTTCATCTATGAGTGAAAAAGGAACTTCAACAGAACATCTACATAAAGTTGAGGATGTATGAATCCATGTAAATTAAGGGAAAAATATGTCCATAAACTATGTTTGACATAAAAGTCTATAATTTTCATGTGGATTTCGTGCCAAGAGTAGTGAGCACAAGAAGAAGAAGACGGTGACCCTTTCCACTGCTAGTGAGCTAGAGAAAAAGGAATAGGGATTAACCCTTGGGAATTCATCAAGCAGGACCTCAACCTTATAATGGTAGTAAGACTAGTCCTAGAAGATCTAGCGAATACATTTTACTCATTATTGGGAGTGATCCTTAGTGAATTTGGTATAAAGTCACATTGTTATTGTATGCTCCTTGGACATTGCCCAGTTAGGATGAACCAAGTAAAAATCGTTGTGTCATGTTCATGATTTTATATCTATTCATATATTTCTATGGGAGGTAGAGATAAATGAGTTTGGATTAACAATGAAACAATATACAAAGGGGCATAAGTTTTAATCTATCATACCCTGATTCACCCCCCCCCCCTCTCAAGGTATACAACCTTATAGACCTAACACCTTTACTCGACAAATAATTTCATCCATCTATCATATTGGGTTAATCCTCAAGGGCGTCCTAATATTATATATCAAAAAGAAAAATAACTTAGAAGCCTCTTCTCATCCATCAAGGCTTCAACTAATTCCATCTAGATCTATCAAATGTACTTGATACTAATCCACCTACGTCAAACCAAGGTGACCTCATAGCCTGTACGATCATCCTAACCATATCCATAAGGTACAACCCAAATATTATAAAAATATATCACCAATATTAGTCACATTACATAGGAACCATCCTCATCCAACACACTATAACCCCAAGGAAGCACAATCCCATGTTCTATAAATATTTCACAATCCACCCTCTAGAGGCATATCATCACAAGTCATGAGACGTACAACCATCTCACTATTATCAATATCAATAAACCTCTCATACCATCCCATATATCCTAAGGAGTTTTTCATAGGATTATTATTTCACATATTGATTCCAGATAACTACCCAATATGTCTCATCAGCTCTACCATCTCCTTCACAACTTTATAATATTATTATAGAGAAATAATAATTAACCCAAGTGATAAAGATAACATTTACCTGGTTTAAGATCCCCAAATCCATACAAAATCTTTCTCTATAGCACTCTTAGTCCCTAAGAATATATTAATTCCCAAGAAACATACATGAAAGAAATAAATCATTCATAAATATCCTTCATTCTTTGTATTATAAGAACCATGTACATCGAACATGAAGTTTACCCTTCTCTGTGCTCTATCGAGCCTCATCCAACCCCTTCTAGGAACACGAGCACCTATCTCATTCTAGAAAACAAAATTAATTAATTATGAATAACTGAAATTAAATTATTCAAATTAATTTTTTTATGAATAATTTTATTAAACTCAATAAACACTTCCGTTGTATCGAAACCAAACACAAAGACGTGTGTTCTACCTTCTAGGGTATCCTCTTGACAAGGTAGAAAAAATACCCATCATTAAATCCAAATTCCACCTTTTTATAGTTTAATTCATGTATATATTCTTCCATAAATAATAAAAAATTAGTTTCTAAACAAGGATAAATAAGAATGGAGGAGGAAAATAAATATCACACCTTAAATCTTCATCAAAACACATAAATAACTCAAAATGGAATAAATGATTAGAGGTAGGAAGAATGTGAGTAGGGTCATCCCAATAACTATTTTGATTAAACATTACATCTAAAAATAAAAAGGGGTGAACAATGAAAATTTAGGTTTACCCATCATAAAAAAATTGGGCAAGGAACACTTATGATGTTTTAATGAGGACTAATATACAAGATCCCTACTTAAAACTCTACTATAGTGTAATGTAAATCTATAAAGAACAGTATAGTTCATAGGAAAAATATATGGATTACCTCCCTTAGACCCTCCATGGAACATGCTTGAGGATTTAGTGGTGCACACCCCAATGGTTCTTGTTGTGGTGAGGAACTATCGTATGTAGAGAAACTAGCCGCACTAGGGTAGATCACCCAAACCCAATAACCTACCCTCAATTTCATAGTTCATTAGGGTCACATCATATGGAATACACAACATGAAATTCGCCAACTTTGGAGATTCAAACCGTTATGTCATGGCCTCACTGACCTCATGTTTTCATGATGTGGCCCAGAATCACTTCATCATATTGTCATCCTATAGTTAAAATTTTAGTTATAGGGCCACCCCAACCATTACGTAATGTTTAAATGAGCCCTAAAAATTACTCTAGAGCCTCAATACCCAAATAAATACATCTTCATAAGATTTTACATTAATTAAAGATCTAATTTCTGCATTAATTCATGCAATATCCTTGGTTATGGGAATAATAATAAAAATTTCCTCAAACAAATGATGTGTAAATTTTTTGGGTTATTAAAAACACCCCATCATAACATTTCTCACCCTCAAGAAGCATCCATAGTCTATAAACCACAATTTTAATCCTATAAAACTCTAAACATCAAGTAGTAGTATTCACAATGAACCAAGCCACATGCATAAAACCATTGCAAACTTGAATATTGATATCAACTGATTCATGATCGTTATTATAGTTATCCAGGCAATAAGACTCCATTCACAATGATCGATTATTAGAAATTGTACTCCCCACTGTTAAAATATATTCTTGTAAACATTCATCCAGTGATCCATTAATACAATAAACACTATTTCCACCATACCACAAAAAATCCCATGAAAAATAATGATCATTTATCCTATGGAACAATTTTCTCAAATTACTCCACCATACCCATTGACGTGCCAATACACTGATTTAACATGATGCATTAACTTCCAGAGTCATAAAAATCATCTAAACATCCAAAATGATGTATAAAATAGACTCTTACTGTAATTTTATATTAGAATCACTAATCAATTCCCCCAACCATTTTTATCTTGCCACAATAGTTGATCAACCACCAATGCAACTCACTCTTGAATCATACAAACTCTAGTATAATCCTAATGAAAATAAAAAAAATATATCAAAACCCATATAATATCCCAAATATATTATTTACCAAGGAAAAATATATAATTAGATCTATACACCCATTAGTTCCCTAATTCCATTTCAACTATTCATTGAATTGAATCACCACATCTATAACCTATACCACATTAGGGATATACCACTAAGATTGATTTGATGTTAACCATAAAAGGAGTATAATTTTCATCATCATGCTAAACCAAAACAAAAATTTCTATGGTACACATATTATTTATTACTATATTTAATTAGTGAATGTGGTCATCCCAATTATGTCAGAGTGTGATTACAGAACACCATTACCACTTATTCCGCATTAAATAGAAACATCACCCTCAACATCAACATAAATTCCTAAAAAATACACATTACACCCAACACTAGCCTGTGTTGAATTTCCCAGCATATGCCTCCCTTATACTTCTCCTATAGATATTACCTAGATAGATCCTAACATATACACATATTTATCTTCTTGAAGAATTTCATGATATCAATCATTAGAATGATCTTCCATGAAGTAAACATATATTATAGGGGAAATTACTCTCATTATCATGTGACACACAGAGGAAATATTCTTATAAGATTCCCATCAAAACTTCCAATTCCAATCCTACACACAACTACTCATTGATCCACCAACCAAATGAACACCACAAATAATGAGGTCACAATCACCATCTCTCAAAAAGGGTTTTCCATAAAACCCCCACAAAAAACTACTGTTATAGTGAACCAAACATTACATACATAAATATGAAATCTTATTTGATTGATTTTAATTATATATCATTATAATCTATACTAGAACGATAAATCCTTAGTGTATTTGGATACTTGGATGCATAATGAAATGAAAGATAAATTATATACATTATCTCCCACTTAGATCATCACAACAAGAGGCCTTCTTAGACATATGATAATTATCACAATTATTTATATCATAGGTAAAAGTTAACTTAAGAACATCTGAGATCAGATGCTCAATAAGGTTAAATAATTAAATATAAATCAATGATCATATGTAAGAATATAATTTGAAGAAGGATGTGAGAACATGAGATTATAATTTCAAATCCATACCAAAAAATTCATATATCATAATCATGATTAATCTCATAAATCGTAGTAGTTCATAAGAAATGAATCTAAAAAGAATTGAAGTACATGATATAAGAGATAATAACATAGGCATAAGACCATGTCATAAAATAGTGTATTAAATTTTAGAACAATAATAATGATAGAAATATTATTTCAAAGCTAAAACTGAGACATTCATCCCATGTTAGGCTTGGTCTAACAACCAATATACTTAATTTGGGTTTCTAATAACCTCATGTATACCCTCTTTTGGGATTGGGATCACCTCATGTGCACCCTTTTTAGGGCCTGGGATAAACTTCATTATACCCCTTTTTGGGAAGGGGATATCCTCTCATGTACCCTTTGAGTTCATAGAACATTAATATTTTCCCAAGGAATTGGATGGATAAAACGAACCAAATTGTAACATAAAAATACTCAATTTATATGTATTCAATATTTTTATGAAAGAATTAATCATTACATCAATGTTTAACCCCACGTAATTTAAATGTTTTCTTTTAATATTTCATCATCAAAATCTGAAATAATATTGAGAAATAATAAATATGGTTACTTTTGATTTTATTCTTATTAAATCCAAAGAAACATAAAATGATTTTTTATAGATTAAATTACAGTTAAAATATTATTGAATATTTTCTTGTAGAAAATACTCTTTTCGTTTTGAAATCACATATTTAAAATATAAAAATAAAAAATTATTGTGGAAAATAGTTTCTTTGAAAAAAAACATGGAGACATGTAATGGAAGATCCAATTAAAATTGAAACCATTATATCATGAAGATCCATTCATGCATTTTACATTAAAGCAAATATCATTTTCAATTTTTTTGTAAGAAGTTAAAATTGCCGTGATCAAAAAATGGAAAGAAAATTAAAGTTGGATTTTATTAAATCAATTAAATAATGTGTAAAAACGAATTTATATAATAATTTTATATCAATAAAAACATTCCATAAATAATTTTACATAAAATATGAATATGGAAAAATAATATTCTTTACCAAATAGAGAAACAATCTTGGGTTTCCATAAGAAAATCTTATCGGTCTTTTGAGAACTTACAAATAGGAAAATAAAGGAAAAATATATAATCTATATAAATCATCATAGTTTAATAAATTAAATATTGTTTATGAGAGATATATCATGTAATATAATTTTCATAATTTATCAATAAAAATTCATGGTGAAAAAGAGATTGTAATGTAGAACACTGACACAATGTCTAAATTTCTTCATAAGTAGTATAAACACTAATAAATAAATAAATAAATACTATAATTATAGATAAGAACCATATTATCTCCTATAATACCTTATATGGTCCTATTATAAAATTTTAACACACATTTATAATAATTATTAATTAAAATAGTTGTTTCAAGGGGTTAACTATTCCAATTTTCATGATAGTTTTTTTTGTCAGTTGTGGTCATTTTAAATTTATCACAATTAAAAAATTTATATATTCTTAATATATTAATAATTATTATATTAATTAATATAATAAATTTTTTAACCATTCTCTATATTCCATGATGAAAAATGAATTACATCACTTTATCGAGATAATAGTTCGTACATACACACGAGTGGTGTTTTCCCCCTTTCGATGGATGGAATTAATGAAAGGTAAATATTAATTCACATTTGAAGATTAATTATTATTTCATAAATATAATATATATATATAATAAATACATCATGATAACATCCATGAAGATGGTCATTTAAAGTGAATCATATCGCTTTGTTGATGCGGTAGTCCACACATACAAAAAGAGATACTTTCACTACCCATATGATTGAGAAGATATGAGAAATAGTTGTTACACCATCATTATGAAATCTTTGTAAATTTATTATAATTTTTTCATCATGTTTTTATGTATATAATAAGAAAGTATATAGTGGAATTAAACATAAAATTAACAGATCTTGGTTAAGATTTATACATCTTATTTGAGAGACATCCTTTTCCTTACACATTAATCCTTGAGATATTTTTCTTAGAAGAAATCCAGTGGATCAAGGATTAGGGTTGGAATATAAGAATGTTTTATATTAATTCTTTTATAACATATAATTCAAAAATTATGTGAATATTAGTGGATAATAGGTGCTATTTTTTAATTTAAGGGAGGGATACCCATTGAATTACTTGAAAGATTCCAATAATATAATGTCACGTTCATGTGAAATTGGAAATAAGTGGCCAATATTTAAAATTAATGATAATATAACATTGAAATATATTCAAATAATGTGAATTATATAGCTTTAGTGGATCATTCATACACTTGTTTCTTGGTTTAACCCCACGATAACTGGTTTTAACCTTAACAGTAATAAAAGAATTGTACTATTTTAACTATTTATTATAAAAAACACGTTAAACATATAAAATTATAACAATTATTCTAATTAAAAATATTTAATCCATTTTATGAGATTCGATTTCTACAATTGGAGAAATTTAACTTTAAATAAGTTTGTAAAACACAATGAAAACCTATTTTAGAATAATGTATTTTTATATATATAACTAAATTTACTTCTATTAGGCGCCTCACCAAAAACCATAAAATGAGTGTAAAAATATTTTATTTAATATATAATATATATTTCCCTATAAACATTAATCTATGTTGATTATTTTAAATTATTATGATAAAAAACCTTACCTCTATAAAATTTTATTTTTATAAAAATTTGTTTTAATTCCCAAACGTGAGATTATAGAAAAATAAAGTATAATACCAGTTAATATTTAATTAATTAGATTATTTATTATGAAAGTATAATTATTTTAAGATAAAAATAATAACACATTTAAATAACCTGATTTAATGAATATAAATGATTGTTTTACAAGAAAAATTGTAATTTTCAAAATTCATAAAAAATAAATTAATTTTATGAAAGACCTAAAAATTTAAACTAAGATATTATAGAAATTGCATTTTAAAGATTTATATTCACTTCCTTAAATATGATTTTTAGAGATAGAAGAAATTAAATATAATTTTCATCCACAAACAGTAATAAGAACCATTCTTTAAGAAACCTTTTTTCTGATGTGTAAAAAGACATCGAAAAAAGTAATGAATTTTTATTATGAATTAATCAACCAATTTTCATTATTTAAACCCGTTATACCTATATTTAATACTTATTTCATTAATATTCATTCCTTATAATTTAGTGGATATGTTATATATGATTATTATATCCTAGTTTATTTAGACTTGGGGATTCATGTAAACCAAGGTATTGAATACCTAAATTTAATTTTTAGCAAAAACATAGATAATATTAAGATTTACATTATATCCCCTTAAAATGAATTTTTAACTCAAAATTACACAACAAAATATAAAAATGATTTGATGTTATCTCTTCTTCTTCACATCTCAAGGCTCCATTTCAGCTTCATTGAATTTTAATTCCTCTAATGAACATTAACCATATGATTAGTATTGTTTTGTAGAAAATTATATCTATGATTCAAGATATATAGTAGATTTTATTCATACAAATGATCATGAAACAATGGTAGAAATTCCAATTTTAGAATATTTGAAGGATCAGTCATGTACTTCATAAAAAGAAATTCATTAAGTTCATCACAAACTTGAGAGTGGCTTAGTGGGGGTACGAAGTGATAAGATACAATCCTTAATGACCCAATAATCTATACAGGGATGAGATATCTAGGTATCCCATTTCACTTCATCATAAATCCCAACAATTTCTTCCATGGATAAATTCATTAGAATACCTTCTCACCAATATTGAATTCCCGATCTCATGGATGATTTTCATCAAAACTCTTTTGTCGACTCTAATCTTCCTTGATGTGTTATGGAATGGATATATCCTTATTTTCCATTTCATTAACTACATCAGGAACTGATACATCTATTTCGAATACATCATCCCAACATCTTATACTTATAATATTCTTCATATATAAGGATTTATAAGGGTCCATCTGAATGATCGAGTGACAAATAGTGTTACAAGAGAATTACACTAGAGGAATATATTGATCCCAAAAACATTTAAATTATAATGAACTGGATCTTATAATATCCTCCAAGATATCAATAGTTCTCTCATACTAATCATATGTCTAAGGATGATTGGAATTACTAAAACACAACATCGTATCTAGAGCTTTCTGAAGAATTTTCAAGAATATCTAGATAAATATCAAATCTCAATAAAAAACTATAAAATGAGATAATGCATGAATCCTTACCATATACATAATTAATATCCATGAAATATAAGAAATACGGTAATATTATATAATATTAATGATGTTTTTGAAATTTTAAAGTGATAAACTGTTACCTAAACTGCATTATTAGTTTTAGATGTTTTGGGATGTCTGAAAAAAAATCCATGTTTATTTTTTCATATGATAATTATTGTATGGGTAATGGTTATATCATCATATTAGACTTATCTAACTCATCCCTTACTTGCTGACATACCAAACACTAAGATATGTAATCTTTAATATCTCACATCATTTTATCCCACCCAAAAAAAATTTTCATACTTATTTATATATTCATAATTCAAGTATAAATAGAAATCGATTAACTATGAATCTCTTAAAATTTATATTTATTTATGTATAGATTAATGAGACACAGTATAAATTCTTAAACCATAAAATTCATTCACAATCAAGTTTAAACTCAATAATATTTACCACATTCATTTATAGTTATAAATCCATTTTTAGCTTCTTTAATCATCCCATGGATAAATGGTTTAACCATAATTTGAGAAAAATATTATTTCTCCCCTTATTTCAATATTTCAAATTCTATCATTTGAAATTTCAGAAGTATTTTACATTTTTTTGATCCTCATAATTGATAAGATATAATGATCCTTTCAACTGAAAGAATCAACCACCATGTTCACTTTTCCATGGTAGTGATTTATTGAGCATTTCTAATTAATATTCAATACCAACCAATTATTTTAGGGAAAATTCAAACCATTTTGGGTGAATATATAATTTAAAATTTTAGGATTATTATATATGTCACAAATTTCACTATAAGGATAATTCATATAAATCATTAATGGAAAAATTATCAGAGTTAACTACAAATCACAAGAGATGTAATTTTTCTCCTAAATCATCATTAAGAATATATAATAATATTTCACTATATCATTATACATAAGAACACATACCATTACCTTATTTGATTCATCACTGAAAATAAAAAAACCAACTTCATTTTAGGTTAGTGTTCACACATTAATATTGACCATACTTCTATTGTATTCATTGATGTCTTCCTCACATTCATCAGTAAAAACGAACTTGACTCCCCTTCGTATTGACCAAGTGAGTGGATTAGGCTACCATGACAAATATTTCTCAACGAATTAATAATTTCTATCTAATGCAAGAATATTATGAATCCCAATAATAGAGGTTTTTTCATTGATAACATTTAGTAACTTTTTCCTTTGTTGGATCCACCAATATAACAACGCTCAATAATATATAACTCAAAATGAATTAGTTTGTAGGAAAATTTTAGACTATGAAAATTTTTCAAACAAAATTTTCTTCCTTAGGGTCATTAGTATCTTCTTGTAGTGATATTAAGGATATTAAATTATCTTTGAATATATAATAATATCACTTATAATGACTGTCACAAACTGATCAATGTAAAATCTAATGAATCTATTCAATAAATCCATTAAAATAAGAGGGGAATTAGTATAACCAAATATAATCATTGTAAATTGATAGTTTCCATTCCTAGAATAAATTTTTTACTCGGTCATGTCTTTAATTTTACCATCAAGTAATTGTATCAACATCATTGATCAATCTTGGAAAAACATTGGGCTCTTTGTAATTGATCAAAAAAATAATCCATATGGTGTATATGAAACCTATTCTTCATTATTCATTACTTATGTTTCCAATAATTAATGCAGAGACACATTGATCTATATTTATTAATAACATTATGAATATATTAATCCTAAGTTGAAACAAATATCCTAATTAATCCCCTATAATTATTCACTTAGTGTACATCTTAAATTTCGATAACTTGATTAAGTCCATTATATATGGAGTCCTGGAAAGATATGGGCCACTAGGTATGAGTTCTATTAAAAAATAAACAGTCCTATTCATAGGTAGAATAATAAAATCATTTGGAAAGAAATAAATAAACATCCATACAATATGCCTGTCTTGGATGTTGAGTTTCTCCACAGTCATTTGTGACAGAAATCCCATTGAATATGAATCTAGACCCATGAAATATATGTAATTTCCATTGGCATTTATATTTATCAATTCTCTACTAGATGGTCAGAGGATGGTTTTTAATATCAAACTTGACTTCCCTTACTCATTAATAGATATAATATTTATATTGATAAATCCAATCCAATACCAGAATAATATCAAATTATACTAGAGGGAGAATTACAAAATATACATGGAGCATATTCCCAAAAAATTCAAATTGAGTAGAATCATATTCTCAGATTTAATAATCATATTGTAAAATTTTTATAATAAATTAAATATCTTATCATTTAGGTGGTAAGGTGATACACTTAGAGAATTCATTAGATATAAAAAGAGTAGGTTGAACCAAAATAAATTAATACATAATTATTTATAGAGTTGATTGTAAGTATACGTTTCACCACATCAATATCTTACCCCATATAAATAATATTAATTTCTTGATACTTTCCTTTTATTATGGGATTTAGTTATTTTTTATGCATATCATCTTCAAAAACCATTATCTTTGAGCACTAGATAGAATGATTCTGATAATCCTTACATTTGAAACATTCTAGTGTATTTGGTGGATTCTGTGGATATTTTTCATCATTTTAATAATTATCTAACTTCATACCATTACTTTGGAATTTTATTTCCAAATTAGATTAATTATGAAGAAAAATTATATATAAGTCCCCTTTCGAAAATTCCCACAGTTGTTATTTCCACAAATCTCACATAAAGTAAAGCATATCAGCTTCCCACTATTATTTGTTATGGTAATTTTATTAAATTACATCTTTATTTTAAAATATAATCCTTGAGATTGATGTTTAACTCCAATAACCTTTTTCATATTTATTGAACATTAATTTATTTCTTCATTTATGTAGATTTACCTTATAAGTAAATCTTTTCAAAGATAGGTCTTTAATCTACTGAAGAATTGATCAATATTACATTTCATTTCGATGATAACAACAAAATTATACCTCATAATACTTGTAAATTTTTCCTCATATGTACTAATAGATTCATCATCATTAAGATTAAACATAAGTAATTCCATATTAATTTTTTATAAATAATTCAAGAATCTAATTATTAAAAAATAACCTTCTAAACCAATCTCACTCAATGGAGTCAGTTTTTCATAATGCATTGTAGTCATGATATGTGTCCACCTTTGATCTAATTATTCATTAAAAATATGAATAACTAATATAAAATTTTCAAATTCCATGAACTGGATAATAGAATATACATTTTTAATTATACTAATCAATTTCTATGTAATTAGTGGATTAGTGGAACCAGTGAATGAGGGTAGATTTGGACTCCTGAAGGGAAAAATTATATGATGTTACCAACTTTTCACATATTGAGGCTCAATATGATTCATGGATTGATAATTTTATGTAAGTATATAAACATGATTTTTCATTATAGATCCAAGGAATTCAATTTCTGAGGAGGAAAATCATGTTATTTTCGATCACATTTAGTTTGAACACAGTTTCTTCTAGTTTAATACATTGAATGGAAGCAAAAATCATATCATATAAGGAAATAATATAATCATGGAAATCATTATTATGATTTTTAAATATTGAAATATTATTTTCTATCTATGACACCTTAGGTTTATTTTATTTAATGGTTATTATCAATTCATATCCTTTTTAATGGATCATTAAAGAATATGAATTGTACTAATAATATCCCTATATAAAGTATCATTAGGTGTTCAGTTTAGGCCACCCGTCATGCACTAGTGATGATTGATTTAATACCCAATCCACGCCATTTTTAGTTGTTACCACATCGTTAACTCGGGCTACTACTACATCCACTTTCATTTATCAATAAAAAAATGCAAATTCAGTAGAAAACACATTCAATTATATAATGTAATATAGGATGTTATCTTATAATTACGCACATACTATGGGTTTTCAGTAATTTTTTTCATCCTTGTATTCAATCATAAAAAAACATTGATCAAATACAAACTATAGTGACCCAAACATTATATACATAAATATTTCATATTCAAAAATGAATATTCATAATATATCATTATGATCTATTCTATAACCATCATAGTTTAGTGAATTATAAACTTGGGAACATAATTTTTTTATATAAATGATATATATCAACCCTGATATAGTTCTTCACAACTAGAGCCCTTATTAGACATATCACTATTAAAAACATCCATCATATTTTCGATAAAATGATTCATAAGAAACGGTGAGCTCAAATGAAAATTAAAGGTAAATAAGGGAGATGTAAATCAGTGATCATATTTAATCATGTCATGGGAATAAGGCCATGATATTATGATATTATCATTTGAAATTAATATCCAAAAATTCAAAGCTCATAAAAATGAGTCATGTCATAAATATTGGATGTTCATAAGACATTAATTATAAAGTAATCAATGAACATGAGCCATAGAAGTGTAAGAATGTCATATGATCATGACAAAAAATATGAATAACATATGGGATAATAATCATCATAAAATTTTTATGGTAAGGCTATCCACTAATATATTCATCATAAGTTAGGCTTGGGATAACCACCCATTTCCCTAATTTGGGAATTGTATAACCTCCGGTGTACGCTATGTTGGGATTGGGAAAACCACTTTTGTACCTTATTTTGGTCTTGGGATAAACTTCCATGTACTAGTTGGGATCATAAAACAAAAATCTATACCCATTATACCATACTGATATAATATACCCACCCAACACATAATTATAATTTATTCCTATATATGTGACAACATTGTGAAAACATATATACTAATAAGGAAACTTATACCCTAGAAAAGAAAACACGTTTCATCAATAATTAATCAACCTAATAAAAAACCATACATGGAATGAATAAATATGATAAAAGTTGATCATAATACCGTTAAATCATAAAAACCCAAAAATGATGTTTTATAGCTGAAGATACATTTAAAAGATCACTATAACACTTCTTGAGGAAAATATAATTTTCATCTTGAAATAAATAATTTTAAATATAAAAAATATAAAAACATATTAATGAAAACAATATTATTGAAATTAATTAAGGAAACATGTAATGAAATCATCAAACCAAATATAATCCACACTGGTAAGAAAATACATTTATCTTGTGTACGTTAAAAATTGATTTCTTTTACATTTTTTGTAAATAGTAAAAAGTACTTAATTTGGAAATTTACTAGAAGTTTTCATTTAAATATTATTATAGAAATTATAAAATTGATAGAAATTAATTTATAAAATCATTTTTAAATGGTAAAACAAATGATGAAAACATATAAAAAAATACAGATATGAAATAAAAATATTATTTATCGAAGGGAGAAATGATGTTTTCTGGAATAAAAATATTATTTCATTATCATGAGTGTCCTTACAGATAAAACTTAATGAAAAAATGTAATCTAAAAAATAATCATAGGATAATAAAGGAAATAATATTTTTGAGATATAGATCATATAATTTCATCATCATAAATGTATGCATAAACAATAATTGAGAAAAGGATATTTTAATGCAAAACCTTACCAAAAGTCTAAATTTATTCATATTCACAAAAATATACTTTATAATAAATTTAAATTTATTATAATTATATAATAAAACATATAACTACCAATAATACGATATAATTACCTCTTATGAACACTAATTTCATAATAATCATTTATCCAAAACATTGTTCAAAGGTGTTAGTTGTTTTATTTGTCGTGAAATTTTTTATTTTACTGGCGCGGTCCTACACTTTTATGTCATGTACATCGTCTATGGAATCATATTATTTTAAAAAGTAAAATATTATATCATTTTATACACAATTAACACCATTCATATAAAGTGGTGATGAAAATGAACTATATCACTTCATGTAAATGATAGTCTATACGTATGCAGGGGTAATGTATTCCACATTTGTCAATGAATATAGAAAAATATAGTTAAAAAATAATTCACTATTTTATAGTAATTAATGTATCATAAAATTTATATATATATATATATATACTAAATACATAATCATAACCAAAAAATTAAATATGCTGATGGAAAATGAATTAGATCGCTATGTGGAGGCGGTTGTCCACACGTATGCATGAGCGACACATTGGCATCACATATGATGGATAAGAGGCGGGAAATGGTTGCTAAATAGAAATAATAAAATATTTATTTATTTATAATAATGTATTAATCTGGGTTTTATTGATACATTATGTTTATAAAAGGTGTAAGAAGAAATAAAATTGAATGATCGTGGTTAATATTTATACTTATTTTTTGAGTGGCCCTCTTCCGAGTTCCCCTTAAGTGTTGAAATGATTGTCTTGGGAAAATATAAAGAGATAAAAGATGAAGTAAATGTGTCTAGGAAGGGTTTTCATTATTCTAAGAAAGCGAAAAATTAAATTTTTTGAATATGGGAGGAAAAAATGTTCCCTTTAACAAGTGTCGGGAGGGACCCACATTGAATTACAAAAAATATTTAAATTATATAAGGTCACATTCATATGAAAGTGGAATAAATTTGAAATAAAATTAATTGTAGGATAATATAAGGTTTAAATAACTTCACAAAATAATAATAATAATAATTTAGGCGGAATTCATACCCTCTGATTTAACCCTTGGGAAAAACAGTTTTACCCTCAATCGTGATATCAAAATTTTAATTTTTTAAAATATTAAATTGGAAAAACAATTGTCAACCCAATAAAATTATATTAATTATTATAATTTTAAATATGGGATCTATTTTAAATGAATTAATTTTTATAATGGTAATAATTTAATTTTAAATAATCAATCCAAATGCAACCAAAACCATTTTTAGAATAATGTATTTTAATCATAAAAATGAATTTATATAAATTAAATGACATATAAAAATCATAAAATGAATGATAAAATAATTTTATTTATATATAAATTATATATGTCATTAAAAAAAATATAAAATTAATAAATTTTTAATTATAAAAACACATTGTGCAAAAAAACATCTTTATAAACAAATGTGTTTTTATGTCATAAAAAGATCTTCTAACAAAATAAAGTATAATTGTTATTTCTATAAAACTAATTAGTTAATTTATTATTAATTTATAATTATGTTACATAGAAATAGAATTATATTTAAAAATTAATTAATATAATTAAATTAATGGCATTTCTAGAAAACAAATCTTTATTTTCACTACTTAATGAAAAATAAATCATTTTTGAAAAATCATATATTTTCACCCAAAGATAATATTAAAATAATTATTTAAAGATGATATTTATTCCCTAAAAAATTTAAAATGATATTATAAAGTATTTTTTTTTTGAAAAATTAATAAGAACTATTTTAAGTAAACATATCTTTCATGCATAAAAGACTTTAAGGAAAATTGATTACTTGTTTATTATGAATTAATATATACATTTGAGATATTTATAAAAATTATGATTATTTTTAAAAATAATAATATTATTATTCATAAATAAAAATTTAATTGCTATGTTATAAGGGATTACTATTTCATAGTTCATATAGACACAAGGATGCGTGTAAAGAATGATATCAAATACCTATTGTTTATTTCAATGGAAAGAGATATAAAATATTAGGTTTATTCTACTCTCCTCATTAAGGAAGAGTGGATATCCTAGAACTGTATCATAGGTTCTCACCCATAATTCTACTTGATGTCATCTAAACTCAATAATGGTACACTCTTATACAACTCGATCACACACTCTGATTCTTGATTCTATGTGTTGCGTCCATTTGAATCTAGGCTCACATGCCCAACCCACTAACTATTCTCTTTATGAATAATATATTCGTAAAATAGTTCAATGAATCTGACTCTTGATAACATTAACTATATAAAAACAATCCACCAAAGTGACATTCACCAACCATGACCGTCTACCCTTTCTCTTTCTATGTAATCAAAAAAACATACAGAATCAACCATATTAGGATTCTCACTGACCCCACCCTACAAAAATCTATCATAAAAACCAAAAGAACCTAGAGTAATGTGCATCCTATAATCCCATGGAATTTAATGTAATTCATTCCTATAACCTCAATAGGTCATCCATTTCATAATGGAATCCCATCATCATCCTTATATTAACACTTATATTTCAAAAGTATGAACCAACCCACAAAGGTTCTCTAGATATCCATTACATGAAGGTAAAATATATCCAACAATGGAGAATTTATCATTTTATAATCCACAATAAAATATATCCGAGAAAATAATATGACTCTTATGAGTATAATTCCACCAAATATTATATGAGAAAAGAAAATATATGTTTTTGTTTACACTTTAAAAAACCAATCCCCCGATTATTAGTGAAATCAATCCAAAAAAAATTCTTGAGAATCTTAATGAAAACCATGATGTATGTAAATTGGACTATTTACAATAGTCTAAGAGACAAAACCATAAATCATAATCTTTTAAAAATGTATTAGATTTAAAAAATCTATTAACCATTCTTGTGAAAAAAATGAATTGAAATATCATCCCCTTAATAACCCATACTTCACATGTAAATGGTGCCCATGATGCACTAGTTTTTTGTTCATCATAAGATTTAACATATCTATATTACCTTTATACTACAATATAATTAGTAGGACAAAGAAAAGGAATATCAAATAGAACATTATAATTCCCTTTCATGTGGACAACTCGAGAGAGGCCCTACTCATTTCAACATGACCACAGGAACACCCCATCATACCCCAGTGGCTAATAATTAGTGGCGAGAGATTAATTAATCTTAAGGAGACTATTCCATATAACAAGTTTAAGGTAAAAAATAGAAATAATCAAACTATATCCATGAAAAATATCATAGTATTCATAAATAAATTAAATTTTTTTGTAACAAATATACCATTTAGAAGCATATGATAATACATCCATAATAATATACTGGTCTAATCACAATTAAAAACTAAAAATGAATAAAAATATATAACAAGACCGACTACCATATCCATTCTCACTATAACCCAAACTCAAAAACCTTTCATGATACCCAGTCTGATCCATTACAAGTTCTATGCTCTGACCTATATAGAAGATATAAGGATTTTACAAGAACCATGGTTCCAATACAGATTGTGATAAATGAAACCTAGTACGATATCACCATGTTCCCATAATATATTCCACTACATACATGCATGCACGAGTAATGAGACAAAAATGACCAAATAATTACCTCAAACATCATTTTCTAACAAGTCCTCCTTGACTTCATTGACATTGGGTCATAATATGATAACCAGGCTAATATGAAACATGATCATACTTGCTTCATCCCTATGCTATAATACATCTACACATGCCATCATACCCAAAATCCAGTCTACATCCAAAAAATATGATACAAGAATCTCACTGAGACTCAACCAATACCTGATATTTCATGTTAGGGTAATGTGTTTAAGTTATAAAGTCATTTTCTCATTCAAGGTGGTCCTATGACCAAGATCTAGACCATCCCTTATCACTAAAGGGCGGGAATACATCAAATCCCAGTCTCTATATTATCACTCAATGTAGATCCTCATGTATATGTCCTAACATCCATATAATCACTCAATGTGGTGTACATTATCAATATCTCAGTCAAACAGACCTTTTCATTCAAGACTATTTGTTTTCTCTTCCTCTACCTTATCACTCATGTCATGGTATAATACCATTCAAAAACAGAATGATTAAATTTTAAATAAAGGTAGGGTTTAGTTCCATGAATTCAACAAACCAATACATTCTCACTCAAGGATAGGTTTGACCATCACCTTATAGATCAAGGAGAAGCCCTTAGTTCTGAAGATATAAATTCTCATCTAAGGAAGGATTATAGTTTATACACAATAGGATCAAATATCACTCCACGAGATCTATTCACTATCATATCACCCATGGAAGAGCTATATATGGACCCAAAATTAAACATTATATAATATTTATGTAAATAATTAATTTTGATACATGGAGGATCTTTACATTTTATTGTTTTAGAAATTTAGGTTATCATCCTTGAAAAATAAAATATTATAACCCAATATGGACACTTCAAATTAATATCAATTTTCCTACAAAAAAACATTAAGTATTTGAAATATCTTCACTATTTTTATCTAGACCTCATCCTTTTCACTAGTCATCTTAAAAACCCTATGAAAAAGATTTTAAAATTATATATATGCACCAAAATACCTATAAGGGATATAAAAATAAAGAAACAACCTCGTTAGTCAGTGATTACTTACAACAATTTTCATTTTAAAAATTTACATTAGGGTTAAAATAAACATTTTATTTCCCAATAAATCCAATTCTCCAACAAAATATTTTCAAAAAAAATATGAAATCATAAAGGAAAAAATTATACTCATAAATTATTGTGTTGAATAATTAAAAACTCATGAAGAAATTTCCCAATGTTATAATATTCACCCTCAAATATCATCATATAATATACCATTTTAAAAATAAGTTTGTTGCATACCTTTTCTAAATCATAATATTTCCATAAAAACCCATATAAATTATTGATAAATCATATATAAAACATAATTAATTGTTTTTATATCACTATAACATATGGAATAACCTTCACAGTAATAAAATTAATACCCGTCATTTTTCACATGGAACATCCATTATAGTTATATAGGGAGAAACCCTTACGATAAAATTCTTAAATAAATCATACCCAATGTACTGGAGTGATATCAAGGACCCAAATGTACATGGTATATAAAGGAACAAACTATCATTATAAAAAAATAACAAGAACTATAAAATAATCATAACACATAAAATTCTATATTTTTCAAATATATTCTTTATACCAATAAGAAAACATTTCTAGATATTAAAATATCCATTCGATTTTTAAAACCCTTTTAGAAAATAACCATTACATGGGTATGTTGTTTTTTATTAGTAGAAAACATGTAATACTATAATAGAATCCAATAATAAAATAATGGTTATATTATAGGGATAATTCATTTTCAAAGTATTTGTTAAAATAAAATATTTAATTCTTCATTTGAAAAGAATATGAAAATGTTCCCATATAAATTATGTAAAAATATTATGTTAAAAAAAATTGACTAAAAGTAAAAATATAAATAAAATTCAATTTATAATTATTTTATTTACATATAAATATATTAATATTTAAAAAATATATATGAACTGGAAAAAAAAGGGTCAGAAGGGAAACTTTTTAATTGTGTTTTTAAATAAAATCACTCATCTTGGGTCTACCTCATCATCTACATTTTTTATCTTTCTAAAAATTAAATAAATTAATTAAATAATTTTTTTTTGAAACTTTTCAATTTTTTTAATTTCAATTATTTATTTCCATGAAATATTTAATTACTTAATCAATTTAGTTCATGTCATAGGTTTCAATGACATTCAACTCATATGTCTAAAATGAATTATGTAGTTTGTTTATTAAGAAAAGGTTATTATTCTATAATATCAAGAATAATAATCCTAAAATAATTATCATTTTTATACATAAATTATACTTCTAAAACAAATCATGAATGGTGGTTATGAAAAATAAACCATGTTATAATTCTGGAGACAGTAGACCGTACGTACACATGAGTAACATTTTTATTTTTCAACGATCATTATGGAAAGAGGGTACATATTATTTTATCTTCACAAAATGATCATAATATAATATATAAAATAAAATTTCTCTAAATCTACTTATATATATCATCCATGTGATGTGATGATGAAAACAAATCACATCACTTCATGGATGTTGTTGTCCACACATACCCACGAACAACATTATCATCTTTCAGTGAATGAAATGGTATGGAAATTTGATATATATTATCATAAAAATGATAAAAAAAATCATTAATATCATATATATATACATTAAATCCAAAGTTATAACTTACGGTATGGTGTTGTGATGGAAAATGAATTACATCCATTCGCGAGGTGGTAGTCCACTCCACACACAAACGAATGGGTTTGGTTCCCATTTGATAGATGTTGGATATGGATATTGGTTATTCCATGATCATAATAAAATATTGGTATATGGTTGGTTGAATAATATTTTATGGAGGAGGAAGACGAAATAAAACCAAAATTCTAGGTTAATAATAACACCTCTTTTTCAGACAGCATCTAAATGTTTAAACAAAAAGATTTCTTAATATGGGATTTTGAAAAAAAAGGCTACTAGGAAATGGGGAGAGAGATATGGAAGGTATTTTAATTGGTATTGGATGAAACAAACTTCTTTTTAAATGTGTTGAAATGAGAAAAATATGTATTTTTTTATTAGATAGGGCAGAGGAACTTTTTGAATTTCATAAAATATTAAATTGATGTAGTTTAATTTTAATATTGAAATTGATCCAATTTGATAAGATTAAAATCATAGATGAGGTTCATTATAAATCATATCATCCAATAAAATTTGAACATGTTATAGAACATTTTAACCCTTATCTTTTTAAACCCATATTAACCAATTTGGACAATTTCTGAGATAATAATGTTTTTACTCATTAAGGGTAAATATTGTAATAATAAAAGATAAAATCATCTATAAATAGAACATTATTGACATTTAAAACAATATCCCAATATCTTGTATTAAAACATGATTTTTTGGAGTTCTGAATTTATTTTAACAATATATTATTATGTATAAAATTAAACTAAGGTCAATTTTTCAAATATTCAATTAATTTGACGTTTAAAACTATAATATAAAAAATCGAATATAATTAATTAAAATAAATATAATATTTAATTTGTATCTAAATATCATGAAATAAGTCTATTCATCCATATTATACCCCGATTGATATTTTTAAAATTATTTCTTTTTTTTCTATCAATTGAACAATTAATTTATCAACATTATGGAGTCATTTAAAGTTATTATTTCATCACTGGAAATTATAAATAAATTACCATTATAAATAAAAATAATTTATATTGAAAATGTATATTTATAACCAAATATAAATTCTTTTTATCCCTATTTAAAAAAATAATGTTAATAAAAAAAGAGAATGAAATTTTTGGATTTTCATTACAAAAAAATATTATAATTGTCACACTAATTCCCAAATATAGACAAAAAAGTCATTTATTAGAAAATTTTATTATTATAGAATAAATTTAAATTAAAATAAAGTTAATTTAGTTTTTATGGTTACTTTTATGTCTATATCACATTATCTTAATCATTAAATAACCCATGTTGCCATTACCGTGGTAAAACAATTTACTATGATTACTATTTATAATGAATAATAATAAAAGGGACCTCTTTACAAAACATAAATTTCCTAATTGAAAATATAACACAAATTTTTTATGATTAAATTCACAAAATTTTATAAATTTAATTTTAATATTTATATATGAAAAACAGAATTAAAAAATGTTTTTCAGAAAAATGCATCTTTATTTATAAAAATGTTTTATAGAGAATTAAATAACATAATTATTAAAAACTATTGTCATTGGGTATAATTAAAAATTATATAATCATATTTTAAAACTAATCAAAATAAAGGTTTAATTTTAAAACACATTAAATGAAAATACAGTTTGTAATATAAATAAATACACTTCACTACCTTTTGAAAAATTAGGAATTTGAGAAAAAACATCAAAATTTTACCACATGATATTTATTATATGATTATTTAAAAAATTATTTATTAATTATAAAATAAAATTTATAAAAGTTTTAGATATTCATTATAATATTTTCAAAAAAATAAATATAAACCTTTTTTTGATGAAAACTTTTTTTATAAATAAAATGAATTTACTAAAAAAATATATTGAATTTAATATTAATTCATTATTAAATTAGAAATTATTTAGGACCTCTTTATATGATTCATAATTTGGTTAATCCAATTCATCCTCACCAATTAAAGTAATTGGTTCTAATATTCATATAATATTTTGTTGTTTGTTGAATCTTGGAGTTTTATATCTTGTACCTTATCAAATATATTAATTCTTATCAAATATCTTGATGACACATCCTCCTCCGTTAATAAATTTTTTCCTTAAAATTTTAACATGGTCTTGGAAATCAAATATTTTTCATTTCAAAACACCATTATTGAATTCTAATATCGTAAAAATGGTTAATAAAATATACTCTTGATAATAGATAAAGGGATGTATAAATATCATCTACAATAATATGTAAATAGGTTTCCAAGTAGGAAAACATTGGTGTAAAGTGAAGATATGTCCATGCTAAAAAATCCAATTTCCAAAATAATGATGGATGGTGATAGATATCCTTGATAATAATAAAATGACTAATCCTGATAAAGATAAAAACCACAAAACCATAAATCAAATAGATGTAAAGGACCATCAATTCATAAAAAATTAAATTAATATTATAATATTGTTGTTTCTTGATCCTTTTCATCGTGTCAAGGAATTACATTACATATAGTCTAAGAGAATAAGTAAATATACTTTCTTGAAAAGTATAATTTCATGCTTTAATAAATTTCCACCATAATCCCTTCTTTTGATTCAAATAATGAGTACTATAAATGAATATTTTTATTCCTGATATAATTCAAAATAAAATTGCAAGCTATTTTTCATGTCATTAGACATCAAAGAATAAAAAAAATGTTTATCCCAAGTAATGATAATTCATAAAAATTAAAACCTTTTATTCAATGAAATTTTACAATAATCTCTAAATTCAACAGTAATGCCCAATTTTCAAACTAAATCAAAATATAAATAAATATCCATAAGCTTATACATTATATTTCAGAATAATATTGAATAAAAAATATCGGAATGATTTGATCACATATTATTCCAATATTTGTCTACAAATTATTTCAATCAATATTAATATATTATATAGAAAATGTATATGAAAAAGTAATATAATATCAAACATATTCTAATCATTTTCCTAATTGACATCAATCAGCATAAAAACATTAGAATCATATATTTCACTTGAATTAAATTCAATCATTAATTCTCAAATAAAATCCCAAAATATTCAATTTAGATTAATATTATATATCTCCAAAAATAGTGAACATATTCCAAAATATCTTTAATCACCAAATCACTTCTCAATCCCATTATTGTCTCAAAGAGAAAGCACATCTTCCAGAAATAAATATAATAAAAAAATGTTGCACTGACCAATAAATTATATTGTAAATTGTTAGGCATTTTACTCATATCACCCTTCGGTAGTGAGTTTATTCCCTGCTGTATTTTTAGATGCGACAATTTTTACTTTTTTACTAAATTATATTAATATAATTCCTACAACACTCTAAAAAATATAATGTCCATCCTAAAAATATCATTAATAATCAAATAACTTTTTAACATCAATGGTATTCTATATAGATCTTTCTTTTCAAAAATGAAACAATTTTAATTGAATATCATTGATTACATATTAACCCAAAATAATTATTTATCCATTTATCATATTCCCTTAAATGAGTGCCTCCAAAAATTATCATCTTTTCACTACACCACTTTTCAATGGTATCGATACCGTATGTTTAAAAAATTTAAAAACAAAATATACTATTGAATTTTTCATAATTTTCATAATATTTAGGATATATTAGAATACCATTAATAATCACATCCTTCATTCAATTCCTTTCAAAAACATTTAGCCCATATTTCCTTCTTATTATTTGATATGAAATTTATCATTATGAATCTCCAATATCAATTATTTCATGATTTATACTTAGAATATAAAAATTTAATTCAAGCCTTAAATCCAAACACTAGGTTATTTCTTTTCACTATTTATGTCCCCTTTAATATTTCATTATGAAGTCCATGTATACATAATTGAAAAATACAATTCACTGATGTTACTTCCCCTTATGAAGTTGATGGATGAGATGATATTCTTAAATCAATTAAAATTAAATCCATCATTTATATAAATTTTATAGAATTTAATGTTGTTGAATAAATCAAATAGATTATTGAATGTGTTTTGGATTTTAAAAAATCATTCAAAAATAATTTGAACTAGTTTTTTCCATTATAGTGATGATTAAATAGTTTGGTTGGAAAAAGAAGGTTTTGTGATATCCTTTTTGTTAATTCTAAATATATTATCATAAATACATATAAAATAACATCATTAAAAAACGATATTATTCATTTCATATTAAAATGAATATGTTCCTGGTAAAATAAATAACTATAGAAATTCTATAATACTTTAACCTTAAAAACGTAAAAAAATGACTTGAAGATTAATGAATGTTTTATAATTAAATGTTATTTCATAACTTTTCTATTACATCCCTTAATATTAATCCACATTCCTCTAAAATAATACATCATGTTAAACCAAAGGGATACATATACCACAACATAATTAAATGTGTCTCAAAATCTCATTAATCACCAAAAATCCCACCATGTAAATACTCAAAAGGGTCGCATAATCTATTAATGTAGAATCACATGTATTTATAGAATAATAAATTTTCATTTCTCTTAATATTTATGAATAAGATGATATTTTTACTTTAAAGGTGATTCTTTGACCGAAATCATACTCAACACGCAACAAAGGGTTTCTTTGAAATCTTATATGTCACACAACTTTGAGTTATACCAAAAAATAATTTAATAATATTATTATTTTAAATGGTAGTTAACACCTAGATTTAGTATGAATGGGAATTAATAGAACTAACTACAATATAATTATAATTATTTTTAAAATTTCTTAACATTTATCAAATAAATTTTATAGGCTTAAAATAAGAATGAATCTGATTTTAAACATGAAATGCTCTAATATTTTTAAAATGTCAGTTAACCCCCATTTGATGACAAACCCTTTTTAAATCAAGTTTTTGATACTTTTATATGTTATATATGACAAAATAAATATATTATATAGTACATGGAAATTAAAAATTACTTTGGTAAAATTTATGGTAATTTTTTGATAAACTACTTTTTTTAATGAATAGTAAAAAAACCGCATTTAAGTCAAAACCGTCATTTCATCTAATTTATTTATATAGTTAGATTTTATTTTTAGATTGTTTTAAAGTATTATTGGATTATATTTTTATCATTTAATCTAATTTTCGTCATTATAAGTAATTTAACTTTTAAATTGGATAAAAAACATGTCAATCTTTTGATAGTTATTACTTCTTAAAAACTCGCCTTTTCGTTTTGACAACGGGAATTAATTTTAAATTGATTACTACAACTAATATTTTTGAATTTGGAAAATTTAATTTCATATTTGGAATCAGAAGGTATAGACTGTGTAAATATCTACCTTTTATTTTTTGACCTTATGAATAGTAATTTTGGTAATTATTTTATATACCATGGTTGAAGGGTAAATTTGTTAAATAAGAGTCAAAAAATAATATTATAATAATATAAAACTACCCTAACACATGTCCTAAACCTATTGGATGAGATATTTCCAACCACGGGAATCATTTTGTAGATTTTGAGACCCAATGGATCCACTTGGGAGTGATAATGACATTTTATAATAATTAATTTATAGTACAGAGAAAAATAACATAAACATGTATCTTTTACTAAAAAAAAATTTATAAGTCATTATATAAGTTATATCTTCTATTATAAATATTTATTAAAAAACATAAAAATATTTATTTCATCAGCATATTTTATTTATAATTTTTACATATCAAATAAATAAATATATTTATGACACGATAATGATGTAGTTATTACCTTATTAATGAATGATTTAAATAAACAAGATTATAAATGTTGAAATAAATTTGTTTTAAAACATTTTATGACATCCAAAATTTTTATGGATGATTATGCATTATTATCTTTAAATTAATGATGTTTTTTTGAAATAATCATTTTTTTATAGATTTTTAAAAAGCCATGATATGAATAATATAAAAATTGACATAAATGAGTTTTTAAAAAACATTCTATTTTATTAAATGATTTAATAGTCCTAAAACAATAATATTCGGAAAAATAACTTATATAATGTTAAAAATTTCATTAATGATCCAATTATGATTCTCTTGGCATTTTATAGTAACTATATTAACCATATAGTATGAATTTACAAAAAGGCACGATGATAGTTAAATTAGTGAACTAAGGGTTTAAGATAAAATATAATGTTAAATTTCTGACCTAGACTTATCTAAAACTTATTTTATGAGATTTTTGAGACCCAAGATAATCTTATCATTTAAATAAATGGGTTTGGGACCATTTAAAACCTAAAATCAATTTATAATAAAATAATAATTCAATACATTATTAAAGTGCCCATTCTTTCTCTTGTAAGAGGGAATCACCTCTACCAATTTAATAAAATCTATAAAGCCCCTTGTCTCAGCCATATTCAACTAACATAATCTCCCAATATCTCTCCCATATTCCTATAATACTTACTTTTGTCATAAAATAATTCAAGAAATCTTTTTGGCTCAAATCAAAGGGAGTAACACATTTAGAGGTAGCATCATCTCTAAAGTTCCTTTCCATTATTTTTACATCTTCACTCTCTATTCTATTCATACTATTTGAATACAAAACAAAACCATTATCCTAAATATACTAGGATTTTTTATGAGAGTTATTATAAATAAACTTACAAACACTTCTATCTAATGGATACAAACTTATTGTTTCTGTGTACGATGAACTACTACCTCCCGAAACGATGATTGTTCAATTTTCCTTTACCACCTCTCATGGTGACCATTACGATGGAACTATATGATATATATTATATTTATATTGTCTCTATGATTCTCTATCATTTATTTATAGCATAACATTTCTTTCCATAATTTTGATATACGATAATTTCATTTGAGAATGTTCGGACTACCGCCCCCTCAAAGTGATATGACACATTAATTCCATACACGAAATGTATAAAGGATAGAATCAATGAACTTATTTAACATATAAAAAATATGATATTATATGGAATTATAATATACCTATGTATAATTTTGTTTTCATTCCTTTAAATATTAAAATGAAATTAAAGTAACTTTCATGCTTACGTACAACTTACCGTCTCCATGAATGATGTATTTCATTTCTTATCTACAAATGTTATGGAATATTCTATATTAATATATACTTGATCTAAATAAATATATACTAGATATATATGATATTTATATCATGTATATAATTAAATTTTGACCATATAAACAATTTTTAATTATAACAAGTTCATTTTTGACTCAAGTACGGAACATTAAGAAAACAAATGATATGAACTTGAACAATTATACAATTGTTATAGAAATGTAATTAGTGGTGTAAAATGAATAATAAACTTGAAAGGGGTTCTTAAGAAAATATAAATTAACTTATGTTTTCTTATTTGGGAATATAAGGAATGAACGAGACATGTCGAACACAAGGTAAGGGAATACATCTCAATCTTTTTTCATTGAGGCATATTTTGGTTTATACATGACCTACTTTTATAGGTTGTATAATTATACCTTTTCCCTTTTGAATTTAATTCAATAGTTTTCAAAAGGAATATTTTGTTTTAAAAATCATTTTACTAAATGAAAAAGTGAATGTTTCTTTTTAATGTATGTTGTGAAACCGACATTTCCACCATCGCGAGTATTATTTTACATTTTAAGTACTTAAAAAGATGTAATGTTCTTAAAATGAAAATAAATACCATATACCCTTTTACATATTTTGGTAATAAAAATGGTTTTGAGAAATCATTTATTATATCAATATCTTGAAATGATATATTGTGAATGCAAGGTATAAATTTTATCTTTCCTTTATGTTTTTTTATGTGTTATTATTATTTTACAGTTCATGGGAATTATGTACATATATGGGTAGTTTTGTGATAAACTGAGGGCGCGTAAGCTCGAGATAGATCTCCAATTCTTTGAGTAACGTAACAGAGGTAAATGTTATTATTTCTCCTAATATATTTAGGGAATATAATGTGATGGGTATTCCAAATGCAACTCTTTATGTAGCTATGAAAGCTACAATGTTAGTATGTTATGGATTCCACAAGTTATATTTATGAGTCATGATTTCTATGTGTTATTCATAATTCTTATGCATTTTGAGGTATGTTAAATGGATTATGTTTTATGATTGAAAAGTATTATTTTATTGATTTTTTATGCATTGATAGACTAATGTTTTATTTCCTTATTTTATAACCCTTACTGAGTTTTTTAATCTCGTTCCATGTTTTTGAAACTTTTTTCATAGGGTATAAGGAAGGGTAAGACAATAGAAGAATTCAAGAAGATTTATATCAAGAAAACAATTCTCTTTTTACATAATAATTTTAATTATTGTGAAAAAATTAGATAGAGTATAAGTGTTTACATTATAATATTTGAGATGAAATGTAATAGTTACGGCCGAATTATCTAAAACTCGAAATCTTAATAGATCCTTAATGTGAATTCTTGACTTAAATCAAGATTAAGTAATGGCTAAGGATGATGCCTTATAGTTGGTATCAATGGTCAGTTTAGAGAACTTTAAAAGTTTGGATATTGTTAAATTAATATCCATAAATTATACTTTATTGTAATATTGAGATAATATAGAATTTCAATATTACCATATTTCTTAACCAATGTTATTTCTGGGTTCAGAATTTTTTTTCGCAGAGGAAACATTGTAGCTATGATGGGATGACAACAAGAGGAAACCAACCCAGCAAATCAACAAACGAAAATGATTGGAATCAGAACTTAATAATTTCTGGCAGTGATGGATCAATTGAAATAGGCTATAAATTGTATTGGTATCCATGGAAAAGATCATCTAGTTCAACCAAAGAGAAACATGTTCATAGTGGATCATTTCATGAGGAAACATCCCCCATCATTTAGAGGATCATATTACCATGTTCCAAATTAAGGGTGGAGTAAAGCACTAGAAATGATTTTTGATGTCATGGTGTATTCAAAACATCAAAAGGATAGTCTTTTTGTTTACTGTTTTGAAGGTTAAGCCCATCATTGGTGGTCAATGGTTAATACTACCAGGGATAATAAAGAGATTTATGATCTTTATTGGGATGAATTCAAAGTTACGATCCATGAGAAATATTTACCTAATGTGGTTTGACATAGTATGGAAAAGAAATTATTATAATCGAGGTTGGAGGATGACTTAATGGAAGCTTATGATGAAAAATTCACTTGATAGGAAAGGTATGCTTTAAATTTCATGCGGGGTCTTGACAGTAAAATAATTCATTTTTACTTAGGATTAAAGAGAAAGTATCGAAGGTCTATAGCTTCTCGTGAGTTAAAAAGTTCGAAAAAACATTTTTTATGTGCGAAGAAGGTTGAAATGGAATTTTTTAATGATCAGGTGTTCTTTGTGAAAAAACAGAATAAGAGGTCAAGGTGGCAGATGAAAAGGAATGTCTCTTCAAAAAAGACTGATGGTAAGAAACTTATGTTTACAATTTGTGAAAATTATGGTAAAATCACACTAGGTAATTCCTTTTTTCATTTTGGAAAGTTCCTCTGATGAGTCAAAATAGGACATAAGGCTTGTAATTGAACTGATGAAGATCAGGGTAGCAGTAAGACAAATTTTTATTTACAGTCAGTAAAATGTTTTTAGTGAAACGAAATGGGTCATTGTGTAAATGAGTGTCCAAATAAGAACTCAAATGAAGGAAATAATCCAAACTACCAATGTAAAGGGGTAGTGAAATCCTTTTCAACTTTTTCAGAATATTTTGGGCCATAAAATTAAGTAGTATTAGGTATACTGTTGGCTTATTCAAATTATGCCAATGTGATGTTTGATTCATGGTCTAAACATTCTTTAATTTCCGAGAAATTTTCTTTTAAATGGGGAACTCCATCTCAAGATATGAATCCTGACCATGTGGTAAAAACCCATGGAGGAAATTTTGAGACAAATTGAAATTATAAGAACCTTCCTATCCTTTTGTGTAGAAAAACGTCTACCTGCAAACCATATTTTTTTCCTCTAGTAGAGTTTGATGTTATTTTGGGTATGGATTGGCTTTCTCTTTATCATTATGAGATTGGATATAGAGTTAAAGAGGGTTATTTTCAGAAATAATTTCAATTTGTGTACAATAATTAACCCTTACATTTGACAACATATTATGAATTAGAGAAACTAGTAAAATATGGAAATGAATATTACCTTGCACATATTGGTGAAACCAAAGGATCGATCTAGATTAATGCTGTTCTCGAGGAAAATGAGTATCTTTATTTTTTACCTAACGTGTTTCCTGGTATAATACATGATTAGTAAGTTTAATTTACTATTGACTTAGTTCGAAATTTTAATATAATTTCAAAACCCCCTTATCAAATGGATCAAATTGAACTTTTATATTTAAAGAAGAAATTGTAGTAATTACTAGATAAAAGTTTCATTCGACCTAGAACATCACCATGGGGTGATCCTATCATTGTTTTTAAAAAGAAATATGTTTCAATGAAAATTTTCGTTGATTATAGATCCTTGAATAACATAACTGTTCATAACATGTATCCTCTTCCGCATATCGATGATTTGTTTGATCAGTTCGAGGGAGCTCAGTATTTTTTGAAGATTGGCTTGAGGTAGCGGTACCATCAATTGAATGTAAAGGGATTAGAATTTCCAAAGTCATCGTTTTGTATTAGATATGGCCATTATGAATTTTCAGTTATGCCTTTTGGGTTAACCAATGCACCTACTGTATTCATGGATCTTATAAATAGAATTTTCCATGAGTTCTTGTATATGTTTTTGGTTGCGTTTTTTGATGATATTTTTTTATATTGTTAATGTAAATAGAAACATTAAAGTCATTTAAGGGTTGTATTTGAAACCTTAAATTAAAGTAAATTGTTTGGTAAATTCGGAAAGTGTGAGTTTTGGTTACAAAAAATCTTATTCCTTTGTCCCATTTTTTCTAGATATGGAATAACAGTTAATCCTGCTAAAACAAAAGTTATTGAAGAATGGCCATGACCCACAAATATAACTGAGATTTGTATTTTTTTTGTTTTAGTAGGTTATTACCATAGGTTTGTTGAATATATTTAATGATTATATAGCCCACTGACTAAGTTATCTCAAAAAGGTGTTCTGTTCATTTGGAAAAAATAATGTGATGAATGTTTTAAGGAATTGAAAAGAAGATTGGTGAATGCTTCTGTTTTTACCATGCCTTCTAGAAATGGTGAAATTGTTATATATAGTCACGATTTATTGAAATGACTTGGTTTTTTCCTAAGGAATAATGATTATGGAATTGTTTATGCTTCGCGTCAGTTGAAACCTCATGAGTAAAATTACCCTACACATGATTTGGAATTAGTTGTTTTTTTACATTAAAAATTTGGTGGCATCATTTTTATGGAATAAACTGTATAATATATGTTGATAAGAGAAAGTTTATATATATATATTCACCCAAATTAATTAAATATTATAAATATGATATGACTATAATTAATCAAGTATTATGATTGCACAATTAATTACAATACTAGATAAGAATATAAAATGACTGATGATTTGAGTCGGAAATGTAATTCTACATTAACCTTGTTACATTTGCAATGAGATCCATTGATTTTCGATTTGATGAATTTTGGATTAAAAATTCTTAGTGCTAGGAATTCCTCAATATTGTTTTAGGTGGTATTGAAATCATCTCTAACACACAGAATAAAGAATTTCCAAAAAAAGATAGTGAATTACAGAAAAAGGTAGAATTGTTTCATAAAGGAAAGTTACCTAGATTTAATATTGATAAAGACTATTTTTTGGGGTTTGGGAAGAGATTAGGTGATCCTTTTGATTCACAGTTGAAGAAAGAGTTATTATGTGAAGCTCATAGTTCTCTGTTTTTAGTCAATCCATGCAGTACTCAGATGTACAGAGATCTTTGGGTGTATTTTTGGTGGGATGGAATGAAAAGAGATATTTCTGAATTTACTACAAGATGTTTGATTTCTCAATAGGTTAAAGAAGATTGGTAGTTACCAAATAGTTGATTTGGCCCTTTCCAGTGCAAGAGTGGAAATGGAAAAATGATTCCATGGATTTCATAGTGGGATTACCAAAGACTATTCTCAAGGTAAAAATGCAATCCGGGTTATTATTGATCGATTGACTGAATCTGCACATTTTCTTGGTATTAGAGATACTCTGTCTCTTGATCAACTTTCTTGATTATATATTAAAGAGGTACTCAAGTTACATGGAGTAACCATCTCCATTGTATCTGATCGTGATCCTCGGTTCACTTATAACTTTTGGAAATACCTTCTGAAGTCATTGTGTACTGAATTAAATTTTAGTACATCTTTTCATCCTCAATCAGATGGGAAGTTAGAATAAAAAATTCAGAACTTGGATGATATTGTACCTTCTTGGTCAAGGGATTACTAGGGAAGTTGGGACCAACATCTTTCTTTAGTTGAGTTTTCTATAATGACAATTTTCATTCCACTATAATAATGGGACCATTTGAAGCATTATTTGGAAACCAATGTCAAAATCCAGTTTTTGGGGATGATGTTGGTGAATGGAATTTGATGGGAGAAAAATTAGTAGAAGAGATGGCAGAAAAAGTTCCATTCATTCAGAAGCACATGGGAGATGATCGGATCAGGAAGAAAATTTATGTGGATAATTAGAGGAAGGATATTTCTTTCGAGCTAGGTGATCATGTCTTTCTTAAAGTTTGTTTATTGAAAAGTGTGATTCATTTTGGTAAAAAGGGAAAACTGGGCGCGAGGATTGTTGACCACTATGAAATCCTTTAGAAATTTGGATCAATTGCTTACAGAGTGGATTTACCTCCAAGTTTATGCTTTGTACATAATTTTTTTTCATGTTTTAATGTTGAGAAATTATATCCAAGATTCATTCATGTTTTGAGTCCAAAGGTAGTTCATTTGGAAGAGAATATTTCTTATAGGGAAGAATTAATCTAGATTCGTAACCGTAGAGAGAAAGTGTTGCAGAATAAAGAAATTCATTAGGTAATGTTTTTGTGGAAAACCAATATAGTTGAAGAGGAAAAATGGGAATCTGAAAATGATTTTAGGGATAAATATGCACACTTATTTGGTAACTGAATATAATTGCAAGGATGCAATTCCAAAAAGGGGGGAATGATGTTGGATCCCATGTATTTATAGAATAATACATTTTAATTTTAATTAATATTTATTAATAACATATTATTATTACTTTAAAGGGGGTTATTTTTCTGATAGCCTACTCAACATGAAATAATGGGTTTCTTTGAAATCTTATGTTGTACACAAATTTGAGTTATACCGAAAAAATAGCATAATAAAATTGTTATTTCAAATGGTAGGTAACGCCTAGACATTGTATTATCAAGAGTGAATAAAACTAACTTCCAAATTTTTATACAAATTTTCTAAATTTCCTTACATATATCCAATTAATTTTATAGGCTTAAAAGAAGAATAAATCCTATTTTAAACTTTAAATACTCTAATATTTTTAAAATGTCGGTTTTCACCATTTAATTGAGAACCCTTTTTAAAACTAGTTTTTTAACTTTTATATGTTATATTTGTCAAAATAAACCTCTTTTACAGATTAGGGACATCAAAATTTAATTTGGTTAAATTTTTGGTAATTTTATGATGAATTTCATTTTTTTAATGAATAGTGAAATAATCCGCATTTTAAGTCAAAACTGCTTTTTCATCTAATTTATTTATATAGTTAGATTGTACTTTTCATTGGTTTTAAATTGTCAATGTATTATATTTATATCATTTAATCCAATTTTTTTTTTCATTGAATGTAATTTCAATTTTAAATTAGACATAAAAACATATCAATCTTTGATAGTTATTACTTCTGAAAAACCCGTTTTTTTGTTTCGAAAACAGGAATTCATTTTAAATTAATTACTGTAAATTATGTGTTTTTAATTTATAAAAATAGATCCCATTTTTATAATAAATAGGTCCAAATTTAGTAAATATGTTCCTTTTATTTTTTTACATTATGAATAGTAACTTCGGTAATTATTTTAATTACCATGGTTAAAGGGTAGATTTGGTAACTAAGTGTAAAAAACAATATTATAATAATATAAAACTACCCTAAAACATGTCCTAATCCTATTTTATGAGATATTTCATACCATAGGAATCAATGGGTCTATTTGTAAACCCCATAGATCCACATGGGAGTGATAATGATATTTTATAACAATTAATTTAAATTAAAGAGAAAAATAAAATAAACATTTATCTTTTACTAAAAATTATTTATATGGGGTTATATAAGTGATATATTCACCTATAAATATTAATTATTAATATAAAAATATTTCATACATCATGTTATTTTATTTATAATTTTTATATATCAAATAAATAAATATATTTATGACACAGTGATGATGTAGTTATTACCATATTAATGAATGATTTACATAAATGAGATTATAAATATTAAAATAAATTTATTTTAAAACTTTTTATTCACTAAAATAATTCTATAGATGATTATGAATTTTTATATATAAATTAATGATTTTTTTAAGAAATAATAAAGTTTTATGGATTTTTTAAAATACGTGATATGATTAGTATAAAAATTGACATAATTGAGTTTTTAAAAAAAATACAATTTTATTAAATTATATAATAGTACGAAAAATATAAGATTCATTAAAATAAAATAAATAATGTTTAAAATGTTATTATTGATCCAATTATGGTTCATATGGAATTTTATAGTATCAATATTAACCATATAGTATGAATATACAAGAAGACATGGTAAGAGTTGAATTAGTGAACTAAGGGTTAAAGCTAAATAATAAGGTTAAATTTGAGACATATACTTGTCTAAAGTTATTTTTTGAAGTTTTTCCACCACAAATCATCTTATCTTTGAAATAAATGGGTTTGGGACCATTTGAAACCGAAAATCAATTTATAATAACATAATATTTCAATACCTTCCTAAAGTGCCCATCCTACCTTTTATAAATGGTAATCACCTCTACCAATTTAATAACACCTATAAATCCCCTTGTATCATCCAAATTATTCTCAAATAATCTCCTAATATACCTCCCTTACTTTTAGAATACTTACTTTGGATATAAGGTAATTCATGAAATCCTTTTGGCTCAAATCAATGGGAGTTACACGTTTTAGAGGTAACATCTTCTCTAAAGTTCCTTTCCATTATTTTTACTTCTTTACTCTCTATTATATTTGTATTCTTTGAATAAAAAATAACACCAGTATCCTAAAAATACTAGTAGGTTTTTATGATAAGTATTATAAATACACATACAAATACCGATATCTAATGGATACAAACTTACTGTTTCGGTGTATGACGAACTACTACCTCCCGAAATGATGATTGTTTTATTTTCCCCAACCACCTCTAATGGTGACCATTACTATGGAACTATATGATATATATTATTTTTATATTATCCTTATGATTATTTATTTTTTATTTACAGCATACCTTCATGATTTCTATAATGTGTAAATACGAAAATTTTATTTGAGGAAGTGCGGACTACCGCCCCCTCAATGTGGTATGACTCGTTCATGCCAGACATGGAACATATAAAGGATGGAAGTAATGAACATATGAAACATATATAAAATATTATATTATAATATAATTAAAATATACCTTTGTATCTTTTAGTTTTCATTCCATTAAACATGAAAAAATGAAAGTAGCATTCATGCGTACGTACGACTTACCGTCTCCATGAACGGTGCATTTCATTTCTTATATTCAAATGTTATAGACTATTATAAATTAATATATACAGGATATAAATACATATATAATAGATATATATGATATTTAAATCATGAATATGATTCGGGAGAAAATATAATTTTGACCTCATGGACAATTTATAATTATAACAAGTTCATTTTTGACTCAAGTATCGAACATCGACAAAACAACTGATATGAACTTAAATAATTATATAATTGTTACAACAAGGAAATAATTGATTTAAAAAGAATAATATACCTCAAAAATTTATGATTCAACTATAAATTATCTTAGGTTTATTATTCATGAATATAAAGAACGAATGAGAAAAGTTAGACTCAATGTAAGGGACTTCATGTCATCATCCTTTATTTGAGGCATATTTTCATTTGTACACGACCTTATTTTATATGGTGTATAATTATAACCTTCTTATTATAATTTCATTAAATGGTTTTTAAAAGTGATCTTCTTTTCTTATGAATGTTATTGAATGAAAAAGGTAATGTTTCTTTTTAACTTACGTGCTGACAATTGCCTTTCGCCACCACAAGTGGTTTTTGATATTTGGCTTCCTTAATAAGCCATAAAGATTTTAAAAGGAAACTAAATAACATATAACATTTTTACATATTTTTGGTTTTGATAATGTTTTGGAGAAAGAATTTATTATATCAATATCAAGAAATGTTATATTGTGATTGCAATGTTGAAATGTTATCTTTCATTTATGCTTACTTTATGTGTAATGATTTTTCCATGGTTCTTCGGAATTATTTTCATATATGGGTGGTTCCGTGATAAAATAGGGGTGGGTGATCCAAATATATCTCTAAAATGAATTAGGTATTAAGAAGGAGCTAAACTTTAATGTTTCTCCTCAGAGATTTATGGAATATACTATGATGGATATTCAAAATGTAAATCCTTATATAGGTCTAAAAGCTACAATGTATGTATGTTATATATGTCACATGTTTCCTTTATGATTTATGATTTATGTGTGTTATTCATAAATATTATGATTCCATGAGTTATGTTAAAGAGATTATGTTTTATGATTGAAAAGAATGATTTCTATGATTTTTATGGATTGATGGAGTGATGTTTTATTTACTTATTTTATATCCATTACTGAGCTTTTTATGCTCATCCCAAGTTTTTGAAATTTTTTTCATAGGTTCTAAGGAAGGGTAAGAGAATGGAATAATTCATGAAGATTTATATCATGAAATTAATTCTTGTTTTATTTAAGGAGTTGTATTTTTTTTAATTAGATAAAGTATAAGTGTATACTTTTTGATATTTGAGATGCAGTTTAATAGTTATAGCCTTATTCTATAAAACTCTAAACATGAAAAGATCCTCAATGTGAATTCTTGACTTAGCTTAATAATAAGTAATTATTAAGTCTCGGGCCTTATAATTAATCATATGATCATCCCTAAAATTTTAAATCCATGATCATATATAAAACTATTAGTATAACATCACATGAATACATTTTAATATGAAAAGTTATCTAAACATTTCCTATGATACCAATGTAATAAACCACACATAAACATTAAAAAATGATGAATATTTTTTCCAATAATCGATTTTATTACATTTAGGGGTATTTAATTTTAATAGTTGTCAAGAATTATGTTTTCTCCCTTTAAAATAAATATATTACAACCCTAAGTGGAAACATCCAATTAGTATATATTTTACCTATGAATAAAAGCATTTATGATATGAAATATCATTACAATTTTCATTATGAAGCCATCCTTATCCTAAAAAATTCTTAACACCCTTTGGGAATCATTTAAAAATGTGGGATCAGAAAATAAATCTCACTACGGGATATAGAAAAGAAATAACTAATATTGTTAGTCCATGAGTACTTATATATATTTTCATTTTCAAAATAAACATCATATAAAAATAAACCATTTCTTACCCATGAAATCAAATTCACTTCTAAATTTTTTTACAAAAACATCCATAGTAAATCATAAATTATAAATTTAAATCACATGTTCTTATCATTAATTATAAAAAATCTCTAAATTATTTCACCAAATTATATTATTCACCCATAATAAGGTTAATATACTTTCCCTTTTTAAAAATAGTCTCATTTCTTACATTTTAAAAATCATAATATTTCTATAAAAATTCTTATGAAGGATGGATAAATAATATATGTTACTCTAGTGATTATATTCATATCACTCTTACAAATAGATTAATAGTAATGTTTATAAAAACATTATCCTTCATGGTTAACATGGAATAACCATCATAATTATAGTTGGATCGAACCTCTAGGTCAAAGTCCAATCATAAATACAATGCAATGAATTAGGGGGTATCATGGAACAACTCATTCTCAATTTATAAGAGTACCAGCCATCACTATAAATATTTCCCATGAAACATAAAATAATTGTAACATATATAATCTTATATTTTTTAAAATATTATTTTCATCCATAAAAAAAATTCCAGATATTGAAATATACATTCCATTTTTAAAAGCCTTGTTCAAAATAAACAGAACATGGGTCATAAGGGGATTTATTTTAATAATACATGGAATATTATAGTGTAAACATGAAATAATATAACGGTTCTATAGGCTATATAATTCATTGTCACCATATACATTATAAAATATAATTCCTTTTCTCTTTTGTATGGAATGTAAGAAAATTTCCATATAAAATATGTAAAAATATTACTTTTGAAAACCTTTAAAATAAATGAAAAATTGACATAATTTTTACCCTAATTATTTTATATCCACTTACATAATTTAAATTTTTTTAAAATATTTATTTAAAAAAATATTTGGAAGGGATACATTAAAAGTGGATTTTTTAAATAAAGTCCCTTAACTTAAGTCTGTCACACAACTTAAGTTCCCTTTCTTCCAGAATAATAAAGTTAGGTTAATTATTTACATTATTAAAAACATTTTTAAATTTTATTATTCATTTTAATTTTTTATTTCCATGTTATATACAATTACATAATCAATTAATTATCCAGTGGCTGTTTTGACAACATTCATCTCATATGTCGAAATTAAAAAAGGTAGTGTGATCATGGTAAAAAAGATCCTTATTCTACCAAATATAGAATAATAATAATGATTTAATTATAATTTTAATATTTAATATATAATTTTAAAATAATTCATGAAAAATGGTTATGAAAAATTAATTACCTTAGAATCATGTAGATAGTAGGTCATACACATGCATGAGTAACATTCCAATTTTTCAATGGTCATTATAGAAAAAAGGTAAGTATTAGTTTTTAAATATATATTTATAAAATTATAAAAAATCACATGTTATTTTTTAAATATACTTACATATATTCCATGTGATGTTGTGATGAAAAAAGAATAACATCACTTCATGGAGGTGGTAGTCCACACATATGTATGGACAACATTTTCATTTTTTAATGAATTTAATCGTAATAAAATAGGTGATATATTATATTTATTGAATAATAAATATTTCATTAGTATCATATATATATATATATATCAAATCCATTATTATATTCTTCAATGAGTATTGGTGATGGAAAATTAGTTTCATCGGTTCATGAGGCAGTAGTCTGCCACACACAAGAACAGTGGTTTCATTTCCCATTTTATTGATATTAGAGATGGATATATGTTATTAAAATAATATAGTAAAATACTTTTCTATGGTATATTATGATTCTTAAATATCATAATATTTGAATCATATTTTATAGTGGTGGAATAAAAAATATGAAAAAAATGCTCGATCATGAACAATACCTCTTATTCAGATAGTCTTTTAATTTTTACATAAAAAACATTCATATAATGAATTTATGATCAACACATGGAATATAGGAAAATAGTAGAGATTTAAATAAGGTACTTATGTTTTAAATTCCTTATAATAGTCTTTTTAGTTGTGAAGAAAAGAGGAGAGGATGATCCATTTTATAAGAGAGGGGAGGGGCAATTCTAGAATTTCTTAAAATCATAAATTAACACAAATTAATTTTCATTTTAAAATGGTTACAAATTGATAATATTATAATCTATGATGATTATTATTTTTAATTCTCTCATGAAATAAATTTTTTGAAAACATAGATAAGGTTTTTACCCTTATCATTTTTTCATAACTCGGGTTAACCGTTTTGACGATTATAGTGACAAAAATGTTTTTACTGTTTAAGGGACAATGTAGTTACTATAGAAAGAAAAATGAACCATAAATGGACCATAGATGATTTTTTAAACCATTTTAAAACCACTTACAAAAAAATATTATTTAATTGAGTTTAAAATTATTTATTAATATGTTTTTTATTATAAAATAACATTAATGTCAATTTTGGAACAATTCATTTAATATGACTTTTGAAACTAAAAGAATATATTGTAATTATAATATAATGAATTAAAACCTATATAATATGTCACTTTTATATATTGAAATAATAATTTACAATAAATATTTAAAACTACATTACTTGTAATATTTTTGAAAACATTTATTCTATTTTATATTAATTAAATAAATACTTTATTACCGTTGCGTAGCCACCCATGTGAATTATATTATCAATGAAAATTTAAAATAATTTTCTAGTATAAATAAAATACATTTATATTTAGAATTTATATTTATAATAGTACATATCTTATTTTTGTTCCTATTTAAAAAAAATTAGAAATAAAAAAAGAGAATGACTTCATTTACCTTCCTTTACATAAAAACATTTAATGTTCAAAAACATGTTCAAATGAAAAAATGACATATATTACAACTTTGGATTATTATGGATTAAATATATTTTTATAATAAAATTAATCCAAGTGTTAGGGTTATTTTTTAGTCTTTATAACATAATTTTTAACCTTAATTAACATATTGTACCTTTACCATGGTAACAAAATTTACTATGATTACAATTATTAATGATTAAAAAAAGGGAAAAATTTACCAAGTTTGATCCTCCTAATTGAAAAGTATGAACTCAATTCTTCGGATTCAATTTACAAATTTATTATAATTTAATTCAAAAGAAATCCTGAAAAATGTGTTGAAAGATAGTTTTTTCATAAAAATTACTTTTTCATTATATAAATTTTATTATACCAATTTCAAGAACAAAACAAATATAAAAAGAAATGGATTTTTATTAATCAAATGGCTATATTTAAAATTTAAAACTAATGAAAAATATAAATTTTATTTTTAAATACTTTATAACAAAATAAAGTTTTCAATAAAAATTAGTAATTTTCACTATTCATTAAAAAACAAACATTTTGGAAAAATGTAAAATATTTTTAACAAGTTAATTTTTATATGAATATTTATATATTTATATAATTTTTAAGAAATAAAATTCCCAAAAATTATCAGTAATTAATTAGAACATTTTTACGAAAAATAATAATAATCCTTTAAACAGAACCTATTTTTTATTAATAACTTGATTTTACAAAAAATAATGTGATGATTTACTATGAATTAATAAAAAAAATTAATTGATTTAGGATTGTGATATATATTTCATAATTTTGTTAATCCTATTCATTCCACTCATTAAAATGGCTCCGTTGTAATGGCCATATAATATTTTATGGTTTGATTAAGCTTTGAGTTGGGTATCCTGTGTGTCATCGAACATAATTCCTCTAAAATCATGGGATATTAGAGGACTGTCATGAGGATCCAAAAAACTTTCATTAGAATTTATTGCTTATCATATGAACCTAAAAAACAAGATTGGAACATTGTGCATCCCATAAGATCACTACCTAATCCCATGGGAACTAGTCACTCAAGACCAATCCCTCACTTTGATATACATTATCATCTATCTATCCCCTTAGGATAATACTTGTTGCAATCTTGGATTCACAGTCCATTTAGTTGAACCTCTTAACATCCTCATCTCACTAACAAGGGAATCTTCTAGGGATTTCCATACCTAGCTCATATCATTAGTACCAGTCCACCTATGTCACACAATCATATCCTCACATCTTATAGGCTCTTTTTTACCATATAATTATGGCCTAGTTCAATACTCATAAAAATATATCATGCCTTCTAGTCCTACCAACCATGGACCATCCAGAACGAACAAAATCCAACCCCTTGGCAATGTTATTCCAGTGTATCAAAATTGAAAAAAAATCCACCCTTATATGTGTGCTCCCTACCAAGCACGGGTTGTACAACCATCTCACCCCTCCTAATAAGAATAATAATCTCATGATTACCAATATCGTTAAAATAATACAACTGGGGATTCTAAAAGATCATCATAGACCTTGAGACATTTTTGATGCCTCTTATCAACCAAGTCAGCACCTTCATCCCTTAGAGATGTAGTTTTTAGGGCGATCCAAAATTTCCCTAGTTATAAAGAGAATATATAAAGAGTATATAAAGTAAAAATCCATCCTAAACAAATCTTAAGTGTTCCCCAAGTAATAATCCATCAAGTAAATCCCATGAAACATCCATAAAAGCAAGAAATGTTGCACAAATAGACATGAGGCTTTATATTAATGATTCCACTAACATCAAACATGTAGTTAAACCCTTTCTAGGATTCATAGATCTTATTAAAACCTCAATATTTATTCTAAAAACCTATCACCTTCAATAAAAACAGATAATTAATTATAAATTTCTACAATAAATTATTCAATACAAATGAAATCAGAATAATTTCGTAAATCTCAAAATTTACTTCATACACACTATAAATTAACCTAATGAATTATATTATACCGTCCATAATTTCATTTAGTAATGTCACATGAAATTTTTATCATTATCCACTGATTACACCATGATTGAGTGGAATCCTCATATAACATATGATAAATGGCATCTGAAATTAATGATATCCCACAGGGAATTGTTAAATTTTCACAAGTCTATACGAATTTATTAATTTATAAAAATCAGAAAATAAAACAAAAAAAATAGTACTTAGAAATATTTAGTTTCTAACCCACATAAATGATCCATAATTTCTAAATTAATTAAAGAAATTTAAATTTAAATTATTTAATTATCTAAATAATGTGGAAAATTCAGTAAGGAAAATATTGTTTTAATTCAAGAGATGGGGAATTTTATGTTCAGTGATTTTAGGTTAGTGTTCTATGTATTCAATTGTATATGGGTTTATTCATGTTTATTGATATAATTGGGTAATCCAGGATCCTTAGTGTCGGTACAAAGCACAAATCATGCGATTTCACTATCGTAATGGTTATCTACTAGGTGTAGTCAAAAAACTAGGTGGCCAAAAACCCTATTTAAATATTTCTAGCCTACATTGCATAATTGACATATAAACAATTATCCAATTAATTAATGAAATGAAATGAGACACCTAAAATCAAATGAAATGGACACGTAAATGTAAAAATAAAATGATTGGAATTGATAAATGGTTTTACAGCAATCCAAAAAAAAGAATATGAAATTGACATAATACCAAAAATACTCCCCCCAAAAATCACGTCACCTGACTCAAAAAATACTATTCTATCATGATATGAATAAAGAGAAAGACCATCATGGTTTCCCAAGGATGAATGGAGGTAAATAATGGTAGCGATAAAGCTCTCTGGTGGTGTGCGCATCAGTTGGAAGTAATTTCTCAACTCCCTTTAGACTAAGATGTACCCTACTATATAGCCAAGGGGTATTTTGTAACTCCCCTATAAAACCCTCATAAATGAAATATTTATTTTCCTATTTATCAAAACTACCACAATGATTGAAATTAAATAGAGTGTAATACACTTCAGTGGTGTATTTTTCATATCTACTTATGTATTGATCATTCAAGTCATGTATAGTGTACATGACATGTCCTGGATTTTCACTATGTGTAATGAATTTATGACTTATAATGAGTGGTGGAGACATCATGATTGACTCACATCATATAATTTAATACAAAACTTGTAAATTTCTTCCTTATGTTCTATAACCGTCATCGTTAGGTTTTTTTTACTTTTGTCCTAAAAATTCGTTGTCGCGTCATAAAAAAAGATCATAGTGCAAAGTGTCTTTTACTCACAAATAATATCTATATTTGTTTCATTGTTTTATATGCATAGTATCCTTACACAAGACCAAAAAGAAAGAAAAAATTACCATGAATTACATGATTAATCAATTATATATATAAATCAATACATTAAAATAACATAAATTACATGCATAAAATACATATATCAATTACCCGTTGAGAAATTGGAATCAAGAAGAGAGAAAAATACCAAATATCACTCCTAAAATAATCTTTGAAACACAATATGAACCACCCCATTCTATTGGGTATTTAAGGGAGGAATTAGGGGACTTGTTTCATTTTTATGTTCTCTAAAAAATATTCAATTTACACTAATAAATAAAGGGTCTATATCCCTAAAAAGATGGGTAAAACCCTCTTAAAAAATTATCCATACCCCTTTTGATGTTGTCGTAGGGGTCATGAATAAATCTCTCCACCAAAATTTTTAATATGGTGTGGAGCATAACTCTATGCCACAACCCATCTTGGGGTGGGGTTCTCCCAATGTCCCTCTATCATATATCCCCATAGATATGGTTTGGCTCTCCCTTCATAGTTTTGTTGCGGTGAAAACAACAATAACAAGGTTAAGGGACCAGCCCCAATGACCTCTTATCAATGGATTCATTCCAATATGTTACACCACTACTCATACACCATTCATAATCCCACAAGAAATAGATAATAACTTACGTGACTTCTACTTGTTGACCATAATCCACAACACTATAGTGCATGGCTTCTTACATTTGAAGCTTTAGCTACGGGGTCAACTCATCCAATCTATAACATTCACATGAGAGACAAAAATTCCTCTCAATCCTCCATAATAATTCAAAAACATCATATTGATATTTTATAAGAAATGAAATTCCAAATGAATCCTCGACTCATAAAATACCCATAATCATAGATGTATAATTCATATTTCTAATAAATCAATGACTAATAATATTTTTAGTTCATTTTATTTAAATTCACTATTTTAGAGAATAATTAATCCTTGGTTGTCAGATTTATTCATATAAGAACTAATATTCCATTTATTTTAGCTTCTATTTTATTAAAAGGCTGGCATATTTTAACCAAAGGTATAATGATTTATCATATATTGAATAGGGCCATCAGTATAAAAAAATCTCTAGCAACTAAAAGATTTTTTTTGAATGAGATTTAATTTATAATTGATTATAGTATCTTTTTAATTCATATAACCCATTTATACATTTTGATAATCCATATATATACTACTATATGCAAATTAAATAGACTTTCCACCTTGTATTTTACATTTTATTAATTAAATTATAATAGTTACTTATGAAAAATAATATAAAAAAGAATCTCTTATCATTCACTAAAATGTATCATAGAATCATTTACCACTCTACCTTCATGGATAGGTATATATTAGGTCACATATCTTGGTATGACTATATATTACCTCATCTTAACACAATTTATGGTCTATATGTCTTACCTATAATACAAAAGGATAAAGCCCATATTGGTCCTAAAATAACTACTACATGATCAATAACATACCGAACCACCCTTGAATTTATTATCCTCTAGGGTGGAGTGATAAAGGAATTAAAATATAATGGTTCATATGTGAAGTAACTTGTTACCTCATATAATTGACTTTACTAGGAAATAAACACCCATGACTATACATGTAAAATAATTTATGATATTCCATATAGTATGCTTAACATGTCAATCCAGAACACTTAAAAATATTTTTTCTCTTGTTTGAACAATATTCTATCATTATAGGGAATACTTATTCAAATAATAACATCATATTGAAACCCATGAATTTTTCTCATAACACTTTACTATGCATAACGTAATTTTTTGACTCTAAGGGTTAATTGGATTCTATTCTTTATTATTTATTTAGAAAACATGTATGAATATTACTGTTGAAATTATTTTTTGTAATATGATAAATTTGAATATTTATTCAACAATGTTTAAATATTTTTGAAAATAATATACATAAGTTTTAAGATCAACTATTCCTAATACAAAGAAACAATAATGGGAATATGTTTATATTCATTCATTATTTTAATCAAAAAATGATCCAGTTCTGTATAACAGCAAATAAATTACTACATAACACTTATTACATAAGGATTTCATATCTTCGATATCACTGTATAACCATCTAAAAAATTTCCACAATATTTCTTTTAGTGAGATTACACCATAAATGACCTGAAATTTCATTATATATCATCCTTAAGTAAATATTATGATAGCAGACTGCTCAATTAGAAAAAGAGAAATAAAAAAGCCTCAAAATATTAGATAAACATTATTAAAAATTTTCTTATTGAATAAAAACTCTTGTAAATAGAATGATCATAATCATTTAAAATCTCTTATTTTTTGGACAAATAATTAACATGATTAATATTAAAAAAGGATTTGTATGTATCAAATATTCATATAAACTATTAATAAATTAAATCAAACACTTTTAATTGTTCTTTATGATAATATATAATATTATAATATATTAAATAATATATGACAATTATTTAAATATTAATTTTTTTCAAATACTATCAAGAAAACATAGTGGTAAAAAATTGATATTTTTTAATAAAATCATTTTTTCATTTATTATTATTATTAAAAAAATTAACTATATAAACTTTGAAATTTTAATTTGAATAATTGAATAATATATTAGAATTTAAAATTTCAAAAATAAATTATTACGAATTTTTTTATGGTTTGGAAAATAGTTAATTTTTGTTGAAAAGTGAAAAATTCAATTTTTAATAAAATTAAAGAATTTATGACTTTATTGATAATTAGTATTAAACAGTAAAACTATAAAAAAAATTATAATAAGTGTTGTATCTAAGGATTTATAATATACAATTTTCCATGTCAATCAGACATTAGAAAAACCATGTTTTATATTTAATGGAACTAAGTAATATTGTTGAATTAAAAAAATAATTATGTACTTTCTTAATTAATTACCATTTTGGAATAAGTTTTTTTGGATTTATTTTAAATCTAAATAAAATTTATTTATTTTATAATAAAAATATTTATATCAATAAAATTAATTAAAATGGAAATTCTATCCTACACAAAAATTTTATGCTTAAAAATACACATTTTCTAAAAATAGGGTTCTATGTGTTACATTAGCTAAGGTTCAAGTAACTTCATGCCCCTCACCCATATGCTATAGAATATATCGTGGGTGTTACTATCCTTAGGTGACATTCCCATGACTCCAAAGTGTATAAATAAATGCAAAGTGCCTTATAAATATTCGGGGGATGATTTTATCTTTTGTGAAATAAAACAACCAAACCACAATGTAATTATTAAACAAACCACTATGTTATGCATGGGTACAAGAAAATACAACTTAATTTATAAACTAGAGAAAAAAATATGAGAAAATGTGGAATTAAAGTTACATAATCAAATAACCAAAGGACACTAAAATCCAAAGGCACTAAAGATACCAACCAGATACTCCCTATCATCTCCATGATCCAAATCTATAATCCTAACCCAAGGTATCAAGAAAAATCACTAAAGGAATGGGATACCCTACCTCTATATATTTTATGATATATAACACATACAAACCCACCAAAGTTACCATGAAAGGAATGAGTATAAAATTCGAAATAATTTCATCAATGACTTCCCAACTCCTTCCACTAAGATAAGAATTATTAGGACATTTTATAAAATAGTTTTAGTAATGAAAATAGTTTATAACCAATCAATAAATAATTTTTTTCCAGATTATGTTTCATTAATTTATCACAATAATTATTGAAGGAAAATAGAAAAAATAATTTTTATAACCATTTCTCATTTTTTTTGATTTGGAATATATTTTTTCATGTTCACATACATCCATGTAACACACATATATGCACAAATTTGTGTTACAATTGATGGTGAAACTTTATGTCCATACAACATCCCTTGATAGGGTTAATTCATGCCTATCTTCCATCCCATTCAACTCATGACCAACCATTATGCCCAAATCATGTCAATCCATTTTAATTAAAATCATTTTATCTCTTTCAAATCAATTCCACTAAAACAACCATTAAACTAATCATAATTTTAAAATTATAGACAATGTAATTTTCCAATATGTCATTCAATTCCCATGATTTCCTTAAACATAATTCAAAAAAGAATTTCTATCAAATCGTATCTTGATTTAATCAAATATTTTAATAATTTTAATCAATTTGAAATAAGGCCTTTTGGTTTTAATCAAGTGGAATTGAGAGCTAAGACACCTACCTCTCAAACATAGGTTAAAACAAAGAATGACAAAAAAACCTAAAAATACTATCTTAAAACTCCTGAAAAAATTCTTAGATCTCATTCAATTTAATAAAAACAATCATATCTCGTCAATTTGGCATAAAAATCATGGATCCATCCTCAATGAAGTAGATCCATGATTCTAAGAGAGATTAGAATAAGAGAACTATGAAAAATAATGAATACTGAGGAATTATTGAAAAATATGTGCCTCTAATGTACTTATATATTCTGAGGAATACCTCCCAGATCCGAAGGAATTATATCCACTAAATTTAACAGAATATGAATTCATGTTAAGGACTGATTAGGGGGTAAATGATTGGTTTAGTTGGTAAATCAGATTAGATCCTTGGATTTCATATCTAATTTTCCATGGTTCGTGGTTAGGTCACACAATTAAGTAAATTGTACACTAAAAATGCATGAGACACTAACTAAAACCACAAATTGCATGGCTGTCTCAAATGGTTAATTAATCAATGTGGTAGCCAGGTTATACTCCTCTATTAACCATTTCAAAGTTTTTCCTAGGAAACCGCACGTTTTGGAAAAACATTGCACCTACAGAGTGCCCACTAGTTTAGTGTTTCGGTTACATGTAGGTGTTTCATAGTTTTTACAAATCATAAACAAACCTTGAACCCCCAAAAATACCCTAAAATTTATAACAACTCCTCCAAAACTCCACAAACTTAACCCAATCATTTTATATACTCAAAATACATAAATGGAGGGGTTAATTACTAGAAACTGAGTGGTGATACATTGTCCCCACTATTTTTATATCCATATCTATGAAGTAGAAACCTTTGGTTTCCTTGTAAGAGTTTAGGCCATTGATCCAACATTTTCTTTTCTCTCTCCCACATTTCATCCAGATTTCCTCCATGTTTTCATAAAACTTGCACTAGGATCATGATTTTCTCATGAATGGTATCCTCTTCCCTATCCAAAATCCAAACTAGTACTTTAACAAATTTAGAATCTAGATATATATTAATTTCATCCCAATAAATCACTTGGTCAGTATCATATTTATAATTCTTTAATTGAAATACATTAAAAACATTATGCACTAAACTGATCCTTCATGGGAGATCCAACATATACTCCACCTCACAAAACTATTCAAGTATCTCAAAAGGGAATATGGGTTGAAGAGATAACATTCCGATATTACTAAAACAATGATCCCCAAGACATGAAGATATTTTAAAAAATACCTATTCACTACCCACAAATGAAAAATGTTATCGATATTTATCTGTATTTGATTTCTGACCACTATCACCCATCATTACACTCTCTCTAATCCAATGAATTTTTTAGGTTATATTTTTCACAAGGATCTGTCCAACCATTCATATCTCACCTGTTCCCACCCAAAAAATTGGATACAAAAAATTATTCCTATATAATTATTCAAAAGTATCCAAATATATCGAGGACTGATAACAATTGTTATAAGAGAATTGTACTAACAATATATGATCCTCCCATGATCCTCCAAAACCAATTTCACAATCTCTAATAAGTTATTCCAATGTTTTTATCATCCTTTTAGATTGTTCAACTATTCGGGGATGATACATCATTCTCATAGTTAACTAAGTCCCAAGGATCTTCTATAAGGATTTTCAAAAACAAAACATAATATTTGGATCTCGGTATGATATTATCAAAAATGGTACTCCATACCATTTTATAATATCATGGATATAGAATTTTTAAAATCCTTTCACCATATTGGATTCATGAATTTGGTTGAAATTGGATTAATTGGTGACAAAATCCATTATCACCCATATGAAATCTTATTTCTAAAACTTACTAGGTATACTTGTTAAAAAATTCATATCTACCTACTTCCATTTACAATTGAGAATAAATAATGACTGTAATATACCCACTGGATGATGGTTCTCTTCCTTAACTTGCTGACAGGTGAGGCAAGTAAAAAAACAATTGTAAATTTTCTTTTCATTTTCAACCCCCAATATTGTTCTTTCGTTTCCTTATACATATTTTTTATTCTATGATTAATTTTTCATATCAAATGGTGGTAAGAATGAAGAATTTTTTTCTGACAACTCATAGGTATGACCATCTAACTTCAAAACCACAACAGTTTTCTTCTATCAAGATTACATCCCTCAATGGTCTCCCCAACATTGGGTTTTGACCTCATAGAAACACATTCAGAATAAGATGTATTTGAATCTTTATCCATCTCAACCAAATAAAGAACAAAATAAAATGGAAAGAAAACTACAACACTATCTCGGTCTTCACAATATAAGTACATGTCTACTCTAACTAAAATTTGCTACCACTGATCTAAAGCTTCCTTGGCCAACTGATTATATCAATTTAAATCTAATTCATCTACCAAAATGTTTCCTTTAACTAGTTCATATATTATTTCAAATTAAAACTTTTTAAGACCCTCCATCCATGCTCTTTCCTAAATTGAAATATCTCTTTGAGAAAATGTGTTTCAAGCTCTTATGATTAGTAAACACTATGTTTTTCTCACCAAAAAGATAATGATGCCAAGTCTTCAAATAATGGACTACATTAGCTAATTCCAAATCATGTGTTGGTTATTTTATCTCATGGAACTACAACTACCAGGATCATTATGTAACAACACGATCATAATTCTTAATAACACACCCCAACACCGATCTTGAGGCATCCTAATACACAAAACAATCTTATCATTATTCTATAAATATCCAAATTAGTGTTTATGTAAAGTGAAAATTAGTATATATATAAAAAATTAACATTCATTAATCCATTAAAATGGAACAATTTTCATTTTCAATGCTATCATTGGGAAAGATAGACATGGAAGTTCATGAAAAAAATGATTGTGATAAACTGCTAGGATTTGGAAACGGCGTAGCTCAAAGAACTCCTTTGGTGGTTTCCAAGAGATCCCAGTATCTATCTTTTATGGATCCAAATAAACATCTTTTTTTGTGAAAACATGAAAAATGAAATATACATTTTTAATCCAAAAATAGCAATTTGATAACTTGGCATTCAAATGTTGTTCTTGTATTATAAAAACCCTATTTCCAAGTGTTTCTCATGATCCAAACTCATCTTATAATACATTAGTATATCATTCGACAACACCACTAAAAAGGAATCTAGATATTAATGAAATATGAGATTCATTAATTCCATAAATATGAAAAATGAATTCATAACACTGAATGGAATGACAGTGAACTCATAAGGGATATATCTTCTTCTAAAATATATATTCGGAATATCCTTCTTTAAAACTCATTTATGGTTATATCATAAACAAAATTTAATTTCAAATAACCTTTTGTATCTCCTAAATTGATCAAAAATATAATCAATGCATGGAAGAGGGTACCTATTATTTATTGTAACTTAGTCAAGCTTACAATAAAATACATAATTCCTAAGAGTTACATCCACATATTCAGAAAAATAACTGTCAATTACAATGTATACATACTCTTTTGGATTAACACTTTACAAGAAATTTCTTCCAACTATACCTTTAATTCCATTAATTGTTTTAATGACATCTGATAAGATGGAAGTGAGATAGGGATGGTCTTTTGTAGGAGTTAAATTGTAAACTCACCATCTATTTTCGGTGGAAACCCTATGAAATTTTCTAGAAATACGATAAGGAAATGATCACATACAATTGGAGAATCTTTACTCTGATCTCCTTTATTGATTCCAAGGTCAATGTTTCCAACCAGTATGAGATACTACCAACTATAGGAGCCATAAATATCAATCCGCTTAATTTCACATTTTGATCATTTCTTAAGAGCTAATTGACTCCATATACATGTGTAAAAATAATCCTTTCAGTATAACAGTCAATGTGATATTTTAATAATTTCAACCAGTCCATACACATGATTATTTCATAGACCTACATTTCATGTATAAATAAATTATGAATAAATTCTTATCTATTTATAAATATAGAACATATTCACATAAAGGCTCCATATTATCTTTAACCAAGATGATTTTGACGTTTTAAAATAGAATTCATCATCTAAACATGGAAATCCAGAAGATCAACAACACCAGAAGAAATAAAAAATGGGATGGAACCATATCAAACACATATTTCATAAGGATATAATTCGAAATAATTATACCTTTAACCATTGAAGGGATAGATTGACCAACCACAGTCATTTTCACCTCTCTATAAAATTGATTAGTCATTGGACTTTTCTCTTTATTTCACTATTGATATTACAATGTTTGATCATTATTAGTATTCCTAGAATCATGATGTCTTCCATAGTGAAGTTGATTCGAATTATTCTATTGTATTTATCACATCGAAGAATATATTGTGTGAGAAGCATGATATGTGTCCTAAGCATCCAACCTCAGAGCACTATGATAATAGTGTTGTAGATGTCCAATATTATTACAATTGGTATATTATAAATGTGGTGTCATACAATCTCACTTTATTTCAATTCGAGAACCAAATTGAAAAAACAAGTTTTACCCTTTGGTTTAAGAGGAAGATTCATTGATTGTGACATTTGATTCGGAGTCATAACACTACCTTGAAAATATTTTTCCCTCTTCCTCTTATTCTTAATATAAGAGTTCTCACCAATTCCCATCAATATTAACATGACTCCTCCAACAATATATCATAATATGTCCTTATCTACCACTATTTCTCTGTTTACAATCTCTGTATAATATAATTCAAAAATCCTGATAATATTTGAGTAAATTTATGGACTCAATTATAATTAAAAAAATTAATTCCCTTATAGATTCAATTGCAGTAATGTCCAATTTATAATAAACTAAATTCATAAATTTATTTGAATATTTTGTCACTATTATGCTCTATTTATGGAAACTAAATAAGTTTGTAGTTATTGAAATCTTGGAAGTATGTGGATAGAATTTTTTGTTAAAAAAGGTCATAAAAATCCTCTCATTTCATGCCTTCGTCTGATTTGGCCTGAACAGATTAATCCCACCATTTTAATGTAAGATATTCCAACATGGGAATTTCCAAAATTAATTTCAACTCTTCTAGTTTTCTAAGAAAATCAATGAAATTATTTATTCTATTCATTCACACTTCTTATTTTCTCACCATTGAATCACCCTAAAATATGTGTTAATTTGGATTTTAGAACTGAACTAAATGATCCACTAGCCTTGGTACATCATTATTGTTCCCTCATTCCATGTCTTGAAAATCATGGAAAATATATTGAACCAACTTTTGGATCGCCTTTGTCTCAGGTACAACCACATTCTAGGAAGACTCATATAGTTGGTTTCTATGATGCCGACTTAGTCCCATTCTATATAACCAATAAAAAATCAATTTAATCTCACTCTTTAGAAAATGAACTCTTATAAATATCAAATTTATGATTTAAAAAAGTACGAAAAACATTTTCATCCAAAATAATCAAGTTTGTCCATTTTCAAAACAAAATCCATGAATCCTTTTTAAAAATCCCTACATTTAATTTTTCAAAACATTTTTGAAAATATCACAATCATGCTTTTGGAAATCAACCCATTTTAAACTATTTCCCTAATTAATAAATTTTATAGAACATCCAAATTCATTTACTCAAAATTAATTATGAAATACTTTTGAGAAGAAAATATTGTGAATTCATGGAGAACTACTATAATCATGTAAACCCAAGATAATGAGGTGATAACTATTACATGTGTATCAAAACACTGATGTACTCAAAATCCATGGAAACACGATATTAAACATAAATAGGTTAGATATATCTCTTTATGGTCTATATTTCATGTTCCAACAATCCTACCTCTTTTTACCATTTGAAAGTAAAAACTGACATAAATCTTATATTAAGGATCAAAGAAATCGATACCTTCCGTAACTCCCCCCGCCCATTGGATGAAAAAGATGTGGTGGGTGTAACTAGCATTAGGTCACAACCCCAAGACACAAAATATAAGAAATAAATTCCATGGGACTCATAATAATTTTGGGGTTGATTTTCTATTTTGAAAAAACAAACAACCAAACCACAATGTAATTACTAAAAAATATATATGATGCATGGGTAAATAGAAATACAACTCAATGTATAACCAAACCAATAATGAAAATCAAAGTACTAGTATAATAATAGTGAAAATTTCAAAGAACCAATGAATAAAAAAACCCAAAGATAACAAATGTGGTTCCTAGGCTACCACATCCTGGATCTGTCTTTTAGTGAGGAAAGTGGTCATCCTAGGTTTATACAGGATATTCTAGATGAGTGCCAACATGCTATTTTATAAAACATAGTTACTAGTCAAGACAATGATAGACTTATTTTCACGGCATCTATGCCGAGGGTTTTCTCCCCCCCAAGGATTTTGATCGTGTGATGAGGGACATGTCGAATGAAGACAAGTGGGGGGAGATTCAGTGGGGCAAGGAGATTCCCTCCAAATTTAATTTTCTACTATGGGGTGTGAGGAATAAATCCCTGCCTATGGATGAAAATCTACAATGTATGGGAGTAAAAATGGCTTCTAGGTGCTGGTTTTGTAGATCTCCTAAATATGAATCAGTGGGGAATCACTTCTGTGATATTTAATGGGCCAGAGGGGTGTGGTAGGCTTTCAGAACATTCTTTGGTTTGGATGGTTATGATGGGGTGCAAGATTACATCCTTAGTTCATGGTTCAGAGGTACTGGTACACATGGGCTAAGAGGGATTCTAGGTCAATCATTTTAATAGTGGGATACTAGACAATTTGGAAGGCCACAAATTATTTTTGTCAAAAAAAACATCATAGGATGTCGGTCAGTATTATCTTCAAAATGAAAAATACACTTCAAGACCAGATCATGCTATGTCTTGAATATCAATTAGATCTGTTTTGGAGTGCTATTTCTTCAAACCTGTACTATGAAAATCCATATGGTGACTTGGAGCAGGGAAGATGAGTTATTTGGTGAGCTCCCAGCCAGGGGCTTAAGCACAATTCAAATGGGTCTCCGCTTGCGGGGGAGATGTAAGGGGGCTATGTCGTTAGAGACCTGGAGGGGTCTATCCTTGCTTCTTTTATATCCTCATAAAGAAGATTATATGTGCTATAGGAGGAGGCTTTTTCCTTGATTATAGGACTTAAAAAATGCAACCCTAGGCGGATTATCTTGAAGATGGTAGAGATAGACTCCATGATTTTGTACAAATCGCTACTCGGCCAGGGTAGATTTCCTTGGAATATTGTTTATACTATCAGGATATGTATGTTTCTCTTTTTGATTCATATGAAGGTCTCTCATACATGTAGGTAGGTAAATATGGTGGACAACATTCTAGCATCGATGGAACCCTCAAATAAAAGAATGTTTTTCTTCTTTAACATGGGTTCTATTCCTAGTGAGGGGATGAAATTGGTTGTCAATGATGCTATGGGATTTCACTACATTAGACCACCATGATTTTTTTGTCTTGTCATTATATTTTGTGGTTTCAAAATGAATAAAACGATTAATTTTCAGGAAAAGATACCAAATACACCTACAATAAACTCCCAATCAACTCCAAGCTCCAAATCCAAAAACTCATCCCACGGTACACAGAAATACCACTAAAGAAATGGGATACGGTTCCTTTACTTGTGTCTCCATGTTTAAAAAAATAAATGCACTATATTGACCATGTAGGGGGGATTATAAAACTTAGTATTATTTCCCCAATTAATTCCCAACTCATTCCACTAGAATAAAAAAATTGCACATTTTATAAAATAGTTTATGTAGTGAAAATAGTTTATAAAAAATCTATGAATCAGTCTCAGTCAAATATATCTTCCCAAATAATATATTATGATTTTAATATTTATATTATACTTAATTTTTTTTATTTCTGTAATAATCATTAACCATATTTCCCCTTTTTTCGTTAAGAAAAACAAAAACTCCATTATATTGTTTCTATGGACTGCTGCCTCCACGAAGTAACATATCTCATATTTTATATTATTTATTTATTATTAATTAAAATATGATAAAATAAGATTTAAAAACATATAAATATATATATTACATCATTCTTCTTTAGTAATAATTTTATTATTCCATAATAAAAAACTTTCCCAAATATAATATCCATTAATTATGGAATGTTCTGGTTTGGGTCGGTGTGACAACATAATTGATAAAATGGTCGAAAATAATATCATTGATGACTATGATAACATAATTAATGATAACTTATGATATAAACAAGTAAATAATGATTTAAGTTTTGTGGTTAATTGTAACATTAATTCCAAACTCGTTAATTAATATACCAACATTCATTCCTTAAATTTCAACAAAACATTCCCACCACCGATTACATCTTTAAGGATCATAACATAAACTCCCATTAACTGAAATTATAACATTATTAATAATTATAAAGTATAAATTACAATTCATTTTATGATCTAGTGCTAATGAACATTAGGATAAGAGCGAAGAAATAAAACCACGATTATGAAACCTGTTCAAAACAATGAAGATTACAAACAAACTATCTTTAAAATAAATAATTAATAACTTATATAAATTTATAGAATATTTATAAATGAAATATATTGAAGGTTATATATTGGAATAAAATTAAAAAATAGTCACTTAATATACTTATTTATATTATATATGATATTTAAATGCTTTAGTTGAAGTTAAAAAATTAACGTAAAGTGTTCATTATCTCAAATTTGATTTCCTGAGTCATATTTGATATTTTTCAACATGATATCATTGAAGTGGTTTGATTACATATTAATGAATTTATTTTTAGTATTAATATAATTAATATATTTTAAAGACCAATATCATGTTCTTTCATTATAATTATTTATATTAAAAGGATACTGAGCTTGTTAGGGTTTTTTATCTCATTTTCAAATCCACGATACATGTTTTATTTTGCGTACCATATTCTTTTATATGATTTAAAAATTTTATATTTGATATTTTATATAAGGAATTATATTTTCTTCATGTTCTATTATGTTAAATTTCAATATCTACCATTAAATAGAGTTTGATTAAAATTTTACTCAAACCATAAGGGTTTGGTTTCTAATGTTATCAGCAAGTCAAGCTTGTTTTTGAATTATAAATAAAATTTGGAATTTTAATCCATTATAAAAACTCTCATAAATTTCATTGGTTATTTTGGGGGATTTATATTTCCCTTAAAAATTTTATTTCCCCTTGGCTCATACTTTACCCAATGTGTTGTAAGGGAAATTGACCCAGTCTTTAATTTTTTTTCAAGAATATACCTTTCCCATGTCCACATTCATTAGATTATTTTCAGAATGTCTTTAGCTATGAAAGATTAATTCATCTAGTTTATTTCCACTTATTTTAATTTCATTATAATGTTCTATAGAAAATTCTATTATTTTTGATATAGGTCATTTTCATTATAGTATGAAAATAATACATTATTTACATTTTCTATTTGAACACATCATTCTTTAATTTTATTTAAAAACATCGGCCCTACACATTATTTTTTTAATATAAATACTAATCCCCAATTTTTTATAAGAAGTTTTTTTTAAATTAAATAGTTTTTGAATATCAAGTGTATTCCTTGTTTGAAATGTAATTTTTATAATTATCCTAAAATAGTTTTTCAACTCTATAAATATTTTTTGAAGTATTTTATTCCTAATCAGGGAAGCTATGTTAATAATATCATCATATATATTACCCTACATGAATTATGAAATTATAATTTTTTATTATAGGGGTGATCCATCACAACCTTTGTCTTGACTAACCATTAACAATGAATAGAAATATATTTTCTTTCAAATCATTTATATATTGAATATATTGTTTTCTATTTATCTGATAGAAGGGAGTTCACTTAGATTCCATAAATTGATTGATTGGGGAAGTTACTTAATAAACCATATATCATTACTCTCTATGGTGTTAGTTTTAGGTATTATTACATAAATATCTATTCACTTCATAAATTAAGGAATTTTTGGAAATTTGTATAGTTGTTATTTCAATATGAATACATATTTATTAATAAGTAATGTTGGATATATATTTTTTAGTTCATTAAATCATTCATTTAATGAATGAATTAGACACAATTAGTGATGGTTTAGTCTTGAAATAGACCATTGATGCATCATTGAGTCTCATGAGACAAACCATCCTCCCTATTTGGTTTATTTTTCCCCATTTATTTAGATGTCATGGTTATTTTCATGACAAAAATTATATGTCATGTCACATGGCCTTGATAGAATTTAAATTCTTATCCCAATTCATTGGTATATCTTAAATTTTTGAATTCCATAGACATTAAATTATATATTATTATCCATGTGTTTATATGTATTTCTAACCATGGATTTATTTAAATCTTAAGTGATATGTTATATTAAATTACACTACTATAAATTATTTTATTCTCCATTATTCGTGCCTTTTTTACTCTATGATATATTATTGTATATGATTTCCCTTACTGATATTTTGACCATAGACATCTTATGTATCATTTTCCTAGACTGATGAAAAAATGAATTTCACATTATATTACTAGTAGAATAGCATGTATGGGGAATTTGTGGGAGATGCTGAAGTATTTTTATATGTTTATTAGTTTCTTCTCTTATGTATAAATATTACATTAGATAAGAATGACATAGTGTTCTCTTGCAAATGAATTTTTAAAATATTCTAAAGAACAATATCTAAAAGGACATGGGGATTTATATAATAAAATATTTTCAATAAATCATGTAATTATGGGATAGTTAAAACTAGGCGATCTCATTTGGTATCCGAGAAGGGTTTAGAAAACTTTATAGATTATGATGTTTTTGGTTACAGGTAATTTTATAGTTATACATTTTACCAATGTATGATAAGTGAAGGATTATCACAATTTCATGGTAGACATAACCCATTAGGTTATGATAAAATTTTACGTTAAGGTAATATTTAAAACATTGTTGTCTTAGAAAATAAGATAATACAATATCAGAGTAGACCCCATGGATGAGTCTAATTTTCGGAAAAATGATAATCTAGAGCAATGTAACAAGTGTAAGGTATCTTACAAATTATATCCCTATATTGATACTTGGAAGTGGATGAGAATATGGAATAGATGAAACTAGGGGTAATTTCCCTAAAAATGGACAGTTTATTATCATCTCGATCTTGACTTGGTGCATGATGAGTGGACTAATGACTGTACACCGAGCTAGAAACTCCCATGGGAGATTATTTAGGAATTCACAATCCCTTTGTGAAATATTATGAAGTATTTTAATATATTAGTTATAGAATATTAAAAATAATGACACTAGATTAATTAAATTAATTCATATTGATTTATAAGTTAAGGTTTTATAAATTTATACTTAATTTCATTGATGATAAAAAATTAGAATTTTTGGACATAGATTTAAATGATTTCCAGGTTTATAATATATTAATATTTTCCATGGTTACTTTAGACTTTTGTTTTTGGGGACTAAGTGGATTAAATAAATGGACCTCAAACAATGTAGATCAAAAAATGAGTGATATAGCTTGAACATGAATGAAATATAATCTAACATTATGGTTTCATTGACTAGGTAATATTGATGTCAAATTCTTCATAATTTTCATATGATTATAATTATTTATCATTCATTTTCACTCTATTTTTTGTAGTAATGTCTGGAGATAAGTAGAACCAATTTAACAGTGGATAAAATGGGAAATTCAATAATGTACATAATGAGAAAACAAATGGGATAATAGATATACTAAAAAATCACATGAATATTATTAATAAATTATCATATATTTTAATTAACAAATAAAACATTTATGAACTTCCAAATACAAAACTGAAGGGAAATATGAATTATCATGGATGTTTAGTTGAAAAGAAATATTAAGGAAAACAGATTTTATTTATTACATGTCAAAAAAGTAGATAAATTCACCCTAGAAAATATCTCTGCAAAACTGGGAGAATATTTATGTAAGGGAATGTAGATAAAAAACAAATTACTAAGTAAATGTGAAGATAGAAGTGTGAAAAATGTAAGCAAATAGAGAATTTACAAGGTACCACATATAATTAAATATCTCAAATGTGGTGAAAATAGACATTATCAATGTCCATGACCTAATATAAAGGCTAATTAGGACGATACATACCAACAAATTCCAAGAAAAATAATCTATTAGGTAACAATAATTGTGGAAAACTATTTGGAAAATGGTATAGATAGAAGAACTCTTATAATAAACTAAATTACCATGAGTGCTTCAATCACATCTTGTTAACCTTCTCCTATATACCTAATAATATAAAATATACCCCCCTTAATAGAATTATGTTGAATTACTAATAAAAAAATTCAGAGGTATGAATATTGTATCCCATGTATATAACTCGTATCTATTATATTTTTATAGGAACGAACTCCCTATAAATTATTATTACCCTTCCTTTAGAAAACTTTTATATAATACTAGACCTGGATTGGATATATTATCAAAGGAACCATGATAATTTCCTTGATAGGAAAATCACTTCTCAAAATAACCACATAACCACCAAAAAATAAAAGAGTTATTATAAAATCCGTATGAATAATTTCTACCATTATATTGTGGAAATTTTTATAAATTGTAAAAGAAAAATAAATATTAGTTATATTCTTATTATGAGGTAAAATATAAATTCACAAAACATGTCAAAGATAGTGATGACCGAACATCATTACAAATTAAATATAGAGTCATGTATATCATATATAATCCCTTAAAACTTTCATTAGTTATGAATAATTAAAATTGTGAGGATGTAATTTATTTAAGGGGTGGAAATTTAATGACCTAAATTATGACCTTGTATTTTTTTTAAAACAGTTTTACGTTAATAGCCTATTAAATGTGAAAAACCGAACTAAAACAATTCGTGAAAACTAAGATAAACATTATTAAGAAATTATAACTTGAATAAAACCCCCATTAAAAATATAATCATTTAATTGTCTTTATATTTAACAGATAAATAATTAATAATATTTAATATTAAAAAAAGGATTTTTTTCTCAAATTATAGCTTAATGTTTAAAAAAATTAAATTTACCACTTTTAAATAATTATTTTTATAAAATATGATATTAACATATTCGAACTAATATATTAAAATTCTAAAAATCTGAATGTTTTATAGAATAATATAAATAACACTTAATGCTCAAAAAGATTATTTTTTCATAAAATGTCTATTATTTATACATTGTATTTTATTTTAAAAAACTTAAAATTTTAATTTTAATTATATAAAATTAATTTCTTCTGTTGAATTTTTTATTTTAGAAATATAATTGTATGATTTTTTTGTAATTTTTTAAAAATAATTGACTTTTAGAGAATAATAAATAAATATATTTTTCTAAAACCATAGCATTTATTACCCTATTGAGTAGTAGGAATAAGTTAAAAAAATAAAAAATATTTTTCATTCCTGAAGAATTATTTAAGAAGTAAAATATATATTTTTATACACCATTATAAATTTATAGAATTTATATTGAGTATTTTTTTATTGAATTTATATTTTACAATAAAAGAAATTATTTTTTGGTAATTTATATTAATTAAATATTATTTTTCGGAGAATTTGGTTCTCAATTTATTTAAAATCCACATGAATTTTATATTTAATATATAATAAACCAATTTATATCATGAATATGAATGAAATTGATAATTTTATCCTGTGCATAAATTTTTATCTTAAAAATTTTGTTTTTCTAAATATTAATTTTGATCCTTCAAAAACAGTAATGTTAAACATGATTTTTCATACACATAGAATTTTTTATATATAAAAATAGATTTTATATTTCAAATCAAAAAGCATTGATTATTTAATAATAATACCATTTTAATTATTTGATTAAAAATTAATTACATTTTTTAAATTTTATTCCAGAGTTGAATATAAAAGGGTAAAATGGTTTATCTTATAGGGTAAATGGACTAAAATTTTGAATAAATGTTTCTAATTTTATTTTAAGGTGTATATTAAAAATATAATAAACCCAATCCATTTTTTCCATTTTTTATTATTCTTTACTTGGAAAACAATTTCTCTCTTTATCTTGATATGAACTATTTACAAAAATGAAATTATCACAATATAAAAATTGGGCCTCTCATCATCCCTTCAATAAAAATATAAATTTTAGTTTCCTCAAGAAAATTTACCATAATTAATTCCACTAAAACTCCATTTTAATTTCGTAATCTTCTACGCACAATATTTCATCCTAAGTCATTCCATTCTAAGGATTCCTCCAATAGAAAACTCTAGGTTCTTAGTATAAGTACTAAATTTTCCCAAATGTTGTTTCTTTTATATATTTCCAATTAAAAAATATTTAAAACAATATTATATGATTAAGTATATATTTATATCATAATTAATGTTGTTATATTTTGTTAATAACCATTAACTAGCATCCTCTACTTTCTTAAAGAAAAATTAAAATTCCCTTATTGGATTTGTGTAGATTATCCCCTACCCGAAGTAACATATTAAATTTATTATTTACCTTATTTATTATTTATAAAAATATCATAAAAATTATTCAAAAAATAGAAGATGTAAAAATAATATAATTATTATTTTATAATAAAGATATTATTCCAAAAGAAACCACTTTCATAACCCACTCATTTATTAATTATGGTATGTCCATGCTTGGGTCTCTAACTACCTACATGAACAATGATATAAAATAATATCATGGATGAAAATTAAAAATTATGTACTATTAATATATGATATAAATAAGTAAATATTTTTTTATGGAATAGTATCATTAATATTGAACTCATTATTTATTATACGAATATATGTTTGTTAAAAATCACTGAAACATGATCACCGTTGATTTAATATTTAATAATCCAAAGCAATATTACCATAAAAAATTATTACATTATAAATAATTATATATAATCAATTATGGTTCCCTTTATGATCTAGTAGTTGTTATATGTTTTAGTGAAATGATTAACAACATTGATAATACAAAACTAGTTTCAAATGATCAGGATTACTCACACCCGATATTGAAGACATAAGTAAAATAACCAACATAAAATATAAACTAATTATAAATTAGATTTATTAAATTTTATAGATATTAATAAGGTTATGGAATTTTTTATTAAGATATTTTTTTATATAGGAGATTTAATAACTTCAATGGAAGTCATGATTAAGATATAGGGTTATTTGTCTCAAATAAGTTTTTATTGGACATATTTCAAATTATACACAAAGATATATTGGAATTTTTTTATTAATACCTTTTGGATTTGTTTTACCATATATTTTTAATTCATGGTTTTCAAATAACCAAATCATATTCTTTATTTAAATGTATTTCAATTCAAAGAATACCAAGGGTGTAAGTATTTGTTTTTATCATTTTCAAATTAGTGATAAAAGATTGATTTTCACTCCATGTTTTTTATATTATGTATAATATACTTAATAAAGATGTTATATCATGAACTATATTTCATTAAAGGTATTTTTATTTAGTTACAGTATCTTTATTTAAACAGGTTTTGATAAAAACATTACACAAACCATAATGGATTAGCTGCTAATATTTTCTTCAAAGCAAGATTATTTTTAAAAAAAATCATAATGTGAATTTAAATCCTTTATAAAATACCTCATAATTTTTATTCAGTTATTCATGGTATTTTAATATTTCTTTAAAAGTTTCATTTCCCATGATTCATATTTTACCTGAAGTGCTTCTTATAGGTGAAATAGAGTCGTCACTTATTTTTAGTTAGGAAACTCCATTTCCAGTGCATGTATTCAGTGGATGTTGGTGAGAATATCCTTATATATTCTTAAATAATTAAATAAGGTCATATTTTACTAATTTAAAATTCATTAAAAAAATTTGAAGAAATTTTTTTCATTTTCCATGTGGTTCATTTACATCAAATAATGAAAAGAATATTGTATTAACATTCTTATTATAACACATCTTTTTACCAATTTTTATTTTCAATGAAATTTCTTATCTATAATGTCATTAATTATAAATAAATAATAATTCTTGTTGTTTTATTAAATATTTATTTTTTATTAAATATTTTTAAACATTCATGGGTATTCCTTATTTACAAAGATATTTTTAATTCCCATAAAAAATATTTTTTCATTTGTGTCACCATATGCTGACATATATTATGGTTGATTAAGAAAATTTATATAATGGAACTATGTTAAATATTTCTATAAATGGATTATGAAATATAAATTTCTATCCATGGTTTGATCCATAACTACATTTTTCTTTCCCAATCATCCTCTGTGAGTAGGTATATCTTTTCTTTCAATACCATTCCTTTGTGAACACCATGTTTTCCTTTTCTATGATTGAAGAGTTTTTACCTTAATTTCAAACATTAATTGACTAGGGTACATCTTGACCAAACCATATAACAATACTCTATATGGTTTTAGTTTGAGGTATGCTTACATAGAAATCTATTCCATTTATTGATTGGGAAAATATTGAAAATTTGAATACATTTAACTTCAATACAAGTGTTTATTGATTACTAATGAAATATTATATTTTGTTGAATATTTTATTATATCCTTATTATGATCAATTCGTTGAAATTAATTAGTGGTTTTTAGGGAATACAATAGAACCTCAATACATAAGAAGGTGTAATGAGATAAACTATCCTAGGTATTTGGTGTATTCATTCCAATTTATTTAGAAGTATTTATTACAGTCTAGACAACATATAAATGTTTTGGATTAAGGAATTGATGGTATGTAAGGTCCTTACAAGAGTCTATGAAATTTAAAAATGATGCCTTAATCACCCTGAAACAAGTTATTATTACCCCTATGTTCATTTATATTGTTATATATGGATTTATTTTAAGATCATGTGATTAGTTATTAAGAATTATTTGAATATGATTTATTTCCTACAATATTATTCAGGCCTAATTTTTTCTTTTATATCTTTTTCTATATGTTTCCCCTTAATGAGATCTTGATCTCACCAATCTTATGTTCCCACTTATATGGGTTATGATGAAATTTATTATGCATGTTATATCTAGATGAATGGATTATGTGCAGAATTTATTTGGTATTTTAGCGAAATATTATTTATTGATTAGTTTTAATTTAATGGAAAAATAAACATTGTATTTGAAATACATGGTATCTGTCAATTTATTATTTCTTCTCAATCCTCAAAATCTCGAAACTGAAATGGTCATTGTAGTATATATAGTTAAATAATTTATATATATCTTGTTGTTATGGGATAGTTATGTTGAAGGAATCCTAAAATCCATGAAGAACATATTTTTATAATGGTGAGTTTTAGATTTTCAATCCATATATTCAATAATTTGAAAACTCTTTACAAGAATGATTACAACAAAATTTCAAATACAATGAGGTTATTTTACACTTTTTATTAAAATATAAAACAATTATAACTCCTCAAAATACTTAATTTCATTGTGAATAATAAAAATCTATAAGAATTAATTCATTACATTCACTTTTGATTAAACTAATATATCATCAATCAAAATTTCTATAAAATATCATTTTTTTATTTAATATTAATCTTTATTAAGATTTATATTAACTCTTAAAAAGATCTTTAAAATTAATATTTATATAGTTATATTTTTACTATGATGGAAAAACTCATTTTATAAAAAAAACATGTTGCGTATATATTAATTATGGTGGAAAATAAATATAAATAAATTTATAATATTATTTAATTAAATCATATAGAATCCTTACATTGAGAAACATTTTTAAATTAAGGATAAAATAAGGGAACATTTCAAATTCAATTATGTGGATGATGTATATTTTCTAAATATTTTTTAAATTACTTATTTATTATATATCATAATATGTCATATAATATATAAAAAATCCAACCATGTTTTTACATGTTAACAAAATTTTTCCTAATGTGATAAATCAGTGAATCGTTCCTTATAATTTAATCCCTTTCTTTATTTGTAATAATTTACAACTAGCTTCTTCCATCAACCCTTACATGATTTTGATCTCATTTCAGTTTTCATAAATAATATATAGTTTCTATCAAATATCATTTAAAATAAAATATGAAGTCTAATAACCTAAATATATGACATGGAATCTTATCAATATTTGTAAAACCCCATCAGATATTCCCACAATAATTATCTTTATTGTCAGACGTTCTGATAATGGTAATTAATTCATTATTTAATGACACCTCCATTAGTTTTAATTGATACTTTCTTACTATTATAACCTACATGACATTTCATTACCCATTATAATTTACCCTTATTAATTTTTATTATCTTCACAAGACATGATCTTGGACTACACATGATTTTCTAAGACTCCCTCATCATATTGTGGATATTATATAAGAATTTTCTAAAATGAATCATGTTATATCTAATAATTAATTACTTCAACTGTAAGGGCCCAAAATTCATATAGATCAACCCTTTTTATTTTTCCAAAGACTAAGGTGATAGGAGGAGGCTCAGAGGATGTCTTGAGGAGTTCTAATTCTAAAATCCGGAATCATAGATAATTTATTCCATGTAAGTGTTTATATGTTGTGTAGGTGGGTTTCGTGTCTTGTTCTGATCAGATCACGATGTTTCATGAATATGGGTTTAAAAACAGCAACATGTTTTTCAATTTAAACCATAACTTGAGGATTATAGGACAATAAATGGGAATAAACGGAGTGCAGATCCCCGATGTTGTATATCTTTAAATGATGTTGTGTCATGGGATTCTAAAACCATGTGGCTTGAAGCACATCCCTATCATTCCAGGAGACCCAAAAAACCTCTATTTGATATTTTGGGTATTCCTTTATCAAGGATAGGTCTCTAGCATCCCTCCTAATATTTGTCATTTATCCAAGGTATGTTCTACCTCTATTATTGTGACTTATTTGATCTATTTCCTCATGTTCCTCTTTTCCATGTGATGGTACTTGATCTCCATGATTCTAATAGAGTTTTGTTGTTTCTTTATTTGCATGGCATCCTCAGGGGATGCAGTTCTTATGGGGGGCATGATCGGGATCTGTAGCATTTTCAGTTTATCGTGTGAATAACATTAATACCCTTTCAGGTATGGGATTCATTGATTCTATTTTATTTTATGTGTGATCATAAATTTAGCAGGATTTATCCCCTAGATGCTATTGAGACCTCATAATTACTTGAACCAGATTAAAGAATTAGTATCTATCTCATGGCGATGTTGTTGTTGATACCATGATAATGAGTTTCCTCTTGTTTTTTAGATAGTGCAGTATCTATGTTGTGGTTATTATTATTAGATTTTCATGTGGAATTAGTAATGAACATAAAGAGATAATTAGTTGGATAATTTATTGAAGAGGCATGTTTAATGAATTTGATGTTCTTTAATATTAATTATGAAAGCATGCTTAAATGAATTTAAATTTAGTGCCTTAATGGAATTGAATAATGGTTTAAATAATATTAATTCTTATTGGTAAAAGAATTAAGGGCATGTAAATTTAATTTATTATTTAATTTATGGAAACTTATTCTATCTTGTTGGTTTGGTTTCTCATAGTTGGAACTTGTAAATAATGAATCAATTAATTCATGATGAAATAAAAATTAGTTTTGTGGTAAAGGATAACTCCTTGTAGGGACATAGTTTTTTGCTCTCCTCTAAAGGTTGAGTGCCTTATGCTTTGGAGTTGGGAGGTCTTGTGGTGTGTGAAGGATGGATTCCTTACTTTAGGGCCAATATCCCAATTGTAATATTAGTTTCCCAATGCTTGTGAAGTGATGTAAGCGTAGTATGGATGATCATGGAGGGATATTTTGGTATGTGGGGAAGGGATTCCTAGATGTTATGTGAGCCTAGAGGGATATTGTGGTATGTGGGGTATGGGGGCCTATTTTTTGTGGCAGCAGTTTACGTTTGTGATGGCAGTATGCATCATGATATGCATTTGGGTGTCAAGGAAGACACTGGAGATAAATAAAGGAGTTGAATCTAGGCTTACCCATTGATATGACAGTTGGATTCTTGTTTGAATCTGGTGTTTAGTTCACAAACATGTTTTTTGTTAATATCCATTCCCTTTCCCACTACATGTGGTAGATGGGTGTGCTTAGTTTTATACCTTATTTGGAATATTAAGTTATTTTCTTAATGTACCTGGTAATATAGAAATTAATTTTTTTAATAAATGCATAAATATTTAACACATGAGGTTGGATCTTGATGGGAGGCAATGAGGGGTTATAATTCTATGCAGTCTACGACTATGTTTACATATTTTTGAATGGAATGGAAATTTATTGTAATGGTAATGAAATGTAATGTAGAAAATTTTAATGGTTAATTAATGGTAAATGAATTAATAATATAAAGTTGAAATGATAAAATGGAATAAAATAATTTAATGTAGCTCTCTAAATGGTTGTGTGATTATAGGATATATAGTGTTAGTAGTTAAAGTTGAGAGACTAAGAGATGTTAGCTACAGTTCAATCTGAGACTAGGCTATACCTATAGTGTGGTTGTGATTTCTGTTATACCATTTAATTTTGTGTTTTGATTTGATACTCCACCCTATTGGTAAGGGTCACTAAATCCCCAGTGATTCTGAGCCTTAGGGGGTGTTTTCCCAAATATCTATGTGGGTGGATGGATGGATGACTACCCCCATTAGCCCCACTCTCTTCTCTTGGCAGTAACTTGTGCTAGATTTCCGAGTAATTATTTTTTTCCCATATATGTGTGTAGAGGGTTGTAATGGATTTTTGTTATTTTACAGAAATGAATTATAGATATAGTTTCCTAATAATTGTGATAGGTATAACGTGTGTATGATGTTATGGATTGAGGTTCCTTACTCAGTGTATGGGCAATGATAAATTAAAGTATAATACATGATGTATGATACACAATATATAGGTTTTGGAGTCTCCCATAAACTACGAGGTTAATTTTGGTCACATCGACGTGGTGATGTGTTTCATGAGATGCACATTGGGGTTCTTTTCCCCAGTGTCTATGGGATATCTTTTTGGAGAGATATTCTTAGGACGTGCGATGTTGGTGTAAAGAAGAAAACCTATGGGGAAGCTGTAGTGGGGTACCCTTGATATTATTTACTAAATTATATAATCTTTTATACATTATATTATGAGAGTGGCCACAGGGAGGCTTGGAACTTAGTATACATATTGAGGTAATGAGATAGTTTCACTTGTTCTTCACTATGATTTAGCATTATTTCCTTATCATTTTCACAAGAGGATCTGAGGAGGATTATTCTTAGTATACTATTAAAATCACTATATTTATTTGTAAATATTTATTTCAATTGAATAAGAGAGGATTGGAGATTAGTATGGTTACTACTGGCTTTTGGTTATAGTATTTTTTGGGCTTCATGATCACTGTAGTCTTTAAATTTTATTTTAGTACTTGTACTTTTTCCTCATAGTTGTAGTAGTTCATTCATTCCATTATAAAAGTTCAGTTTGTCATTTATTTTATATTGGAGTATGAATAGTAGTTGGTTGGTGTCTCTCTTATCTCTCTCATTCACTTGTGTTCTCTTAGAGGGTAATGACTTCCATCTATGTGTTTATTTAACCCTCAGTGCTAGTATCCATCCAGGGCCATATTAGAGGTGGGAATCGGGTGTAACTATATCTCTTCTACCATTATTAGACCATGAGCGGTACCCCATGAGTGGAGGGGGTCATGAAAATTGGTATAATAGGTATGGTTGAGGGATGAGATGAAGTATGGAGTTAGGTACAGGTGAGGTTACATGGGATGGTAGGGAAATAGTTCCAATTATGTTTAGAAAGCATTGTAAACAAGGGATACCAGCTTAGACAATTGTATTTAGGGACCCATGCGATCTGATTCACTAAAATTTAAGTATATAGTGGCTAATAAATTAGGTGATACTAGTTGTAGGGTGTAGACCTAGGAAATGATCATTCTTCGTTATTCTTCACACCTCTATTTGAATAGGTAGACCATGGGATATGTTAACCAAAAATGAATAAGTGAATATAATTAATTAATGACTAATGTCTTACATATTCAAGTGTTAAGATCTCTAGCTCTTTTTTATTTGCTGGAAGGTCTCTAGGATAATGTCCTCATCAAGTTATCACATAATATTTTTAGTAGGTTTTGACAATATATTTTCATCGGGTAGAGGTTTAAAATGAAGAAAATTAGAAAATGAATCATATATCACTTCATTGATAGAATTTAAAGAGGTACATGGGCTCTATTTTAGATGAAGTCTCACAAGACTGGTTGGAGGTGGTTGAGATAGACTTCAGTTAGATCTATGATCGAAAGAAGAACTGGGTATCACTGGTTGTGATGATTCTACATGGGGTATTAAGTAAGTGGTGTTTTATGTTCCTTAGAGATCATAAGGGGTCGACATTATCGTGGGGGGATTTCAAGGACCAGTTTTTAGTCATGTTTCTTTCTTAAACCATGAAGTCGACCTATTGCAAGTATATGGTTACCCTTTGGCATGGGAGGTCTGGTGTGTGAGAGTTTGGGATCCTTTTCTGAAACCTTCTATGATATCATTTAGACATATTACCAGATGAGGATTCTTGGATAAGGAATTTTGAAGGGGCTTTGTGTTTAGAGATCCAGTTCCAGGTCACCTAGTTTCTGCTAAATATGTATCTCTATGTGCTGTTGATATAAGAGTTCATCAATAAGACATTATCTACAATTGGATAATCATGAGAGGGGAGACTTCCTGATTCCTCACAAAGCAAACATGTGGCCTAGGTTTCCCAATTTTCAGTATAGAAGAGCTTTAGATTAGCCGAAGTAGGTCTCATGACTTTAATTCCCATTTTTTCGGGGGTAACAACTCTCAAAAATTTGATAAGGGATCTGAAATAAAAATCGGTTTGATTCTGAGGTCATCAACAGTGATATTTCCCGAACATTTATAGAAGTCATTGTGCACCTATTATTCAGATTTAGGATCCTCCGCTATGGCAATTCCACCCGAGATATTAGAAACAAGTTTCCTTAGTGTGTGATCAATAAGGAGTAGATTTGGAAGGAAAAGGATAGCCCTAGGTTGCTTCATGTCCTCTAATAGAAGAGTATAGTCGTGGAGAAGTTTGTGGTTAGCTTCATGTATTACAATTTCTTTCTCCTGGTGCGGCAGATGTCATTTGAGGTACCCTTTTCTTGTTTTCAACTTGGGAGCCTTCCTTGATTGATCCATGAGTGAAACACTACTACATATCACCTGACCATGTCCCTGCCTTGGGACATGAGGTAGATATTCTTCCAATTTCCTTTTCATTTACTAGGCTTGTTGGAGGTCGAGCTAACTTTTATGATGTTTGTAGAGACTATAAGTTACTACTAGAGTAACACCACTCTTGGGGAGATTTAATATATTTATGGATACAAGCATATGACATCATCCTCAACATAGATTGATTATATTTAGTGTAGGCTATCACATATATCTTTAGGAGGATGGTTGTGCTCTTTGATGTTTATGGAGGGACAACAATTATTTTTAGAGAACGAGGCCCTTACATGGTTCATAGGTTTGTTCTGTACTTTTCACCCTTAATGGAAATGATGATGATGAGTTAATCATTGGTTAAAACATCAGCATTTCCTATGGTCATAGAATAATTCACTGAGCTCTTTCCAGATAAGGTTGTCAAATTAACCCCACCGAGAGAGATCGAGTTCTGGATCAAACTACATCTAGGAATGTCTCATATCTCAATCTCTCCAAATAAGATGGTGCATTTTGAGATACAAGAGTTGCGCATAAAAAATGATTGTTTTGTTACAGTGTGGATTTGTTTTGTTGAGTGTGAAATCGTGTGGTGCACCCATTTTTCTCATGAATAAGGATGAGGGAAGTTTGCAGTTGTGTATTGATTATCATTTCTTTACCATGTGATAGTGAATAAACACAGTACACATCCATGGATTGATGAACTGAAGGGTTCAAGTTGGTTCTAAAAGATCAATTTGTTTTCTGGATATAATTTGTTCTGTGTGAAGGATGAGAATATCCTGAAGACTACTTTCCATTATCATCATGGGAATTATGATTTTATTGTTATGTCATTTTTTGTGATTAATTCCCCATATAATTTAATGGGTTTGATTACTTTTGTGTTCCACGAGGTCCTAGAAACGTTCATGGTTGTTTTCATCGATGACATCCTTGTGTACTCCACATATGAGTAGGAGTGTGCATAACATCTGTGTGCTATATTGGGATTTCTCTATCTTGTTCATGTAATTGGGAATTTTTTAAAGTGTGAGTTTTGGGTTCAAGAATTATATTTCATAGGGCATGTTGTATACCAGTACAGAGTAGTTGTGGATCCATTGAAGACAGAAGTAGTTGTTTCTTGGGCAGCCCCCAAGATAGTGGTAGATGTTCAAAGATAAATTGGTTTCGTAGGCTACTACAGGAAGTTTGTATCTGATTTTTCTTGAGTTATAAATCCTTTGACATCATTGACCAGAAAAGGCCATTAATTCTTTTGTACTAATCAGTGTCAAAATTATTTGAGTATCTAAAGGATAAATTGGTCAGTTCTCTGGTTAGTTTTCTATCAATAAGTGTTTAGTTTAATGTTTTCTATGATGTTTTACTTAATTGGTTTTTTTGTGTTCCAATGAAGTAGATATCAGTCTTTTATTACGGGTCTCAGCATTTACGTCCTCATGAGTGTAACTATTCCACACATAATCTTGAGTTAGTGGTGGTAGTGTATCCCTATAGTTGTGAAGACATTACCTCTCAGAAAGTGTTTTTTGGCCTTCATTGATCATAAGAGTTTGAGGTATATTTTCTCCTGGTGTAACATGAACATATGATACATCAATGGAAGGAGTTCTTATAGTATTATGACATTGATATTTTTTATACACCAATAAAGAGGAATGTTATAGCTGATGCACTGAGTAAGAAGTTGTATAATGATACAGTGCATGAATCTGGAGATTCCTGGAGAGTTATTGAACTACATTCATCCTTTCATCTAGATATGGGATATATTGGGGGAATAGGTAGTATTTTTCAAATGAAGTTGTATTCATATCTGGTGAATCAGGTGAAAGATTCCCAGCTAGAGGATCTGGATGTGGACGTCTGGAGAGACTGATTTTTTTTTGGAGAGGCCCCAAATGGATGGATTAAAAAGATTAACAATGCTGAGTTTTGTTTCTAGTAATAATATTTTTCCTTTGTAAATGAATGATATGGTTCTCATATAGTTCCATATTTCTCTTTTGGAGGTACATCCCAATGTGAAAAAGATGTACCAAGCTCTGAGGGGTTATTTATGGTGTCATAGTTTGAAGCCTGCAGTTTTAGTGTTTGTGTCTCAATGTTCAGTCTGCCAAAAGGTGAAGGTCTATCACTGTTTTCCCGTTGGTTTTCTCTGGATATATGGTATTCCTCTGTGGATGTGGGTTGACATCTCGATAGACTTGTTTATCAGTTTACCTCAAGATCAGGGAAGCTATGATTATAACGACCCATACTTTACATACATTGTTAATACTTCAAAATTGAAGCACACTTATTACAACATATGACAAAACCACAAAGGACCGTATAGGTATAGTGTCTTTAGAAACTGGGAAACATAAACAACTGGTTCATAAATCTTCTATGGTGTCTCCCATTTATTTCATCATATCTAGGGTCCCTTTTAGCATATTCTACTTAATATCCATCTTCATGACCTGGGGAAAAGAAAACATACAAAAAGGGTGAGATCAAATGCTCAGCAAGGGAAAATAAAGGAAATAAAATTCATATCATATCTTCTTGAAAATCATAACCTGCAAAAGATATCATAATATCTTAACATGGAATAAATCATAGAAGTGAAAATGAGATCCCCATAATCATAACATAAAACTTGAAACTTTGTGGCATGCACACATAATCATGGAAAATCATTTCTTGTTAGTCATGACTCATGGCCAAGACTATCTTAGCGGGCAAATTCCATTTCTGAACCGAGTTCACTCCTCGTTTCAGTCCTGTATCACTGAACCGAAATAAACTTCCGTTCCAGTCATGTCTATCTCATGAGATATAAATCTTTACCCAATGCATTGGAGGGAGATATAGGTCCCATCCATCTTATAATGAATCCTTTCTTATGTGTGCCACATAATCATAAATCATACATCGTCGCATAACACATGTAACAAAAATGGAATTCTTGAAACATCATGACATTATAAAACAAATCATATAAGGTAAATGACTTCATAAAAATAATTTCCTGAAAACATAATCAAATCAATGTAATAATAGGGATAAAAACAGAACCCTATATTATCTTAGATGGAAAATAATTTTGATAAAACATTTGAACTCCATTCTTGAGGAAAATATCCTTTCTACTTCAAAAACACTTTTCTTTTCTTAACGTGTCATACAATTATAAACTAAAAGAAGTTGATTAAAAATAAACTTGAAAACTTATAAAGGAATATTCTTTGAAATAATGTTTTAAAAATCCATTCTTTCCGTATAAGTTAAAAAAACATTCTTCTCGTACTTTTGTCGGAAAAGTCAAAAAGTACCTCGTATGAAAAACGACAAAAGATTCTTTTCATATCTTTTACTATAAACTCACCAAAGGGTAAAAATGGATTTAAACAATTGTTTGTGGATGGAAATAAAATTACATATTGAGGAAACATGGATGTGGATGATAAAATACACTCCAGTAAATTCCAAAGTATAAACAATCTCGGATAAAAATGAGATTGTGATATTGTCCCTTACCTTAGGTCAAATTTGCTTTGTACGCGTTCGAAGCTCCTGTATAATGGTTTAAATAATGTTATTGACTTATTCCAGAATCATACATATTTATATGATATCATATATGGTCATATTCTTGGCTTCTTATTAGTAATATTTCATTGTTACTTGTTACTCGGGTCTTTATTGCCTTTTGTTCTTATGCGTGTTTTGCCGAATAAATTCTTATTCTTATTTTAAGGTTTTATATACCTTATATAAGAATGGTATTAGTGTAACATATATCATATTTATTCATTCAATTCATTTATATAATTACTATGTAATGATGATCATGTAGAACGAGTCGCATCACATCGTGGAGACGGTATTCCGTACGTACGCACGAGCGATGATATTGTTCCCATGATCGTGGACTTGTATTTAAGTGTATTTATACTATTTCAGTATCAATGTCACTTTATAATAATCATATATAGTTACTCATTACACCATTATACCCATCCTTGTAAGGTGATGGTCGAAAATAGATTACACCACGGCGTGGAGACGGTATTCCGTACGTACGCACGCGCGATGATTTCATTTTTCCGTAGGATGGATAGAAGGTGAATTAGGGTTTTTTCATATTTATAATAACATATAAGTATTTAAGTAATACTGATGTTATTAGTTTATCATGAAAAAACTAAAGAAGAAGAAGTTGAAGAAGAAAGAAATTGAAAAGATCGGTAATGGATATTACCTCTTCTTTGAAACGTCTCTTTGAATCCTCCACATAGGGAACTAAGATTGGTCTTTGAAGAAGACCAGGACCTCTAGGATTATTCTAGGGAAGTGGAGAAGGGATTTTGGCAGGGGATGGCCGAGCTTGAGTGCTCAAATTGGTGTGAGGAGGAGGGGGAGGAGGTGCCCTTTTATAAGGGAGGAGAGGGGCACCTTAGGAATATCTCAAAATATTATTTTATATTAAAGTCAAAATCGGTTTATAATGGTTCCAAAGGGTCTTATTTCGAAGGTAAAGTGGGTATGGGTCAAAAAACTATCAACCAATAGGATTTAGACAAGTTTAGGTTATTATTTTAACCTTATCAATTAGATTTAACTCTAAGTTAAATAATTTAACTTTTACCGTGACTTTTTGTTTTCTTACACTATATGGTTAATACACTTACTATAACATGCCAAACGAACCCCAAGTTGTTTATTATTAATATATATATCCTTATCTAAGTCATTTGGCCGAACCTTATATTTTTAGGAATAAAATAACAATTAATAATATAATATTTGATTTAAAAACTATTTTGTGTCAATTTTGACACTATTTGATATATGATTTTTGTGAAAGTCATAACATAATTATATGTTCGAACCAAGTTGATTAAATAAACACTAATATATCATAGTAACCGATAAAATTAGTGGAATTCATAAAAAGTCTCAAATTACATTTATTTGAGCATTTATAACATCAATTATGTTAACATTTCCTTAAAAGGGTAATTACTGCATCATCGTTGTGTAATAAATAAATTAATTTATTTAAAGTCTAAAAATTATAAATAAAATTTCATTATGTAGGAAATATTTTTATCATTCTAATGAATATTTATAGTCGAATGTATCTTGTGTATAACCCCATATTAAAAATGTTTTAGTTATTAAACTTTGATTTTAACTATTTTAACTATTCATTAAATAAAATAATATTAAATGTCATAATCTACTCCAAGTGGACCTAAATGGTCATATTATATTCATAAGGTTGTTTTTGGTAGAATTACACTTATCCAATAGAATTAGGACATGTGTTAGGGTAATAGTAATATCATATTTACCCTTAGTTACCCTATTTACTATTAACCGCGGTAAAAAAAATTAAAAAGTTACTATTCACCAAAAAATTATTTTTATCTCATTGAACCACATTTTACTTACTGATATCAACCGTGTCTATCGGATTTTCGAAATTCCATTCACAGAAGCGGTAAAATTAAGTTTTATGCAAAATTCAGTTTTTAACCTACCACTTAGTGGTTTCACTATTCATCAAAAATTGAAATTTTTCAGAAAAATACAAAAATTTCACCCTAGGCTAATTTCGGTATTCCAAATCCAAAAATGAAGTCCATTTTGAAAAATAAAATTTATAAAATTTCAAAAAGTGGTTATTACTATTCATAACGGCTAGTTTTAATGATATTTTAATAACATATCGTTGTTTAGTGAAACTCGGTATTGCGTACAACGCAAGCTATCGAGGAAGGTCGCGATTGCGTGTAAAGTAAGTCAAGCTAGTGTGTAGTGAAATATTCCTTTGATGATATATATATAACATAAAAACAAAATATTACTCATAAAAATCTCGGGTGTTACATTCTACCCCCCTTAAAAAGAATTTCGCCCTCGAAATTCGTCACTTTGTAACAAACAGATGAGGATACTTCTCCCTCATCATATCCTCAAGCTCCCATGTAGCTTCTTCAAGTTGGTGGTTCCTCCATAAAACTTTCACCAATCGAGTGGTCTTGTTTCGTAGGACTTTTTCACTACGATCCAGAATCTCTATCGGTAGTTCTTCATAAGAAAGATCTTGCACCAGCGGTACAACTTCTGAGCTGAGTACATGTGAAGGATCAGGTATGTACTTTCTCAGGAAAGATACATTGAACACATCGTGAACTTGAGAGAGATTTGGTGGAAGCGCCAATTGGTAAGCTACCTTTCCAACATGATCCAGTATTTCGAAAGGACCGATATATCTAGGGCTCAACTTCCCCTTCTTTCCAAATCTCATAACCCTCTTCCAGGGAGATATTCGTAAGAACACTTTATCACCCACTTCAAACTCTAGGTATTTTCTTCGGTTGTCGGCATAACTTTTCTGTCGACTCTGAGCTGCTCTTATGTGTTGTTGAATAGATCTGACCTTTTCTGCCATTTCATCAATGAGATCAGGTCCTAATAGATTTCTTTCCCCAACTTCATCCCAGCAAGTTGGAGTCCTACATTTCTTTCCATAGAGAGCTTCATAAGGAGACATCTAAATACTGGAGTGAAAGCTATTATTATAAGAAAATTCCACCAAAGGTAGGTGTTGATCCCAACCTCCTATGAAATCCATAGAGCAAGCTCTCAACATATCTTCTAGGGTTTGAATTGTTCTCTCAGACTGACTGTCTGTCTGAGGATGATAAGCAGTGCTGAAACTCAACTCTGTATCCAGAGTATGCTGAAGACTTCGCCAGAACATCGAGGTAAATCTCGGATCCCGATCAGATATAATAGAAAGTGGTACTCCATGCAATCTTACCACTTCCTTTACATATATCCTAGAAAGCTGATCTAGAGAGAAATCCTCTCTAATAGCAATGAACTGTGCAGACTTTGTAAGATAATCAACTATGACCCAGATAGCATTATTGCCTTTGGATGTTTTAGGAAGTCCTGTGACAAAGTCCATAGTAATGTTTTCCCATTTCCATTCGGGTATGGGTAATGGTTGCAACATCCCCTTAGACTTTTGTCTATCATCTTTAACTTGTTGAAAAACCAAGCATCGAGAGACATATTCAGCAACATCTCATTTCATTCCATCCCACCAGAAGTACTCTTTCAGATCCCTATACATCTTCGTGCTTCCAGGATGAATAGGGAATGAAGAACTATGAGCCTCATCCAGCAGCTCCTTCTTTAACTAGGGGATGGGAGGAACTCAAACCCGATTCCTGAACTTTATTATCCCATCACAATCAAGGTTGAATTCAGGAACATTTCTCACCTTCTTTTGTAACTCGACATCTTCTTTCTGTGCCTCTTTAATCTTCACATGTATTGATGGTTGAACATTCATTTGAGAAAGATAAGATATTTCCCCTTCCATTATAATTCCAAGATCCATCCTTTGTAATTCCATAAATATTGGATCTTTTGTGATCCTCGTCATGGATAAACTAGCATGGTCTTGTCGACTTAATGTATCTTCCACCTTGTTTGCTTTCCCAGGGAGGTAATGGATTGAGCAGTCATAATACATAATCAGCTCCAACCATCTTCTTTGACGCATATTCAGCTCCTTTTGTGTGAAAATATACTTTAAACTTTTATGATCAGTATAAATATCACACCTTTCACCATAAAGGTAATTCATCCAAATCTTTAATGCAAAGATTACTGCAGCTAACTCGAAATCATGTGTTGGGTAATTTTGTTCATGGATTTTCAACTGTCGTGAGGCATAAGCTATCACTATATCATTTTGCATAAGAACACACCCCAATCCCTTCTTGGATGCATCACTGTAGATCACAAACCTTTCTCCACTACAAGGCAGTGTGAGCACAGGTGCACTGGATAACCTTCTTTTCAACTCCTTGAAACTCTATTCACATTCCTCTGTCCAAACAAACTTAACTCCTTTCCGAGTCAACTTAGTGAGTGGATTAGATAATCGTGAAAAATCTTTTACAAAATGTCGATAATATCCAGCCAAACCAAGAAAACTTCGGATCTCAGTTACTGTTGTTGGTCTCGACCATCTTTCGATAACCTCTGTTTTTGCTGGATCCACAGATATCCCCTCTTTTGAGATTATGTGACCCAAAAATGAGACTTTTTGAAGCCGAAATTCACACTTGGTAAATTTGGCATAAAGCTTCTCCTTTCTCAGGGTCTTCAATATAATTCTCAAGTGATCTTCATGATCTTCCTTACTCTTTGAATAGACAAGAATATCGTCTATAAAGACTACCACAAATTGATCAAGATAGTCTCTAAAGACTCTATTCATCAGATCCATGAAGATAGCAGGGGCATTAGTAAGACCAAATGGCATCACTATAAATTCATAGTGTCCATACATTGTACGGAAAGCCGTCTTTGGTATATCCTCCCTTTTGACCGTTAATTGATGATACCCTAAACAAAGATCAATCTTGGAAAAGAATTGAGCTCCACGTAGTTGGTCAAATAAGTCATCAATGCGTGGGAGAGGATATTTGTTCTTGATAGTGATCTTGTTAAGTTCTCGATAATCAATGCAGAGTCTCATTGATCCATCTTTCTTCTTAACAAATAGAACAGGTGCTCCCCAAGGTGACGCACTAGGGCGTATGAATCCCTTATCAAGATTCTCTTGGAGTTGCTTCTTCAATTCCTGCAACTCAATTGGGGCCATTCTATAAGGTGTCTTTGAAATAGGCAAAGCACCCGGTACGAGTTCTATTGAGAACTCAACTTCACGATTTGGTGGAAGTCCCGGTAATTCCACTGGAAAGACATCATCAAACTCCCATACAATGGGCATATTCTTTATCGTGAGTTTCTCACCAACCATTTAAGATAAATAACCTTCATTTAGTGGAATCAAGACCCATAAGATAGAAGAAATTTCCACTGGAAGGTTATGTTCATCCTTTCATTGATAGATGATCATAGATTGATCTGGAATATGAAATGTGACTTCCCTTCTTTGGAAATTGATATGAGCTCCATATAAGGAAAGCCAATCCATGCCAAGAGTCACATAAAATTCCACTATAGGAACGATCACAAGATTTGCTGGAAGCACTTTCCCACAAACTTCGATCGGAGAAGAATTATAAAATTTTGATGCGACTGTTGTGCCATTAGGTGTTGTCACATCTAAATCAACATCTAATTGTTGAGGTAATACGGTGATACCCTTAGAAAAGTCATCAGAAATAAAAGAGTGGGTGGATCTAGAATCAAATAAAACATTTTCTACTTTAGAGTGGATGGTAAGTGTACCTTTCACCACTTCGTTATCGTACTCCACATCACTGATAGAAATTGCATGTGACTTTCCTTTGTCTTTAGCCTTAAGAGTTTGTTGACGTCGACCATCATCATCAACCCTTGGATTTGGGCATTGATTGGCATAATGCCCCATCTCCTTGCACTTGAAACATTGAAGTGCAGTAGGTTCATTCTGTGTATCCCTTCCTTTGTTTGCATCATTAGACATATTCTTCCCATCATCGCGGCATTCAAATGCCCGATGACCTTCCTTTCCACATTTGAAACATTTACATGTCCCTTTAAGACAACTCCCTCCATGTTTCTTTCCACACTTTGAGCATAAGGGAAAGCTCATCTTCTTTTCAGTGTGCTCTTTAGATTTTCCATTGAATTCCATTTTCCTATTCTTATCAAACCCATATGACTGATGGGTTACTCCAATCTCCATCTCGACTTTGAGAGCACATCGAACGATTTACTCATAGCTATTGAAGTCCCTTATGGCTAACGCCCTTCGAAGACTTGGTTTTAAGCCACTAAAGAATTGATCGATCTTACTCTCAAGTTGGATAATAATACCAGAAGCATACCTTGAAAGTCTTGTAAAATTTGCTTCATAGGTACCAACAGATTCATCATCCTTTTGATTTAGTTCAAGAAACTCTTTCTCCATCGTTGTTCGGAGAATACGAGGGAAGTACTTATTGAAAAATAAGTTCTTGAACTCGTCCCATTCCATGGACTCAATTTCATCCCTTTGCCTCGTATTATTAATAAGATTCCACCATTTATCAGTATCTCCTTCCAAACGATACTCTACTAGGATGACTTTATCATGTTCAGAACAATGAAGAACTGAATATATCTTTTCAGTAGTACTAATCCATTGTTCAGCAACTAATGGATCAGTAGACCCGCTGAAAGAAGGTGGACGCTGCCTCATGAAGGATTCAACAGAATGTTTCTCCTTCCTTTGCTCGTTTGGAAGTCTTGCATGATTCATAGATTGAGAAAGTTGTGTGAGCATGGATACAAGATTTTGCATTCCAGCTCCCATATCGTTTGGTTGCTTAGGGGGACAATCATTGCATTGCCCATCGCATTCCGCATTAACACGGTTCCTTCGGGTTCCAGCCATTGACTAAAACCAAGAAGAATAGTGTGATCAACACTAATTATAATATGAAAACCACATAATTCAAGAATAAAATTTTCACGCTTAAGGTCTTATCCTAGGTTATTCATGGCCATTTCTAAAACACTAAGATTGTGTTCTATGCTTAGACTTATCCTTAGGGTTCTTACTAAGGCTTTCACATCCTAGTTTCCAAAGGTTGACTATACCATTCCTCTAATACCAACTATAACGACCCATACTTTACATACATTGTTAATACTTCAAAATTGAAGCACACTTATTACAATATACGACAAAACCACAAAGCACCGTATAGGTATAGTGTCTTTAGAAACTGGGAAACATAAACAACTGGTTCATAAATCTTCTATAGTGTCTCCCATTTATTTCATCATATCTAGGGTCCCTTTTAGCATATTCTACTTAATATCCATCTTCATGACCTGGGGAAAAGAAAACATACAAAAAGGGTGAGCTCAAATGCTCAGTAAGGGAAAATAAAGGAAATAAAATTCATATCATATCTTCTTGAAAATCATAACCTGCAAAAGATATCATAATATCTTAACATGGAATAAATCATAGAAGTGAAAATGAGATCCCCATAATCATAACATAAAACTTGAAACTTTGTGGCATGCACACATAATCAAGGAAAATCATTTCTTGTTAGTCATGACTCATGGCCAAGACTATCTTAGTGGACAAAGTCCATTTCTGAACCGAGTTCACTCCTCGTTTCAGTCCTGTATCACTGAACCAAAATAACCTTCCGTTCCAGCCATGTCTATCTCATGAGATATAAATCTTTACCCAATGAATTAGAGGGAGATATAGATCCCACCCATCTTATAATGAATCCTTTCTTATGTGTGTCACATAATCATAAATCATACATCGTCGCATAACACATGTAACAAAAATGGAATTCTTGAAACATCATGACATCATAAAACAAATCATATAAGGTAAATGACTTCATAAAAATAATTTCCTCAAAACATAATCAAATCAATGTAATAATAGGGATAAAAACAGAACCCTATATTAACTTAGATGGAAAATAATTTTGATAATACATTTGAACCCCATTCTTGAGGAAAATATCCTTTTTACTTCAAAAACACTTTTATTTTCGTAACATGTCATGCAATTATAAACTAAATGAATTTGATTAAAAATAAACTTGAAAACTTATAAAGGAAGATTATTGGAAATAATGTTTTAAAAATCCATTCTTGCCGTATAAGTTAAAAAAACATTCTTCTCGTACTTTTGTCGGAAAATTCAAAAAGTACCTCGTATGAAAAACGACAAAATATTCTTTTCATATATTTTACTATAAACTCACCAAAGGGTAAAAATGGATTTAAACAATTGTTGGTGGATGGAAATAAAATTACATATTTAGGAAACATGGATGTTGATGATAAAATACACTCCAGTAAATGCCAAAGTATAAACAATCTCGGATAAAAATGAGATTGTGATATTGTCCCTTACCTTAGGTCCAATTTGCTTTGTACGTGTCCGAAGCTCCTGTATAATGGTTTAAATAATGTTATTTACTTATTCCAGAATCATACATATTGATATGATATCATATATGGTCATATTCTTAGCTTCATATTAGTAATATTTCATTGTTACTTGTTACTAGGGTCTTTATTGCCTTTTGTTCTTATGCGTGTTTTTCCGAATAAATTCTTATTCTAATTTTATGGTTATATATACCTTATATAATAATTTTATTAGTTTAACATATATCATATTTAATCATTCAATTAATTTATATAATTACTATGTAATGATGATCATGTAGAACGAGTCGCATCACATCGTGGAGACGGTATTTCGTACGTACGCACGAGCGATGATATTGTTCCCATGATCGTGGAATTGTATTTAAATGTATTTATACTATTTCAGTATCAATATCACTTTATAATAATCATATATAATTACTCATTACACCATTATACCCATCCTTGTAAGGTGATGGTGGAAAATAGATTACACCACGGCGTGGAGACGGTATTCCGTACGTATGCACGCGCGGTGATTTCATTTTTCCGTAGGATGGATAGAAGGTGAATTAGGGTTGTTTCATATTTATAATAACATATCAGTATGTATTTAATACTGATTTTATTAATTTATCATGAAATAACTAAAGATGAAGATGTTGAAGAAGAAAGAAATTGAAAAGATCGGTAATGGATATTAACTCTTCTTTGAAACGCCTCTTTGAATCCTCCATTTAGGGAACTAAGATTGGTCTTTGAAGAAGACCAGGACCTCTAGGATTATTCTAGGTAAGTGGAGATGGGATTTTGGCAGGATTTGGCCGAGCTTGAGTGCTCAAATTGGTGTGAGGAGGAGGGGGAGGAGGTGTCCTTTTATAAGGGAGGAGAGGGGCACCTTAGGAATATCTCAAAATATTATTTTATATTAAAGTCAAAATCAGTTTATAATGGTTCCAAAGGGTCTTATTTCGAAGTTAAAGTGGGGATGGGTATAAATCCTATCAACAAATAGGATTTAGACAAGTTTAGGTTATTATTTTAACCTTATCAATTAAATTTAACTCTAAGTTAAATAATTTTACTTTTACCGTGACTTTTTGTTTTCTTACACTATATGGTTAATACACTTACTATAACATGCCAAACGAACCCCAAGTTGTTTATTATTAATATATATATCCTTATCTAAGTCATTTGGCCGAACCATAGATTTTTAGTAATAAAATAAGAATTAATAATATAATATTTTATTTAAAAACTATTTTGTGTCAATTTTGACACTATTTGATATATGATTTTTGTGAAAGTCATAACAGAATTATATTTTCTATCCAAGTTGATTAAATAAACACTAATATATAATAGTAACCTATAAAATTAGTGTAATTCATAAAAAGTCTCAAATTACATTTATTTGAGCATTTATAACATCAATTATGTTAACATTTCCTTAAAAGGGTAATTACTGCATCATCGTTGTGTAATAAATAAATTCATTTATTTAAAGTCTAAAAATTATAAATAAAATGTCATTATGTAGGAAATATTTTTATCTTTCTAATGAATATTTATAGTCGAATTTATCTTGTGTATAACCACATATTAAAAATGTTTTAGTTATTAAACTTTGATTTTAACTATTTTAACTAATCATTAAATAAAATAATATTAAATGTCATAATCTACTCCAAGTGGACCTAAATGGTCATATTATATTCATAAGGTTGTTTGTGGTCGAATTAAACTTATCCAATAGAATTAAGACATGTGTTAGGGTAATAGTAATATCATATTTAGCCTTAGTTACCCTATTTACTATTAACCATGGTAAAAAAAAGTAAAAAGTTACTATTCACCAAAAAATTATTTTTATATCATTGAACCACATTTTACTTACTGATATCAATCGTGTCTTTTGGATTTTCGAAATTCCATTCACAGAAGCGGTAAAATTAAATTTTATGCAAAATTCAGTTTTTAACCTACCACTTAGTGGTTTCACTATTCATCAAAAATTGAATGTTTTCAGAAAAATACCAAAATTTCACCCTAGGATAATTTCGGTATTCCGAATCCAAAAATGAAGTCCATTTTGAAAAATAAAATTTATAAAATTTGAAAAAGTGGTTATTACTATTCATAACGGCTAGTTTTAATGATATTTTAATAGCATGTCGTTGTTTAGTGAAACTCGGTATTGCGTACAACGCAAGCTATCGATGAAGGTCGCGATTGAGTGTAAAGTAAGTCAAGCTAGTGTGTAGTGAAAGATTCCTTGGATGATATATATATATAACATAAAAACAAAATATTACTCATAAAAATATCGGGTGTTACAATGATGGTATATGGGTTGTAGTGGATCATTTTACAAAATCATCCCACTTTATATCATTTAAGGAGTCGAGATTAGTAGAGTTTTTTGTAGCAGTACTGGAGGATGTGGTGAGACTTTGTAGAGTACCAAAGAAGAACATTTTCCATCAGGATTCTCGTTTTACATCTAGGGTATAGAGAGGTCCCCATCATGCTTTCAGTTCGTAGATATACATTATCAATACTTTTCATCCACAGATGGATAGTCTGACAAAGAGGACCATCCATACTCTTGAATACATGTTTCACTATTTTGTCCTATATTTTGGAGGATTATAGAATAGGAACATACCCTTGGTAGGGTTTTCTTACAAAAATATTTGTCAATACACCATCGATAGGGAACCGTTTGGGGCCTTCTATCTCCAATCATACCATTCTCCACTGTGCAGGACTTGGGTCAAATAATTAGCAATTACCAAGCCAGAACTAGTAAATAAAACAATAGATATTGTTTAGTTGATTTGTGAGAGATTCAACATAGAACATGCTTCCTCATGAATCTTATTTTAATCACTGGAGGAGACCTCTATAGTTCTATATTGGGAATCATGTGTTCATGAAGGTGACTCCCCATCAGGGGTATTAAATGTTTTCTTAGGGGAGTAACGTTTCTCCCATGTTTTTTGGGCCTTTATATATGTTATCTCATGATGGATCTATGATGTATCAGATAGTACTGCCCCCGTAGATTAGATTGATACATGATGTTTTTCACATGTTGAAGCTCTGTTGTTATCTTTATAGTGACTTTCACATCATTGATCGGGGAGATATCGATGTTGATGATGATGAGATCTTCGAGGACCGGACTTTAGAGATCCAGGACTGCCAAGAGAAGGTGTTGTGTGGGTGTGTTATCCCCTTGTGTTGTGTCTTGTGGTGGCACAGTGGTGTGGAGGAGAGTACATAGGAATGTGAGTCACAGATACCCGATCAGTACCCATGAGTTGTTTTATGTTTTGATATTCTATTATAATGCTATTTGTTTTTTAGTTTTAGACCTTAAATGGTTTATGAGATGGATTTCTCATATTTCTTGGTGTTTCAAACTCTCTTTTGAGAGGTATCTCTATTGGGAGAGTTTTTAGGAGCTAGTTGTTCATGTTGTGTGGTTTCACATTGTTCCCTTGGTGAGGTGGATGAACTTATGTAGTGGCGGGAGCCCTGAGAGGTATCTCGTGGGGTGAATCTTAAGAGGTAAATTTTTATTTTATTCTCTAGGTTGGTTTTGGATTCTCTAGGATGATAATTTTTGGAGAGGTATCTAATGTAAGGGGTTTGATACTTGTGGATCGACCCTTTGCATGTTTCTGAAGACTGAGGTTGTAACGACCCAATATTTAATCCATAGAAATTCCTTTATTTTAAGAATGTCATATAAAAACATGAAATCACAATATAATGAACTACTAAGTACTAAGTGACCTTTAAACATAATTTTGTCACTTTTGTTATTTCAATTTTGAAAATCAGACATACATGGTTGTGATGAGTATGTTATTTAGAATCTAATATGATTTACTTAATTTTTGGCGAATAGTGACATACCCTTAGGAATAGTAATGTTACTCTTATGAATAGTGACATACCTTAATGAATAGTGACATTACTTATGATAGTATATATATAAGAATGAAGTTGGAGTAAAATATACCTAAATCTTAGAATAAGAAAATAAATGTTTTAAAATTGTTATTTTTGGAATAAAATATAATTTTAATTAAATATTAAATTAATCATATTTATAAATTTATTTTTGAAAAATGGAGTCATGTTTTGGATTATACATGTAAATAAATGGTTAGGGTGAATATTTTGGATTTTTCTAAAATACTTGAATTTTTGGTGATTAGTAAAATACATTAATTTACGGTATAAATACATTATAATTTAAATCTATTATTTGTGACATCATAAGTGATTTAAGCACCAAATTATAGAACTCACATGCATTTATTACTATTCTTGGTCATGTAATAATCACTATTGGTTGTATTATGGAAAAATAATAATCTAATGATTATAATATTATGAAAACCCTCCTACCCTACACTTTAAATACCACCCATCCTTACCTCATCTATTCAATCCTCTCAAACCTTGTGTCATGCCAATATTCTACCAAAATATCTTACCAAGATCCTTTTTCACGTCCAAAATCACCTAGTTTTTTCAAAATACCAAAACCTCTCCCCTTAAGAGGCTTTCAAAGGAGGTAAACACAAGAGGTAAATTCCTCTTTCAAATTCATTTATTTCTTTTAAGTTCTTTAATATTCTTGTTTCTTTCCTAACCTCCATTCACAAAAATCATATGATAATTGTAGTAACATGCATTTAATATAATTATATTATTCTTATGGAATAATTGATTATCTTATCTCCTTTCCCTGTCATTTATTTGAATTAAATGAAAATACCGTTTGAGATGTGTTAATTTAGCTCAATCAAGGATGATGAGATACCAATTTCCATTACTGTCTTCAATTATAGAAATGAACCCATTTTCTTGGATTAACCAGACCATAATATATGTATTATTCCTCATCTATGGTTTTGGAATCCTTTTTTACACATGGAATTGGATTATAAAACAAAATTGGTTCATTGTGGTCAAAACCGCTAATTAAACCAAAAGGATGTCACTAATGTTTTATATAATGAATAAACTTAACTTGAAGTCTCCAAATTAAGTTTTTATCCATGTAACCGTATTTATATTCAATAATAAAATATAAATTTAATTATGTACAACCACCTTCATCACACATGTTTAACTAAACATGAACCTATCATTAAAACCAAGCAAACAAACGGACCAGAACAATGAAATTTAACCTCATAAAAAATTAAAATGGTTATAAATAAACTTTAAAAGGTTATAATAAATATTTTACATATAGAATAGTTTCTGAAATTATTAATTAATGAACTTAATTTTATTATTCAGGTCAGTAATATCAAGTGGAGAACACCATCAGACTTAAGGTATGGGATCCTCTTTATTTCACTTTTATTCATGATTTTCCACTATGTTATGTCCTTTTATGTGTAGTTACAAGTGATGGGTTATGATTACACACCTCCCCCGTAATTCACTCATAATTTATAGATGATTATAAAACCCTTTATCTCCCACTAATTGCTCTTATGTACACCCTAAACCATGCAGATAATTCATAAGGAATTCTACATGAACTACCTTTATTCTTTCGGGTTGGTCTATCTTTCTTTTAACCAAAATTAATTTGTATTTTTTAGGTAAAAATTATACATGTTGTTTATATGATCAAAATTCATATTTTAAGATCTATCCCACCTTCTTTTTCTGGGACATACATGCTTTTAAGTGAATCCTTCCTCGATACTTCCCAATAAGCAAACTCATTTTAAGGGAACTTCCCAAATTCTTACCCTATTTAAAGTGAACTATATACTTTATTTTAATCCACAATTGTATTTATAAAATGAGTACTCTTATTATAAAACCCATCATGGTTCATTTCTATTTTAATATAAAATATCATCCCCTTTTTATATTGAAATCTATATAGTATTTTCCTTTAAACTGCACAAAAATATTTTAATTGCTAAAATTTCTCAAATACATTTCATTCATGTTGTCACCTCTATTTGCAATAAAATACCATGATATATGACTATTTTAACTTATTAAAATACATGTTTATTCTAATTCCTTTCATTTATGGACACTTTCCTGATACACCAATTGATTATGCTTGATGTCATGATTGTGTTATCCAATTCTTTCCATGGGTAACCCTTATGTTTTAGTAAGACTGATTATGTATACTTATCTATTTGGAAATAATATTCATGAAATTTAATATCTGTGCACCTAGATAGCACTTCAATGCATTGGGTAAATTTGAGTCACATAGGATGATTATGTGGGATGGTCTTGGCGGTAAACATTGGCATGTGCTACTATATGTGATGGTCTTGGTGGTTAGCCTTTGATTTTTCTACTATGGGAAACAATCTTGGAGGTAAGACTTGAATCATGATAAATTAATGTTTTTTGTTTCTTTCACATTTCTATGATTCCATGTTTAAATTTACCCTTGTTTATATGTTATGTTTTCATATGTTACATGCATTTTTATATCATCATGAAATGCATTTTATTCCATGTGATAATGATTTGTTCTTATGGTTATTCCCTAACTAGGATTTTAGCTCATCCCACTATTCATGTTTTCCCCAGTTTATCCTAGGAAGATGTATAAGCACAATGTAATATAAGAGATAATTTTAGAGTTAAAAAAATAGTTTATATAATGTTAGATTATGTGCATAGTCATCCAAGTCACTAGAATTTACGATCCATAGGTTGTATTATGATGTATGACTATGATTAAAAACATGTAATGTTATATGAAAAGGATAGGGGCTCTATCATTGGTAACAGATAATGTTTTATTTATTTCTGAGATTAGGAATAGAGAACTTTAGTAAGAACCTTAAGGATGATACGGTGTATAAGAAAACACACTATATTTTGGTAAGTATAGAGTAAGTGGTTTATCAATAAAATATATCCATGTCTAGATACAAACACGTAGAGGTGGCTCTGGAACATATGTACCTATGAGTAAAAACTCCAACAAAGAGTATCGTGCTTGACCTAGGGTATCCTGGTGCATGACAATGGGCCTTGTTGTACTTTGGGGATGACACTCCTCAGGGATATGATTGGGTAAATTCATGATCTAAATAAAAACCATTATTATGGAAAAAATACCATAATAATATAAGTTATGAAATAGTTCGAGGATAACCTAGATTCAAACCTAAGGAACCACAAGTTAGGATATACTTCTCCTCTATAAGTTTATCCTTTTATGTTGAAAGTTTTCTTTTTTTTATGTTCAATAACTATGTATTCAAGCCCAATAATTGAACATTATTTTTCTTGGTCAATGGAAGGAAATAGAATAACACATGCCAATAATAAATTTGATAGGTAATGTGATTATTTCCATAAGGATATGCCTGATATGATGGGAAGGGGTGATCAAAACTTCCTGATAGTACTTTCTCTACTGGCTAAAGTTATGAATAATAACTTGAATCTTGTGGAATGCCCTCCTCCTCCATTGAAAGAGTATGTTCCAGTAGAATCATTCTTGCAGAAAATGCCTCCCATGTTTAGAGAATATTCTGATCCCCTCCTCGTGGAACAGTGGATTAAATCCATTAAAAAGATATTCTCCATCCTCTAGTGCTTAGAATAAATGAAAGTTGTTCTGGCAGTCTATCGTTTTGTTGGGGAAGCTAATAAGTGGTGGACACTGATCAAGAATACAATGTCGCAAGAGGAAATTGATTCCATGGATTGGGAGAAACTAAATATGATATTTTTCAATAAATATTTTCCCAGAACCCTCCATCACAAGATGGAAAGGGAGTTCATTAGACTGAAGTACAAGGAAGATGTGTCTATCCGGGTGTAAGAAGAAAACATTACAAGGCATTCAAGGCACGGCTTTGGTATTCTCATGAACACCTAAACTAAGTTGGATCACTTATTTAGCGATATAAATTTGAGTCTATCGAAGGTGTTGGTGATTCAAGACTACGGTTGTTATAAGGATATTTTTCATTGTGCCCTCATAGTTAAAATCGAGATTGGATACTCTCAGTGGTCTCATGGGACCAATGACAAGAAGAAAAAAAATGGAGAAGAACATGGGTGGTTCAACAAAAAATCCCATGATGGAATGATTCCCAAATATCCCACTTGTAAAAGTTGTGGGAAGAAGAATCCTGAGAATTTTCTAAAGGAAACTAAGAATTTATTCAAATGTGGAAAGCTAGGACATCTAACCAAGAACTGTTGAAGGGATATGAAAAATACTGCTAATTTGGAAGAATTAAGGAAGGTTCAGATCAACGATCATCCAATGGTGTAGTGTTACAACTGCAAGGAATATGGGAATTATGAAAACAATTTTCCTAATCCAAAGGTTTTCGGAGGAAATCAACAACACCCTCCATGGAAACAACGAAGGTATTATATTATCACTATTACTAAGGTGGATCCAGAAAATGATGTGGTGATAGGTACTCTAGTTATTCATTCAAGAATATCTAATGTACTATTTGATTCTAGTACTACAAATTCATTAAAACCTTGCAGGTATAGTATAACTATTCAAAAACCACCTCAAAATTTGGAGGAAATGTTATCTATAATAATAAAGAATAGGGAAATCATTGTGTGCATGATTTATTACTCCTCCCTAGTTAAAATTTGTGGACTAAACCTCCCAATAATTATTATCATATGTTTTTTAGTGGAGTTCAATGCTTTTTTGGGCATGGATTGGCTATCTTTATACAATGCCAACATCAACTGTTAGAAATGATAGATCAATCTTTACAACCTGAAGAATCCTCCAATTCTTTACAAGTGTATGGAGGATGTTGAATATATTTTAGAATCATTGTCTCAAGTGTGGATATTAATTACTTTTGAGCAAGAATATCTATCCCAAATGACTATAAAATTTGAGATAATAAAGCTTGAAGAAATTCCCATCGCGAGAGATTACACTGATGTATTCCCTCAAGAGTTGTATGGTCTTCCTCCTTATTTAGAGGTTGATTTCTCAATTGAACTTATTCATAGATCTATATTAATAACAAACACACTTTATAGAATGGCCACTGTAGAGCAGGACGAGCTGAAGAAGAAATTACAGAAGAATTTGGAGAAGGTTTTTATAATCCTGAGTGCTTCACCGTGGGGTGAACTGCTCATCTAAGTCAAGAAAGATGATGGATAAATGAACATCTACATTGACTATTGCAAGGTCGATAAAATCAATTTAAAAAAAAGTATCCCCTTCCTCAGATAGATGACTTGTTTGGTCAGATTTGTGGGGAAAATTATTTCTATAAGGTGGACCTTTGATCAGGATATCACATATTAAAGGTGGAGAAGGAAGATATTTCGAGGATAGCCTTTCGAATGAGGTATGGACACTATGATTTCATAGTGATTCCCTTCAGAATTTTTAATTATCCATCATTTTTCATGGATTTAATGAATAGAGTCTTTAGAGATTACCTCGACAAATTTTTGGTTGTCTTTATTCATGACATTATGATAAACTCCAAGAACAAGGAGTATCATGAAGAGCATTTGAATACTTTGTTAAAGGCATTTAAAAGGGATAAGAGATATGAAAAGTATAGTAAATGTGAGTTCTAGATGGAGGAAGTATCATTATTGGGGAATGTTATCACAAGCGAAGGGATATTTGTAGACCCTTCCAAAACAATGGCAATCGAAGAGTTGCCTAGGCCAACATCTGTAATGAAGATCTACAGCTTTCTAGGTCTAGATGGGTATTTTTGATGATTTGTGAGAAACTTTTCATGATTTTAAAACCCAATTACAAAGCTGACAAAGAAGGGAGTAAGGTTTGTCTAGAAATAGGAATATGAAGAATGTTTCAAGGAGTTGAAAATGAGTCTTCTCACTGTGCCAGTACTCACACTCCAACAAGTGGAGAAATTTTTGTGATGTACAGTGACACTACAATGAAGGGATTAGGATATGTTCTAATAAAAAATGATAATGTGATAACCTATTCCTCAATGCAGCTGAAATTCTACCAGAGACATTATCCCATGCATGATCTGGAGTTGGCAGCTGTGATATTTGTGTCGAAAATCATGTGCCATTATCTCTATGGGGAGATGTGTGAGATATATATTGACCGCAAGTGTCTGAAATATATATACACAAAAACATAGATTAATATTCACCAACTTATATGGATAGAGCTCATCAAGGATTATTACTGCTTAATACACTACCATCCTAGTAAGGCAAATAATGTGGCAGATGCTCTAAGTAGAAAAGTTCAGGGACCTTTATCAATGATGAGAATTCAAAACGATCTGATCATCATAGATTTTCAGAAAATGGACAGGGTAATCATTAAGGTAGGAACATCATCAATAATTTCCCAAATACTTGATCAACCATCTCTAATGAAGAAAATAAATAATGCTCAATGACAAGTTATAGAAATTCAGAAAAGGGTAAGAGCTATCAGAAATGAGAAATTTGTTAACTTCAAAATTTTTGAGGAAGGAGTGATTATATTTGGGTAATGATTATGTGTATCATTCAGTCTAGAGATAAATATTGAACTTTTTAATGATGCACATAGCTCAACTTTCCCTATCCACCCTTGGAGCACAAAGATGTATCAAGATCTTGAAGAAAAATTTTGGTGGGGCAATATGAAAAGGGATGTTGCTGAATATACATCAAAGTGACTAGTATGTCTACAAGTGAATGATGAGAGTAAAAAGTCTAAGGGGATGATGCAACCACTACCCATACTAATGTGGAAGTGGGGGAACATCACCATGCACTTCATCATAAGAAATCCAACCACATCCAAAGGAAACAATGCTATATGGGTCATTGTGGATATTGTTACAAAGACAACTCACTTTATCAAGATTTTATTGGACTTCTAATTAGTTCAACTTTCATGAATATATATCAATGATGTGGTAAGGCTGCATGGATTACAACTATCTATTGTATTTTATCAAGATCTGAGATTCACCTTGATGTTCTGGAAAAGTCACCAACATGCTCTAAGAACTGAATTGAACTTCTACAGGGCCTATCATCCTCAAACTGATGGTCAATCTGAGTGAACTATTAAGAAACTATAATATATGTTGAGAGAAAGTTCTATGGACATTAAAATATGATGGGATGAACATATTAAACTGTTTTAATTATCCTACAACAATAGTTTTCACTCGAGCATCCGAATGGCACCATATGACGCCCTTTATGGGAAAAGGTGAAAAACACCGGTATGTTGGGATAAAGTCAGTGAGTGTAAACTTCTAGGACCGAAAATGGTCGATGAAATGGAGGAGAAGGTGAAAACAATTCAGCATCATATCAAGGAATCCCAAAGGCGATAGAAGATGTATCCAAAAAATCATCAATGAGACCATGAGTTCAAAGTTAGAGACAAGGTATTCCTACACATATCCTTGTTGAAGAAGTTCATGAGGTTTGGGAAGAAAGGGAAGCTATTTCCCAGGTATATCAACACCATCTAGATCCTTGATCGAGTTAGAGATGTGGCCTATCGACTGGAACTTCCACCTACCATGTTCAAAGTACATGAGGTCATTTATGTATCCATCTTAAGGAAGTATATATCAGATCCTTCATATGTACTCTCTTTAGTTGTCGTACAGATTTAGGATGATATTTCTTATAAGGAGCAGCCAATGATGATATTGAATCTTATAGATAATATTCTATGTAACAAGACTACTAACATGGTAAAAGTAATATGGGGGAATCATAAGTATGAAGAGAAAACATGGGAACTGGAGGAGACAATGAAGGAAAAGTACCAGCATCTGTTCGTAGCATGGAATGTGAAACAAAATTTTGAAGGTGAAATATCATAAAGGGAATGAATGTGGTGACCCAATGTTTTATCAATGAAAATTAATTTCTTTTAAATATTTTTAATAATCACAAGAAATCCCAACACAATGAACTACTAAAAACTAAGTTACCTTTAAAGATAGGTTTGTCACATTTGTGATTGGAATTTTGAAAATATGACCTACATGGTTGCGATTAGTATGTTATTTGGTGTCTAATATGTTCAAATTGATTTTTGATGAATAGTAAAATACCCTTATAAATAGTATTGTTGTCCTTATGATTAGTGACATACCATAATGAATAGTAACCTTACCTATGATAGTATATAAATAAGATTCAATTGGGAGTAAAAAATAACTATATCTTGGAATAAGAAAATAAATGTTTTAAAATTGTTATTTTTCGAATAAATTATGATATTAACTAAATATAAAATTAATATTATTTAGAAAATTATTGTTGAAAGATGGAGATCATTTTTGTATTCTAGAAGTCAAAAAATGGTTAGGGTTAATTTTTGTAATTTTTCTAAAATACATGAATTTTTTGTGAATAGTAAAACATATTAATTTATTGTATAAATACATTATAATTTAAATACACTATTCCTAACATCATAAGTGATGTAAGAACCAAAATCTCAAACTCACATGAATTTATTACTATTCTTGGTCATGTTATCATAACTATGGTTTTTCATATGGAAAAATAATAAACTAATGATTATAATATTATGAAAATCCTCCTCCCCTCTACTATAAATACTACCCATCCTTACCACTTATCTTCACTCCTCAAAAGACTTATTCTATGCCCATTTTCTACACAAAGATCTTATGAATCTCCTTTACCATGTAGAAAATCCTCTAGTATCTTCAAAATACCATAACCTCTCCCCTTAAGAGGCTCTCAAAGGAGGTAAACTCAAGAGGTAAATTCCTCTTTCCAATTCTTTTATTTCTTTTATGTTATTTTATTTTCTAATTTCTTTCCTCACCTATATTCACCCAAAAGGTATGATGACTCCTGTAACATACATTTACTAGAATTATACGATGAAAATGGGATAACTCGTTATCTTCTCTACTTTATCTATCTTTAATTAGAAAGAAATGGAAACACCATTTGAGATGTGTTAATTTAGCACAATCAAGGGCGATGGGTTATCAATTTCCATTACCATCTTTAATTATGGTCTTTCAACCATTTTAATGGTTGAACCAGACCATAATATATGTATTCTTCTTCATATATGGTTTTAGAATCATTTTTTAGACATGGTTTTGTTTTATAAAACAAAATGTGTTCTTTGTGGTTGAAAACCGCTAATTAACCCAAAAGGATGTCACTAAATATTTATATAACGATTCAACTTCATTTCAAGTAACAAAATTAAATTTTCAAATATGTAACCTTATTTATGTTAAATAATAAAATATAACTTCAATTTTGGACAACCATCTGCATCATACATGTTTATCTGAACATTATCTGATTATTAAAACCAAGAAACCAAACTGACCCAAAAGATGAAATTAAACCTCATAACCAAGAAAAATGGTTATAAATGGACTTAAAAAGGTTACAATAAATATTTTTCATATATAATAGGTTCTGGAATTACTAATTAATGATTCTAATTTGATTATTCAGGTCATTAATATCAACTGGAGAACACCATCAGACTTAAGGTAAGGGATCCTCTCTATTCCACTTTTATTCATGATTTTCCTCTATGTTAGTCCCTTTTATGTGTAATTCCTAGTGATGGGGTATAATTATTCACCACCCCCATACATACCTCTTTATGTATAAGTAATGTTAAACCCCTTTCTATTTCATGAATATCTCTTATATCTACCCAAAACCATGATAATAATCTGTAAGGAATTCTACCCAGACTGCCTTTTTCCTTTAGGTTGGTCTTTCTTTCTTTTTACCAAAAATTATTTGTATTTTATTTTTCTGTAAAAAATTTTCATATTGGTTGTATGATCCAAATTCATTTTTCATTATCCATCCCACATTCTATTTTTTAGATATACATTATTTTAAGTGAATCCCTCATCGATACATCCCAATAAGCAAACTCATTTTAAGGGAACTTCCCAAAATCATACCCATTTCAAGTGATCTCTATCCTCTATTTTATTACACCATTTTCATTATAAGTTCAGTATTTTTATTATGAAAACAAACTTGGTTCACATGGGGTTTTATATAAAATATTGTCCCCTTTTCTATTTTTAAAGCTCTATACTATTTTTCTTAAAACCGCAGTTTTTTTTTTAAATGCTAGAATTTCTCAAATACATTTCTTACATGTTGTCACCTCTGTTTTACATCACATAACATTGTATATTCCTATTTTACCTTATTAACATCCATTTATTTTCTAGTTTGTTTCTATCATTGACACTTTCATGATTTTCCTGTTGGTTATTCTTTATGCCATGATTGTGGTACCCAATTATTTACAAGGGTAACCCTTATGTTTAAGTAATATTGATTATGTATGATTATCTATGTGTAAAACATATTAATGAAATGTAAGATGGGTGCACTCAGATAGCACTCCAATACATTGATTAAATTTGTGTCTCATGAAACAATTATGTGTGATAGTCTTGGCGGTTATCCATGGCTTGTGCTACCTTGTGCAATAGTCATGGTGATTACCCTTGACTTATGCTACTATGGGAAACGATCTTGGTGATTTGACTTGACTCACAATAAATTCTTTTTTTATGTTTCTTCAACATTTTTATGATTACATGTTTAAATGATCCCATGTTTATATGTTATGATTCCATATTTTAAATTACTTTTTATAGAATCATGTCATGGCTTCTATCCCATGTGATAATGCTTTGTTCTTATGGTTATTCCCTTATTCGGTTTTAGTTCATTCCTCTGATCATGTTATCCATAGGTTATCCTAGGCAGATGTATGAGCACAATGGAAGATAGAATCTCATTATCTAGTTTTAATAAAAACATGGTTTTTAAAATGTTTGATTATGTACCTAGTCATCCAAAACACTAGAATTTACGATTCTTGTCTTGTATTCTAATGTATAACTTTTCTTAAAATTATGTAATGTTATATTCAAAAGGATAGGGATGATATAGTTGGTATCTGAGGATAGTCTAGTTATTTTTGGAAATTTGGAATAAATCTCTTTAGTAATGACCTTAAGGATAAGACGAAGTATAAGACAAACCCCTTAAATTTTGGTAAGTGTAGTGTAAGTGGTTTATCAAGAAAATACATCCATGTATGGATACAAACAAGTAGAGGCTCCTTTGACATAGATGAACCTAGGTGTGAAAACTTATACAAGGAGTTTCAGGCATGACCCTGGGTATCCAAGTACATGACAATGGGCCTTGTTGCACTCTTGATTTTACACTCCCGGGGTAAATGATTTAGTAAATTCATGAGCTCATTACCAAAAATTACTAAGGGAATAAAAAAAATCATGTATGAATATTAGTTCAGAAATAGATCGAGGATAATCTAGATTTAAACCTAAGGAACCACAAGTTAGGATATAATTCTCCTCTACATGTTTATACTTTTATGTTCAAAAGTTTCTTATTTTACGTTTAATAACTAAGTATTCAAGCCCTATAATTGTACATTATTTTTTTTACCATGGAGGGAAATAGAATAACACATTCCAACAATCAATGTGATAAGTAATGTGATGATTATCCTAATGATATACCTAATATGACAGGAAGGGGTTCTCAAGACTTTCTAAAAGTACTTTTTCGGCTAGATCAAGTAATGAATAATAACTTGAATCATGTAGAATGACCTCCTCATCCATGGAAGGATAATGTTTTCATATAATCCTTCATGTGGAAAAGGCCTCCCCCATTGTGTGGATCTCCTAATCCCCTCCTCGCATAACCATGGATTAACTCCATTGAAAGGATATTATCCATCCCCCAATGCTCGAATGAAAAGAAATTTGTACTGGTTGTATATCATTTTCAGGGGAATGATGATTAATGGTGGACACTGACCAAGAATAATAATTCCCAAGAAGAAATTTATTCCATGTATTATGAAAATTTCAAGAGGATAGTTTTTAATAAATATATTCCTCAAACCCTCAATCTCTATATCGAAAGTGAGTTCCGTGGAATTAAGTAAAAGTAAGATGATTCCATCGGGGCATATGAAGAAAACATTAAAATTCATTCAAGGTACTCCTATGTCTTTGTCATGAACACCAAAAGCAAGGTGGATCACTTCATTAGTAGGCTAAAGTCGAGTCTATGGAAGGTGTTGCTGATTCGAGACTTTGAAAGTTATGAGGATATTGTCTGGTGTGCCCTCAAGGTTGAAACTACGATTGGAGACTCTTAGTGGTCTCATGGTCCTTGTGAAAAGATGCAAAAAAATAGAGGACAAAATGGATGGTTTAACAATCAAATCCCATGATGGAACAAATCCTTAATATCCCACTTGTAAATGTTTTGGGAAGAAGCTTCTTGGGGACTGTCAGAAGGGAACTAGGAATTGAATTAAATGTGGAATGATGGGACATCTGGCTAAGAACAGCCAAAGGAATATGAAAAATCCTGCTAATGTGGAAGAAGAAAGGAAGGTTTAGATCAACATTTAGCCGGTGGTGTAGTGTTACAACTACATGAAATATGGGAATTATGAAAACAATTTCCCTAATCCAAGGGTTGTCAGAGGAAATTAAAACCAACCTCCAAGGAAACATGGAAGGGATTATACTATGACTAATATTGTGGTGGAGCCTAAAAATGATGTGATGATAGGTACACTAGTTATTCATTCAAGAACAACAAATTTAATATTTTATTCTAGATCTACGAATTCTTTCACATCTTTCATGTTTAGTAGAAATATTCAAACACCAACCTAAAATTTGGAGGAAATGTTATCTGTAAGAATAGTGAATGGGTATATCATTGCATCCATGGTTTATAACTCCTCTCCATTTAATGTTTGTGGACTGAACCTCCCAAGAAATCTCATCTTACATCCTTTAGTGTAATTCAATGCTATCTTGGTCATGGATTGGAAATATTTATGAAAATAAAACATAAACTATCAGGAATGGTAGATCACTCTCCAAATCCTAAAGTATCCTCCAATTCATTAAAAGTGTAAAGAGGAAGTTTAATCTACTTTAGAATCATTTTGTCAAGTGTAGAAATTAATTAATTATGAGAAACCATGTCTAAACTAAATGATTAGGATAAAGTATAGAATCATGCTAGAAGACATGCCCATGTCGAGGGATTACACATATTTATTCCAAAAAGAGTTTCCTGGTCTTCCTCCTAACTGAGAGGTTGAGTTCTTAATTAAACTTATTACTATATCTCTATATATATCAATGAAACCTTACAGAATGGACACCTTATAGCTGGGAGAAATGAGGAAATATTTACAAGAGAATCTAGAGAAGGTTTTTATAAGCCTGCGTGCTTCACCATGGGGTACACCAATCATCTTCACCAAGAATAATGATGGATCAATGTGCCTCTATATTTATTATTGTGAGATCAATAATATCACAATTTATAAAAATTACCCCTACCTCAGATTTATGACTTATTTGATCAGCTTCATGGGGCCAGTTATTTCTTTAAGGTCTGACTTTGGTCGGGATATCACCTATTAAAGGAGAGGAAAGAAGATATTTCCAAGACTACCTTTCAAACAAAGTATGGACACTATGAGTTCATATTGATTCCCTTATGACTCACTAATGCCCTAGAAATTTTCATGGATTTAAGGAATATAGACTTTAGATTTTACCTCGACAAATTTGTGGTAGTCTTTATTGATTATAATATAATATACTCCAAGACCAAGGAGGAAAATGAGCTGCATTTGAATACTGTGTTAAAGAATTTTCAATGGGATAAGATGTATGAAAAGTACAGTAATTGTGATTTCTGGATGGAGGAAGTATCAGTCTTGGGGAATGTTACCACCACCAATTGGATATCTGTGGACCCTTACAAGATAAAGGCAATTGACGAGTGGCCAATGCCAATATATTTAATAGATATCAGACGATTTATTGGTATAGTTGGGTATTATCAATGATTTTTGGAGAACTTTCCATGATTTTCAAACCCAATGAAAAATCTGACATGAAAGGGGGGAATGTTTTTCTGGACTTTGGAATGTGAAGACTATTTCATGGAGATGAAAAAGAGGTTTATTACTATGCCAACACTTACACACCCAATAAGTGGACAACTATTTATGATGTACATTGATTCTTTAAAAACGATCTTAGGTTGTGTGCTAATTAGAAATGATAAAGTTATAGCCTATGCCTCAAGGCAGCTGAATGTCCATGAGAAAAACTATCCCACACATGATCTGGGGTTGGAGGTTCTGATCATTGCATTGAAATTCTGACTCATTATCTTCATGGGGAGAAGTGTGAGATATGTACTGACCACAAGAGTCTCAAATAAATATTCACAAAAAAGTAGCTTAATATGAACCGGCGAAGATGGATAGATATCATCAAGGATTATGACTTATCAATCCACTTTCATACTCATAAGGAAAATAAGGTGGAAGATACTCTATATAGAAATGATCCTACATATTTATCAATGATGAGAATTGAAAAGGATATGATCTTCTTAGATTTTAGAGAATGGACATTGGAATCATTAATGGAGGAACATCATCATTCCTTTCTCAAATGATTTCCCGACCATATCTAAAGGAGAAAATAATGGATTCTCAAAGAAAATATGTGGAAATTCAAAAAAGGTTGGAAGCTTTTAGAAATAGGAAATCTGTCAATTTCAAAATTGTTGAGGAAGGTGTTGTAAGATTTGGTTCATGATTATGTGTAACATCTGATCCAAAGATAAATAATGAGCTTCTTAATGGCACACATAGCTCAACCTTCTTTATCCACCCAGGGAGGAAAAGATGTATCTAGATCTCCGAGAAAACTTTTTGTGGGGTAATATGAAATGGGATATTGCTGAATATACATCAAAGTGACTTGTATGCCTGCAAGGGAAGGCTGAGAGGAAAAATTCTAATGGGATGATGCAACCACTTTCCATACCAACATTGAAGTGGCAGAACATCACCATGGACTTTGTCATAGGACTTCCAAGGACGTCCAGAGGAAACAATGCTATATGGGTTATTGTGGATCTTCTTACAAAGATAGGTCACTTTATCATGATTCGAGAGGACTTTTTATTGGATCAACTTGCATAGATATATATCAAAGAGGTGGTAAGGATTAATGGAGTACCACTATATATTGTATTCTATCATGATTTGAGATTCACCTTGATGTTCTAGAAAAGTCTCCAATGTGATCTAAGTAATGATCTAAACTTTAGTATCACCTATCATCCTCAAACTGATGTCCAATTTGAGAGAACTATTCTGACACTAGATGATATGTAGAGATAATATTTTATGGACTTAAAAGGAGGATGTGAGCAATATTTTTTCACAAGTTGAATTCTCATACAACAACAGTTTCCACTCAAGCTTACGAATGACACCATGTGAACCCCTTTATCGGAAAAGGTGCAAAACACCAGCATGTTGGGATGAAGTCAGTGAGTGTATGCTGCTAGGACCTGAAATGGTCGATGAAATGGTAGAGAAGGTGAAAACCATTCAGAAACATATCAAGGTACCCCAAATTGGACAGAAGAGTTATTTATATAATCTTCGTTGAGACTTTGAGTTCAAAGTTGGAGACATGGTATTTCTATGCATATCTCCTAGGAAGAAGGACATGAGGATTCGGTAGAATGGAAAGATATTTCTTTGGTACATTGGTCTCTTCGAGATCCTTGATCGAGTTAGAGCTGTTTCTTATTGACTAGAACTTCCATCTAACATGTCCAAATTATGTGATGTCTTTCATGTATCCCTATTAAGGAAGTAAATATCAGATCCTTCACATGTACTCTCTTCAGAGGTCGTACAATTGGAGGATGATCTTTCATAGAGGAGAAGCCAATGAAGATCTTGGATCATAGAGATAAAGTTCAAAACAACAAGACTACACACCTGGTCAAAATACTATGGTGGAACCATATGTACGAAGTGGAAACATGGGAACTAGAGGAGCTAGTTAAGGAATTGTACCCGCACCATTTTATGGCGTTGAATGTAAAATAAAATTTTGAGAGCGAAATTTCATAAGGGGGGAAGAATCTAATGATCCAATGCTTTATCAATGGAAATTCCTTTCTTTTAAATATTTAATATAATCACATGAAATCACAACATGATATACTAATATGTTTTAAGTGATGTTTAAACTTAAGTTTGTCACTTTTGTGATATGAATCCTAATACTCTGACATACGCAGTTTTGATTAGTAAGTTATTTTGAGTCTAATATGACCAACTTAATTTTTGGGGAATTATAACATCTCCTTATGAATAGTAATGTTACCCTTATGAATATTGACCCACCCTAATTAATAGTAACCTTACCTATAAAATTATATAAATAAGATTCATGTGGGAGTACAATATACCTATATCTTGGAATAAGAAAATAATTTTTTGAAATTTTTTATTTTTTGAATAAATTATGAATTTAATTAAATATTAAATTAATAATATTTAGAATTTTTTTTTGAAAAATGGATTTTATTTTTTTATTCTACACATCAATAAATGGTTAGGGATAATTTTTGGGATTTTTCTGAAATACATGAATTTTTTGGAATAGTAAAATACATTAATTTACCGTATAGATACATTATAATTGAAATCCACTATTCATTACATCATAAATGATGTAAGAACACAAATCTAAAACTCAAATTCCTTTATTACTATTATTGGTCATGTAATAATCCCTATAGGTTATCTTATGGAAAAATAATAATCTAATGATTAGAATATTTTGAAAACCCTCCTCCCCTCCACTATAAATACAAGCCATCCTTACCTATTCTCTTCACTCCTCTATAACCTTGTTCCTTGAAAATATTCTCCCAAAATCTCTTAACATGATCTTTCCCCACGAACAATATCCCCTGGTATCTTCCAAATACCAAAACATCTCCCCTTAAGAGGATCTCAAATGAGGTAAACTCAAGAGGTAAATTCCTCTTTCACTTCATTTATTTATTTTAAGTACTTTTATTTTCTTGTTTATTTCCACACCTAACATCACCCAAATGTTATGATAAATATAGTAACATACATGTACTATAATTATATTCTTCCAATGGAATAATTCATTACCTTTCCTCCTTTCCCAATATTTGTTCTGAAAGAAATAAAAACACCGTTTGAGATGTGTTAATTTAACACAATCAAGGATGTCAGGTTATCAATTTCCATTATCGTATTCAATTATGGTAGTGAAACCATATTCATCATTTAAACATACCATAACATATGAATGATTATTCATCTATGGTTATTTAATCCTTTTAAAAATAAGGTTTTGGTTTACAAAACAAAATGTGTTCTTTGTGGTCAAAAACCACAAATTAAACCAAACAGATGTCACTAATAATTTATATAATGATTCAACTTCACCTAAATTAACCAAATTAAGCTTTCAAACAGGTAAAATTCCATATTTTCAATAATATAATCTTACTTCAATTCTGGACAACCACCTTTATCATGCATGTTTATCCGAACATGAACCGATCATTAAAACCAAGCAAGCAAATAAACCCGGGCAATGAAATTGAATCTCATAACCAATTAAAATGGTTGTAAATGAACATTAAAAGGATATAATAAATATTTTAAATATATAATATGTTCTGGAATTATTAATTAATGAACCTAATTTGATTATTCATGTCATTAATATCATGTGGAGAACACCATCAGACTTAAGGTAATGGATCCTCTCTATTTCACTTTTATTCAAGATTTTCCTCAATGTTATGCCCTTTTGGTGTAATTACTAGTAATGGGGTATGAATATGAACCTACCCCTTCATTACCTCATTATTTATAAGTGATGATAAACCCATTTCTCTCTCAATAATACCTCTTATGAACACTCTAAACCATGTTGATAATATATAAGGAATTCTACCGAAAATACCTTTATTCTTTCAGGTTGGTCTATCATTCTTTTTCCAAAATTAATTTGTCTTTTATTTTTATGAAAAAAACCTAAATGTGATTTATAAGATCCAAAATCATTTATTAAGATCCATCCCTCATTATTTTTCAAGGATATAAATGATTTTAAGTGAATCCCTCCTCGATAGTTCCCAATAAGCAAACTTTTTTAAGGGAAATTCCAAAATTCATACCCAATTTCAAGTGAACTCTATCCAATATTTTAATCCACCATTATAATTATAAAATTAGTATTTTTATTATGAAAAACTTATTGGTTCACTTCTAGTTTTATAAAGAATATTTTCCCATTTCCTATTTTAAAGCTCTATAGTATTTTCCTTAAAACCTCACTAAAATGTTTTAAATGCTAATATTTCTCAATTACATTTCATACATGTTTTCACCTCTTTTTTACATCACTTACCATGATATATTCCTATTTTACATTACTAACTTCAATGTATGTTCTAATTCCATTTTTCATGGACACTTTCAGGATACCCAATTGGTTATGCTTTATGTCATGATTGTGGTACCAAATTATTTCAATTGGTAACCATTATGTTTAAGTAAGATTGATTATGTATGATTCTATATATGGAAATGATATTCATTAAATGTAATATGGGTGTTCTCGTATAGTGATCTAGTACATTGGGTAATGTTGTGTTTTAGGAGATGATTATGTGTGACTGTCTTGGCGATTAGCCTTGGCTTCAACTACTATGTGAAACTGTCTTGGTGGTTATCCTAGACTTATTCTTCTTTGGGAAATAGGGTTGGAAGTTATCCTTGACTGGTAATAAATTCATGTTTTATGTTTTTGTTCACATTTCTGTGATTCCTTTTTTAAATGATCTCGTGTTCACATGTTATGATTCTTTATGTAACATACCTATTTATATGATAATGAACTGTTATAATGGTCATTCAATTACAACGATTTTAGCTCATCCCTTTGTTTATGTTCTCCCTAGATTATCATTTGAAGATGTTTGAGCACAATGGAAGATAGGAGCTCATTATGGAGTTTACAAAAAGTTTTTTTATAATGTTTGATTATGTACCAATTCTTCCAAGACACAAGACTTTACAATCCTTAGCTTGAACTCTGATGTATAACTATTCTTACAATCATGTAATGTTATATATAAAAGTCTAGGGGGCACTATAGGCGTTCTTTTAGGAGGCTTGGTAGATGTCTAGAGGAGTTTGGTTGCTAAAAGTGGGAAGTAGAAAGATTTTATGCCATTTAAATTTTTACACGATGAGAAAGTGGGTTTCAAAACTTGTACTGGTCAGATAACAACGTGCCATAAATCAGGGTTTAAAAAAAGTCAATTTCGTTTCGGTATAAACCATACCCTAAGGATTACATTATGTGAAATGGGATTAATCATCATGTAAATCCTAGATATCGTATATCTTTAAATGATGTAGTGTTTCATGTTTCTCAAACCCTATGACCTTAAATTCCTCACTCTAATTCCAGTGACCTAGAAACCCCCCACCCCCTCAATATTTTGGGGATTCTTTTTTTATGTATTGATCTCCAGATTCCCTCCTTCAATATGTCTTTTATCTTATGTAATATCTACCTCCATTATTGTGACTTATTCATTTTTTTCCTCCCATTACTCTTTTTCATGTGATGAAGTTTGATCTCCATGTTTCTAATGGTGTATTGTAGGTTGTTTATTAGTGTGGAATCCTTGGATGGATGTAGTTCTTATAGGAGAGGCTTCTGGGATCCACAATATTAATATATTCTCGTGTGAAAAACATTGACACCCTTTTGAGGTAGTGTATTATTCTCTTATATTATATTTCTTATGTGACTATAAATTTGGAATGATTTATCCCCTTGGATTCTAATGAAATTAATATAAAAATTACTTGAATTGGATTGATGAATTAGTATTGATCGTCTTGTAATGTTTTTGTTTTTACTGTGATAGTGCTTTGCCTCTTGTTTTTTAGATATTGTGGTATATATGATGTGCTTTTTATTATTGGATTAGCGTGTGGGATTGGTAACGAAAAAAATCTATAATTCATTTATAAATAATCGGATAAAATATTAAAGAGGCATGTTTAATTAATCTAGTGTGTTGTAATCTTAATGACGCTATCATTTTTAAAGGAATTGACCTTCCCTGTGTTAAAAAAATTCAACAAAGGTGTAAAAAAAATTTAATTAATTTTGTTAAAATAATTAAAGGAACGATAAATTAATTGTTTAATTAATTTTTAAAAGATTTTCCATGCTTACTAGTTTGGATTCCTATAGTTGGAACCAAAAAATAATGAATCGGTTAATTCAAGATAGAATAAGAACTAGTTGCGCGGTAAAATATAATTCCTTTTAGGGCCTCAATTTTCCAATTTCTTGTAAATGTTGAGTCCCTTGTGCTTTGGAGTTGTGATGGATCATTGGGTGTGAAGGATGGATTCATTGATTTAGGGCTAAGTGTCAAGATTCTAGGTTTTTTTACTGGTTCATGCAATGTCACATGTGCTAGGGTTGGATGAGCTTGGAGGTCAGTTATGGTATGTGGTTTGAGGAGGCCTAGATGTGATGTGAGATAGGGATGGATGATCTTAGAGGGATATTATGGTATGCCGGGTGTGGAGGTTTGGTTGTTGTGGTTGTAGTAGATAACTGGGATGGAATGATGAATCAGGATGTGAATGTGGGAGTTGGGGAGGACACCATAGATGGAAGAACAGGTTTATGGTAGGCTTAACCTTTGATATGAAACTTAGATTCCTATTTTAATCAAATATTTTGATGATGACCATGGTTTTTTATTGGTTTTATATTCCCCACTACATGAGGCTGATGGATGTGCCGAGTTGTATACCTTGTTTGGTAGATTATGATGTTTCCCTAGATTACATGGTAATATGTAATGTAATGTTATTAGTAAATTAATAAATGTTTAACCCATGAGTTTGGATGTTTTTGGGATATAATGTTGGCATTATAATTCTTATAATCATTGGAGTTGGTTTTTCTATGCCTAGAGGTCCTGTAACATCAATTTTAATGCAAATGAAATGTAATGAGGAAAATGTTAATGGTTATTTAATGGTTATTTAATTAATTAAAATAAACTTAAATTGATTGAAATTAATAAAATAATTCAATGTGTCTATTTAAATTCTTTTGTTCTTATTGGATATTTGGTCATAGTAGTTGAAGTTAGGAGTCCAAGAGATATTATCTATAGTTGAATATGAGACAATGTTTTTACCATAGTGTGGTTTTGAGCTATATCATTCAATTTACTTTTATGTTTATATACACAACTCCACCCTATTTGTTAGGGTGACTGACACCCTGGGGATTCTGAGCATTGGGGTGGGGGGGGGGGGGGCGGGTTCCCTAATATCCTGGTGGGAGGATGGACGGCTGACTACCCCCTTCAGCCCCACACTCTTCTCTTGGTAGTTAATTGTGCTGGTATGAATGATAGTTATTTTTTCACATATATGTATGTAGAGGTAAGTAATGGATTGTGGTAATTTCAGACACATCTATTTTGGATATAGATTTCTAAAGATTACTATAGATATAACATGTATAGGTTGTGATGTATTGAGGTTCTTTAATAAATGTATAGTCTATGATGGAGTTAGGTATAATACTCAACGTATTTTACACATTATACATGATTTTGTTGCTCCCAAAAAATCCCTGGTTACTTTTGGTTACGTAGATGTGGTAGTCTGTTTCATGAGGTTCACATTGTGGTGGTTTTTCCACGTGTCTATGTGATATCCTTTTTGGATAGATATTCTCAAGACATGAAACATTAACGTATTGCGGAAAACCAATGGGGAATAGGTAGTGCAGTACCCTTGATATTCTTTATGAAAAAATACTCTCTTATATATGTTACATGGTGAGAGTTTTATGGTGACGCTGGGAATAGAGTATAACTGTTATGTGATAAGTCAATTTTACTTTTTGTCCACTATACATTAGTATGCTTTCTTTTTCATTTTCACTAGAAACTCTGGCGAGGATCCTATTGAGTATACTATTATCCTCACCCAATGTATTTGAAAATTTTTATTTTAGGTCAGTGGGAGTAGGTTGAAGATCAATATGGTTGCTATTATTTTGTGGTTTCAGGTGCTATTTGGGATTCATGATCATAGTCTTCTTATACCTTTTCTTTTGGTACTTTTAGTTTTTCATTTTAGTTTTAGTAGTTCTTACATGTCTTTACATATGAGAAATATGGATTTTTTTTATATTAGAGTCTAAGAAGGATTTGGTTGGTGTCAATCTTATTTCTCTCCTTTACATGTGTTATTTTAGTGGGTAAGGTCTCTCATCAACATGTATATTATATTGTTGGTTCTAGTCACCATTCAAGGGCCTACTGGAGGTGGGACTTAGGTATCACTATCTCTCTTCTCCCATTGTATTCCTGGGAGGGGTAAACATTCTTGGGAGTGGGTCATGACCTCGACCATTATAAAAATTACTATTAACTAAAATATATAACCAATTACAACATGTTTGGAGTCCCTAACATCTAAAAAACATTCATGTAACCTATTTTATTGAGCACAATTATAGAGATAGATATTCCTTCACCCATATTGCATATAAATAATTCACTAAAAACCTCATATGACTCATTATTTTAAAATTCTCAATAATTAATCTTAAGGAAACCTCTTCTTCTATAAGCATTAATATTTCCATGGTGTTGGTTACAATATTAATTGATGTTGATGTTCCCTTATTTTTGATTTTCGGTGTTGGTTTTTGTTTAAAACTAATGCTGAAAATTATATCGATCCTATTTTCGCCATTAGTTCATAATATAAAATGAAAATGAAAACTGACCTTTGACATTTATTTATAATAAAAAAGGCCATCAAAATTGATCTTTGGCATCAGTTAATAAAAAAACAGATGTTGAATATCATTTATACTCTTCTTCATAATTTTGGTATCAGTTTTTAAAACAATTTATTCCATATATGTTCAAACACCTATTATAAAAAATGTATTATTTTTTCAACACTTTTTATTATAAAAATGTAATATTAATCATAAACATTAAAATATATATACCTGATAATTTAAATCCCAATCATACTTAACAAATAGTTTTCAAACAATGATCAAAGACTGGTAATTTCATCATTCGTATATGACCCAATATAATTTAATGTCTCCAATGAAATTAACTTTTATAATATTAAAATATAGAATACTATGACATAAAATATATAATAATTGATATAAATAACCTTTCCAACTTCAACCATTAACCCAGTTTTTATTGTATCATAAATGAATCGTAGAATATAATTTCCAAATTCCACATTACCTTATTGGTAATTAAAATGTGGTTATGAATCATTAACTTGAGAATAAAAAACAATATATATGTGTGTGTGTGTATATATAAAATCAGAAAAAATCTAATATAAAAAATAATAACAATTACTTCCACATATTGGATTACATTTTGGTTCTTTATCTATAACAGATCTTTGTTAACTCTTTTCCATATCCTGAATTTATATATATATATATATAAACTAATAAAAATGTGTAAAAAATAATAAATAAATATAATGAACTTGTAAAAAGTAAGAAAAATTACTCGTCTAGCCAAGATCAATTTTTTTTAACAAAAACCGCCAACCTGAATGGCCCGAAGGCCTTTATTATTTTTATTGTTGATAAGTATCCTTTTAATGGTTGAAGGGGAAACCTTACATAGAACATAGTCTTAAAGACACATTACATGACCCTAAGGCCTTATAGGAATTCATTCCATACAAAAAACAAGGAACTTCCTCTCCCCATCATATAACTTATTGTCATTTCTCCACCACTGCAAGGCTATTCAGCTAGCTATCTTTTGTAAATATGAACATCCATGGTAATGAGGTAAATGTAATACTCTCTCATTCTTCCAATTCTGATTAGCTCTTCTCTGGTGAACATGCCTACTCTGATCCTCATCTGGAGCCTTGTTCCTTTGACATTTTTCCGGTCGCATCTACATTTCATGGGGCCTGAAAGCCTTGATGTGGCTCAAAACACTTGAGGTGGATTGAAGGCATTAAGATTGCCTAAACGCCATTCTAGACCAAAGGCCTTGGGTGTCTGGAAGTATATGATGGACCTGGGTAGAAAACTGGTGAAATTGATGAATAGTTTCAGCTACTACAGTACCAAAAGACTATTCATAACATTTAATTCCCCCTATAAAACAAAAAGTTAACAAATAATGGAATTATAATTAATATTAGTTCAAAATTATATATTTGTTCTTACAAATCATGGAAAGAAAAAATCTACACCCAGTCTCCATCATTCATAATCTCTCACATATATATTTAACTCTATCAGCAGTATTCAAATATTTTACAGTCGTTGAAATGAATTCTGGATCAATAAAAGGGGAATTATAATGAATATTAGTTCAAAATAATATTTGTGTTCTTACCCATCAAGGAAAAAAAATATCCACACCAAGTCTCCGTATTTCATAATCTCTCACATATATATTTAACTCTATCGGTAGTCTTCAAATATTTCACATTCATTGAAATGAATTCTGGATTTATAAAATTATAAATTATGGTAATATCATTTTCAATAGGAAGCATGTGTAGATTACTAATTAAATAAGTAATATAGTAAGACAATTAAAAAAATTATTAATTAATAAATAAAAATAGATATGTAAATTTACTTATATGGAAAAAAATAAAACACAGGAACACATATCTCTTAAAAATAAATTTGATCCAAGAAATATTTTATGAATATTTTCAATATGTAGTCTCTTACATATATATCAGATTTCATCTAAAACTTATCGAAATTATCCAAGGAAGAAGAAGCCTCATATAATATTTTTCTCCCATCAAAAATATCAAAAGTATGTAACATTGTTTTTTCGTTATCCTTTTGTTTCCTTTGTGCCATTTATTTTTATTTTAGATACTTATATATAAATTAAATGTCATAAAACACTATAATTACTTTTTAATCAGATGTAATTAATATTTAAAAAAACACATACCTCGTGTGAAAGATAATGAAGAAGGATATATGGTCGGAGTAAAAAAATGACCCAAACAATCCCCAACTCTTGTAAAATACTAAGTTGACAACAATAGTAGATCAGTAGGATCATTAATATTGTGTAATAATATTCTAACATGACCCACATTCATAGGCATGTGATGTAAAAACACCCCAATAAATATACACAACACTGAATGCTACAATGTGTGCATGAGGATCTCCAGTATAAAAATCAAAGTATAAGGTTGGGTATGAGAAAGGAGGTGGAGCATTTGAATATGAATGCCGGGCATGATGGTCTTTCTAGGCGGGCTGCACAGGCTGTGCAGCTAGCTGGGGAGGCTGGGCATGCTTGGAAGGCTGCACAGACTATGAATATCTCATAAATTGTTCAAACCAAGCCTACATAGTGTATTGAATTTGATCTCACATTGATTATCAAATATTATATCTTAGAATTTAAGGAGTAGATTTTTGGGTTTCTTGATTTCTTACATTAATGAATAGAAACATTCTGAATACTAAACACCCACCTCATATCCTTATATTCTACTGGGGTGTTATGGATTTCCTAAAGTAATGGCTAGGATATATGTCCTACCCTTAGGGATAAAAGTGACCTGCATCTACTTCTCTTGAATTTATCAATGAAATGAAAACTAAAATGGTATATTTTTCAGTTTTTCCTCACTCTTCTCCATTTTTCATGGTGGGTGGGGAGAGACAGAGGTCCTAATAGGACCTCATCTGAAACACTAATAGACTAAGATATAAATGCTTCGAACTTTTATTCAACCATTTTCCCCAATAAATGATACACTCCCCAGGATAAAGCATGTTGGTATACGTTATGCAACTAGAGTTAATTATGGTATTTCTTAGAGTCCTATTATATAAAAAATAAACAAATAAGTAATTAAGTAAATTTATAATAAATTTTATAATATAAAATAATTGTCATACAAGAAATGATTCATCATGTTGACTAAAAATAAATTACTCTATATATCTATATTTAAAAAATCATACTTTTCACATTGTGTTTCATTTGTTTTATTTCCAAAAATAATTTTTTTGCCAATTTTGTTTTGAAATCTCTCCAGAACACCATCACTAAAGAAACATATCTTTTCTTAATTACTTTTGTTTCTTAAAAATTGAATTTCATAAGTAATTTAATAAATTAAATATTTTCAATTTGAAATATATCATATTCACAAAATGATAAACAATAATTCAGTAGACATATTTTACGGTTACAGTGTCCCAAAGCTGATCTATCAACATCTTTCTGATAGAATTCCAATCAAGATAAAAATATTCTTTTTCTAAAATGGGTCTGCATGAAAATATAACTGATAAAATGCATTGCATTTGGGTCATATTCATTATTTTTGTCATCAAAAAAATATGTAATCTCTCATCTCTATGATCTAGTAAAACTTTGGGTAAAATTGTAATGACACATTTACAAACTCGAGAAATGACTTTTTGATTACTAAATGTGGACTCCACCACTGAAGTCTCATCAGTAGTCCTATAATAATTTTTTGAAAATTAAAAAGTTGTCTTTTTCTTAAATATTTATATTACTGAATATTTACTAATATGAAAAAACAAATATACTTCTATACATTTTCCTCTGTCTATGTATCTATATATCTAATTAAACTGGAAAAATTTAATGATATTTAGTGTACCTACATATTATTAGCGAAGTGAATAATTAGAAAATATGAAGAAAAATATGTAAGTAAAAAAGGAGTAACACATGTGAATGTTTTAAAAAATCATGATGTTATGATTTTTAACCAAAAATTTATGAAATATAAACTATTAACTATTAACATTACTTTTATAATGATAGAAACAGTTATAAATTTAAATATCAATGTTGAGAAAAGGTTTTTTCATATGTATAAATTTAACTAAAATATAATAATGTATATTTGGTAATGCAATGAATAATTTTTATCCATAAACATGAAATATTAAATTTAACAAAAAAATCATATAAATAATCAAATATATATAATTAAATATCCAATAATTATTAAAAAATATATGGTTTACACATGTATATTTCCAAAAATAAATATAATGAAAATATTTACCAGAATAATTAAGAGATTAATTTCTTATTTTCCCATATCCATTTAGCATGATCAGTTCATATTGAATGCTCTATGTCTTCATTATAGTCATTGTTATTTGAAAATCACATAATAGAAAAATAAGATTTATATAATCTGATAACATCATCTTCATCCTCATCACCCTAATGGATTCTTTTCTCTTAAAAATGAGAGACCACGAATCACTCGATGGATCAATGGCATAAAATATTTTATTCGATTGTGTCCCCATGATAAATGGATCTTCATTGAAACTAAATCTTTTAAAATCATCCATTTTAACCCTATATTCATCATGTTTCACACCACTATTACTAGATTCAAAATTACTCTCAAATAAGGTGACTAAAAATTTAATATAAGAAATTTACCATATGTCTTCAAGAACTCCAAAATATGTCATTGATGTAGAAATGGATTTTTTATCTTCTACACTCGAAAAATTAAATACTCTAGTGATGACCATTACACCACTATTTGTAATGGGAATCTTGTCATACATATTTCTTATGAAAACTGTGTACCCATTAATACTAATACCAGACCAAGTGATCACATTAAGATATGTCCCCCTTCCAAATATTTCAATGATTTTGATGAAGATATATTTGTAATGACATTATATTTAAACCATGAAACAAATGTCGTTTTATGCTCAGCATCAACAAACATTAATTTCATTTGGGATATAGTACCTTTAATTTAGAAGTATGTGAAGATATATATGATTGAACCTCATCTTTGTTGTTCAAAATATATAAATGTGCTAGAATAACTTCATCATGTGTAATGATCTTTACCATTTAGCTTCAAATACCTCCAATTTCACTATAAACTATCATATATCGAGATATTTGGAGAGGAATATTCTCTACATCATATAATAAATTAGTATAGAACTCAATCACCTCTTCTGGTACAAAATTATGAACAACAGAGGCCTCTGGTCGATAAGTTTTTTTAACATATCCCTTTAAAATTTTAAAATATCTTTCAAAAAGTTACATCCATCATAAGTAAACTGGCCAACATATTCTTATATCATATTCCAAATAAATCACAAGATGAAACATGATATTAAAAAACATAGGTGGTAAATACATTTGTAGTTGAAAAAAATAATAGAACCTTAATTCTGTAACACATCTAACAAATTTAGAACAATGAAGTTTATAAAAATGGATTTGAAAAAATTTCCTAACCTGTTGAAAGTAATTCTGACAGTTGTGGCCAATATACCATATAGTGCGACTTGTAGAAGTTGTTTCATCAATATATGATAGTCATCAGATTTAAAACCTATTAATTTAAAAGTATTTATTGACATAAATCAGTCATATTTGAAGAATTTCTACTGGGCACTTCAATACCATGAAGACACTCACAAAAATTCATCTTCTTAATCTTTTTTAATGTGCAATAGGACAATAGAAAATATTTTTGGTTACCATTAATAGTTGAAGCTAACTCCATACATATTCCGGTTGATATCAAGTCCAATCTAGTATAGAATCCATCTTTTTTTATTTCTCTTTATGTCTTGTAATGTTCGAATGAAAATATCACATACATTTTTCTCAACATGAATCACCTCAATTTTATGTTTTATATATAAAAATATACAATATGGTAGTTCTAAAATGATATATTGTTTCATCCGAATATTTTTTTAAAGTCTAGAAATTATTTTCTTTCCAAATGATGAATCAATATTTTTCATCCGATTGTAATATTCTTCAACTAAAAATGGTTTTGGGAGAATATTGTATCCTGGAAACCATTAAATGATTTTTTTTCAATCTAAGATAAGGATGATCAAAACACAAAACTCGTTGATGTCCCATATAATCAATATTTTTCCCTTCTATAATTGATAATGTCAAGTCTATTCTTAAAAAATTTGACATGATTTATGACCGTTAACACTATATCCAGATAAGATTACATATAAAAAAAATTAATTTATATTGAATATTATCATAGAATGCAAAATAAAATACTCTTTCTTGTACATATTAAAATCATTAAAACATGTATCCCATATATGTTTCAAATAATAAATAAATGGTGAAATATAAATATCAATTTCATTTTCGGATAATTTTGTTCCATAAATTATTAACCTCATCATAACATATTTTTACTTCATCCATATCTATAGGGAAAAATTTTAAACTACCAACATATAGGTCATGAACTACATATATTGGATACATAGGCTCTAATATGGATTCATTAAATCATTTCATAATCTGAATATGAGATTTATAACTTCGTTTCAAAAATCAAGAAATGTTTTATCAAATATCATCCAATATGGTGAATCAGTAGGTTGGAGTAAGTTACCATCAGACATTCCCACATAAAAATTCCATATTAACCTTTTTTCATCAATTAAATTTTCAAATGGACACATCAAATGTGGAATTATTAGAAGGTACCAAATTTATTAAGCAATATTTTTTGTTCTGCGACTTGAGAATGAATTAGAGTTGAATTATTGGAATTATATAAAGGATTTTTTGGAAGGAATTTTTAGAAATTACCAAATTGATTTGGAATGATGTTATATGCGAGTACTAAATAATGAATCTGAGTTGTATTTTTTATCCATCTTATACCATGAAGTCCCCCATGTTAGAAATTTTGATAAATATTCATTTTCCTTCCTACAAAACACACAAACATTAGGGAAAGAATATGTCTTTTTATACCCCAATACCATTAAGAATAATATTTTCATTACCACATAATTGGAAACTAGAAATCTCATTCCTTTTGGAAGAATCTATGCTAAAATATCATCTAAGTTAGAGAAACATTTATCCCTCCACCAATTTCTTTCATTCATGTTAAAAAATCTAAAAAATCATGATAACAAATTATATTTAATGCAACTGGGGAATAATGGTTTCTCAGAATATATATATAATAAATCAAAAATTGTTTTTCGATTATTTCAACACTTAAATCATGAATTAAATCTTCAATACGGTTCTTTTTCTAAATATGAATATTTTCATCAAAATTTGATGTTGATTTTTTATTTATTTCACCATTCTGGATCAAATGTGTATAATTTAGAATAAAACCGTAAAAAATGAGATGATCCTTGATTTATATATAATTATACATTCTCATATTCAAATAATTCACACATTCATAGAAAAAACATATATATTTTCAAAATTCTATTTAGAAAAATCCATGAAATTATCAACTCCTTATTCAAATTAAATAGTGGATCTTTATAAATTTATCCTTTTATGATCCATTTAATACCTGAGATCGAAATATAAAGGGTGAATATATTAAAACATATAAACATTTATACAAACTTTAAAAATCATGTTAAAAAAACCTTAATAATCCAATTAATCCAATTTATATTTAACAATAATATTAAAAAAACATTATCAAATTGTCGCAACGAAATTATATAATCATTAACAATCAAATTAAAAAATTTATAATTAAAAAAATTTATAATTGCCAATCATATCAAAAAAATTTATAATTGAAAATCAAATTAAACAAATTTGTAATTGAAAATCCATTTAAATATATTTATAATTAACATAAAAATTATATAAATTTATAACATTAAAAAAATTTATAATTAAAAAATTTATAATTAAAAACTAAAATAAAGAAATTATAATAAAAACATTAAAAATAAAATTAAACAAACATTAACAATCAAATTAAAAAAACTAATAATCAAAATAAAAAACATTAATAATCAAATTTAACATATTTATAATTAATAATCTAATACAAACAAAAAAATTTATAATTATCAATAAAATTAAACAAACTTTGACTACAAAATTTATAAGTAATAAAATGAATAAAAAATTGAATCAATGACTCAAAATTATAACTAAAAGATAAATAATTTATCTTCAAAGTTAAAAAAACATAAAAATTTCAAAGTTTAACAATAGAAAATTGATCCTTAATTTGTCTCTCAAATTTTTTGGAAGGATCAACACTACAATATCTAACAAAAACATTTGTAGAAATTAAGAAAAAAATTAAAAAACAAAAAAACTCAACCAACGGTTGATCGTCGACTAGAATAATATTTTTAAAGACTAAATACCTCCCTGGATGGTGAAAAAAAGTTGGATAATAAAATAATAAAAACCAATGATCATAAAATACTGATTGGAATCAATAAAAATGGACTGGAATCACCATCAAGGTTCCTCAAGTTTTCTTCTATTCCATAGTTTGTTGAGAGGAAAGCAGTTTTCAATATCTAAAATGTTTCTTTTGGGGTTTGGTGTTATTTTTTAAAAGGATTTTGGTGTTGGTTTTTGTAAAATCAAGTCATAATTTTTTATTTAGATTTGGTTTTGAAAAAAACAACAGTAATTTTTTTTTAAACAATTATCATCAGTTTTAGTAAAATCAATTTTAAAACTTATCCATTTATTTTGAGGCATCATTTTTTCAAAAACATACACAAATGACAAAAAAACAATTAGTTTTGGCATCTATTTTGGACAAAAATAACCCCAAAAAATCAATACAAACCTTTTTTCATTGGTTTGTAACAAAACGACCAAATATACCCAATGTTGAAGCAAATTTTTATACTAGTGAATAGAATCATTACATTTATTCAACCAATTTTTTTTGGGTAAATATAATATTTTACATGAATTCAATGATTTATTTTTTTAAATATTATCCCACTAAAAAATTTCCACATGTTTTAGTTATAGCATTTAGTATGAATTGATACATATTTTACTAAAATTGTATTCTAATTATGTTATAAAATATTTTTTTATCTATTTCTGTACACAATCATGTCAATAGAATTATATATGACTCTTTTATAATAGTATTTAAAAAATAGTTTACCCAATCCATCATAAATATTATCCTAACTCTATTCCATTTATAACTAAAATTCTTATTTGGGACACCCCTTTGAGTTTTAATCAAATCTCAAATCATGAATAGTCACCTTATCCTATTTGTTCCATTTAAAACTAGGTTTTCTATTGATGTTTATTCTATTGTCTTTTAATGCTAATTGTATTTTACTTAATTAATAATTTATATGGTGATGAGTATTTGATTTAGAAACAATTGAAAACTCAATATTTTCTAGGTTATTTAATGTCCTCATATTTTTATTTAATATAAATCTTTTATAGAGTGTATCTCATTTAATCCCTAAATTTATGTATACATATGACAATTTAACATTTTATTGTATGTTGAAAAAATAGTTAATACATATCAACCATATTAATATATAACACCATCTAAAACTATCGATATATGTTACTTATAAAAAATAATCAAATTATCTATATATAAACAACTAAAAAATTGATGTATTTCTTAAATTAAACCTTTTTATATAAATTTTCTTATAAAAATTTTCCCAGATTAATGTCCCAATATCCCTAGATCAAAACATATGAGGGATCATAATTAAAATATAATAGAACCCCCTAATAATTATAAATCATAACTATCCTTCATTATTTATCTTATAATAAAAAACATATTCTTGGTTGAATAAAACCTAATCTTATATGAAACCTACAATTTCACTTGATTCATGGATGGTAAGAAAATTCAAGTATTTAAAAACCAAAACTAAATTTTATGATTATTTTTAATATAAATACTTTACATTTGTGAATAATTAATTAGTATGTGATAATTAAATAATTAATTAATTAACAATTTAAACATTTGTTATACATTGTTTTACATTTCGTTTAAAAAGTTCTAGTAATTTATAATCATAATGAATCTATAATTTAAACATACAATAAATATAAAAACTTTATATTTAAATTAAAAAATTAACTACTCATATTTATTTTTTTACATGGAAAACAGTTTAAATACTTCATATTAAAAAAGTAATTTATTAAAATATGGAAGTTCTATTATATGATAAATATAAAAATTTCATATTAATAATGTAAAAAATTTATAAAATTTGGACATAATATATTTAATATTTATTAAAAACATTAATCCCATCCTATAGAATTTTTTTTAGTGATTTAGATATTGATCAAAAAAGAAAATATTTAATATGAAGATAATTATATTAAAATTTATAAATATTTCATAAAAATGATAAATTAGTTTATATTTATCTTTCCATTAAAATTATTGAACACTAAATAAATTAATTATTAATTTTGTTGATAAAAAAATTATATTAAATTTATAATCATAAAACTATATAAACTACAAACTTAATGTTTACCATGAGATTCAAAATACTATTTTCCACATCATAAATATTTAACATTGATGTTTTCCTTCTCACCCTGAAAAATGTTATCATAATATAACATTCCATCTTTTGGGTAACTACAATATTATTCTTATGACTCATTAAACTATGTTTCATAGACATATAAATTGTTTTGTGACTTAAGTTATGATATCCTTAAAACATTAACAGGTCACTATGCATAGTTTTTCAAAGAACAAAAACAAGGTGTATTACAAGTAGTGTTATCTCTAAATGTTATTCATGATTACATAATGAATGATTAAGATTCATTCACACCAACCATATACTGCAAATGGATATTGATATCCTTGAATCACTATTATAATTAGCTTTTTTCTTTATATAAAACTAATTTTTCATAATATATACTTAATACTTCAAAACATCATGTTGTGGGATCTGATGCCACTAAAGGATATTATAAGACATATTTATAAAAAAATGTATTTGAAAACTAATACAAAATCATATTCCATGTGATCTACCATGATAGTATTAAAGGAATTACATACAAAAATGAAGAACATACCTTACTATTTATGAATAGAAATACTATTTAAAGTTGTTGAGTGAGTTTAAATAGTGGAGTCCAGTCAAATATTACATCTAAAAGTATCCACTTGTTGTAAAACTTTACAAGAAAACCTCGTTGTAGGATTTCTAAAAATTCAATGGCTAGAAAGAACTAAGATATTAATTAGGTAAGATTAAGAAAGGGAGTATTTTCTTTGATATATATTTGGAATTGAGAATATCAGCCACATAGTATAAACATCACTCCACCAAAATGATTATTGAAGGATACTTTATTGATCTTCTTTTTCCTTGAACATTTAGTTATCATTTTTGTAAAAAATATATTATAACTATTGTAAAATATTTCATTGAAATTATATAAAACATTTAATTTACCATTAATTGATTATTTTTCTTCTGAAAAGAGAATTTTATTATTAATTAATATCATTTTATTTAAATAACTAATCCCAGAATGATTAACAATTGAATAAATGGGATAAACATGTTTAATCTAAAATATTTCAATTTCTTCTATAGACATCATTATACCCCCATCTATGATCATGTCATAACCATAATATTTTTAGTTATTAGCCTATAACATCTTTAACAATATGAGTTTAGTGTAAACACAACTAATTAATGGGATTTTAAGCCATATTAATTCCCAAATATAGGAAAAAACATAAACAAAATTCTATAACATAAGATTTACAATTTGTGTTTTAGATAATATATATATATATATAAACATGAAGAATATACCTTATGATTAGTCAATTCATATATGGACCCCACTATAAAACATTATATAATCTAGTGTTTTTAGACTAAAATTATCTTTCATACATTCCTATAGTCCACATCTGTTTATTTTCTTTTATAGAATGGGATCATAGATATTATAAAATAAAACTAGTATTAAAAAGTGTATAATTCCACTCAATGTCAATTATTTCCATAATATATAACATTTAAAATGAGACACATTTTATTTCCATAAAAATTCTTCTTGAATTTCCACTTGAACTCCTCTTTATTCCTACACATATAAAATAATCTCCTAAAATAACATTTAGATACATTATATTAGGAAAAAAAGATCAGTAATTGACATAAATTGAAGAAATCCCTTAGTATAGTGAAAAACATGAAAACCAATAAAATATTTACCTTTTCAACGATGATTATTTGGAATATTAAATAAATTATATCCAAATAGGGAAATTACTATTTTCTAAAATAAAAACCATAAAACAACATTGAATGAAAATATAAACTCTTATATAAATCATATATAATTATATTCATAACCCAATTTAACTTATATTGGAAATTAATTTGGTCATATTAAATCCATTGTCAAAACCTTTCTGGTTAACTACTTCTTTCATGACATTGATATAAAGGAACAATACCCAATTAATTATAGAGCTATTTCAGGCTCACCCATTTTGTTATTTATGTCTACCTATCCTTTCATTCGAGGTTTTTTGGATCACCAGTCATATAAGTCGTTACGGTCTCACCATTCATTATTTTTCATGCTCATGTACCATATCATGGATATAATATTTTAATCTCTCACCATTTCATCATATTTTCTTAAAAACATTTCAACCCATATAAAATACCTATTTAGATATCATAAAACTAATTCCTTTTAAAACCCCATATTCAACACTAAAATACCCAGAATAATGCGATGAATGGTTTTTTTCTTTAATGTAAATAAAGAAAATTGTAAAGTAAACAGAATATAAAATATTATTTATAGTAGTGGGAAAATACATTAGTTCTTTATACATTAAAATATAAAAATTAAACTTTCATTTTTTTTAAATAAATTCAATATTTCCTATATAAAATACAAATAAATTGTCCTTTCGAAAACCTTTTATAGAAATTACAAAGAGACCAAAAATACACATTATTATTCCATAATTTCTATATAAATACATTCCTGATATTTTTTTAATAATATGTTCATGGAGAAATAATTTTTAGGAAATTTATATTTACAATTTTAAAATAATTTTTTACATGAAATTGTAATTTAGCTTGAGTCTGACTCACCTTTAACATTTTTCGTCTTCCTCTTCTTCGTAAATCCTTCTTTTGTTTACATCTTAATACATCTATTGTATGTATTATACAAAAATTAAAACAATAGGATGTCGGAAGAGATTTTAGGAAGGTATTTGGATAGGTATTGGATAATCTAAATGTCTTTATGTTTAGATAGGAGAGAAGAGGAGGTTTCCTTTTATATATGAGGGAAATAACACACATTTTATTTTTGAAATGATTTAATCATTATTAAGTAATTTTCCTGAAAAAGTGTCCCATGAATAATTAAATTTATATAATAATGTCATAATAGTCTAAAAAATCCATACAATTGGATTTAGACATGTTTTAAGTTCATTTATACCCTTATCACTTTAGATTTACCCCCAGTAAACCTCTTTTAACCTTAACTAAGGTAACTGATTTTTTATTTTTTAACTACTCTTGATGACCCAAAATTATGCTGAACATATTTAATAATATCAATTATTATGATTAAAAATATGAAATAAATTTTATTAAATTTAAATAATATAATTTTTAGAATTTAATTGAAATTTAATTCTACAAAACTCCATGAAAAGTTGTTTTCCAAGAAAATATTTTCCTAAATATAAAAACGTTTTAAACCAATATAAAGTATAAAATTTATTTAAATTTCCTTCATTAGATTATTTATAATATATATAATCTAATTTAATAATTATACCATTTTAAAAAAAATTAGATCATTTTAGATTCATTAAACGAAAAGACACTTTAAAAATCATTATTTTCACTTTTCATTGAAAAAATCAAAAAAATTAGAAACATTTAAAAAATTCACCCTATGTTATTTTTTATATGATAAATTAAATTTATGTTATTTATAACTTATATTTTTTAAATAAAATTATATAATTCATGAAAACCTAAATTGGTTAGATATAACACCCTTTTAACTAAAAATTTAACAAATATTATTATAATTAATATAACTCAATGAAACATAATTTATAAATTAAAATAATTCAATGTAATGATTTATTTTAGAATTACGTAGTTTTAAACATTATTCCTCCTACTAGAAATTGTAGCTTCTAAATTTTATTTATTTTTTAACCAAGTAAGGATATCATTCCCCGATAAAGTTTTTTGATTCCAATGTTGATTTATAATTCATATAGTATTTCCCAAAAAATTACTTGTAAAATCACATTATTCCACAATAATTTATCTCAGATATCATAAATATTTAATGGTTTCACTTATAAAGTTGGTTTTCTACCAACATAACTATTTCCAGGATCAATGCCAGAGATTCATCTAGCATATATTTTCATAACAAAAAATACATAAAACATGTTATATACTTGAGATGAACTCATAGAAAATCCCACTCAATAAAATATTGTTCAAATTTCTCAAAAATTTCACATATTCTAATATACCATGAACTTATCTTATTTTTATTACAAAAAATTCATAAAATTTCTATATATATACTTTAAGAAAAAAATGATCACCTACCATAAAAGAAATATATTTAGTCAGATTATCTATATAAATTTGTTGTTCACTTTGAGCTACCTTCATATACTGCTGAATCATATTTACATTTACCTTTAAGTCTTCTTCAAATTTCAGTCCCAACACCTTCCTTTTTCAAACATTATCACAACAACTTGGAGTCTGAAAAAAAATTCCACATAATGCCTCAAAATGTTGCATTTTTTTAATATAATGAAAACTATTATTATAAGAAAACACAAATAATAGAATATTTTTATCACAAATTCCCTAGTAATCCATTAAATAACAATGAATATTGTTTCCATTGTCTAATTTTTTCTCTGGGATTATCCAAAAGATTCTGGATTAAAAGATTTACTAAAATTTAAATTATTACGTAATGAATTTTGAAGGCCTTACCCTAACAAATATGTAAACATAAGATCACATTCAAATATATATGAGAGAATAAATCCATGTAATGTGACCATCTCCTCGAGATACTGTAGATAAAGTTGATCTATTGACATATTACCTCGAATGGAAAGGAAACTTTCAGATCTAGTGAATCAATAAATAATAATACAAGTCATGTTATAACCTCTAGATGTATATATAAATCCAACAATGAAATATATACATATATTTCCACATTTTTATACATGAACTGAAAAAGGTAAAGCATTAAATTACAAAATTTTCATGTGTATTTATCATATTATACACTAAAACAAATTATGGTAAAATCTATAATACCATTATTTATTCAATCACACCAGAAATACTCTAAAATATCTTGGTACATCTTAGTAATTCTAGGATAAATAGAATAAATAAAACCATGCGATTTAATCAATAATTTCTCTTTCAATTGGGAGATAGATGGATCACACAACCTTATTACATATCTCAAGACATAATTCATTTCAATTTTAAATTTAGGCTACTAGTGTTCAATTACCTATTCCACCAATCCTTGAGAATCATTGCCTTCATTATAATATTTATTAATTCTATCTGAAAATGAAGACCACACATAAATTTGAAATAAAACATAGGAAGTCCGTACATCAATAATTTTTTTATCGTTATTCATTAAATAATTTAACAAAGGGTCATGTTCCAAATGTTTCATGGTTAATGATGCATTATAATTTCAACAAAAAAACCTTCACTATTTTTCATGATTTTCATGGATACAAATGTGTGTTTACATCATAAACCATTATCAGATCCATTTATCATCATCGAATCATGTTCAACTCTTTATATGTGAATATATAATTCAGAATTGATTGATCGGTAAATATTCAAAAAATTACTCCATATAAATGATTCCTCTATATGTTTTGATAAAAAAATATAGTAACCAATTCTAGATCATGTGTATTGTAATTTATCATAAGAAGATACAATTTCAGTGAAGAAAAAGAAATTATCTGATCATTATATATGGAAATACATCCAAGTCAATTAGATGAATCATTAATGGATATGAAAAATTCCCCATTTCTATAGGGAAACACCGAAACTGGGGAATTCACCAATCTTCTTTTTAGTTCCTAGAAACATTCATCACATCATTCCACCTCTATAAATTTAAAATGTTTTAATGTTAACTTATTTGGTATGAATGATAACAAACTAATGGATTAAAAAAACCACCAATATTATCCCACTAATACAAGAAAACTAAAACTCATTATTATATTTTTTGGTCTTGGCCATTATTTAACCATTTTATTTTAAGTAGGTTCAATAGTTATTCTATGTTTAGAAATGATATTCATAAGTAATGAAATATACTACAACAAAAATACACATTTACTAAATTTCAGTAAATATTATTTTCTATAATGATTTGAAAAAAATACTTATATGAATTTCATAATCCTCATGAAATTTATAATATACCTAAACATAATTAATAGGAAAAACCAAAAATTTGTCCAAATTTTCTCAAAAAACTATATTTATAAGATATATGAGTATAGTTGGTTAATTAAACCACCCAAAGGGATTCACAACAACATTATAATGCATATATCCACTCTGAAACAATTTATTTAGAATATATTCATATTTTACCTTCTACTAATGGAATACTAACTTGAGATAAAACATCAAAAAATATCGTTCATGGTGGATATGATAAATAAATAACCTATATGAGGTAAATGATTCCTTTTCTTAATAGGTATGTTATTCAAGGTTATATAATCAATGAAAATCTTCATTAAACAATTTTTATTTTTATCATATATAAGAGTAACACCCCACACGTGATGTGATTGGAGGGATGAATATGTTATCAAGAAACTCATGTATATTCTTTTTACCATTCAAAATGTTTTACCTAGATTAGTCAATAATGGGGTTATGAAATTGGCTTCTCCTCTTGAATTAATTCAATAGTAAACATAACAACATGATCTAGAAAAGGACTAGGAAAATCATCAGAAAATATATCAATATATCCATTCACTACTATATCATACTTAATATGAACAATTTATTTCTTAGAAACCCAATATAATAAACGTTAACTTCTATCTTTAATAGATTTATCATCTTTTTGATATGTTATAAAAAGTTTAAAATCATTGAATATAACATTTTTAGCTTTGAAATTTATCTTAGCATGACAAACTAAAATCCAACCCATTACATGAATAACATCAAACTATACTATTATTATTTCAATACTATTGTATGGAAAACCACCCCTTATATAATAATAGGAAGATTCCAAAAAATATTTATTATTTTCATACATCTACTTAGAGTTTTCACAAAAATATATTTCTTCTATTCTTGATGTGATATTCCATCTTTACTTGATTTTTTTTAAAAATAAGTGAATTTAAAGATCCATAGTTAAATAGTATGTTATCATAATTTGAATAAACATGTAACATACGTTTTACCTTTTCATTGAATGACATAATATCAACCTTAAATGAGTAAAAATATTTTTCTCCACCTTGTTTCTTTAAATTGTGATTATTTCCTCCCTAGGTTTCAATATTTTGACACACATTAGCATAATTCATCAAATCATTGCAATTAAACAACTCACTCTTGGCTACATATCTGATACCCCATTCATGGATTGTTCAAGACTCTATTCAATGTTGTCACAAGCCTTATGGATAATCTTACCACATTGGTAACAATTTCTAAATCTTAACAAACTTTCACTGAAATATACTTATCCTCACCAAGAACTCTTTAGGGGGTTTACCAACAAATTTATTAGATGACTTATTCTTAATTTTATTCCAACATTACTGCTTCTAACTCCTGTTATCTCAAACTAAATCTCAACTTTCTCAACATAATGAAAAAATTTATAATGAATTTTTAATTTTCATGAGGAAAATTCTCTTCTTAATCATGGTTTTAATCATGCATAAAATAAATTTATTTTATTTTCAAGTTACTGAATATAATATGGTGTATACCTAGAAAATATATTACAATTTTCTTTTTTTTTCTATAAAATTATCCTCTATTTACCTTTAATCCATGAATTTTTCTTAACTATGAGTTGAATATTGTTAGAAAAATATTTCTCCTAAAAACTGTTATTAAATGTATCCCATTCCATGCCATAAATCTCTTCATCATCTATGATATTCTTAAATTATAATCACCACTGACCAGCTTCACCTTAAAAATCAAATATAATAATAGTTAACTATTGGCATTCTAAATTAAATATGATGTCGAATATCTTTTCTGGGGCATTAATCCCTCATTTGGCTACCACTTCATATAAAGTTACCCAGAATATTGTATGGTGTTGTCTCAAAAAGTTATCTACAATGGATATGTTTTTATATGAAAAATAAGGCATCTCTCTAACATAGTTTATACCACCATTTATAGAATGAATCTTCAAGACCATCATATAAAAAAACTACTCAGTTCCAATTCCAATCATTCTAGAATATTGATTTCGAAGGACATTGTTCTCTTGACACCTTTCTACATCAATATTCATATTTCCTCTTCCCGAAACCATTCTTAATAGAAATTGGTATTATAAATCAGCATGGAAATCATTAGATACTATATCATTACAACTTATCCATAATGTAGAATATCTCTAGGGTATGTTATTAAAATTATCCTAACCTCTAATGTTCCCTAAATTATATATCTAATAACATCTATATGTACCCATCCATAAAAAATTATATAATCTAGTATTTTTAGACTAGAATATATATTCTATCATTCCCAATGAACTTTTAGTTTAATAGTTTTGAATAATTGGGTCATAACTCCTACATAAAAGAATTAATATTACAATGTGGAAATTTTCACATAGTATCCTATTTTTCTATAATATAAATCTATTAAAATAGAAAATGTTTTTTCTTCATGAAAAATCATCATGACATTCATCTTGACTCCTCCATTGTTCTTACTCATCCATTTATCCTATGAAAATAATATTTAAAAACATTATGTGAGAAAAAAAATTCATTAAGGGACATAAAATTAAGCTATCTGTTAATATAGTTAAAAAAATAAGAAAAAATAAAATGTATATGTTTTTCACATTGTTACGTTCTTATATAAAATAAATCATATATATATTGGGAAAATAATTTTTGTATCAAAAAACGTAAAACCCATTGAAAACAAAATTTAACCCACGTAGGAATCTTAAATCTTGGTATTCAAAACCCATTTTCACTCGTGTCAGAAATAACTGGACCCTAGTGAAATACACAGGAGAAAACTCTCTAAATAACAACCAATTTTCCATTAATGAAATGGAATATAATGAATTTAGTAGAGAGTTATATCAGGGTCATACACTATATATGAAATACTAGGGTCACCCATTATATAAGTTTTATCATGCTCACCTTCATCATCAATAATTCTAAAGTACCATATCATGGATGATACATTTTGATCTTTCACATTTTCATTATAAATCCTTTAAAATATCTTTTTGACCCATATACAAATCAGTTTTGTAAATAAAAACAAAATTTACTTCTAAAAATCTCTCTTCTATCCTAAAATAAAAAACAAAGGGAAAATGGCATTCAAGAATGAAACGATGAAATCTTGTAAAGGAATACAAATATAAAATAATGGTTGTGTGAGACAAAAAATATGTTTTCCTTGTATTTATTAAAATAGATAATTTATTTCTTTTTGTGAAGAATGTCAAAATATTCCATATAATGTTTTCAAAAATGATTACTATCAAAAAAAATTATAGAAATTAAAAATATTAATAAAATATATTTTGGAGTCCTATTATGTCCATATAAATACTTTCATTAAATAATTTTAAGAAAATTAATGCGAAGTAAAATGATTTATTAATTAAATATATAAATAATTTAAAACAAGTTATTCTGTTATCATTTTCTTTACCTTCAGTTATGCTATACACATGTGTTCTTTATCTTCCACTCCTTAAAAAAACCTCTATTTCCTTTAATATTCTTCCCTCTAAGGTTTGTATTTTTCCCATACTATGTCCTCAAGGATATGGGGATGAATGTTATGAAAGATTTTTTATATGACTAGTAAAAACCATATTTCTCATGGAGTGTGGAGAATACTAGAGATGTGGTCTCCTTTTACAGGTGATGGAAAGAACATATTTTGTATATTTTAAAATAATTAAATATTATAAAGTCATTTTTAGTGAAAAATATCCCATAAATAGTTAAATTTTGATATCATGTTGACAAGGGTCAAAATCTATAAATTCAAAGGGATTTAGACACGTTTTTAGGGTATTTTAACCCTTATCAATTTAGTTTTACCACCTACTAATCATATTTTAACATTAACCGTGGTAATTGATCTTTACAGTTTTCACTATTCCTTATAAAGATTCATTAAGTTGAACTTATTACATAATTTTAACTACAATAATTCCAAATATGTAATATATTTAATGAAAAATCAATTTACCAAAGTGGACGAATTTAATTTTTAATTAATCCCAAAAAAATGTAATGTTTAGTGAGTATCATGAAAAAAATGTATTCTAAACTGTAAATAGTTTTTATATCAAAATAAAGTATAAAATTTATTGCAATAAAATTAGTTTCATTCATAATAACAAAGAAGAAACAATTTTACAATTAAAAAATATTAATGTATAACATAACATTGAAATTTCTTGAAATAAAAAGAAGGTTTTTAATAAAAATCAATATTTTTCAGAATTCCTTTAGAAAATAAAACATTTCAGTATATTATAAAAAAACTCACCCTTTGATTATATTGGAATTATGAATTAAATATCGAATTAATTTTTTTAAATGAATGTTCTAAAATTTATAAATTATAATTTTTATATAAATCCACATAATTCATGATAACCAAATTTGGATAGATCTGATCATTTTTTCTTTCGACATAAAAATTACATAATATTATTATTATGAATATAATTGCATAAAATATATTAATTAATGTTAATAAGACATTATTATAATTTTTTTAATAATTAAATGGGTTTTAACAATATAAATAACATCTATACAGTTTATTTAATATCCATTAGTCGAAATTTATCGAATCCAACTTCCAAACATATCCATCAATTTTATGAATAACTAATATTACATCTTTAAAACAAATTCTCTATATTCCCAGAACAGGTTATAAAATGTTATTGTATAGAAAAATAAAATAATTTTAGCTTCATCCATGAGATTCCTTATAGTTTTAATATTCCAGTCACATATTTTAATCCTGCCATTATAATCTGCAATGATGTTCCTCGAATTCTCTATCAATTATCTTCGATTGAATTTTTTGTTCCATAAACAGTTGAGTAATGAAATCTGTCACAACTCATTATGTATAATATGATAAAACTTTTGTAAGACACATCATCGAATATCTTGGTATTCTTTATCTACTAGAAAATACATATAAATAAATGAAACATTACATTATAATGTAAAAAACAATTCAGTTATAGATTAAAAGTTTAAAATGTAATTATAAGGAAATATATCATTTATATAAATCCATTATATTGAAAATGATAAAAAAAAGTTCATTGTTCAAGACATATCACAGATGAATACAATAATTAGGTCATAAAATTGTCCATGTTAAGTATTTTTTTGATAACTCTATAAATATATCACTTATAATAAAGATTCCTATATTTTAGATATTTTTTATTATATATAAAATCAGATGAATTAACATGGGAAATTATATAAAAACATATTTTAATATTATGGTACCCACATTTCACTATTTTTTAAATTCTATATTATCATGCTGCATTTTATGTTTTAGAATTTTCAGGGATTAGTTATAAAAATTATAGGGAATTTATTCTACTTTAAAAAAAATTCACGGGCTACTAGTAATTGTGAAGGTTCCTCAGAGAAAAGATCCTTCTAGTTCGTTTTTCTTTCATGTGTTATTTTTTCAGTGTAAGTAGATCACAATATGTTCCAAACTTTGTTTAATCTAATATTAATCAGGATAGTTCTTTGTAAATTGTATTATTGACCCATGGATTACACATAGTTAAGTGGAACCAAGCATGTGACTTTTCTCTAGTGTTGTAGATTTTTGAAAATGATTTTTCACATTTGGTATATGATTTGGTAATCTATATAGACATACTGTGAAAGTGCATTTTTTCTTTCCAGTGGCTCACACATGATTGGTCAATATTTTACTAAAATTTATAATCCATATTTATCAAAATAAGTTTTAAAATAATCCATTTTCCTGGATTAATTTTAAACCATTCCACCTATTTCTCTCCCATTTCATTCGACCATTGTGGGCATTCACCAAGGACCTCCTCTCATGAATCATCCTTCAATTTTTTGCCATTACCTCATAAATAAATTTTTTGTTCTCTAAGGTAATAAAATTTTTATAATTTTCTTTCTTTCATTACCCTCAGTTATATTAAATTTCTTTTTTATCCTCCCATTATCCTCTGTCTTAGTTTATTTTAGATATAAGGTTCCTAGGTGGTCTAACCCTAGATTTTTGGGATTCTAGCCCATGTACACAGTGTCTTATTACTAAGGTTAGTGTTCTATATCAAATATTATTAATTCTAGCTTATTTAGAGGTGTTTTAACAAGGGTCATGGTTTAGGTTTTTTTAATTACCTTTAAAGTCAACATCAGTTAATTATTAGTAGTTTTATGATCCTTTTTTTGGTAAACAAAAGCAATATATAATAATTATTTGGGATTTTATAAATTCATTATCATTTTAATCACATGGAATAATTTTGTTAAATGTTATTTATTGGTTTCTATATTACTATATGATTTTTATGTTTTTTTAAAATTTGGTTGAAAGGATTTTTCAAATAGAATTGGATAATGAAATTTATTGTACCCCATTTGAGAATGGTTAAAAGAAAAATTTTGATTTTTTAAGAAATTAGTTAATAGGAAAGAATTTATTAGGTTCTCTTAATGGATTTTAAATAAATGGGGATTATTTTAAATTACTTTATATGTGGGTTTGAAAAAATTAAATTCAATTAATTTACCTATGTTTTTTTACTAGTTTTTTCAAATTAGATTTTTTGTGGTGGAAATTGTTCGGCATCAGTGGAAATGTTTTGAAGAAATGATCAGTTGAAAATTAATGGTATTAGTTTTGAAAACAATTGTGACCCTCTATTGAGCCAATTTTTTAATATTAATTTATATATTTTTTGGACCCTAAAAGGGGACTTTTTGTTAATATTATCTAATCAACAATTATTATGCATGTGGAAAGGGTTTGTGTAGCACACACAAATTATAAAAGAATAAAATTATATTTGATAGCATTTTTGACATTATAAACTGATCTTAAATAACACATGAATGTAAACTTATTGAAATCTAACCTCTTCAATAGATTAAATTACATAAAATAATGAGTTCATCTTGCATTACATGCAAGATGGGGTTTAAATGAAGCATGGATTCATAGCCTCTAATTTAATACTATTTATAATTATAATACTATGTATACTTATAAAAATATTATTATTTAATATTATAATAATTCTCATTTTTAAATTAGAGGCTATGAATTGTACTAAATAAGAAAAAACTAAATAAAAAAATAATAGATTCCTGAAAAATTATACGTTTCTAAAATATGGATTAGTCTCTTTGCACACATAATCTAAAATAAATTTTTCAAATTTATAGAAAATTTATTTGAAAAAATAAACTTCATTTTTGAAATCATCCAATTCAAATTTTATTAGTATTAGTTTTTGTTACTTTTCCAAAATTTTTAATTTTTTATGAATAGGGAAGGATATTGAATTTTAGTTGAAAACCTCATTTTTGTTTAAATAATTTAAAATGTTAAAATATATTTTAAACTGGATTTAATGTAGCATTATTTCAATTTTTCATAATTTAATCCAATTTATATTATTGGACGAATTTTCGTATGGAATTATTATACAGAAACATTATAATATTTGGAATAATTTCTCTTTAAAAACTCGCTTTCAAATCAGGAGTGTAGGATTAATTTAAAATTTATTTTTTCCAGTTATGTGAATGTAGTTTGAGTAAATGGATTCCATATTTAGAATAAGAATAATATATATTGTCTAATAAGTTAAAATTATATTTTTTTTATCAAAATTAATAGTGCAAAAAACAAAAATTTCTTATCTCTGTTTAGTTAAAAATTGACTTTCTTAGGGTTAAACTAAGAAGATAAGGGTTAAAAATAACCTACCAACTTTTCCAAAAACCATTGGATGGCCTCATTTATATCATATATATTATTGTTTCAATAATATTCTATTTTGGAGGATTTCTAATTATATGTCATGGGTATGACTGAATATTTTCAAAAACTAACACATGTTCCACCCACCTCACGTATAAAAGGACACCCCTATCCCATATTCTTAACACAAAAAACCCTTTTGGTCCAGCCATGAACAAAAAAAACCACTTCATTAATTCCCTCATCTCATCCCTTAGGAATTATATTGGGTATAAATCCATCCTTGGAAGGATTTGGTGTGAACCTAATGGGGATACCCAAAAAAGAGGTAACGTTCTTCAACAAGCATTTTTATTTATCTTCCTCTACATTATTAAATTATTATAAAATGTTGTTGATATAATAACATAATAATATTCCATATACATATATTTATTTAAGGTAATTACCTAAAAACACATCCACTTCTATCAATTGGGTTATGAAATCAACATTCATGTGTATGGAAGACTACCGCATCGAGAACCAATGTCATTCCATTTTCATTACCGCATCTCACAATTGGGTTTTATGATGTATATACAGTATATGTATGATATCTGTAACCTAATTCTACTATATTAGTAATTATATTATATATATAATTTTATATTCTATTCTTTAGGGGATATTATAACCTCACTCATGTGTACGGTGGACTATCGCATCACAAAGCGATGTGATTTATCATTCATTGATCATTTACACGAAAGGTGATAAGGATAAACATAATGAATATAAGTGATATAAATTAAGTAATTCATATTTTCATGACATATTTATCATTCAAAAAAATCATATATCATCTTCTTTTTTATACAGAAAAATGAAAACATCATTTGTGCATATTATGACTTCCGCTTTCACGAAGCGATGTGACTCCCTTTTCACCACCACACCACATGGATGATATATATAAGTATATATAAATAAAAAATACGTTTCATATGTTATTATGATCATTTTGGGAATATATAATATTACATACAACTTTTTCATACTGATCATTTAAAAATGGAAGTGTTACTCAAGTGTATATACAACTTACCATCTCTATGATTGTAACATAACCCATTTTTCATAACCATATTTCTTGATTGGGTTTAAAATTATAATTGATTTAAAATTTTGATAATTATGTCAAAATTTTTATTATTTATATTATATAACTATATAATATGATCAATAACTGGATCTTTCATGATGAAACATACAAGAAAAACAGAGAAATTAACACTCGAGACAATAAAAATAATGAATCATTATTAACAAAACAGGTGATAAGATTGTATAAAAGGATAATTTATGATATTATAAATATTTATATTGTAATAAGGTAAGTTAATAACTTGTTTAAAACCACTATAAAGGTGATTAAATATCATTTAACAAAAAGTAATTGTAAGGTAAGGGATTTCCTCACAATTTCATTTAATTGAGGCATGTTGTAATGTTATGGACCAAATTTCTTTTATATGGTGCATATACTGCCCTATTAACAAGTTATATAATGATTAATTAATAGTTTATGATATTTTATGTTTGAATTTTAATTTTCTTATCCATTGGTATTTGAGTTGAAAATTACAATGTTGTAAATAATTAAATAACTCAATTTCTTTTCATTGGGCTATATTACTTATTCGGTGTTGTTGATATTCTAATATTATATGTAAAATTGAATCTAATTATATAATGGTTTATTGAAACAAAATATTTTTATTTAAAGTTTAATCATATAATTGATTCATTGATTAATTCTCACTTTTACAAAATAATAATTCTTTGTGTTTATTTCAAAATCCCATACTAATTGAGATTGGTTATTCATGGATTTTATTTTAAGGAAATTATTTGATTATGGCCTAATAAAACCATTTTATTTTATTATCCTATAGTTATTCATAATATTTTCAAATAATAGTACAATTTTACTACTCTTTTGTAATTGTAATTTTTTAAGAATTTTTTTAATAAAATCAGACATCACTTCTCTCTTCATTTGGAAATATATTTTCATTCAAAACAATGTTTTCTAAATCCATTTGAAAAAATGTTTACATCCTTTTGAAAATGATTTAGAAAAATAATTTCTTACACCTTTTAAATTTTTATGTTTTTTCAATCGAATCTTCTTGTAATTTTTTGAGAAACACACTTTTATAACCATTTAATGGGGAAAAGAAATATACTTTTTAACTCATGTGACATGTATGAAATTACCCCCAAACATGACTGTCATTTGATTAATGATTTCATTTCATGTTTAAAAGGTTATTTTTTAATATATATTTTCCTAATATTCTAGAAATTCTATTTTTTAAGTCTTATTTTCAAATAAAAAGGATTTTCAAAATGTTTTATGCTTTAAAATTTCATTCATAAAATGAAAAGGATATTTTCCACAGGGATTTTATTAAAAATAATTTTATAATATCAATATTCATAAACAAAAATAACTGTTTGCTCTTACTCAAATAGGTATATATTGTATTGATACCATTTTTATTGTTTATATATATGTTTAATGATCATTTTTACTAAGTAATTATTGCCATTCACATTTTGTATTCATTGGTTGAGAAATTAACCTTCCCATTAAATATTCACTTTCCTGTGATCATTGGACATTAAATTCCCCAAAAATAATTATACTATTTATCATTTATATATTAATTTCATAAACCATATATCATTTTTACATTCATTTTTATATATTGAAAGTGATTTGTTTAGGTGGAAAAATATTTATATATCATTATTCAACACTCGATGGAGACATTTTATGATAAGGATCATTATTCATGAATTAGAATTATTGATCTATATATATGGAATTATTTTGAATTGTAGTAATGGGTGGGACTTGATCTTATATATCCCCTTAATGCATCAGTATTCTTCCGTGGAAAATAATTAATCTAGCATTAAATCGGTTACTACCTATTATTTAAACTATGTTGTGAATTGTCTTGAATGTATCATGATTACTGAGATCATGTAATCCAATCAGTAATAATTTACTTCATTAAGTATTTATTTATCATTATCTATGATATTTTCACAATGATATTATATATGAATTCATTTCATTATCATTTTATTATTTAAATGAAATCGTTGTATATTTATTTATATTTTTATATAAATTATTCCCTATCCGATTATGATAGTCTAGTTAGTGAATTAATTTCATGTATATTTAGTTATTTAAATTTCTATATTTATTATTATACATGAGATTTTATCATTGATATTATCACTAGATGCACTTCCTTATTAATTTATTTATTACATAGAATGTGTGCTCAGTTATTTACACTACCATATTGATTATTCTTATTGATTCATGATTGATTTCACTGTACTTAACCTATAATGAGATATTGAAGTCACCCTTATTTTTTTCCTTTCCCAAAGATTCTATGATGTGTATTATAATTGATGTGCATGAATACTCTAGAGGGAATAATTTTATTCTCAAAAAAAATTATGGTTTAATTTTTGGTTTCAAATTTAATTAATGAATCATGTAAGTATCTAGTATAATAAGACATCAAAACTATTTTTTATATCAAAATGAAATTTCTTGTATCTTCTACCAATGTAATAAAGAAGATGTCACATTTGGGATACTAGGGTATGGGTCATTACAATTGACACAAGATGATGTTTACTCGAAACCATTGGAACTACATTTATGAAAACATTAACTAGGGATCATAACCATATAAATGAATTTTATGATAAGTATATAAGAATATCCTAAAGTTTTTGTTTGTTATATGTTATATTGTATTCCTAGAAATACATCCATATTTGTATTCTACTAGTGGGTTTGGTACTAGGAAATATTTACCGGGGGGAAATAAATCCAAAAATTCACATTGGGAATTGACTCAATTTTCACCTACTGTATGACAATAGGTGTTATTATGCACCATGTTTGACACTACCATGGCATATGATTTGGATAATTCACATTTTCATTACAAAACATTGTGAATAATTTTAGTAGATGAAGAAAATTAATAACAAATTTTTAACCTATGGTGTCCTAAATAAAAAGTAATGGGTCTTAAATGAATGGGAAAATGTTTTATGTGAGAAACATAAGTGCATAACCTAATTCATATCTGAGTAATGATCAATAGTATGATGGAAGGAAACAAATCTCATCATAGGGATCATTTTATAGTTTATTGTATTAAAAGTAGATATGTGGGGAACTAACCAAGTCAATTACATTATCTAATGGTTAACATATAGAATAAGTAAGGACCTATGTTGAAATGAAATTTGTGTTGTATTTATGTACTGATAATCAATAATTATATTCTAGAGGTATTTTACCAGGGTTATTTTATCTAAAAGAATCCAGAAACATATATGGATTGTGTTAAATATTATAAGAATATGTGTATTCATTAACTTAACATTTATGGGTACCATCATGATTACATGATTTTAATATTTATTATATGTTAAAAGTCTTAAACACCCCTATATATGTTTTATGTGAAGGGAGTCTACCAAGATTAATGATATTTTAGAGAAATTTAGGGAAATTATATGTTTTAGTAGAAATATTATTTTAGTAATAACTACTTCATATTTTATTTACATAATTTTAAATGTATTTATAAATATTAAGGGTAATATGATCCTTAATAAAATTGTAATAATAGTAAAATAATATTTTTATAATTTATAATGAAAAATAAGATGTATTGAAAACAATAGTAAAAATATTATTTAATGTATAATTTTATTTCAAGGATGTACATTATATTTTTTGGGAATGTTATAGGAATTATATTAATATATTTTAGGAAAATGAAAAATTGCATGATGGGTAACAACTCATCGTATTCAAAAAGGCCACAAGGCTTGAACCCATCAATAGAGGAAGATATGCGTTTAGAGCCTACCACTAGCCTACATTATGTCCTAATTACTATGTCATTATTTTTATTTAAATTATTTTAAAAATAAATATTAATGATGAACGATCGATGTTACTTTTTAGGTTTGAAGATTAATTTATTATATTGGATAACTTGTATAACATATACTGGTTTGAAAAAAAAGTTAAAGATATATGAAATAACTTTTCACTCTTTTATTGATTGTAAGATTACTTAAAATTTAATTTTCGTGCTTTGGGGAAAAAAATTAATTTTTGGATATTTGGTTTTGATGTAAGTGAAGGAAATTAATAAAATCACAACAAAAGGATGAAATTAGGCTTATGGAGTATAAATATATCATGTATATATATTTCCTTATATTATTACATAGTAAAATAATACCTCATGTTTAGGGAAAATATTATGAAAATAAAATTATACTATTACATTCATATCAGATGAATTAGATAGTATTTTAAATCCTTACATATTTGTGGTTTGGAGGCCCTTTACTTTCCTATGATCATTCACTTTCTTGTGATCAATGACCTCAATCAGTATTTGTAATTATTTATAATTTTCTTCAATGTCCATATCTTCACATTCAACCAATATTATCCTACTTAGAAACTTAGTTATTTGTTATTCTATAAGAACTTAAAACTTCATATACAATATTATTAAGAAGATAATTTATTAATAATTTTAAAATGTGAGTTTTTTAACAATGGTATTTCTAAATATTAATCCCTTGTTTTCCAAGATCAAGTTTAACTTTATAGGGCACAATTAATTTAAAGTGGGGAGAATAAAACACCCTATAATTTTAAAAGAATGAAATTATATTAAATATAATATATAAAATTAAAAATCTAGATTAAATAACCCATTTAATATATTTATTTAAATTTATCCTCTTTAATAGATTTCATAACACAGAATACTGAATTTATCTTGTGTTACACACAATACCAAATTTAAAAAACACAACATATTATAAAAATATTATTATTTTATATGATAATTATACTTTTTCCTTAAATTAGTGGGTACGAATAGTAATAAATATGTCATGAAAATTATGGTTATCTGTTTTTTTATTAATAAAGTAAGAATCATTTAAAATAAATATAAATGTTTTCTGAAAAAATATATTTTTCTAAAAAGTGGATTAGTAATGTTTTTCACACATAAAGTAAAATTATTCTTTAAAATTTTTAGAAAATTTATTTGGAAAAAACTAATATTAATTTTTGAAATCATAGTATAAATATTATCTTTGGATGATTTTTCGGGATTTTTTGAAAAGTTTAATTTTTTATTGAATAGTAAAAATACTAAATTTCAATTGAAAATTGCTTTATCATTTAAATAATTTATAATGATAAATTATATTTTGAATTGGTTATAAAGTAATATTAGTTCAATTTTATATTAATTTACAACATTTAAGTCATTCTAGTAATTTTTATATTTAATTTTTATATAATAACTTTGTAAACATTGGAACATTTTCTCTTAAAAGGTATTCTTTTTTGTTGCCTCTTTAGGATTATGTTTAACATAAATTTTACCAATTATGTGAATTTAAATTGCAAAATTTATTATATATATCTAATAAAAATAATTTATATTTTCTAATAAGTTCAAAATATTTTTTCTACCAAAATGTATAGTGAAAAACAGAAATAATTTATCACTATAGTAATGGTAAAATTAGATTTACTAAAGGGATTACGCTAAGAAAATAATTATTAAAAATGACCTAAAAAATATTCCAAGACCCATTTTATGGAAAAATTTAGATATTATACTAACTAGGTTCTATAATGGTCCATTTTTATGTCTTTTTTAATTATAAAAATATGGGTGTGATCGAATCGTTTCAAAAAATTACAAGTGGGCCACTCACCCCACTTATAAAAGGCCACCCCTCTCATATATTCTTTAAAATTTCACACTATTTTAATTTTACCAATACCAACATAAAAAAATTTATATTACGATATATTATCCTATAATCCTTATTTTTTTGAGTAAATGAAATCTTGAATGGCATATGTGGAAACCTAAGGGGGATACCCTAAGAAGAGGTAATGTTCTTCAATGAGTATTTTTATTTTTCTTCCTACAAAAAATTAAATACTTATTAAAACATGATGATATAGTAACATCAATATATTCTATGTAATGAAATGTTTCTATGTTATGAAAATTACCTACAACCACCTCCACATTCATCAAATGGGTTAGAAAATATTTATTCCTATGTACGGCGGACTACCTCCTCGTGAAGAGATGTTATTCATTTTTTCATTAAAACCTATCATGATTAGTTATGATGATGGATATAATGTTAATATATGATATTTATAATCTATTTATAACGATATATTCACTATATAATATATATAACATTTTTAAATTTTTTTCTAAAGGGGATACGATAACCTCGCTAATTAGAACAGAGGACTACCGCCACCCGAAGAAATGTGATTCATCTTTCACTAACACTTTAAAAAGAAGGTGATAAGGATAATGTTAATAAATATTTTTTTATATAAATTAAATAATTTTAATTTTAATGTTATATTTATAATTCTTAAAACATAACGTAAGATTTTCTTTTTTTCCCTGAAAAATGATAACATCACTCTTGTACGTGGGGAATACTTCCTTCATGAAGCGATGTGACACTCTTTTCATCATCACACCACATGACCGATATATATATAAATATGTTTAAAGAAATAATATTTTTTATGTGATACAGTAATTATTCTATAATAATAAAATATTCCTCAAATACTTTTAATAATGATCACAGAATAAGGAAAATGTTACTCATGTGTTTGTATGGCTATCGTCCCCATGATTTTAACATAGTCCATTTGTCATAACCATCAATAATGATTAGTTTTAAAAGTATAATTGATGTAAAAGCATTATAATTATTTTATGATTAATATTATTGATATTATATAACTCTATAATATGTGCAATAACTAGATATTTGATGATGAAAGCTGCATGACAAAACAAAGCAATTAATGCATAAAATAATGAAAATAATGATAAATTATTAATGAATAGTTGATAATATAATTTAAAAGGAAAATATATGTTATTATAAATATTAATATGGTTCTATTATATGTTAATAACATGTTTAAACCCAATATAAAGGATTTCATTTCACATTTAATAAAAATGAATCATGAGGTTAGGGATTTCATCTCAATTTCATTTTATTTTGGCATATTGTAATGTTATGAAACTAATTTATTTTCAATGGTGTATATACTACCCCTTTGACACTTTATATCTTGGTTCATTAATAATACATGGTATTTTATGTTTTAATTTTAATTATTTCATCCAATTGTTTTAAAATGAAAATTACCAAGTGGTAATGAATTTCATGATTTAGTTTCATTTAATTGGGTTATATTACTTATTCATTGTCAATGATATAAGAATATTATGTGTAAAATGAATTTTTATTATCTTATATTGTATTTTAATTTTTTTACATGGATTTATAGTTCATACACATTATTTATTCATCGATTAATTCTTATTTCAACATTATGAACATTGTAAGGGTTTATTTCACAATCTCATTGAAATAAATATTGTTTATTCTTTAATTTTAGTTGAAGGAAATTATTTTATCATTTTATAATAAACCCATTTTAATTTCAAATACATTTTTTATTAATGATATTTTCAAGTAATAGTATCATTTTCCCACTCATTTGTACTTAAAATTTTTCAGAAAATATTTTTAGGAATATATAACTTTATTTATTTCTTAGATCAAAAATATGTTTTATTCCATGGAAATGTTTGTTATAAATGTTTGGAAAAAAGTTTTAATCTTTTTAAAAATTATTTATTAACAAAATACCCATTTTGTTAAAAATTGTTTCTGATGAATATTATTTCCATTTTCTGAATGAGGCACTTTTCTATCATTTTTACATAATAAAAGGAATGTTCTATTTAACTTGTTTGACATGTACGAAATTACCCAACAACAAGACCATCATTTCATTAATGATTCCTTTTCAATTTTAAAAGTCCATTTTTTAAAAAAATTGTTTTCCTAATATGTTTTAAAATATTCTTTTTAATTTACATTAAAAAATAATAATTTTCAAAAAAAATCACATTTTAAAAAGTAATTTTAAAAATGAAAATAGTATTTTTCTCAAGAATATTGTAAATATATTTTTACAGTATTCCTATTAATCAAAAAACATATTCATACTATATTGGGTATCTATTGTATTGATACTAGTCTTATTCTATTCTATGGATGTTTTATGATCTTATTATCCAAAGAAATTATTGAAATTAACTTTCTTGAATAATATTTGTAGTCATTAACATTCCCTTGAAATATTCACATTTCTATGATCACTGGACATTATATTTCTATGAAATATACATATTATTTATCCTTGATATTTTAAATTCTTAAACTATATATCATTTGTACATAGGGTGATCTATTTTGAATGCTATTTTTTTATCTGCTGAAATATTCATATATCTATATTCTTTAATTAATAGGGATATTTTTTGATAAGGCACATTGTTCATGAATTGAATTTATTATTTTATTTATGTGTAATGATTTGGACAAGAAGTTATGTGTGGGACCTGGTATTTTATATCCCCACGATGCATCGACAGTCTCATTATGAAAATAATAATTTAATATTAAAGGAATTTCCTCATATAGTTTAAATTGTATTAGGAAAGGTCCAAACAATAGAGGTATCATGTTGCATGAGATAATTTGATCAAATAATTAATCAACTCCTTCATTATGGATTAATTTATTATTGTCTATTATATATTCACAATGATATTATCTCTGGAATAATTTCATTCTTGGTTTATTATATAAATGACATGTGTGTTGCATTATTTACCCTTCTATAGTGATTATCCCTTATCTAGTTATAGTATTCATGTAATTGATTAAATGTCATGTGTTTTCTATTATTTATATTTACATATTGATTATTATCAATTATATATTCACAATGATATTATATTTGGATTCAATTCCTTCTCAAATTATCAATTACATGGAATGTCTGTTTAATTATTTATCTTTCCATATTGATTATTATTATTGATTAATTATATATATAGTTGTCCTTAACACCTAATATGTTTTTTTATCTCACCATTGTTTTGTTTTTTTTATTAGGAATCCATGAACTGTACTATTTTTTATATGCAAGGATATTCTATAGGTAATAATATTATTCTTGAAAAAAAATAATGTTGTAATTTTTTTCTTCAAATGTATTGTAAATGTCCATTATGTATCATATTTTCCAAGACTACTAAACTAATTAGTCCTTTGGGATTAAATTATTTTTATATTATGATAATATAATAAATTATACATTGTCTTAGGGCTATTGGAGTCAGGGTCACTACTATCTATTTTATAAATGTTGTTATAGGTGACATATGGGATTTATTTACAATGTTTAATTATTGATCATGTGATGATAATTTTTATTTTTATTTTAAAGCATCTATATTTTTTTATCTTGGAAGAATGGGTAGAAAATAGATGGTCTACATTCATGTTACATTAGTACAATTTTCATGCAGTAGCTAGGGCCCTATAATAGTTTTTCCCTCCCAAAAGTATATTTTTCACTCGGTGACCCCAAAGGGTGCTAAGAGGCATCCTGTGGTTTCTCTTATAATGACCTTAGTATCGATTAAACCAAGTAAATTAGGTAATTTATTGTAAATTTTAGAGTAATTTTTTTCCCAGGATACAAAGTTCCCATTAATAGTTTTTATCAGATTATTTATTATTTAATTATATCCATAGTCCTGATTCATTGAATAACACAATTATTTGGTGTTTAAGGATGGTCGTCGAAGACCATAACCCTTCTCCATCTCCAAGAACCTTCACTGATGTGGTTTTTGGAAGATCCTCTACTAAAATTGATTCTAGCACATATGTTTCTGTGGTTCTCAACATTTCCATTTATCCTAAGCATTTCTGTCACCTTGGTCAGCCAACGATTTCATTCTCAGATAATGAGGTAAACATTCTTGCATCAGACCTACGATTTTTTCTTGTTGGAAATTTTTCTTTCCCCATAACTTCTTTGAAATTATTAAGACAAGCTCTAGATTCCATGGTATTTTTATGTTTTAATCTTGTTATATTAAACTTGTCGAACTTTGTTTTTCACCTTTCCTCTGAGGAGGATTGCTATTGACTCGGGGTAAGGCGATCTTGGTTTTTTGGGGGATGCTCTATGAGAGTGCTTAAATGGACACTGGATTTCGACCCCTCTGTTGAACCTCCCATTTTCTCAACATGGATAGGTGTCCCTGGACTCCCACTTCACATGTTTAAACAAAAATCCCTTTTCCCGATTTCCATACATATTGTAAATCCTATTAAACTTGATTCAGCAATGAGGAGTCTCTCTAGACCATCAGGCTCTAGGGTCTGTGTTGAAATAGATGTCTCTAAGGAATATCCGTCTCAAATTTGGATTCCAAATGGTGAATTTGGTTTCTACCAGGACATTTTCTATGGAAACCTTCCTGACTACTACTCTTTGTGCCTTATGATTGGGCATGAAACGAAAGAATGTGGATATAAAACCACATGATCTAAGGCCAAGACTGTTTCCTGGGATAAAAAAGGCCGGAAGGGTCCATGAGTTGATGGGGCCAATGTCTGTCATGCAGTTAATGTTGGCTATTCTGCTACTGGAGAGCTGATAAATGACTCGAAGAAAGAAATCATGGTTTTTTCTCTTCATTCTCAATATAATTTCCAAGCTCTTGATATGTAATCCTTTACTGATTCTTTAACTATGCCTCTGAGTGACACAACCATTCCTTCTCCCTTGGTTGAGGAGCAAAGGAATTGTCTCGTATCATAGGATTCAAGAGATAAGGAGCAAGGTGAACTTTCTGATTCTAGTGAATCCTTGCTTGAAATTGATGATCACTCTAATAAAATTGAGGAGGATTTCTTAAAATCAAGTTCTAGGGAAGGAAAAAAGACAATGGTGGATACTGATGGTTTCATCACCCCGAATTCTATAAAAACAAGGAAGCACAGAGATTATTCTCATATTGAAATAACAATAGTCACAAGATCTCTTGATGCCACTAAGAAGGAGTTTCCACCACTCCCAACTATAACTGATCAACTGAATGTTGACACTGAACTAGTTGAGGATGACTCTCAATCAGATGAGTATGACGATGAAAGAAAACAAAAACCTGTGTATAGAGATTCATACTTCATTGAGGAGGATGTGGGGGATGCAGTTGATGCCTAGATGGATGAACATGATGCAATCACATTTCAGAAATTCACGGATAGGCTCATCACTAATGAGGAATACCTTGACATTAGAAATCATATTTTCATTAGGATGGTAGATAAATATAAAATAAATCATGACTTTGACTTCATGCCCATTCCATGGGAGTGAGATTATTTCTGCTTTATTATTCTTGTCACCGGTTTCAGTTTTGATCTTAATTTTATGTCTTTTTGAGATGATTTAGTCCCTTTAGTTTCTCTAAATGTTTTTGACTCTACTTTGAATCCAACAAAACAGATCTGGACCAGTTCATTTGAGTTGTTCTGTTTTTGTTTGTCACTGGACTTCACTATTTAGTAATCATGGAGAGTTCATCTGTGCAAGCATTTGTTACAACACATTGATCAATGAGAGGGCTTGGCATGGTCGACCAGATCCAATATAGACTTTCCTGATTGCATTTTCCACTATGCATGACCTCTGAGGCTGGGATAATCCAGCTGTTTATCTTTTGGTGTTTCTGCTGTATGAATTATGGAAGGTGATGTTTCAATGTCTTGCACTGCATGACCTCCTTTTATTGCAATACAGGAGGGAGAAGATTCAATGCTAGAATCTTGTACAACATGATTAATGATATTAATATTTTCATGACTTGTTATATACTCCCTTTACATATTTTATATGAAATGTGCATAATGTGTGTGAAATATTAATGTTTTAATACTAAGAATAATTCTTGAACATTTTTAGAAGTATTCCAATGGAGTCAGTTTATTATTTTATTTATAACTCTCACCCTAATGATCCAAATTGTGTGGATCTTATTTTGTTGGATTCCTAATTCAATATATAACATTTCATTAGAAGGGATCATGGGACAATTAATCCATTTTAAGGATCACATTTACCACACAAAAGGACCTAAAGAATCTGTGAAGAAACTGGACCAGCCATGATGATTGAGATACTGGTCCAACTACCGAAGCCCAAATTTTATAAAACTCAACCATGTGTTTGTGCATATCCAAAAAAATCATTGGTAAAACTTTCAGGGCCCAAATCTAAGATCAAGGGTCCTAAATGACGCTTTTTAATTCCATCCCACCATAATGGCCTAGAAATAAAATTAGTATAGTATTCATGAAATATCGCATTATGTAAGCATTCAATCGAGCTGAGATTTTTTCTTGTAAAATATAAGATATAGATGGCCGACTTTGTTTGAATAATCATTCGGCTTTGAAGGAATATTCCTATTCAAAAACCCTTTCACATTTTGGACTTCAAAAATACTAGATTGAAATGGACAGATTAAACTTGTTTAATCAGCTGGCCATAACATTGGCTAAATAGGTACAAATTCTTTCATATTTTGAGAGTAGTCAGAAAACTTTATTCTATACAACTTTGAAGAAGGATATTTTGCGATATTTGTCTATAGGAATAGCCAATATGGTTATGGAAGTGGAGGGAAATATTGGGAATGCAAACAGTCCACTCTTTGGGCTATAAATACTCCCCCCTTCTCTCCTTGAGAGGGGTTGACATTTCAGAAGAGAGGAGAACATATTGGCATGAAAAAAGCCTTGAAAAAGGCTTGGGAGGACCTGTCATACTCATTTTTTTTACTTGAGATACCTTTCCACCTATCGTTGTTTTCACATACTTTCGTGTTCTTCGTTTTTTGTAATCTTGTAAGTCTCTTTATTTGTAATTCTGTTTTAATGAAAATTTCATCTTCAATATCTCTTATTCGCATCCACCTTCTGTAGTTTAATATTAATGTTCCTAAAATATTTTAAATTCAGTTGAATCCCATTCCCTTTTTTGCTACCACATTCAATTGAAAATCCTTTTTTAATTATCATCATTGTTCGTGTGTGTGTGTTCGACGTACCACTATTTTCTAATCCCTTTCTTTTTCTTCTATTCTTAATTTATCATCATAATTATTATAACCAGCCTATTAAACACCCAAATGGATTAGTAAATATCTCATTGGGGTGAATCAAAATTTAGGGATGTTAAGTGATTGAGTGTATTTTCTTGATGATTATTCGTTAATTTAACATTGTGTATGTGGGACATAATATGTCATGGATTAATAATATCTTTAGTTTCGCATGTGGTTTTCATGGATTATTGGGAACCATAAATATAGTACCATAAACAAGTACTGATTGAGATTAGAATCTTTGTTAAGTTAAGTCTTGGATTAAAGCTTTAACACTTAGGAATTCTAATCGAAGTCAACTTGTGAAGTGGGTGTTAATTTAAATTCAATATAAAGAAAAGCTCAAGGATATCACAAGCTTAACTCCCTAACAATGAAATCACCCTAATCATTAACAATTTGTTAAATCAATTATAGCCAATCAATCATTTCAATTAATCTCTGCAGAAAAAACTACCCAAATCAAAATACCATCAACTAAAAACAAATGACTATTACAAAATATCATCATCGTGGATTCGACCCGAGTGATACTATACACATTAGCAGAGCACTGGAACTTTGACCAGTCGATAGGAGACAATCAGCCATGCATTTCAAATGGTGCCATTGCTGGGGATGGTGCTTTAAATAGTAATTAGTTTCTAGTTATTGTAATAAAAAACCAAAAAAATGTTTAAAAAAATTGAAAACACACACAATGAAAAACTCGTCTTCTCATAAAAATCATAAACAAAAAACAAACAAAAAAAATCCCATATTTATCTTTCATTAAAAATGTCTCTTAATTCCCTATAGCCACCAAGAAAATACCTCGGATTTGTTTGACCCTAAAATTGAGCGAACACTTCGCCAGCTTAGGAGGAACATATGATATAATCAAATAATTCAAGAACCAGTCCTTGTCCAACCAGTTGATTTAGAAATGGCCAATCCAAGGGAAAAAATCCTTAAAGAACTTGCTTCCCATGATATGAATTACCAACCTCTTGGTATTCAGTATACAAACATAAAATCTGACTTCAAACTCAAATCTGGTTTGAATAATCTTCTCCCTCATTTCCACAGGCTAGCCAGTGAGGATCTAAATCTCCGCCTTAAAGAGTTTCAAGTAGTGTGCTCTACCATGAAGCCTCAAGGGGTTTCAGAGGAACAAATCAAACTTCGAGCATTCCTTTTCTCCCAAGATGACACTGTTATGCCAAGTCTCTACTAACTTCCTCCAAATTCCACAACCACATGGAATGACATGAAACGACTCTTCTTAGAAAAATTATTTCCTGCTTCTCGTACTGCTTCTATCCGAAAGGAAATAAGTAGTATCCGTCAGTTCCCAAGTGAATCACTCCATGAATACTAGGAGAGGTTCAAAAAGCTTGTTTCAACCTATCCACACCATTAAATCCTTGAACAACTCTTGATCTAATACTTTTATAAGGGCTTATTGGCTATAGAGATAACTCTCATAGATGTCGCAAGTGGTTGTCCTCTTGTTGATAATACTCCTACAGCAGCAAGAGATATCATAAGGAACATGGATGCAAACACACAACAATTCCATACTCGAGCACATTCTCAAGTCAAACAAGCCCAAGATAATCAATCAATTGAGCCGAACAGGACGACTAAGTGGATGAGTGAACTTAAAGGTCTTGTGCGACAACTAGTTGTGGCTACCAAATCCCCAACTTCATCTTCTCTATAATCAATGTTTCTTGGACCTGTCAAGAACTGTGGAATCTGAAACTCTCCATATCATCCAACTGACACAAGTCCACAACTTCAAGAGGATAAATCCCATTCATCTGGACCAATGGATCTAAATGCAGCATATGCTCAGTGGAACACAAACCCTCAAAAATCAGGTCAGTTCGTTAGAAACGTCCACCAACCTCACTATGAGCACTTCTCTTCGTCCTATAACCAAGTCCTGAGGGATAGTAATCCCATATTTTATCCCCCTCAATTCCCTCCTAAAAAGCCAAACCAGTTTCAATACGGTCAAGGGGTTGGTAACTTCTAACAACCTTATCCTTTTATTCCACAACCTCAAAGGAACAATCCTCCTCCTAGATTCCACTATCCCAGTGATCCTTCCCAATTCCCAAACCAATAAAATCACTTTTCCAAGATCCAATATCAAGGAAATACCAATCCGGGACAAGCCTCTTCTTCTATGAAACCATGGGAATGTGTAGTGGAAGATCTACCCTCTTTCACCCGTTCTAGCCTCAAGAACGTTGAAACCCAAATTGGTCAACTAGTGTCCCACCTTAGTCAACAGAAACCATCTAATTCTTCCCAACTTCATGATCATCCATTACCCAACCCCAAGGGTAATGTAATTTCAATTACACTTAGATCGGGAAAGAAAATATCTATTCCTCAAGATAAGTCCTCCAAACCTCTATTTAATGTTGACCTAGAAAATGAAAAGAAAAAGAAAATTGAAAAGGAATCTGAATCCATTCCCTCACCTCCTTCTATTCCACTTAGGAATCTAATTCCTTTTCCATAAGTTGTTTCTAAGCCAAAGAATTCCTTTGAACCCAATCATGAAATGCTCGACACGTTTAGACATGTTGAATTCAACATTCCTCTCTTAGATGCCATAAAAAACTCCTAAGTATACCAATTTTCTCAAGGAATTGTGCTCCCAGAAGAGGCAACTTACGACCTTTGAAAATGTTTCCACCCAGCAGTCTATTTCCATAATGTGAAAGGATCGTGGGACCTTAACGGTTCCATGCCAAATTGGAATTTCCAATTTTGGTGATGCACTCATAGACCTAGGAGCCTCAATTAATGTCATGAACAAATCCATATTATCCAACCTTGGTCTAGGTCCCTTACACCCAACAGGTGTTGTTATTCAATTAGCCAATCAAAGAACATCTATTCCTGAGGGAATAATTGAATATTTCCTTGTCCGAGTCAATGATCTTATCTTCCCTGCTGATTTATATGTCCTTTACATGGAATGTGAGATGAAATCTTCTCGATCTACCCTAATTCTTGGAAGACCATTCCTCATGACTAGGAGAACCATGATTGATGTCCATTCAAGCATTGTATCCATGGAATTTGGTGACCAACTAGTCAAGTTCAACATTTTCCAACACTTGCGATACCCATATGAGGATAACTCTGCATTCTCAATCTATTATTCAAAGGATACTTCTGAGAGTAAATTTAAACCCATTCCATTATGTTCTTCATGTTCTAATGACAAAGGATATTGTCAAATCTGCACCATGATTTACCAAGTCATAAATGGCGAAGTTGATGTGGACCTATCATTCATAGACTCCATAAATCTAGAAGAACCTAAAAACTCTCTTGAATCCCACATCAACACTAATCTCTACTGCTCCGCCTTGGAAAGTATTAAGGAGAATGAATCTGAAGCCACTGAAGTCCCTTCCTCTATTCTCGAGTTGTCTAACCCACAAATAAAAGATGATACTGATCTGAAACTTCTTTCAGAACACCTAAAATATGCATTCCTTTTCCATAATCACTCATATCCTGTCATTATCTCTTCTTCACTTACCGAAACTAAGGAGTCCAAACTTGTTCAAGTGTTAGAGGAAAACAAAAAGGCCTTAGGGTGGACCCTAGATGACATACTAGGAATCAACCCTGTCATTGGCATGAATCACATCCATCTTGAGGAATCATCCAAACCAATTAAACAACCACAAATAACACTCAAACCACTCATACTTGAGGTAGTTAGGGAAGAGATCACTCAGCTTCTTCATGCTGGTATTATCTACCCAATTTCTGATAGTAAATGGGTTAGTCCAATTCAAGTTGTACCTAAGAAGGGTGGGATATCTATTTTCACAAAGGAACAACGAGAGGTAGTCACAACTCGAGTGAAAAAAATGGTTTGTGTGCATTGACTATAGGAAATTGAATGTCGAAACAAGAAAAGATCACTACCATCTCCTATTCCTTGATCAAATGCAAGAAAGATTTGCCAGAAAGTCACATTATTTCATTCTTGATGGATACAATGGCTACTTCCAAATCCCAATCGCACCTCAAGATCAAGAAAAGACTACTTTCACATTCCCTTTTTGAATATATGCATATAGGAGAATGCTTTTTGGTATTTTTAATGCTCCTGCAACATTCCAGAGGTGTATGATGAGTATCATTTCTGTATTCATTGAACACTGCATGGATGTCTTCATGGATAAATTTAACATTTATGGTGAGTCATTTGAATCGTTCATGAATTCACTCTCTCTAGTCATTCAAAAGTGTGTCAAGTGTAACCTTGTGTTAAATATTGAAAAATGTCACTTCGTGGTTGAAAATGGGATTGTTCTAGGGAACATAGCTTCAAAAGATGGTATTGAAGTCGATCCTGCCAAAATTGAAGTGATCCAATCACTTCCACCACCCACTTCTGCTCGAGACATCCGTTCATTTCTTATTCATGCTGGTTTCTATCAAAGATTTATCCATAACTTTAGTAAAATTTCCCTCCCACTTACTTGGTTACTCCAAAATGATGTCCCTTTCCATTTTGATGAGGTTTGAAAGAGAGCCTTCGTTGAACTCAAAACTTCTCTTACATCTGCCCCGATAATCCAACCCCCAGATTGGTCCTTAACCTTTGAGTTGATGTGTGATGCTTCTGATAGAGCTGTTGGGTCTGTTCATGGTCAAATAAGAGAAAAACGTCCTCATGTCATATATTATGCCTCAAAAACATTTGATGAAACTCAATCTCACTACACTGTCACTGAAAAAGAACTTTTTGCAGTTGTTTTTGCCTTAGATAAATTCTGGACCAATCTCTTAGGTGCCAAAATCATCATCTTCACAGACCATTCTGCTATAAATTTCTTACTGAAGAAAAGTGATTCCAAACCGAGGCTAATAAGATGGATCTTAATTCTCCAAGAGTTTGACCTTGAAATCAAAGATAGGCTAAGAAAAGAAACCCCTATGGCTGATCACTTGAGTAGAATTTCTAATTCTTCTCATTCTGAAATCATAGATTCTGAATTCACCACTAATCACCTTTCATCTCTCACTCCATAGTTACCATGGTATGCCCCAATTGTAAATTACTTGGTTTTTGACGTTTTTCCTTAAATTTTTTCAAAATAACAGAAAATGAAGTTGAAAAGTGATTCAAAATACTATTTTTGGGAAGAAAATAAACTTTTGAAAATTGGGGCAGACATTGTAATAATGATATGTGTCGATGAAAATGAAAATTCATCCATATTATAATTCATTCACTCAATGCTCGGTGGTGGCCACTTTGGACCAAAAATGACCTCCCGAAAGATTCTAGACACTGTATTATTTTGGAATTCCCTTTTCAAGGACTCACATGAGTTCTGTCAATCATTTCCCACTTTCCAAAAGTTTGGCACAATTTCGAAGAGAAATGAAACACCCCAAAAGCCTTTAATTTTCGGGTAGATCTTCGATGTGTGGGGCATCGATTTCATTGGACCATTTCCTCCTTCCAATGGATTCTCATACATCCTTCTTGCAGTTGATTATGTTTCTAGGTGGGTCGAGGCCATACCCACTAGAAAGGATGATTCACATACTATTAGTGAGTTTCTAAAGATAGACATCTTCCACATATTTGGCATGCCTCATGCCTTGATCAGTGACATAAGAACCCATTTTTGTAATAGAACCATGAAATCATTATTTAAAAAGAATGGGGTTGTGTATGAAACATCAATTTCATATCACCCCCAAACAAATGGAATGGCTGAACTTTCAAATAGAGAAGTGAACAGAGTTCTAGAGAGAATTGTAAAACCCACTAGAAAAAACTGTCCTGAAAGAATTGGTGAATCACTTTGGGCTAATCGAACTTCTTATAAAACACCAATTTAGATGTCTCATTTTAGGCTAGTTTTTAGTAAAAAATGTTATCTACCAGATGAAATCCAACATAAGTCTTTTTGGGCTGTAAAAACTAGTAATTTTGATTATGAAAAATCTGTTGAAGAAAGACTGTTGCAATTCGCTGAACTGGAGGAGCTTCGACTTGATTCTTATGAGAATTCTAATCTCTACAATGAAAAATCCAAGTCACTCCATGATAAATACATCCTAATAAAATTATTTCATGAAGGTGATAAGGTAATGCTCTTCAATTCTCAATTTTGGCTTCAACCATGTAAGCTTAATTCTCGTTGGGAAGGTCCTTTTGATATTAATAATATTTACCCATTTTGTGCAGTTCAAGTCCAAGACCCCTCTTCCAAAAGGGCATTCACAGTTAATGGACATCGGTTGAAGCATCACCATTAGAGGACACAAAATCCTGGATCATCATCGACTTCCAATAGATCCCCAACTTCTCCAGTCTACCTACAGCTAGATGGAGATGGCGACCCTCCAAATCCAAACCAGGGGGCACCTCTTTCCCTTTAACTCTCTCTCTATCTCTTCCTCTGTCTACCTCTTTCATCTTATTCCTCTCTCTTTATTTTTTTACCACGTTCTATATCAAAACCTTTATTTTCTCTTTCTTTTTTGTGTGGGTGTATCTTTATAAAAATACAAAAACAAATACCTAAAAAACAAAAAAAATCAAAAAAAAATCACTTAAAAAATAAAAAAATTAAGAGTCCTACTTACTCACCATTATGTTTTGAAATTTTGTCCAACCATTTTGGGGAGTCAACAGACATGTTTTCTTGTCAAAAATTTTGTATTTTCATCATGACATTCGATAAGGAATTTTGTGTCAAAACCAACAAATTTTTAATGCTAAATTTTTTTTATTTGAAAAATGATTTTCCCCAACAGTGAGAACCAACATTAGGTTTCATGCCATGGCCACCTATAGACATCTTTTCAAAATGAGTGTTTTTCACATCTATTTGTGAATCATGAGTTTATGGAACTTTGAGCTGAATTTCATACTTAAGTGTGCATTAATATGATAGAGGCATTTTCTGAACCACATGAGAATCACAATAGCCAAATAGCCTCCCATTTTCCTTAAATTAATCCTCCTTTTAAAAGCTCCTTCGAGCCTATGAAAAACTTTTCTTTGATAGCCACATTACAATCCCAATACCTTTTCCCACCCAATATCAACATGGATTTTCATTGCATAATTTTTTGAAATTTAAGTGTGGGGGGGATGGATTTCATTGTTTGGGTACCCTATTATTTATTTTCAAAGAGTTATCATATTCTTGAGGGCAACCATAAATTTTAGTGTGGGTGATAGTTTGACATCTAGTGTGTTTTGGGGAATTTAATGTACTTCCATTTATGTAATTTTGCAAATTTTATTGACAAGTGTTCAAAAAATGATGAAAAAAAATCAAAAAAAATCGAAAAAATGGGTTGTGTCTTGGGTAGGTCAAAAATAACTCTTCCTAAACCTTTTATTTTATTATAACTATTAAAATTAGTGTAATGAGGAGATCAAAAATGGGTTGGGATATGAGTGTGAGATCTTTTTCAAGTTCAACATTCGAAAAAAGAATGAAAAAAAGGAAAATAAAAAAAGAACACTTGCATCATATTCTTATTGGGAGAAGTTTTGTGTTTTGTAAATACTTAATATTCTAAACCCCTTCAAATTTTCTTCCTCTATCATGTATTTCTTCACTCAATAATTCTCTTGTAAATACGTGTTTTCATTTCCTTCCATGTTTTATTTCAAAAAAAATGTGCATTTCTTTTTCTATGATGGTGTTTTACCCCTTTTTTCAATCTTTTGTATATCATATTCCTACCATCCCATAGCCATAGAAAAACCCCTAAAAAGTCATCTTGATTTTTGAGCACTTTGGACAGGTATTGGAAGCTGATAGCTCTTTCAAACTCTATTATTTTCACTTTTTTTGGTGAAAGAGTGAACCTCCACAAATGGATTTTATTATCTTGAGAGGTGTGAGTTTTGAGTGTCCACATTTTCCATTTCAAAATTTGATCATGAAAAATGAATTAGTTTTGGAAAATTGTTTCTGTAACAACTTGTGGTGGAATTCAAAATGGATGGGTGAAATAGTGTAAACCTCTCTTGATTGAGGAAAATAATATTCTAATTTTTTTGGTGAGTGAAAATGATTTGTTCATGTTTTTATATCTATTACACATGAGGACATGCACAAAAATAAGTGTAGGGGAGTTGATGTTATTAATATTTTCATGACTTATTATATACTCCCTTTATTTATTTTATATGAAATGTGCATAATGTGTGTGAAATATTAATGTTTTAATACTAAGTATAATTTTTGAACATTTTTATAAGTAGTCTAATTGAGTCAGTTTACTATTTTATTTAGAAATCTCAACCTAATGATCCAAATTATGTGATTCTTGTTTTGTAGGATTTATAATCCAATATAAAACATTTAATTATAAGGGATCATGGTCCAATTAGGACATTTGAAGGATCACATTTACCACATAGGATGACATACAGAATATGTTAAGAAACTGGACCAGTCATGATGATTGAGTTACTGGTCAAAATCCCTAAGACCAAATTTTATGAAATTCCGCCATGTGTTCTTGATTATCCCAAATAATCATGGGTAAAAATTTCAGGGCCCATCTCTAAGAACAAGGTTCCCAAATGAAGATTTTAAGTCTATCCCACCATTCTGGAAGAGAAATAAAATTTGTATCGTATTCATGACATATCTCATGATGTAAGCATCCAATCGAGATGAGATTTTTCTGTTTGAAAGAGAAGATATAGGTGGCCGACATTTTTGAAAAATCATCTGGCTTTGAAGGATATTCCTACAAAAACCCTTTCACATTTTGGACTTCAAAAATATTGGATTGAAATGGATAGATTAATATATTTTAATCAGTCGGCCATAACTATGGATACATAGGTCCATGTTTTTCCAAATTTTGAGAGTAGTCAGAAAAATTTATTATATAAAACTTTGATAATAGAGATTTCTTGAGATTCTGCTGTCTGGACATCCCACATGGTGATACAACTGGAGAGACAGATTGGGAATGCAAACAGTCCACTACTTGGGATATAAATACTCTCCCCTTATCTCCTTGAGAGGGGTTGGCATTTAAGAAGAGAGGAGAACATATTGGCATGACCAAGGCCTTTCCAAAGTCTTGGGAGGACATGAAATACTCATGTTTTCACTTAAGAGACCTTTCCTCCTCTCTTTGTTTTCACTTACTTTCGTGTTCTTCATTTTTGTAATCTTGTAAATCTCTTTCTTTGTAATTCTATTGTAATGCAAATTTTTTATTTAAAATATCTTATTCCCATCCACCTTCTGTAGTTTAATATTAATGTTCTTAAAATAGATTAAATTTAGTTGAATCTGTTTCCCTTATTTTTCTTTCTCATTCAATCAAAAATCAATTTTTAATTATCATCATTGTTCGTGTGTGTGTTCGACGTACCACTCTTTTCTAATCCCTTTATTTTTCTTCTATTCTTAATTTATCGTCATAATCATTATAACCAGAATATTAAAAAACCAAATTTCTGATTAAATATCTCATTGGGTTGAGTCAAAATTTAGCGATGTTAAGTGATTGAGAGTATTTTCTCGATTAGTATTCGTTAATTTAATATTGTGTATGTTGGACATAATATGTCATGGATTAATGACATATTTTGTTTAGAATATGGTTTCCATGGATTATTTGAACCATTAATACACTACCATAAACAAGTAAGGATTGAGATTAGAATCCTAGTTATGTTAAGGATTGGATTAAAGCTTTAACACATAGGAATTCTAATAGAAATCAACTTGTGAGGTGGGTGTTAATTTAAATGCAATATAAATCAATTCTCAAGGATATCACAAGCTTAACTACCTAATAATGAACTCACCCCAATCTTTATCAATTTGATAAATAAATTATAGCCAATCAATAATTTCAATTATGCTATGTAAACAAACCCCCCTAATCAAAATACAATCAACTAAAAAATAATTATTAAAAAGTATCATCGATGAGGATTCGACCCGAGTGCTGCTATACACATTAGAAGAGAACCAAAACATTGACCGGTCGATAGGCGACAATCAGACATGCGTTTCAATGATCTCCTTATGGAAGGTGATGTTGCATTTCTGGTATCCTTCTTCTATGACCCCCATTTTCCCTACGCTAAAATCTTGCACTATATCATGTGATTATATTTGAAGGTGATGTTGCAATGTTGTTCGACACTCTCAACATATTTTTGGTCCAAATATTTACTAGTTTTCATTTCTAATTGGTTATCTCTGTGTTCTAAGGACTTTCTCAGGTTCCTTTCCAGCTTTCATTTTACAATCATGCCTATATAAGAGCATGAAGGACAAGTCTTATGTTGATAGAGAAGCAATCAGCATTAGCCTCTCTTCAGACAATGGATTGATGGAAGACCAATGGAAAATACAGTCATTGGAGATCATGGAAGAGTTGATATCAGGTTGTTTTGAACTTTTTTGGTTCTCAAGATTTTTCTGGTTTTCCTCAGTGTTTTCTAGTTTGTAACTCTCTCAATCCATACTGGTTTAAGTTTTTTACACATCATTTTTTTACATCCACTTTTGTTTTTAATAAATTCCTTTGGGGAATGAATTGGGTGACCAATTCAAGTAACCACATTTCTCAAAAAAAAATAATTGATGTTCGATGTGATCGAAGCTACATTATATGATAGTTTTTTGATCAGTGATGGAATGATACTCGATGGGTTCTTGGTGGATTTATGGATACCATGTTGGTTTGATCATCCATCTTGGGGAGCATCTCGAGGTAGCTCATGACTCTATATGTGACCCGATAGAGCATGATGCATGGCCATTCATGGATCAAGTCATGATTATTGTTTCTTATTTATAATTTTTAATGAGACCATAAAACCTATGTAACTCATGGTTAGAAAAAACCGGAAATCATATATTTGAAAATCCAAAAAATATATTTTAAGTCATTTCTAGAATCATCATTCCATTGTTTTAAAAGTATTTGATTAATAGGTTTTCGGATTTACCATAGTTTGTTTAATGATGGGAAATTTGTTTCAAATGTTTTTTGGTAATGTATTTTTTTTATGCTAAAGTGTATTTTGAAAACATATTTTCATTAGTTATATTTAAAATAATAATTAATGAAATGAATTTAGAAAGTAAATTTCAAAACCATTTGGTGAAATCCTACTGGGTGTGTTTGTCTCACACCCTATATATATGATTGGGGTGTATACACCCCTCCAGTTTTATTTTTGGTTCCCATGTTATATTATTTTCTCTTTTTTCATCTATTTCTCTTCTCTTATTTGCTACCTATTTTCCATTGTATATGTATGTTTTTAGCATATGTTTTATTATCATTAGGATGTCCAATTTAAATTTTTGTTTTTATTGTGGGGAAATTTTATTTATTCCATTATAAATATATTGGTTCCATTAATTTTTTAGAATGGATGTCAAATTTACATATGGGTCATGTTGGATTTCTAAAAAGAATTCATGCGGTGTTTATATATATTTTAAAGGGCCAAATCACTCCCTAGGATTCATTCTGGATACCCTGTAACTAGTTCCAAACTAATGTGGATCCTGAATTCGATTTATGCCTAGTGGAAAGATATTTGGGTTAACATGTTGGAATTTTCCAGACCAATTCATAGAATATATGAAAATATTTTCCTATATCACATTACAAGAAACAAATTGGGAAACTGTATCCAAAACTATTTTTTACATACTCTAAATTTATATTAGATAATTCGTGATTAATATATCAATGATTTATATAAACAAATTATAACATGAACCATCCTCACTCAAACTGTCATCATGGATTTCCCCATATTCGTTTTTGTATTGAAAATAACTAAAATATCAAAGTTGATAATTTTATGTAAGAGTATCCTATAAAAACCCTTTAATTTTCTTTAAGTTTGTAGAGAATGTCAAATGATATCAATCAAACACACATATCTCTATACTGATTTCATACATATCTATCATTTACATCATTCAAGATCCCACAATAAATTTATCTATTATATTTAGTTTTATAATAATACATGAAGCATATTAAGGTGACACAATGAAACTTATATATTATCTATTTGGTGCATCCTATATTTATAGTTATTGATTTTAAAATAATTCATTTATAAATTATATATAAATGATAAATAATTTTTTTGTATTTTTAAAAAAGATAATAAAAAAAAATTAATACATATTTATTCTTAATGTAGATTTCTTTATTGAATACAACTATTTGTTTAATATATTAATTACCCCTTAATTGAATTTTATGAACAATAATTAATTATTAAAATGGTTTTTTAAAAAATTATTCAATGTATTCATGATTATTTTAACACATATGTTTTATTTGATGAAAATAATACTTTTATTGATATTTTATTTTCAATTTATCATTTAAATACTAATTTAGTTATTGAGCAATAACTTTTAAAATAATATTTTACATGTTTAGTAATTTTTTATTAATAATATATGAACATTGAAAGTTATTTAAAATAATTTAATGACATATAAAATCTAATGCGAATCATATAAAAAAATAAAATGATAAATAATATTTATTATCATAAATTAATATTTTAAAAAAAAATCAGATTTGATTAATAATTATGCTAATTTTTACGTGATCTTTTTCTTCACATATTAACTGTATATAAATTTTATTTTTAAAAAAATATAGCCTGTTTTATATTGAATTAATGATATAAATTAATTATTATATTTATTTGAAAATTTAATTTCTTATTTATATAGTAAAATATTAAAACATTATAGACATTAAGATGGGTAATTACGTCTTTAAAAAAATTATATTCATTAACTGAACAGTTTAACTAAGATATTTAATGTTTATAAAAAAATTCATCCTGAATTCATATTTAAATGATAAATTTCACTTATTTATAAAATAAATTTAATAAATTCGATAAAAGTTTTCAAATGTGTAAATAAATAAACATCACACATATAATAATTTAGGAATAACAACATATATAAATATATTCACTCATTAAAAAATAAAATTGTTACTATTCTACATAAAATATTTTTTCTAAGCCTTACATTATATTTTTTGAAGTTAAATATATATTATTTGTTATTTGAATTATAGAAAATAGAAATCATATATGGAATTATAAAATTAAGACTTTTTTTCCTCAAATAATAAAAAACATGGGTGAATAGTAGAATACTATATAGCCGTCATAGTTTATAATAGTGTAAAAAAATGAATTTTTCTTATTTATAGAAGTTAGATGAATAATTTAATATTTCATTTAGTATTAAATTATAATTCTCTTACTATTAAATGAAAATATTAATCACTATTTGAAGGAAAAATATTTTATTCTAATATTTTATTCTAAAATAAACCTTTCATCCTATTATAAATAGGACCTCGTTCGATTCCACATCACTTTACCCCAGAAGCCTGATAGTAAAAATACCCCAGTTTTTGAATTAGGTATAGATCCTTTTAAATTTGTTCTAACTCATTATTTTGGACATAATTCAGATGCCTAATGAGTTCACTGATATCTTAGGAGGGGGGTACAAGGCATTTTTAGAGCCGGGTTTGAGGTTTTGGAATAAATTGGATGGTCACCTGGTTTGTAAAAACCATACGGACTAGACCATATAGTTAATTCTGAATGTGGAGGACTGTATGGTGGGATTATGTAGGGAATACGGTTTTCCCTAACTATGATAGGGCCCATACAACCAAGTGAAAAGTGTATAAATGGTTACATTGGTGTTTCTCATGGATGGTGTATGGTTTCCCAGACTATTTAGCCTAACAAAAAAATACCTCCCTATAAGAAATGATTCATGGTTGGCACAAGGGTTATCCAACCATGCAGCTAATCCATGCAATATCTATTTTTGGGTGAATTTTTGAAATCACTCTTCATGAAAATATTAAACCAATTTCTACATCTCCCTTCCTCAATCAAGTGAATAGCACCTCACCATTATTCATCGTAGATCTACCAAGGCCTATTTTGAAGCCTTTAATCCAGACTAACCTTCTTGATTTTGATTTGATCACCATTTATCTCATTATATTTTATTTGGTAAGATATAAATTCCTTTTCATCCTTTTTTTGTTTTTCTTTTTATAAACAATTCTATTTAGATACAGGCACATATGCCCTATTTTAATGGATAATATATTTTCATCAGAACTCTTCCAATCTAAGCCAAACTGGAGGCCGATACTAGATGAGGAGAGTCATATGAGTATGTGGTAGGTGTTCTATAGATATTCCATCAAGATTCATCATTTTATATATTTTCATTTATGTACATTGATTTCATTGAGTGTTTCCTTTTTAATTAATTTTTTTTCTTATAGTCATTGGAACCATACAATAATACTCTCATTAAATATTATATCCATATTTTGAGGTTATTATCTCAAGGATAACCACACTATATAGGGTGTTTTTCATAATTATCCTTTTAGTGGTATGACATGCTCATCTGCTCCACCATTCGGGTATATGGATTGACCATGCTAATGGTAAAATCAATCTAATTAGATGTATTGTGGACTCTTAAATGAAAATTACCTTTATTTCTTCCAAATTTACCATTCGAAGGTAATTGATTCAATTTGATAAATCATTCTTAAATGGTAATGGATAGTATGTTGAATATATATTACATTTCCGAATTAAATGAAATTGAAGGATTTGGTGGCATGAATGTATCACACCCTTCCATGATTATGGATGGAAATAGAGTGACCCTAATGAACTAATTATGACTAATAATATTTAATAAATGGTTTTATATCATTGATATGGCTTGTCACTTGTATTAAAGGCAGGGAATATACCATCTTCTTGTAATCAAATGGAATGATTATTACTTTACAAGTTTTATTAAATGAATTGAATAAAAGGTGTATATTTTAAACGGACCATCACATTACTATGGGAGTGTTCATACTCGATCTCACCTTGAATTCCAGAGGGAATTCCATTAGCACTAAATGATGCTATTCCGATTAAGATATGCTGATTTCCAAGGTTGAGACCCACCTCTGAACCTGATCATTGTCTATCATTTTATGCTCTGTATGACATCATTGGATCCCTTTATTATTATTACCAGATTCCTTAGATAAACTCCAAGGTCAATCATGATTTCTATAGACAAGAGTCACTTTGGATACACACTTATCCCTAGTCACAAATTATCTCAGTTTACCTTGGATGTTTTCCTTGGACTCGGTTAGAGTTACATCATTGAAGAATGCCTTGGCTGATACACCTTGGATTACACTCTTAACCCTTATCCAGGCTTCAGTTACTAACTATGTTTTCCCAACCACTAAGGTCAAGGTTTCATTGGTTATTAACTTAGAACCTCATTATTATTAAGAACAATGTGGATTCCTTGTTACATATTGGATCCTTTATTATTACTATCATGTCAGTATGTCAGTTCTTTTTTACCTCATGTTACATTATAAATAAACTGTATCCTAATAAATTAGTAAATGAATTGGTTAAGTGTTCAATCACTAGTTGAGGCTGAAGCATGTACTTGGGTATTTTCCTTATTATATTTTTTTAATTTTATATAATCATGCTTACACACTGTTTTTGTATATATTACATGGATGGGATGTTATATAAATCATTGGGGTCACATATTGAGACATTTCTCACACACTATCTAAGATACCATTGGCACCGAGACAGATTACATGTATATATGTGTTCCAAAATCGAAGCATTCTAATTCAGATAATTGATTTATTTCTTACATTAGGATGGATATGAGAAGAAGATGATCGAGATGGATCTTGGGATGATTAGAAGTTTTTTTATTCCTTTTTTATACTTTTTTATAGAATTTATTTTCGATTTATTTTTATCCATGTTTTCCATGTTTATAGATACATGAAATATATCATCATCAGATTTTCATTATTATTTGTAGTTCCTTTTGGTTGAGGTTCATGTCTTCTTCTTATTTTCTATCTAATTTCTATACCAGTTTCTCTATTTACCTATTATATTTATCGGATGTTCTACAATATAGTAATGAGGTCATATACTCCCCATAGACACACCCATATCCCTCACTTCTAGTTAAAATCATTTGGTATTTGTGGAGATGTGCTTGAGGACATGTGGCCAACCAGGCTCGGGGCATATTTGACTAGAACTCAGGTGTGGTACATCACAAAGTGTTTTCAAAGGCATTATTTTATTTCTTCACTATTTTGAGACAATATATTAGAGGCTACGAATGCTTTGTAACATGGTTATAATCCATGTTTGCGTGTAGCTAACCCATGTCTGGGTTAAATTTTGAGTTTCCTAAATAATGATTGTCTTTTTCTTTTTCCTCTTACGAATCATATAATTTTAATTTTGGGTGTTTCACTTGTTTTTATGGTTATTATTATTATGATTATTGAGAATTTCATTCCATCATTGGATTGATAATATAAGGTCATGGAGAATTATTATATGAATCATCACGGACACCTTGAATTTACATGCCATGCAATATTGGAGAAATTCACTTATTTAAATTTCTCATGATTATTGTTATAGTGGAATGGGACTTATATATATATATATATATATTCATTTTCTACACTTTACTATGATTTAGTGATTTGTAGTTTCAATTCCTGAAGTGTGTAGACCCTTGTGGGTTGGAATGGGTAATGTTCTGAGTTGTGCCATTAAAATTAAAGTAAAGGGGTGTTGATTACCGTGAGAATTTGTATGAGACATGATTCATTGGGAATATTGATCTATTTTAAATGTAACATGATATATGAAATATGTAAATATAAAATGTAAAAGAGAATCTTGATTTATAAAATGAAATGGTCTCTAGAAAATGATGAGGCAACGTGTTATTGACCCTTCATCTACTGGAACCCCTGAAATTTAAACCTAAGCAATTACCAATATCTTTCCTTCCAATAATGTAGTTGGGGTAGTATATAATGGGTAGTGGGACTTTTCATTATGTTTAGATTCACCTAGTATTTATATCTATCTTCTTATAGCTATTCTGAGTCATGTTCTTGGAATGTGTAAACCAATACAACTATGATGTACATATATCGTGGGCTAAGAGGATGTTGATGAGAATTCTCTAGACATGGTAGTTCATAAGCTTCCAGTTTAATATCTAAGTGTACCACTTGATGCATTGCATTTTGTACTTGAACTGGGAATTTATTCTTAACTTTGTGATAGTTTCCAATGTCTGATGCAGTCAATGCCTCATGCCCCATGACCTACACCTACGATGGATGATCTAACCCGTGAGTTCCAGTAACAGAATCCCCTTACCTTCTCAGGGTATTTGGTCCACAAGCTTCTATGTTTTGTTTGGAGGATACCTTTTCTATCATTAATCATCTTGAGATGTATCTTGAATAGATGGTCAATCATACTATGTACATGCTACAATATTTGTCCCAGAGTTAGTGGGATGTAATTACCCAAGTTATTCTCTATCAGGGTATGGTATGGGATAATTTTCAGATAGCTTTCTATGACTACTTCATTCCATCAAAACTGAGAGATGACTAAGGTACATATTTAATGCATCACAAGAAGGGTGTTATTTTAGTGATGGAGTATTCAATTTGTTTCGCTGAGTTACAGTGCTTTGAACCACTTCTAGATGGTGGTGATCTTTTTCATTCAAGATTCATCAAGTATGGGATTCAGTATTCTATCAATACTCAGGTGAATGTATTTTTCTAACCTAGTTTCTCTATGATATTCAACCAGGATTTTATCACTGAGTGCAACTTGGGGGAAGATGATAGTACCGAGCTTATAGAATCAGTGCTGAGGTAGGCCAGTTGTTATTTTGGTAGCATAAAGTGATCCCTAAAGGATTTTCATTAGTGTAGTGGAATAGAAGGTACCTATAATGCTTACTTTATGGTGTTTCATTAGTATGGATGATAGGGGAATATGAATCCTCAGTTCGATAAAGACCCTATGCAGTGACGGTCTTGTGTACATATGTGGAATCTTCAAAGATTATGTGGAAACATTACATAAAACTCTATTGGAAGAGAATATATACCAGCGCCACGTTTATGGGTAGGTAATTTTCACCATCTCAGGCAGGGAGTTGGAGTTCCACTGGTAGGACTGGATGAGGTGGAGTTCATGGTCGTAGTATCCAAACATTAGATTTTTATCAAAGACATCAATGTGGTCATGATTGTAACAAACCAAGGTTTAAAAAATTAATAAATCAAACGAATGAAACTTTTTTTAGGTAGATATTTATTAATAGCCTTTAAACATAATTTTTCAGCTTCTAGGTTTTGAATTTCGAAAACAGTCATCTACAATTGTGTTTAGTATGTTATTTTGAGTCTAATAGAACAAACTTCTTTTTCTGGATAATAGTAACATAACATCACAAATATTAATATGAATTTTAATATGACCCTAATTAATAGTAAATTCTATTATTATTTTATTTTATTAAGGCTTTAAGATAATAACATATTGGTTAATTTTTCAATGTGATATAAAAACAGTTATAGTTTTAAAATTGTTAATATTTTAAATATGTTTTATTTAATTTAAAAATTAAATTAATAATATTGATAAAATTATTTTCAAAATATGGATTTCATTTTTAAATTTTACAAATCAAAAAATGGTTAGGGTGAATTTTTGGGATTTTTCTGAAGTAGTTGATTTTTGGTGAATAGAAAAAATATAGTATTGAGTTTCGGTGTGTTAAGGACATAATTTATGATGTAATAATGGTGTAATAAATCTTGTAGACTTGTGTACAATAAAATAATATATGTGGTGTACTAAGTGGCAAGTACCATGGGAAAGCCCATGGTTTCACAAATACCACTAGTGAGGTCTCCCTTGGAAATTATTAAAATATTCTCTCACTTTTGCTATGAAAACCAACCCATCCCTTCATTAAATTCATTAAAAATTCCTCGTCAACAAATATCTATCCTTATTACCTCTCTATTAATCCTATAAATATTTTATCAAGACCCCAAGGTCCCAACCTTCATGTTCAAAGAGTTACTCTACAAGTTAATAGAATTCTCAACATCTTTCTTTTTTCTATTCAAGTTATCTTTTATGTTGTATAGACTTAAAGAATACATTAAATGTTATTATTTTCATCTTATTATTTATATATTCTGTTTTATGATTCATTTTTGGAGGGGTGACCCTTTTCACTTCTCTTTTTAATGTTTTCTAAAATCATGTTGCACAGCTGTTATGCTAGAGAATTTTCATCTCAAAATCTCTCTCTTTTTTTAAAGAACTCTTATTAGGTTATTAACTTTTAATTTATATTTTATTATGTTGGGATATGTCATTCCATATTTCCCTTACTTTCCATATTGTGTATTAGTGATTAGATACCATATTTTCTCTTGTCAAAATATTTTATGAATTTTTTTGTGACGTTGTTAGGCTGCCGAATTTTCGTAAGGGATTTCTCAACTATTATTTTATTTCATGTTCCTTTATATTCTTCTTTTCTCATCTCCTGTTATCCAACAGGAATGAAATATCCATAAATACTTCATATTCTAGATGTTCTCATGTTCATGTAAAATTCAATATCATTATTTTTATCCTCTCTCACTTATTCAAAGAATAAAAACACTGTCCGTGATTTGTCAAATTACTGACATCGTTGATGATGTGATTTCTTTTTTTCATCAATTATTTATAGTCTGGTCATATCAAATTTATGGTTTAACAAGGTAATAATATATTTATTTTGTCTCATCCATGTTTATGAAACTCTTTTATACATATGGTTTTAATTTAAAAAACAAAATGAGGTCATTATTATCAAAGAACCACTAAAATAATCTAAACGATCATCATTGATGTTTAAACTTATGAATCACCCTCATATCAAAAATCAAAATGATAAATGGTACAATTTATGGTGATAGAAATATTTAAATACCTTTCCATTCTAATTCTGAAGTTTCACTTCCAATCGACAAGAATATCCATCATAAACCAATCAAGGAAAACATGTAATGAAAACAACCCAAAACAATGAAAGGAACAAAATACTAACAAATAAAGGGTGAGATGATGTAATGAAATGATAATATAAGATATTATAAAGATTAATGTGTTTATTTAAGATATTAATAACACTCTTTTAACCATTATATAAGAGTTTTAAACTTTTGAAGTCAGAATAACCCGAGGTAAGTGAATTATTTACCTGATTTCCATTCGTTGGGTTAACCTTATTCTTTATTCATTTTGTGGTATTTTGATTCTTGGTGTGATGAATTTTTGTTTTTATTATATTGTATAGTTTTTATTTACATTTTATACACATATACTTTCAATTATATCAATTATCACTTCATTTATATATTAAAGGACTTTCCTTTTAAAATTATTTTAAAACTCTCTTTCATAAATATCAAAAGGATAGTTTTTTATTATGTGTATGGCATTAGTAGTTTATCCTGATTTAAATATACTTTATTACCATTATATGTTCCTCATACATTATTTATGTTGGTTTTATCCCATTATATCTCAAGATATTTTAGGTTTATCCCCTTTATAGCTCAAGATATGTTGGGTTGAGCCCATTATAGCTCAAGATATGACAAGTGAGCCCCATTATAGCTCTCCAATGAATTAGGAACTCTGGAAATGGAATTTAACCAAAATTTTATACCATATATAAGGGTAAGTGTATGAGTGATGTGGTTAATATGTCGCAAGGAAAAAACATGACTTTTCTATTCATTAAAGTTTTTATGATATGGGTTTTATTGGTTTTTATGTTATGACTTGACTAATGATTTATATATTTATATTCCTTATTGTGTTTTATACACTTCCCATGTTGTAAAAATGTTTTTAATAGGATATAAGTAACTATAAGAGAAATAATGGATTCTTGACTTTTGATACAGAGTGTTGTCAAATAAATCATGCATTATGTTTTAATGTTTTATATTTTGAAAAAATGGAAACTGTTTTTAATAGTGTTCTCTTTATATGAGTGTGGTATGTTATGTATGTACGGTATATTAATTCTCTAAAACTCTAAACATAAAAAGATCCTCAATGTGTAATAATGTATGGTCTTGTCTAAAATTCAAGATTAAGTAGAATTATAATGTCGGGTCCTTATAATGATTGTGGTTGTCTAGTTGTAACACAGGGTCGTGGATCAATCAAATTGCATGCACTAGAGCTGATGCTTGAGGATCAGACTGCATGACCATCTACAATACAAGATAATATTCTATTAGCCTCCATAATAGAAATTGATTTATTTGATATAGGTTCTTCAAAATCCTTCATATTATTATCTATCATGGAAGGACTTCGGCAGGAAATAAAGTATTACTCTGGTGTAATGACCATGGATACACTTTTGGGAGTACTTCCAGAGGGAATACGCCAATGTAGGGACTATCACTTTATGGTAGGTAGTTTCCCTTTCTTGTGGGAACTCTTTTTCCTCGAGATGATGGGGTTCTATTTCATTCCTGGGATTGATTTTTTACTCCCGTATCATGCCTATATAGACTACTATTTCTATATGGTATCGTTAACATCACCAGATGGTAGCAGTTATCTACATAAGGGATAGTGGGATGTTTAGGATAATAGAATTGGACCATAGCATCATGATATAAGTGGATTGACCACCCATATTGACAATCTTTTCATAGAGGATCGTGGTTTACAATAGGGTGAATTCACTTATGAAGTAAATCGTTTCATGTACTTCTTTCCAGTCAGTTTTTCTAGCTTAAATCATGAGATAGATGTATTGTTTTCAATTGAGCTCATTCAAAGAGTAGCTCTAGTGTCCATTCCTCCACACATGATGGCACCGACTGAGCATTAGGATCTTAAGAGACAGTTGTAGGATTTAGAGTGCATGGTTTTTATACGGCCTAACAATTCTTTTTGGGGTTCAAACAATCTTTTATCTAAGAAGACGAATGGAAACCTTTATCTATGAACATATTAAAAATAGTTGAAAAAGATTAAGGTCATGAATCAGTATCCACTACAATAGATAGATGATCTCTTTGACCAAATCTGAGGAGATACGTTATTTTCAAAGATCAACCTTAGATCAGGATATCCTCGTATGCGAGTAAGGAAATCAGATATACCACATACATCATTCTATACTAGGTATGTTGTATGAGTGTTGATCCTAGAAAACTGTTTTTTGAGTACATAGAAGAAAACAATAACTTATGTTTATCATGTACTGTATGTTCATACCAATTCTTATTATTCTCATCATTATCATGTTCATATGAAATCTAGAATCTTTTTTCATGTATTATAATCGAGTCCAAGTTTTATGATTATTATATCCTTCCTCATCATAACTTCATATGAAATCATCATCTAATTCCTCTAATCATTCCATTTCAAATATGATCATATCTCTATTTTTTTAATGATACATTTTATCATTATAAGTGGTTTACCCATTCTTAAGTATTTTAACTCACTCTATTCTTATGTTTCATATTTTCTCTTGAAGACTATAAGTGACCAAGTCAATGAAATTCATTTATAAGTTTTTAGGAAGTAATAATTTTAATAAATTGTATTGTATTGAATTAGATTTTATTGTTTTATAAACATATCTTCAATATACACCATGCTTTTCGTCATGGGAGTTGATTGCAACTCTTGTGATGAATGAATAGTATTTTTATTTAATATATTAAATAGAAATGTGTGTCTGTAGGAATCTAAATTACTATATAAGTGGATTTTGGTTATTTTATGGAATTTGGATTGTTAATATTTTGGTATAGAGCCCTGTATAGATAACCATTTTCCCTAGAGTACTTTGTTAATTGTAATAATAATTTCTACAAAGTATTAACATTTCATTGGTATTTAAAATTTTTACATACCACTTTGAATGTATATGTTTATCTTTGGGGTTAATATCATAGTTAATTAAAAAATTCATTGGAATTAATAAGTTTTTATTAATAAGTAAAAAATTTTAAGACATAATTTCATGAAAGATGGTACTAAATTATATAAAACTATTATTTTTATTATTTTTATAATTTATAATTACATAAAACAAAAATATATATACTTAATTAACTATGAAGTAGTATCCTTTATTTAATACATGTTTGTTTGTAAAATATTAATTGAATTATTAAAACAATTTGAAATACTAATTATTTGTCAAAACGGTCTTATAAAATCTCTTTTAATGTATTCACGATTCTCTTTATAGAAATAAATTTATTTTATTAAAATATTACACTTATTGAATGTTTATTTTCATATTTTAATTCAAATATAAATTTATTTATTGAAATATAAATTCTAAAATTTTATTATTTATTTATAATTGGACTTTATATTTAATTTGTTACTATTGAAAATAATTTAATAAATTTTAATGTCATATAAAATTTTTATATACATCATATGTAACAAACCAGACACTAGTATCCAGAAGACAGTTGCCTTAATTTATTACATTGATATAGATAAAAGATTCCAATCTCAAAGGACTAAAAAATTTATTAGTTTTGGAAAACCAAATTACATACATGATACCCATTTTATATTTGGAAAATAACATAATGCATATAAAAGTAGAAAAAACTCATCATCCTTGTAACTCATTCAAATAATTCATCTTCAAATTCTGTGGAAATGAAAAAAATAAGGGTCAGATCAAATTCTCAGTTAGGGTAACATATAGTGGAAGAGATAATGAATCAGTTATAATAATCAATATGAAAAGGTAAATAACTGAGAACACATGTCATTTATATAACTAGATAAGGCATAATCCACATGGCAAGGTAAATAACCAAAAACCATTTCCTTTAATCAATAAAATAAGAATGAAATGAATCCATAGATATTTTTCATTGTGAAGATGTCATTAATAATAATAACAAAATAATAAATGATGTCAATGCTTAATTATCAATTTTCATGTTTCCCAAGAACATGATACCTTTACGATCAAGATCTATACTGAAGATAGTTTAAATAATTTATGGTAAATAGTGATCTGGTTTGGAAACTATTCATCCCATGACACTACCAATGCATAGAGGGGTTTGTATTAAACTGACCCCAAATAGGTTCTTTCATGTCCAAATAATTCTTCATATATTGAATAATAGATTTAATTCATAAATAATTTTCCTTGTCATATATACATATTGAATTAAGGATATAGATTTTTCAATATTTCCCTAGTTAGTCAAATAACATTCAATGTAAAAACAATGTGTAAAAATAGTAAACAGTTTTGGTAATAATCATATCCACAGAAAAATAATATGAATATTAAATAGAAATTTAAAGATGAATGAAAAATATTACAATGATGTTATTGTTTCAAAATAAATATAAAAATTACCAAATATTTCACAATAAATTTATCGCTTACAAATTTTAAAATAAAATCCCATTGGATGAAATAATAAAAATTAAAACTTAAAAATACCATAAATAATGAATTGTTCATGATATTACATGTCGTAGAAAAAATATACCCCTCATAAATTTTTATTGGTTTGTAATGACATATAAGTCTCAATGGAATATAAATCAAGTTTAAATCCCTTACATTATGCTCCATCTTAGTTGAACGTCATTTACCTCATGTATAATAGTTTTCTAATGTAAAACAATTATACCAGAACCATATTAGTATTTATAATATCACATATTATCCTTTTATAACCTCTTATCACTCGTTTGTCAATGTTATTTTATTGTTTTCATTGTTATGGATGTTAATTGCCTTTCTTTTTAGTATGCTTTGACTTGTTATTTTTTATTTCTATTACATAGATCATGATTTCATCATCTAAAAAATTTAAACAATGATTTAAGTATTTTATATATTCAGTATATATGAATTTATATTTATCCATAAAATTTTGTGATAGGAAATGAAATAAAGCTTTCAGGGAGATGGCATGTCATACGTATGAATGAATAGTGTTTCCATTTTCTTATCGTATGTAAAAAAATAATATTAAATGTTATATATATATATATATATATATATATATTATAACTCAATTATAATTATTAGATCATATATATAACATATTATTATTAAAACCAACCATATGATATTCAATGTAAAGTCTGAATGAGTCACATCGGTTCGTGAGGAGGTTGTCCCCCGTACACATGAATGACGTTATCATATTCCCACAAAAGGAAAATCATAAAGGTATATATTATATTGTAATTAAAGAAGATTAAATGTATCATAAAATCATATATATCATATATATATAAGTATTTTTTACATCATTATTCCAAACCATTAATAGTGAGAATGGAAAAATGAATGACATCAGTTTGCGAGAGAGAAGTACGCCATTCAAATGGATATTGATTTCGTAACCCATGTGACAGAAGTGTATGATGTTTTAGGTCATAACCTTAACCTAAAATAGTATCATTATATTTAAGATACAAATAAAATTTTATGATCACTAAATATAAATAATTTAATTGGTTTGAGAAGGAAATAATATAAAAACAATTTTAGAAAAACATTACCTCTTCACCAGCAATCCCCATTATGTTTGCACTAATTCCTTCCTAAGTTGGATTTATTCCAAAGATAAGGATACTAGAGTTAAGGTAGGAAATATTCGGATTTATTTAGTCTAGTATTGTCCAAACCAATTTGGTTTGATAGATGTGAATAATGGTATAGGGGGAGGCTATTTATAAGTGGGGTGAGTGGAAAACTAGTATAATTTTGAAAGAGAGAATTCAACCCATGATTTTCCAGGTAAAGCGGGTCAAATAATAGACCATACACTATAATATAAGGTATAAGGTCCAAATATTTCAATTCAATGGTTTTTAGAAAATTTTATAGGTCATTTGGATCCTTATGTTTAAAGTATAGTCCCATATTAAACACATTTTTCTCTAAATCGTTATAATTTATTTTAACTACATTTACTATTAAATTGGGAAAAAATATGTTAAACCTATTAAAAATTATAAATTTGTATTATTATAATTATGGATTCAATTTTTCCAAATTAAAATCACATAAGTGTGAAAAAAAAATTATTTTAATCCCACATACAGGTCGAGAAAACGGATTTTCAAAGTGGAAATGTTCCAAATATTATTGTGTTTATATATATAAATTCAACATAATAAAGATTAAAATGAACAGAATTGGACTAATCGATTTATAATTGATATAATTTAACTTTAAAACCAATTCAGGATATAATTTATCCTAATTAATAATTTGGATAAAAATTTAATTTTCAATTAGAATTTAGTATTTCCATTATTCATAAAAAAATCAAATTTATCAGACAAATACTAAAAATTATCCCTAATAAAATTTTGAAATTACTCTTACAAAAATGAATTTTATTTTTTCAATTAAAATTTATAAATTTTTCAAAATTTAGTTTTAAATCCAGTACACCATTAAAAGGTAAAAAAACTACCTTTAGAAAAAATGTAGCATTATATTTGTAACGATAGATTTTTTTTATATTATGCATTTAAAATATATGGGATTAATGTAAAACGAATTCATTGAAAATATAATACATAAATATAATTAATATCATCCATTAATAGTAATTAATTTAATTTTTTAACATAAAACACCATTGGCATAAAAAAATAGTTTTCAATAAAATAATTTCCTTTATATTGAATTGGTTTTTTATATTCATTTATAATTAATTGCTAACCAATGAATTCAAAAATATATTTTAATAATTTATTAAATCATATTTATAACTACAAATTTAATGTCTATGAAACAAATTCCATTTTAAATAATAATATTAATAGTATTCGTTAAAACTTAGTCTTGCGTTTAATGCATGTTATCAAAGAAACTCGTTATTGCATGCAACACAATCTAACTTATAGATTTAATTCATTTAAAATATTAAATATATTACAAATTCTTCAAATTTTATATTAATTTCTATATTGGATGTTTTTTCCACCTATGAAATTGAATATGATGTTCATATTATAGAAATTTTAGGGCGTTACAGTCCCCCTATCTTAATAAAATTTTGTTCTCATAATTTATAATTTATATTGGTAATATATGGTTTGATGTCTGAAAATAAAAATATTTTAAAAAACCCACATCCTAAAAGAGTTATTAAAAATTCCCCTTAATAAGAGATAAATGTAAGTTCAAAATCCATCTTAAATTATCACATAACTAGGTTTCCAGATATGCAAACATAGGTGGGAAATAAAAACGAGGACATGGAATAGAAAACTAACACAGATATATTGATGGAGAGTGATAGAGAACGTTTATCACAAGAATGTGGGTGATCTAGAGAAGCTTGATGAACATAAAAAAATAAACTATAGGTGTGAAAAAATGTTATCAGTGTCATCAATACTGATGATAATAAGACAAAATTTCTATTTCAAGACCCTTTTCCTAGGGTTCAGGAATTCTGTCACCCACTTAGAATATTATGTTATATACATGAAATGTTTCTATTTCATAAGAGCAATATTATCCTTTGGTTTTTCCTTGAACTACTTATACTTAATCTCTTAGTACAGGTTGAATCATATGGTGAGGTCAAAAATTACTCTCTAAAACCCCATCCAATGATCAAAATCAATCATTTTATAAATTTTTATCATTATTAACCTTCGAAAATATTATGATCCATAACTTTATAATGTTACTGAATTTATAAAATTAACATACCATTAATACAAAAAGCATGAAGTAGATATAAATCATCACATACTAAACACGTGAATACATTTATCATGTTATCTCTTGAAACATGGTAATAACCGGAATTACAATAAAATCTTATGGAAAACATCAATTATTCACAAATTAATGGCTATATTACATAAATAAAATGATGTTGTAAACTTCATCAATGAATGTATAAACCATTTTGCCAATAAATCATTATCCAGTTCTAAGGTAGGCATTATTATCCAATTTACCCATACCAATCACCTTTTTTTCCAACCATTATTATCTAAACATTGAGAACATATTAAAGTCCTCAATTATGTGTTTTCTAAGAAGTTAAACATTTCACTATATCGCTTTTCTTATTCATCGATACAATTCAACATATCCTTCCAAATCCTTAATAAAATTGTATTGTTGTATAATCCTTATACATTTCATATTTATTATAACTTTAATATTAATAAAATAAGGTTATAACACATTCCATGGTTCCAATTACATTAGCACATTAATCACTCTTCTTCGGTTATAACAACAAAAAATACATAACCTTAACCCCTTAAAATATTACATGGTATATTCTCGTGATTCTTGGGGAATTAATTTGAATTTTTACTCATATACTTATAGTTAAAACACTTAATGGATGTGTTTTCTTTCATCTCATTGCATTCTCATTCTTAGTTACCCTTTTCTCTACACTTATAACTAACTCCCAATTCCTTCAACTATTTCCCAGGGTGATTCAATCCACATTTATTATATTTAGAAAAATAATAATTTTCTTTATTCCCATTATCCATTATTTCCAATGCCTTTATCTTATTATCTTACTTCAATGTAAAGCCATAAAACTTGGATAATTCATTATCCATCTTGATATTACATAAAACTATATCATCATATAAGGAAAAAAATTTGAGAGGACAGTTCTCTTTAGAGACATGGATTAATCCCTTCAAATAAATTGAAAATCTTATATTTGATGTTGCATAGAAAATCTATAGAATATATTGATAAACTTATAAAGGTAGCTTTATACTCTGAAAAATTTCTTCGTTCTTTATTTAAAACAATGTAACTTTATATTTATCTTAGTCTGTTTCATGTAAAGGAATTTTTTTTCAAAAAACCTCTCATTAAAATATTCCCATTCCATGTGTATAATTTACTCTTCCTTCCTATTATTCTAGATTAATGACCACCATTTGTAAGAATAATCATTGTGATAATACACCGCAAGTATAACCATTTACTTTTCAATACATCCCAAGGCCATGAATATCTTCTCTAAAGACTTAATCCATTACTCATCCAAAATCATATTAGTAGTCCCAATAAATCATGGGATCCTATATCAGATTAAGTGATCCAATATCGAAGAATATCACACTCAAACATGGTTCTCCATCTCGGAAAGGTTGTTTTTCATTATATGATTAAGCTACCCAAAAATATCCATAACTATATCAGTTCTAATATCATCCATATTTTCTTTCTTTGCAGGGAAACCTCTACATTGGCCATGAGTTTTGATACCCTTATTCCTTACATGTTCCATTTATATATAATAGAATAAACTAGATATATAATAACATTATGTAAGTCTCATTGCCTTTTACCAAGTTATGCTTGAGTCAAGCCCGATTCACCCTTTTTAGAGTAATTAACCATATGTAAATCTTTCCCAAAAACGCATACACTTGTATTATCCAAATAAGGATGTGTTTATAGAAATTCCCATATAATATATACCTTAATAAAACATTAAGATATTATTATATACATATCCTCAAATTCTATATTAGGGTTAAGTTCCCTAATCTATGTTTTCCTAAATCTATTTACTATTGTTTGTAGTGAAATTTTTATGATACCAAATATAATGTCCCTGAAACTAGTAGCCTGGATTCGGTTCCATACATTATTATATTAGAATAGAAACAATATTAAAATAAAAATAGACCAAAAAATTAATCAATTTTTTAAAACCATATAACATACTTGGTACCCATTTTAAATTGGGAAAATAAAATAATGAATTACAAAAGAAAAATATCATTATCCTTAAAACTCAATCCAAGAACTCATTTTCATATCCTTGGGAATGAAAACAAAATAAGGGTTTTATAAAATTCTTATAAAGTTATAAATAAAATAGAATGAATAATTAATTAATTATAATAATCAATATGGAAGGGTAAATAATTGAAAACACATTCTATTTAAATAATTGGATAAGGAATAATCAATATAGATAGGTAAATAACTAAAAACCATGACATTTAATCAATAAACTGCTAATAAATTGCATAAATATATTTTATCATAGTGATTATATGATGGATAATGATAACTAAATATTTAATGAAGGAAAATATAAATTATTTTAATTCATATTTCCCAATCACATGATACCCTTACTATAAAAATCTATCCTAAATACAACTTAAAACAAACTATGTAAAAACCAATCTGATTTGGCCAACCGATTAATCTCATGATAGTACTGATGCATCGAGGGAGATTAATTAACCATTAATCAACCCATTTATTGAATAAAAAAATAATTACTCAGATATATAATAATCAATTTAATTTAAAAAAAGTGCCTTATCAAATATCTAGATTGTGTAAAGGATATAGATTTATCAATATTTATGTAGTTAATAGAATTAAATTAAAAATAATAACTGTGTGTAAAAATTGTATGTGGTTTGGGAAATTATAATATATATCACACAATAAAATGGGTATTTAATAGAAATTCAAAAACTAATTATTAATAATTACAATAAAATTATTGTTTCAAGAGAAAGTTAACAATCAAAAAATATTTCACATTAAAATTATCACTCTGTAATTTTCAAATAAAATCATCTTAGATAAAATAATTAAAATTAAAACATAATAAACCTTGAATAATAAATTATTTATGATATTAAATGTAAAATGTTAATAATACACATCACATAATTGTGAATTGGTGCATAATAACAAATAAGTCTCAATGGAATGTAAATCAAGAAGAGCTCCCTTACCTTACACTCCTATTTAGATGAATGACCTTTAATGTCCTGTATAATTCTTTTAATAATGTAATTAACTTATATAATTACTATTATAATATTTATAATATTATATATGATCATTTTATAACATCTTATTAACTATTTTTTAATAATTTTTTAGTATTTTTAATGTTTTGGGTGTTAATTTCTATATTTTTCCTGTATGTTTTGACCTGTTATTTTTTTATTTCTCTTACTCATATCACAATTTCATCACCTAAATAATGTAAAAAATGATATAAATATCATATATATTTAGTATATTTTTATTTATAGTTATCCATAAAATTTAGTGATAGGAAATTAAAGATATCATTCATGGAGATGGTAGGTCGTACGTACGTTTGAACATTGTTTCCATTTTATTATCATGTTGAAAGAAATAAAATTAAATGATATATATATATATATATGATAATTATAGTATCATTATTATTTAATATATATCATATATTTTTATTAAAACTGTTCATAATACATTTCATGTAAAGCGTGAATAAATCACATCGCTTCGTGAGGGGGTTGTCTGTCGTACACAAAAAATAACATTATCGTATTCTCACAAAATAGAAAGCATGAAGGTGTGTATAATATAAAATATTAATAAGAATAAATATTTCATGAAAATAATAAATATAATATATAAATATTATGTACATCATTATTACCAAAATTTAAAGGTGGTAATGGAAAAATAAAATTCATCGGTTCGCAAGGCGGTAGTCCTCCATACACACAAACGATGCTTTTGTAACCCATTTTATAGAAGTTAATGTATTTATAGGTTAAAAAAAATTACATGAAAACATACCAATATATTTAATATACTATTTTTATTATATAATCATAATATAAAAAATGGGTTTGATAAGGAAATATAGTATAAATAGTTTTTAAAAAACATTACCTCTTCATCAGGTATCCTCCATAAGTTTACAAAAATGCCTTTATAAGATGAAATTATTCGAAATACAAGGATTATATGATTATTTTGAGGATTTTGGATGTTATTTTAGAAATTATTTTACAAAAAAAAGTTATTTGAGGGGTATGATGATGGGGGAGAGTTGGAAGACTTTTATAATTGTGGTGAGTGGTAGACTTGAAATTTTTTGAAATAGGAAATTACACCCATGTTTTTCTATGTAAAATAGAAAAAATAATCAAAAGAATATAGAATAGAAGGTATATAGTCGAAATAGTTTCATACAATGGGTTTCTAACAATTTTATATCTCGATTTTCCCCTTAAGTTTAAAGTTTAGTCCCTTGGAAAACTCAATTTTTTATTAATTGATATAATTAATTTTAACAACGTTCACTATTGATTTTGGTAAAAAATTAAATTTAACCTATTATAAATTATAATTTTTTTTATTCAAAATATATAATCAATTTTTGAAAATTTAAATAAAATAATTGTGAGAAATCAACTCAAAATTAATCCCACATACATATCAAGAAAATTATTTTTTAAATTGAAAATATTCAAAAGTTTACTATGTTTTAATATCTTAATTCACTCTAAAAATGATTAAAATTCACTAAATTTGATTAATATAATTTAACCTAATATATTATTTACATGAAAATTTAGTTTTCAATTAAAATTCAGTATTTTCACTATTCATTAAAAATGAAACTTCTCAGAAAAATACAAAAAAATAACCCCAAGATAATTTTTCAATTTTTAATTCAAATATTAAATTTTTTTTCACATAAAATTTATAAATTTGTTACCATTTAGTTTTAAATAAATTGCACAATTAAAAGGCAGAAAAACTGCCATTTGAAAAATAGAGCTTTCAATGCGTAAAATTTGATTTTGTTTCTTATATTATTCTTATAATATATGTTGGAGGAATGTAAAAACAGTTTATTTAGTATATAATATTTAAATTTCATTAATACCCTCCTATTATATTTTTTAATATAATTTTTTATGATAATATTCATTTTTTCACATAAAAATAGTTCTTTTATAATAACATTTCCTTCATAGTTGATTGGTTTTTATATTCATTTATATTTAATTAGTAACAAATGAATTCAACCATATATTTTCATAAGTAATTTAATCCTATTTATAATCTAAAATGTGATGAATGTGAGATAATTATATATTTTAATAATATTATTAAATATATTTGGTAAAACTCGGTCTCGCATGTAACACAAGCTATCAAAGAAAGTTCCTATAGCAGTTAATACAGGATAACTAATAGATTGATTTTATTTAAAATAGTAAATATATTTTTAATGTCTTGTGTTGTTATATTCCATTATATTCTTGGTGTTTTGTGGGATATAATTAATTGAATATAATGTTTATATTTTAAAATTTTCTGGTGTAAAATCGTATGATAAAAATGGATGAATAATATTTTTACACTAAAATAATATTTATGATGAATTTATAATTTAACAAATAATTTATTTAATATATAAAAGATTTTATTCATAATTTTATAGTGTATAAATTTACTATTGAATTTATACCTATCTTATTTTACACTTAAATAAAGTTACAAATCATTTACCCTATTCATTTGAAAATGTAATTTAACATTAATATAGGTTCTTATTCTGACACAATAGATTTTAATGGTATATAATGTAGTCATTATAAATGTATTGTCAACATTGAATAAAATTTTAACTATAATGTATAATTTTCATAGAAACGTTTTTCCTAATTATATAATTAAATTTTAAATTTTTGTTGGTTATAAGATAAATTTTATATAATGGATACTATCTTTGAAATGTGTAAATAAAAAATTATAAATCATATAATAATCTTGAAATAATAAAAAATATAATTGTATTCACTCAGAATGAAATAAATATTTTTTAATCAAAATAAATTATTTTTTGGTGATATATGGTTTCATTTAAATGATTAATATCTAATATTTAGAAATTTAATTTGATAAATAGGATTTAATTTTTTGAATCCGCACATAAAAATTTTATAGGGGTGTTTTGTTAATTTTTATAATTAGTTAAATATGGAGGTGAATATAAATATATTATATATGTATTGTATATTATAAATGTTTATATATAAATATTTTTGCAGATTCAGAGTGTTAAATTAATTTTTTAATATTCCAAATATTGTTATATTACATGCCCCTTACCATTGAATTACAATATAGATCATAATTTGATGATATAATATTTTATTTTATTATTATTTTTTTAATTTTTGTTTTGTGACGTCCTAGACCCGAATGCCACTCAAAGTCACCCCAAACTCGGTTGGCCACATAAAATCAAGCACATCCCCCAAAATGTTAGAGGCGGAAGACTAGAAGTGAGGGATACTATTTTCCATTGTATAGACTATGTAATGACCCTAATTTTCTATGGTTTTATTTTTGTAAATTAATTCAGGAAATTATGAGACCAGGAACTGAGACAACATGAGATTACTAGGCCCAGTGTGCCTGAAATAATACAGTAAAAAATGATAAGTTTTTAAAAAAGTGTGTGAAAAATTTCTTCTTTAAATAGGAATATCTTCTAAATGGGTCCTCGAATCATAAAATCGAGGTAACAGTTGCATTCAGAGTAGTAGATTTAACTTAGGTGGGACCTAACATTGACTAGTGTAGGTCGATTGTGAAAGTTAGAAATTCGAGGTAACTGTCATTAAAATATTTTTATAAAAATATTTTATTTGATGTTGTGCTGGTTTACATAAATTGATACCTAGTGTCAATCATCTAGGGTTATCGCCATAACCCCTAGAGATTCCAATGAGGCAAGGAGACAGAAACCTCTCTAATAAACGAAGATGAATGTTGAGGGATAAAGGATCGACAATGACATGGAACCCCATTCTTCGTCAATAACTAATTCAACCTCAAGGTAGGGTGTCGATCTCTTTGTGATTTCATTTCCCTTCATAGATTTAAATTACAAACACTGGCCAACCCAAGAACAGGTTGATCCACGGTTCGATCATTCTTGCAGGGTGGATAATTGTTGCGGGTTTAGAAAAAAAGTGATTAAATCTTAGAGATTTATCATTTTTTGTTTTATTATGATTTTGTTAACATAAATGAATCAATTCCAACATGAACAAGGAAAATATATGTTCTATGGGAGTTCATGTGCTTATTCTTTCTCCCCTATATATATCATGTTCTTTGTATGTTCTTCCCCTTTTGAAACCCAATGTGAATGATCTGAGACTAAAGTTTTTGTCCCGCGACGGCATTGTGGAGGTGTGACAGGACTACAGCAGGCAGAAAAAAACATAGAGTGGATGGCGTGATGAACATCAGGCCACTGTAAGGGCTATCGGTGGTGAGGGAAGCACGTTGCCTAGAAGGAGTCCAGGTTTCGGTGCAGCACAAGAAGGATGGACCACCAGCAAGGCGGCCAGTAGAGGGGCACACAGCTGCAGTCTAGGCAGGATCATGTCGGAGGAGGATCCTCTGGAGGTGGAGCCTGCGAGTAGTGACTAGGGTTGTAGTCCATTTGGGACCGTGGCAGAACCCATGATGACGGCTATTGGGTAGGTAGCACGGTGGTCGACAACATTGAATGCAGTGGTCATCCGCATCGACTGGAAGAGCCAGGTGGCCATCGATTCAGGCAACCATGTAGACTAGAGGGACACGACTCGAGTAGGTCACATATGGTGGAGCAAAGCTGGAACATGAAACATGGTCCAAGTTGGAGAACTCGGTGGATCTGGTGGCCCAGCAACCCATCGGTCTAGGCCAGGACATTCTAGACCAACTGGGTTGGGTCAGTTCGGGTGAACTAGGTTGGGTCGGGTTGGTCAGACCAGGTCAGACCAAAACCAACCCTTTGTATTAAATTTTAAATATTTTTTAAACTTTGTGTCCATTTTACAATCCCTTTGCAGTGTTTGGACCCTTGCAATGAGATGGTCGTTTTGAATTCTATAAGTGAGATTTTTTGAAAATTAGCTTAAAACATAAGGGCATGAGAAGTAGTTTTTTTCCAGAATAATAATGCTATCAGTGGAATCCTATAGCTTGTTGTCACTATGTGATGTTGGTGACTATGTGACTTGGGGCGGTATGGACCATTGATGCTCTGTGTTCCATCGATGCTATGTGCACCACTGAAACTCTATGCGCCATAGACCCTGAGGGTACCATCAACACCCTAGGAACCATCACTGCTTTGGGTGCCACCGACACTCCATGCACACCATCAATGCTTTGTGTGTCGTTGATGGTCTATGTTCCATCGATCTCTATGCTCCATCGACACTTCTAGTTTCAAAGATATTGGGAGATCTATGGACTACAACTAGAAATCATTCTCTTCATACTTTAGACTTATACCAGTGTGAGGAAACTGTATTTGAATATACTTTGTGTGTTTTCTTTTGGTGGAACTTCGTGTGTTCCCTTTGTAGTGTACTTCATGTATTTCTTAATGGTATTAAATTTGTGGTTTCAGGGGGTCCTACTGAGTATTGTTTCACTCACCCCTACACAGGATGTTCCCTCATGAGTCATGATTTGTGTAAACGATTAGTGATTTGATGAGTTCCTAGGGGTACTAGGACCAGGTGGTTCTTAGATAGATCATACAGAAGAGGTGTGTTCCTAAGAATTCAAAAATATTTCCTTCATCTAACCTTCAGGTAGGGTTATCTGTGAATGAGTTTTAAGACCTCATGCCTTCACTTTGGAAGGATTTACTTTTGGTGGGCTTGTGTTCTAGCCCAATTTAATTTTCTGTTTTCCTACTATCATAATCTGTTGTTTGTATGTTAATATAATACATGCTTGTTTATTTAGTGTATTTAAATTTCATCATTTTGGGCTTGGAGATGTGTGCATGTGTTCAGGTATGTTGGAAAATGCCTCCCATTTTTGAGATACGCCTACTCGGTGCTAGTGTCCTGCCCATGGCCTATCGGAGGTGGGCTTGGGGTAATCACGTCACGAACCCCTCTAAGATGGGTTGTCATGGAATATGACCTCATCAAGAGAGAATATAATAGAAGAATATAATATTATACATGTAGAAAAAGAAGTAAATCATACAGACAATAGATGAGTAGCATAAATAGATTACAATGAAAAAAAGAAACTCATATACAATGATGATGATAAATGTATCTACATAGTATCCAAAATAGGAACAAAATATTATAATAAAATAAATGTATAAAAATAACAAAAATACCAAAAGTTGTCACAACTAGCACGAGAGGCCTCCGCTTGATACCATTATCCACTTCTCCTAAACAGAAAGCATGAACCTGTATTAGGGTCTTTTCTGTTATCCAATAGGAAATAATATAGTATCTTTAGGTACCCATAGCGGAATGAATAGGGTCTAATAATAAGTCCATGTAGGAAAATACCCAAGGTAAACTTCCATCCAGTCATCACGTATATAAAAATAATAGTGTGAAGGCAGTAATGTAACATGAAATTAAATAATGAATGTAAAAATACAATAAAGTATAGGTTCTCATTTACAATCAAGCCTAATTAATGATTCGATTCCATTAAATTTATAATGTTTCGAGACCCGATGAGTATCCCAGCATCCCCCGTGATGATATGATCATGGATTCCAAAACAGTCCATCCCTAAAATATAAAAAAACTAAATCCCAGTTTGTGATTTTTCTTGGAAGATGCATCACATAAATCATTTCATTTATTACTCAATTTATAACCTAATCTCGTCCTTAGAATTCATAATTTGGAATCCAGGTATCACTCTATGTATGATATAAACCAACACCCTACAAACCCATCCATGGAGAACCTCTCAATAACCTAGGTATTTCTCTCAGTGTGTTATATCATCGCTTCCACTTGAGTCTGTCTTTGGCGGTCCACTAATGGATCCAAAGTATCAGCCATGGAATATATGGTCAAATTCCAATTTATTTTATCACTAGAAATCCATATGGAATCCAAGTATCACTTGGAATATAATAGTAATAACACATGAGTCCATCCTTGCGAAACCATATAATGATTCCTAGAGTCAGTCAGTAATAATCAAGTTCAAAGCCAAATAAGCCTATCCATGCCATTATTATATGAATACATGCATCACCCAATGCATATAAACATTATAAAATCCAATTGAGTCTTTACAGGGAATTCGTCATTTTAATCCATGTGACGCACAAGGTATACTAACATTCAAAATCATTTAATAAATATTAGTCAAACAACTTCATTTAAACATTTCTAGGTCATAACAAAAAAACATTTCAATTCTATCTCACCTAAAAAGTTATCTCAAGGCATAGATAATCTTAGAAGTCTTTTTCAATAATTTAACTCACATGGGCATTTCATTCTAACAAGCATCTTATCCTTAATTAAACAATACATGGTATGTTTATAGGATCATGGAATCCATCCCCTTTTCTTAATCAATTCAATTCATAATTGATATTCCAAATCAATCTACATATATACTCACAATTCAAATCATCAATTAACAATTCTATACCAATATCCCAATACAAGGGGTAAAGGTAACACCTCAAAGGTATCCAAATTTAAATTCCATCATAATGGCCCATACACAACACACACAAAGTGGTGGTTCCACTCAATTTTCTCAACCATTTACCATTTATCAACATGACTCATTAATTTCATAGCATAAAATTACAAATTCAATTCAAGGATTTATATTCATTTATAGGGTGATGCTCTAAGAATTGGGACTATGGAACAATGCCATATATAATCACATCGAATTTAAAAAAATGAACAATACCACATATTATTGGTTTGTAGTGAATAGATAATCTAGTATCATGTCTTGATTTAACTTAGATTATGAGAAAATAAAAGAATACATAAAGAACCAATAAATTGGTAAAATTATCTTGCAACTAAATATTGAATCCATTACCATGAAGAACAAAGAATTTCTAAAAAGTAATGGAGATCTTATTGATCTGAATCCAATGAGTCCAATTGTTCATGAATTGGAGATCATAATGAGACCCGGTGGAAAATTCTACTTTATTGCTTCAAAGGATCTCTCAATGGAAATGGTTGTCGTATGAAGAAGAATGAAACTAGGTTAGATTTTAATATATTAATTATGGGTAAAATTTTTAAATAACCAAAAATAGGCATCCATGTTGACCAAAACATACTCCAACCATGCATTCTTAGTTGTAGAGAAGGTCACATCACACTATTTGTACGCATGGTTTTACCATCTTTGTAGAAACTGACAAAAACTCCACTATAAAAATTAAAAACATGGTCGCCTCTTTGTGAACCCCAAATCACATGGTTTTCTCTAACTGTGGACCTTTGACGTCATGTTTTCTAGCTTAGCAATGATTTATCTAACCACGCATCCCACCTCATATGGTTTATTCTAACCGTACGTAGGGCCATTTTCCCCCAAAATCTAGGTTCTGGGATTCAGACTACCCAATACACCCCAACACCTCCATTACATCAACAAGCATTCATATTAGGCCATATTTGATAATTTCAATTGAAATTGGATGGAAACTAAGGACTATACCTCAAGAATGAACGGGTTTCTTACACCTTTTTTATTATGGAGGGTATGTAAGACTAATATGCTGATTCCAGTCGTTAAGTAATGGGTTTTGTTTATTAATCCAACATTCCTTTAATATATATTTTCTTTATAGTATATATTCTATTAAACATATTATTAGAAAAATGATAAATGTAAAAGTTAATGGTATCCATATACATTTAGGTATTACTTATCTCTTTTACTCTAATACCAACACAAATACCATACCATACATGGTCTGTAAGGGGAAATTACGTATCTTTCTCATTCTTGATGATATATTACTTATCACTCTCTATCTATATCACCACATATTTCCCTATTTCTAATATTTTTTGTTCTTTTGGATTCCATATTCTTAAATTTTTTGCAATTCTCATATATTTATGATTTTTTTCCTACACATCATTTAAATTAAACCATAGCCTGTTTGAAAAAGAATATTTTACATATTTTTATGACCCCAATATGGTTCATAAAATGTGGATATTTATATTTTCAATATTCAATTACTGGGACAATTTTTTTAATTTATATTTTTAAATCCTTTTATACCCTTGTTTTAAAACAATATTTCAAACGTACTAATTTTATATTTTTACAAAATAGTCAATAAAAGTTCTGAAAAATATTTTTACAATTTATCTTCCATTTTATTCTATATTTTTATTTTAATTTCTAAATGTATATATTAATATAATATTTTCTTTTAATTATTATATGAATCAATATTTTTCATATATAGATATCAAATGTTAATAAATAAATTTTCATCCCATAGAATAACGATCTATGCGAGAATCATATAGGTCTAGTCCCATTGGAAACATGAAAAAATAAACAACTTGTATTTAAAGTATCTACATTGTCTCCCACTAAGTTATACATAAATATAACCCTTCTTATACATATCAAACTAAGTAATTTTTATCATAATATGGGAAAATTAAATGCAAGAATGACTAAGATCATATTATCATTAATGGTAAACATGGGAGATATTAATGATCATGTGAGAATAACATGAACATAAGGGTTTGAAACATGAACATAACATTTGGAAATAATACCCTATATATATTAGATCATAATCACTATTCATTGTATAAATAATAGAAGTTTATAAGTCACAAATCATAATGGAATCAATGAAAATGATCCATGAGTTCAAAAAATTGGCATAAGACATATGTTTGTGGCCTAAAAATAAACATAGAAAATAATCTTTTCAATAGTCAAGGATCATTTATAAGACATCATAGTAGAATGGGTTCACTCCCCAAATTATCATAGTAGTCATGGATTACTCCCATGACTATCATAGTAGATAAAGTACCTTACGGAACACTGTTCACTCCCCATTCAAACACTGTTTAACTCATGAGATATCAATATTTAAACAATTCATTGAAGGGATATATAGGTCCCACCCATCCGTGGTTATAGCATATCCTCTATCATTAGTTATAACATATCTTCCATCCTTGGTTATAATATAAATTATTTCCTTGGTTATATAATAACCAACATACTTTGTTAAAACATAACAATCGTCATATAATGGAAACCATACATACATGTTCCAGAAGATCATAAAACATTGATCATATTAGAATCCATGAAAATAAATGGGTTTCATTATTATTTCATCATAGAATAACCTATGTAAAAGAAATAGGTTTCATAAAAAATCATCATTTCATCATAGTATAACTAGGAGAAAAGAAATAGGTTTCATAAAAATATTATATTCATAAAAATAAACCATCCAAAAAAAGAATATATACAATATCCTATGATAATATACATAGTAAATCATAAGTTAAATCAATTGTTATTATCTTTTATGAACAGAAACACCTTTATAATCTCATCAAAACATTCTTGAGGAATATAACCTTAAAAAAATTATTTAAAATCTAAAATTTTTTAAAATATTAAGTAAAAAATTTGTTTTAAAATAATGGTCAATACCTGGAATGGAATTTTAAAGTCATTGAGTAGTAATGATTGAAGGAAATTATATTTATGTTGTATAAGTTAAAAGAAACATTCTTTTTACATTTTTGTAAAAAAAATCCAATAGAACATTTTTTTGGAAAATAGAATGAATATTTCTTTTCAAATATTTTTTTTAAAATTAAATCATGGATACAAATTACATTAAAAATTGTATAATAATATTATAAAACATTATTTAATTTATTTTAATGAATGATATATAAGAAAAATGTTTTTTGACTAAGGAGAGAAATAAAGACAATTTTACTTTAAAAAATGTTTAGTATATTGAGTAAATAAGATGACGAAAAAAATTGAAAAACTTATTCTCAAAAAATCATATGATAATAAATTTCATTATTTTTTTTACATATACATTATAGTATTTCATCATTAGAAATTTACTCATAAATAATTATGAAAAACAATGATATTATAATATAAAAACCATACCACTTTTGTACATTATGAATCATTAGACCAATTAAAGAAATAACCATTTATGGATATGAATATACAATAATTTTCATGAAAATAATCATAAAATGAATCCATGTGCATTATATGCACCACACAAAAAAATGTGGTGTAAGGTATGTCTCCCACAGAAATAAAGGTGAAAAGAAAATCCCATTGGACATTGGTTTCATTTGAATGCTAAGTCCCATTAAAGAACAACATTAAATGAAATATTAGATATAATTAAAAGAATTAAATTCATTATATAATATTTCAATGGGTTATTATATATACCACATGGAATAAATGAGTGGTGAATATGGAATAATTATCCCATAAATAAAAGTGAGATAAAAGTCCAATACCTTTTCTGAGACTTCCTTAGTGCATGTTGAAAATTCCTATATAATAAATATATATTTATTATAAATATATTATATAACCCTAATAATATGTATAATACCATATATTTTTAACATACATAATTTTATCATCCATTTATTTACAATTCTTTATTTAAATCACTATTTTGGGGGATATCTGTTTCATTTTTCACATTCATTATGGTTCGTTAGATTTGGTTGTTGTATATTGATCATCATTCCATATTATGTATAATGTTAATCATAATATAAATAACATATATATATATTATATTCATGTTTATATCAATTCTTAAATTAGTATATATAAAAACGAAATACATTGTTCATGGAGACGGTAGGTTGTGTGTACGCAGAAACATTTTTACATTTTTTAGGGATGGAAGGAAATATTGGTAAATAATATATTACCTTTAAAAAATTATAATTATATCATATATATATATCATATATATTCTTTAATGAAATCCTTAGTTTCATCCAAGTAAAAATGAAATGAAAAACGAATCACATCGCTTTATGGAGGTGGTGATCCACACATATGGACGAGCAACGTTATCATTTTCTAATGGGTTTTCAGGTAAGAATTTAGATATGATATTACCTTATGGTGGAAAAATTATTTCATAATCATAATTTATAAACATTAATACAATGATAATAATCATCTATAAATGATGGTGATGAGAAATGGATTATATTGCAATGTGGAGACGGTAATTCATACGTATGCACAAGCAATATTTTCACATCCTATTTTATGAAAAGAGGATGAATAAAGGCAGTTTTGTTACAATAATAACGTATTAGTATAATGATAGTATTGTATTTATTATTTTATAAATGATATAATAGATTTATAGGAGGTTAAATAATAATAAAAATATCATGATTTGTTTAGGAGATTACATATTATTTGAAATAATTAATTTTGATTGCCACTTATGGGATACAATGTTGATATTTTGGGAAGTCTAGAACCTATTGAATATCTCTAGGGGAGTGGAGAATGGAACATGGTATAGTTTGGTTGATCTATATGGGTAAATGGGATATGAAAAAAAAAGAAAGGAGGGGTTCACTGTTATAATTGATGGGAGGGACTATAACACCCAAAAATTATAAAATAAGAACATTGATTTTGAAAAATTATGCAACATGAAACATTGGGCATAAACAACCCACCAAATATAGTTCTTTAGTTTTTATCTCTTTGATAGCATGCAGAACACACAACCCCAAGTTGATGTGAACCGTAATATTGTATACCATTAAAATCTAACCATTAAATTGATGGGTATGAATTGTACAAACATTATGAAAATTATGGTTATCTATTGATTTGAAAGGAAATAAGAATCATTTGAATGAAAAATAAATGTTTATTGGAAAACTATATTTTTTCTAAAATATGATATTTTCGCGCTTTTCACACATAATTTTAAATTATTTTTACCACTTTTATAAAATTTATTTAATTATATTAACTTAATTTCTTAAATTTACAATATAAAATATATCTTATGTTGATTTTTTTATTTTTCTGAAATGTTTCTTTTTTTAACGAATAAAGAAAAAACTGAATTTTAATTTAATATGGAATTTTTATTAAAATTTTAAATTGTTTTAATGTAAAATTATATTAATTATATATCTATTATTCCTATTTAGGTAATTGGAATCATTTTCATTTTTAATTTTGATCCAAAAACAATGTAAACTTATAAACATTTTTACCTTTCAAAACCCGTTTTCTCATCGCGTCTATGAGGATAATTTTAAATTAAAAATTTCCACTTATATGAATGTAATTTTGAAAATTTTATTCCATAATTGGAAAAAAATAATTTTTATTATATAATAATATCAAATTAATTTTTAATTAAAAATGAACAGTGAAAGCACTAAAAATAGTTTACCACGGTTAAGGTAAAAATGGATTTACTAGGAGTGAAGCAAAAATTATATGGTTTAAAATGACCTCAATACATTTATAAAATATATTTAATGGATATATTTAGACTTAATATTTTATATTTCTCAAGAATAATACATTTTTTACTCTTTTGGAATGTGAAAAACGTGGGTACAACTTTTTCATTTCAAAAATAAGAAGCATGTCACTCACCTCACTTATAAAAGGCCACCCCTCTCCCCTCTTATTCACACCTTAAATCCTTTTTCGTTTGGATATGACCTACCCAAATCACATCCCAAATTCCTTCAAATCATCCTAGAAGTATTATTTTGGCCATAAATTCATACTATAATGATTTTTTGTGCAAACCTATAGAGGTCACCCAAATAAGACGTAACTATGTTCTACAATAAAATTTATATTATTTCATCATCATCTACCTCCATAAATTTTTATTAAAACATGATGAAATATTAGCCATAGTTTCTTACAAAAATAGAGATTCGTTTTATGTTAATCATATTACCTAAATGAATCTACATTTCTATCAATATGGTTTCAAAATCATCATTCGTGTTTATGGAGGACTACCACCTCATGACCAATGTCATTTGTTTTTAAATTATAACATATATATACCTTTTTAATTTCCATTCTATAGGGGATATGATAACTTATCTCATGTGTATGGTTGATTATCACCTTGCGAAAATATTTGATTCTTCATTCATTAACACTTTATATGGAATGTAATAATGTTAAAATTAATTAATATATTTGAAATTCAAGGTATACATATGATATAAATGAAATATTCTACATCATAAAATGATAATGTATCAATTTTTCATTTTGAAATGCTAATATCATTCATGTATGTGTGGACTACTGCCTCCACGGAACGATGTGACTCTTTTTTCATCACCACACCACCTGGATGGTATTTATAGGTATATTTAAAGAAATAATATGGTGTATATAATATTTGTATTATTCTATATATATAAGATATTACTTTGGACCTGTCTATAATGGTAATTTGAATATGAAAACTTTACTCATGTGTACATATGACCAACCATCTCCATGATTATAATATAGTCCATTTTTCATAACTATATTTCATGATTGATTTAAAAGAATAATTGATATATATATTATAATTATGAAATGATTATTATTGTGAAGATGATGTTACTAGTTAATAAACTAAAGAATCAAGACATTCATGACAAATCCTTAATGAGAAAACAGGGAAATCAACACCCAAAATAATGAAAATAATTAATGATAATTAATGAATGAGGGATAAGATGTTATAAAAAGATCATTTAGGATATTATAAACATGATTATTATTATTATTTATTATAATAATAAAATTAATAAAAATATTATTCAAAAAGATAAAACATGTTTAACCAAAATGAATCATAAATTAAGGGAATTATAAGATGAAATTCCATTCATTGGGTTAATATTTTTCATCATTGATTATGTAATACAATGTTTATGTGTGTAATAATCATTTATTATATTATATGTTATTTCAAAAAACAATTATGTGGATTTACATTTTATATACATATTTAATTAATTAATTAATCCCCACATCAATGATATGATCATTGTAAGGGACTTTGTCTCAATTTATCTTCATTGATGAATATTTTAAAGTCATGTACATAATTTCTTTTATATGATGTATATAATACACCTTTGACATGTGATATAATAATTAATAAATTATTCATGGTATTTATATCTTAATAATAATTACTTCTTCCATGGGGATTTGGCTTGAAAATTACATAGTAGTAGATAATTTCATAACTCGATTTCTTTTGATTTGGTTATATTACTTATTCAACATCATGGATATTATAATATTATAAGTTTAATGACTAGTGATTATAATATGTTGTATTTCCAATTGTCTTATGTAGATCTATAGTTGATTCACATAATCAATTCATTGATTAATTCTCACTTCAACATTAAGATCATTTTAAGGATTTATTTCACAATCTCATTTCAATCAAGATTATTTATTTTTGGATTTATATTGATGGAAATATTTGATTATTATTCAATAAACCCTTTCCTTTTATTCTCCTCTAGTTATTCATGAATTTTTATAAGTAATATTACCATTTTTTCTGCTCTTTGGTACCTAAAATAATTTATAAAATGATTATAATAATATCCAACTTCATATCCCACTTCAATAAAATATATGTTTTCTAAAAAAACCATATTTTCTAAAAATGTTTTGAAAATGTCTTAAATACTTTTACAAATGATTTAATATAGTATTTTAAAATATTTTTTATTTTTAATTTTTTAAAAGTAATCATATTGTTTTTTTAAAACAACACCCATTTGGCATTTACCAAAAAAGTGAAAGGAATATTTGTTTTAACATGTAAAATATGAATGGAATTTAAAACCAACATCTCAATTTTTTTAAATATTGTTTTATAATTTTCAAAATTAATTTTCAAGGAAATTTATCTTGAATTTGTTTTGAGAAATTTTAGTTTCTGAAAGTTATTTTCCAATTGAAAAGGACATTTTACTGAAGAATGTTTTTTAAGATCCTTTTATGCAATTTCTATTATAAATTTTTAAAACCGTTTATTATTACTCCAATGGGTATATTTTTTATTAATAACATCCTTATTATTCATATGGATGACTTATTATCATTTTTACTGATGAAATTATTGTCAATCAATTCCTTGATTCATTTTTTATTCATTACCACTCATTTTAATTATTCACATTCATATGGGAATTAAATTTCATAAAAATAACCATATTATTTATCAAGTATGTGTATATTTCATAAATCATATATTATTTATACATATGGATTTATTAATTGAATTTTATTTACTTATCTGGGAAATATTAATAAATCTACACTATTTACTCAGTAAAAATATATGATGATAACACACATTTTCATGAATTAAATTGATTATTTGGTATAAGTGGAATGCTTTAGATATTTAGATATGGGCGGGAATCAGTTATAGATATCCCCTTAATCCATTGGGATTCTCTTAAACTGAATCAGTAAGCTATCACAAAATTTGTTTTCCAAGACATATGGGTTTATACGCAGTAGTATTAAACTATTTTGTGAACGGTCTTGACAATAAATATATCATGATCCTGATTTCATGAGGTCCATTAATTCACAATTTTCATTATTTAAAATTTAGTTGTTATTATTATCCATGAGGTTTTCTCTACGATATTATTAATGGATGTATTTAAATCCTGGTTATTGATTAAATGGAATGTGTTTTTAGTTATTTACCCTACCATATTTATTATTCCTTATCTTATCATGAATATAAAGTTATTAAATAGAATTTAAGTTTAATTATTTACACTTCCATGTATTTTATTCTTATTTAATGAAGATATATCCAATAAACATAACCCTTAAGGAGCATTTGAGATCACCCTTATTTTTCCCCTTTATTAGGAATCCATGAAGTGTACTCTGTTTGATATATAAAGATATTCTAGAGGGAAAATATTATTCTTGAAAAAAATATGTCCTGATTTTTTTCATATATAGTAAAACACCCAAGTATGTATTTATTTTATCAAGACATCATACTATTTAGTACTTCAAGATAAAATTAATTTTTTCTTATTCCAATGTAATAAAGTAGACACCAGCTCTGGGCTACTAGAGTCCATGTTGTTTCAGTTAGCTTCAGATTTATTTTAGTATAAACATTAGGATATAGGTTTAGGAAAACATAGATTAGGTATCATAAACCTATGATAGACTTTAATGATAAGTATAGCAGAACATACTAATGTTTTTTTAAGGTAGGTATTATGTGGTTTCCCCAAAAAACATACATCACTTTCTAGATACTTCAAGTAGATTTGGTTCTGGAATTGAGCTACCTAGGGGTGATGACTCTAAAAAGGGCCCATTAATCTTGACTTGACATCACTTGGTACCTAAAAAAAGGCCTTACATCACACCTAGTTTGAAAATCCTAGGGTATATGAATATGATAGTTCATGTTTTATTCAAAAACCAGCATAAAGTGTTTGAAAAAAACATATCTTCAGAGAAACCATGTTTATTATTATTATATTATATATTCATAAATTTTTAAATTTATGTTTAGTATTTAAATATTTTTAGGATTATATATTATGTTTCATAATGATATAAAAAAAATCTAGTGTATTTCATCATTTGGAAATGTCTACTATAAGAACGAATGGGACTCACATCAATGCACATAATCCAAAGAGTAATAATGATCACTTATTTTCTATAATTAAGCCAATATTTTGAAGGGGAATATTATACCAAACATTATCATCATATTAAGATGTATTATCTTGTTCTAAAAAGAAAAATAAATAATTCTGTAATTATTATTTGGATTAAGGGAAGCAAGAGAAGAAGAGTACAATAGATAAAAATCAAATAAAGGTTAGAAGGAAAAGAAGTATTTTCCCACATGTGATGATTTTGGAAAGGACCTTGGTACTTTCGTAGAGGGAATGTGGGTTTTATACAAGTTTAGATAGATATTTCACCATTCTTTTCATTTTAAGGGAATGAAATAAATTTTTAATGTTTAATGCTGTAGTAGTAAGGATATGGGGAACTATGAAAATTAATCCCCCAATATTTAATTAAATATACTACAAAATGAGTGAATGGATCATGCTATATATTATTCTATTACCACAGAAGAAGTATCATGATTAATGTTTTGTTTTTTTATTGAAGAGTGATTTCGTTAGAGTATTTTATAACTGATATCATAGATATAATAATTATGAAATGTATAAATATTGTACTACAATATGTTTATATTAATGATTTGAAATCATATGTTAAACGAGATTGATAACCAATAAAAAAGATTCCATGGAAATTTTATCATCTTTTAAAACACAAGGTTGATGGAAATATAATCCTTATTATGTTCTTGATATTATAATAATTACGTTGGGATAAAGAAAAAATTGATATGCATTAAGTAAATTGGATACTACTAACTACCTTAAAACTAATTAATTTTTTGTTAACAAAGTGGTTTATGATATAATTTATGGAATTTAAATCATTTATATAATTATGTATTATATCTGATAATATATTTTTTTCTTAATAAATAAGGAGTCATTCATGTTTTCAATACGGTTTTTTGGTAATTTAAGTTACTACCAACATTAATGATAATACCTGATGAAGGTATCCACATGTTCAGTTTGTGATTAAGAAGTTATAATTTAATTTGTTTAGTAGATTAATGATAAGTTCATTTTTGAAGTTCAATGAAATTATTTCTAATTTTTTGGATCATAATATTTTGGAAGGGTTATATGGTTAACATTAAGGACATGGACTTAAACATTAGATATTCTTGTTATTTTAAACTATATTTATATTTATTTCATTTCTAATGACCTTTTTAGATTAGAGTTTTAGAATATTATAAAAAACTCTTAAATAGTGAACCCATATATTCCAATTGGAGATTCACACACAGAATCAATTTCTTCTGTAAAACAAAAGTCTTAATAACATGGTTTATCTTAATAAAAAATCTTTACAATGATTCCATTGATCTCATCCAAATCGATACTCTTACTTAAACCCTATGAAAAAAAATTTAAACATCTTATGAGAAAAAATATACATAAAAGTCATAAAATAAATTAAATCATTATTCTAACCAAAACATATAAAATATTTTCCAAAAAATACCTTTTTAAATTGAAAAATGATTCATCATTTAAAAAATACCATTATCTTACCTTTTGAAAATCAAATTAATATCTTGAAAACTCATATGAAAGAATATAAGGCTTAAGTAGGTAAATTGGGGAATAATTTTCCATATCACACTTAAAAATAGAATAACTAATATGGTTAACTTCTATCTTCATAGTACCCAGTTCATTGGTAGTTATAATGTAACCATCTTTCTTTGGTTTGTCACAGAACCACCCAACACTGGTTAAAAATGTAACCACCCATACATGGTTTATCATGGACCCACATATAATTGGTTTATAAAGGGACCACCCATAAATAAAAAAAAATTCTCAACAAACCTAACATCAACATAAATCATTAAATATTCCATCGGAATACACTATTTGATGAAAATATACATTCAATTTTGAAATCAATCATTTTGAAAAACTATGCACATACAATAGAAAACATCATCATTCAAAGTATCCATATAAATATTTAAATTAATGCAAAAAATATTAAGGAAAAATCAATTTGTGAAATATATTTCATTCCTTATATGTAAAAAACATTCCTTTGGAATTTTGAAAACATAAACATTAAAGATGTTTCTTTAAATGAAATTATATTATAAATATAATATCACTGAATTGAGCATTAATAAAATGAATAAATTATGTTTATATGCTATAAATACACTTAAAACAAGTTTAAATACATCATAAGATATTCAAAATTAATTTCATACATAATTATACCATTCCATGATCAATAATTAGAAGTTTGACGAAAAGAATGGAAATTGAATTAAGAATTCCCTTACAATTTGTAATCTGTTTAATCATATACACCATAAAATTAATAATTATAAATAAGTGGTGAATAATTAATATATCTCATAGAAGTAAGAGTGAGACGAGAAACCTTTACCTCAAGTTTCCCTTTACATTCCTGTACATTATCCTCCTTCATAATGGTTTAAATTAATTTTATTTGTTATTAATTAACTATGTTAATATATATAATACCTTAAATTATCATTTTATAACATCTTACCACCAGTTCATTAGTAATATTTCATTTTTTTCATTTTTTGGGAGAATTCGTTTTATAGTTTCATAGTAGTTTCACTATGTATAATTGTGGATGTTCTCATTAAATGGGAATAAAACTAAAGAAGTGAAATAAAATGGTATTAATGAAATTACATAAGTTTAAATTCACCCATGTAACATTTTTATTTCATAAAACGTTGATGATTCATCTTATAAAACATTAATTATAAGTGTATAGTTTATTTCAATGGTTTTTTCAAACATCACAAAATAGTTTCATTTTATTTTATATTTTGTCTATATATTAGTTTGAGGATATGAAATATGTTATAATATAACTATTGAAATATTATTTAACCATAATAATACTTTTATTTCAAACAATTAAGGTGGTATTTGAAAATGAAAAATTATTTTCCACAAATACGGTTAACCACCATAATTTCAACAATGGTTTTATTTATTTGAATAAGAGGAGAAGATAAAAGGGATGGATACAATATATTATATTATCAACATAAATATTATGTATATACATTATTATGGGGTTATAATTCCTTGATGGGTTGAGGAGTTCAGGAAAAATTAGAATAATAATAGAAATTAAGAGAGGTTTTTTTATAATGTTACCTCTAAAATATCTCCTGCTTTAAGGACTATTTAAGGACCTTGGAATTGGTGTTTCATTGAGAACATAAAAACATAGACTTAGGAAGACTGTATAAAAAAGGATTTGGTATATATTCTAAGATATTAAATGATTGTTATGAGAAAGCGGGTGGTGAGTTGTCCTATTTATACTTGAGGAGGGGTGGTTTTAAGTGATTAAATAATGATTATTTTATATTTAAATACAACCTCATTTCAGTGGAATTAATTTAAAATAATTTTATTGATAATTAATTTTTTAAAGGGTTGGTTATGGTTTATAAACACATCAACCACCAATTTATTGTTTTTGTTTTTAGGTATTTTAATATTTTAGATTTTAACTTTAACCAGTTTCATTATTTTACCAATACTATAGTAAATCCTTTTTTACCATGGTATCTTTTTTATGACTAAAAATGAAAATAACCCTAATAACAAATTTTTAGATTATAATTAAAAAAATGAAATCAATTTTACCAAATTAAATTCAATTAATTTTCAAAATTAAATTTAAAACAAATCCTACAAATGCAATGAAAATGTAGGTATCCAACAATTGTATTTTTCAAGAAAAAAATGATTTTATATGAACTATGTGATTAATAATTATCATTGTATGAAAAAAAATTAATAATTAATGATACATAATCTATATATTAAATTTAAAACATTCCCAATTATGGATTATTTTAATTATTTATAAAGGAGAAACATTATGTACTTTAAAATAGTTTTCATAAACATATCTTTTTAAAGACCCAAAACTAACCTATTCCAAAATAAAATACAATGTTTATTCAAAACAATTTAGGTGGTTTGAATATAAATAATTAAATCTACTTTTATATAAAACTAAATTCATAATTTAATCGGACTTTTAAACCATTTGATTTAATAAAAATAAATTGAATTTCTAAAAAAGTAAATATTTTCCAACATTCACTAAAAACCCAATATTTTTTAAAAAATACCTAAATTCATCCCAAATTAAAAAATGATATAATTATTTTAAAAATTAATTTAATTTAGTGAAATTATTCACTTAAAATTTCAAAAAAAATCATTTATAATATTCACCCATAAAATGAAAAAAACTGAAATTTGAAGAAATTGAATTTTTTAAGAATAAAATGACTTTACTAAATATTTTAGTGATTATATATAAATACATAATTAGTACATTAACAATTAGATAGAAAATTAAATATTTAATAACAAATTTAATACTATTCATAACCTACAATTTAACAGCTTTATTATTCTAGTCACATTTTTATAATAAGATTTTTTTGTTAGTTTGAGCTGAATAAGGTGTATCTTGTAAGATATTTGACATAGTGTTTTATTCTAAAATATCGGGTTGTTACATTCTCCGACTAACCCTTAAATAAATTTCATCCTCGAAATTTGAAAATAATATAAAAAATTATGGGTTTTCTTTTTCAAAATATATTTTTTGAAAACCCACAACAACAACAAAAAATCAGTAAATATTTTCCTTAAAAATAGAGAAAAAAATGATAAGGTACCCCAAAAACTAGGATTATGATTACTGGAAAGAGAAAATGTGGAAAAAAAGGTGAATTATGACTATCGATTTCAATGAATTATAGAGAACATGGCCTTTAAAATTTTAACCATTTCAAAATTGTAAGTCTTTGATAGCATAAAAGGCCATTGATTTCCTAGTATGAAAAGTAAAAAAATAATGTCTCTTATTCCAAAAAAATCTTATAAATGAGGAATTATTTTACTACCTATAATACAAACAAAATTAAATAAATATATTTGACAAGTATAATTTCATCCTCTTATTTTCTACAAACAATGAGTATTCAAGATGATATTTTCTTACTAGAAGCATCAAAATCAACTATTACAGATCAAAAAATCCACAAAAGTATCACTATATATTCCTATAGTATTTAAGAATTAATTAAAACCAAAATTTCAGTACTAGATAATTTATGTATAGAAAAATAATAGACATTTTATATTTAAAAAACTACTTTAATCTATAAAATTCAACACTAATACCAAAAGTTCAACATAAATTATTCAATAAATGACTATCCTCAAAATTACTATAATTATTTTATACTAAAATTGAAACCCAAAAATAAAAATATTTTTTCACAAAGTCTTCCAGGATAAATTTAATATTTATCTTCAACTAATATCAATCACTTGTAAAGTCTCATACCAAAATGGAATTTTCTTTAATAACAAAATCTTCAATATATACTAATTATTTCCATAAATTACCAGAAACACCATAAATTATATATGATTCCAAAATATTATTCATCTATTATTTCTAAAAAAATCCCATAGTATTTTTTACCCTAATCATATAAGGTTCCAAAAATAGTGAATGCCTTCCCAAATAACATTAATCACTTAATCACTAAATCATTTTCCAACCCCATTATTATCTATATGATAAAAAATATGTTACAAAAATTAAAATGAATTTAAATTATCATATTATTTCCCTAAAAATAAAAAAAATATCACACTAATAATGAAATCATATAGTCCAGTGGTAGGTGATGCACCCATGTCACCCTTCTGTTGTGCGTTCAATTCCTGCAACATTTATGGATATAATGGGTATTCAACCATCTTGTGATTTGTCTTTTTTTCTAAAACTATATTAATATAATCATTATCTAATTTTGAAAACATAAAAAAGACTATAAAAATCACCTTTATATATTTAACCTCAATTTTTATCTCCAATTTTCATCCCAAAAAAATAAGAGCCCATAATTACCTCAAAACCAAAAAGACATCAAATACATTTAAACTTATTAAAACCAAAAGTAAAGGAATTATTCCTTGAATAAACATTTTTTATATAAAAATTTTATGGATTGCATTTACCTTAAAAATTATTATCTTTTTTTAAGACTTTTCTATGGTATCAATATCATGTAACATATATTTCCAAATATATGAAATTAGAACCACCTGTAGAAAAATATGTAGGCATTATATGATACCCGTAATATTAATAAATTCCCCTATATCATAAATTTGAAAACTCGGTACATAAACACATCCTTCAATCAACTTCCTTCCTAAACCATTAACCATTCTTCATCCTCTTATTCCATAATACATCATTCATATAGACATTGATGTGAATTATATCCTTGTGATTCATCAATATCAACCATAAAATACCGAAAACTTATAACATTAGAAAAAAATTCATACCAAAAATCAAGAAATCATGATATCTTTAATATCCACTTTATCTTCTAACATGATTCCCAAAATCCCTAAAATAAATGGTCTTGTCCTTTTGGAAAATTTTCTTTTTCAGTGAGTTTGTAAAGTTGTGATTTTGAAATAATATTAAAAAGATACCTTAAACTATGAAATTTTTAGACAAAAAAGGTGTTAGATAAGTTAAACAGGTTCTTGAAGGTTATTTGAATACTCAGAATGTTTTCAAAATCATTTGAACAAGATTTTATAATAATAGTGATAATCAGGTCACCCAAAATGTATAATAAGGTTTTGAAAGATTTCTTTCTTTCTATCTAGAAAAATAATAATTAATATTTATAAAAGAACATCATTAAAAAAATTATTACATTTTAAAATTAAAATAGTGATTTTAATTATAAAATCCCTAGAATCACTATATTACTTTATCCTTCAAATCATTTATACCTAAATCAGTTACCTTTCTAAATCTAATATCCCAAAATATTATTAATATCCTTTAAATTTATCTCATCAAACCAAATAGGGTTTGTATATTAATTTGGACCTATATTTATCCATAAAAATTTACACCCATGTTGATATCTATAACTCTTATGAAAACATTACATGTAAGAATAATAATCACCAAAGTTGTATAAACCATACTCTAATACCAAATGTAAGGAGTCTCTATTAAATGATACATATTCTAGAGATTTTAAACTAGAATTGTATTTAGTTCATTCCTAAATACATTTTAGGATTAGTGTTTTTGAAAATTATGAAAAACTATTACAAAGTAAGAGAATACATTTAATGTCAACACACATACTTAGTATCCATTTCTTCCATAAAAAAATTCAAAAAAAACATTATTTTTCTTCATAAAAAATATTCACAGTTTTCCCCTTTATCTAATTTGTATCCCTAGTAATCATTAAACATTGTGAAAAACATTTTAAAACCTCAGATTAGAAAACTATCCTATAATGAGGAAAAAAATAAAGGAAACAATTAGTCCAATAAAAAACCCATAAAATGTTTTCCTAGAAATATACATTTTTACCCTGAAAAATGAATCACCATTTCATAAAAATCATTATCATACATTTTGAAAATCAAATGATTATTATGAAAACTCATATAAAATAAAATAAAGGTTAATTAGGTAACTTGGGACATAATTTTTCATATCACACTTACCAATCGAATAACCAATATGGTCAACTTTAATTTTTGGAGTACCCAATGTATTGAAGATTTTATTGTAACCACCCGTTCTTGATTTATTACGGAACCACCCATCATTGGTTAATAATTTTACCACCCATCCTTGGAATATCGTAAAACCACTTGTAATTAGTTTATAATATAACTAAAATTCATCATAGGAAAATAACAAGAACTAAAAAATATATATAAATCATTAATTGTTTCATCAAAAACCACTATTTGATGAAAATAAACATTCCATTTTCAAACCACTCATTTTGAAAACCTATGAACATAAAATGGAAAACATTTTCCTTGGTAGTAACCTTATAAATGTGTCAATTATGCTTTAAAATATTATGGATACATGAAGGTGGAAATTTCTTTCATTCAATATATTAAAAAACATTCCTCTTTACTTTTATAAAGAGAAACAATAAAAGAATTTTATTTAAAATAAAGTCCTTTCCAAATATAATATCCTTGAAGTGAGAATTAATAATATGAATAAAGAATGTTTATCCAGTATAAATATGAATTAAAAAATTGTAAATTAAACATAAGATAGTAAAAATTCATTTTAACTATGCTTCTTTCATGAAATAATCATGAAGATTAAGTTTAACCTATAGAATGAAGATTTGGTTATGAATTCCCATACAATATATAATCAGTCAAATCATATGCATCATATAATTAAAAATTATAAATTGAAACATTGAATAACATTTAAAAAATGGGATTCATTATTTGATATATTGAAGGGTATTATATACACCACCTAAAAGATATAAGTGATGAATAAGGCATATATCTCAAATAAGTAAGAGTGAGATTAGAAACCCTTACCTCATGCTTCCCTTTAGTTTTTTATAATTTATCATTTTGTATAATGGCTTAAATAATTTTATTAATTAATTCTATAACTATATTAATATTTAAAATATCTTATATAATCGTTTTATAACATATTACCACTCTTTCATTAATAATATTTCATTGGTTTCATTTTTTCAAAAGCATACATTTAATGGTTTCATTGTCGGTTTACTCATACATAATTATAGATGTTTTTTTGAAATGGAAATAAAACACCAGAATTGAAAAGAAATGGTATTCATGAACTTATTTAATTTTGAATGCCTGTATATATCATTTTTATTTCTTATATGTGGATGATTCATTTGATAAAATTTTAATGATACATGTTTAGTTTATTTTTGTGGTTTTTCCAAAAAATCAAGAAATAGTTTCATTTTATATAATATTATGTGAATATATTAGTTTCAGAATAATAAATACATTATAATATAATTGTTAGAATTTTATTAAACCAGAATAAAACTTTTATCAAAATCCTTGATGGCGGTAATGGAAACATGAAATCATTATCCACTAAGACAGTTAAGTGCCATAATTTGGATAGCGGTTATGTTTCTTTAAATAATAAGAGATAATAAAAGGGATGGATATATTATATTCCAATATAAATATAAAATAAAAATATATAAATGATTATATAGTAATTATCACTTGATATATGAAGTATTTGAGAAGAAATCAGACAAAGAAAATAAATTAATAGAGGTTCTTTCAGAAATTTATCTCTAAAATATCACCTTCTTGTAGGACCACATAAGAACCTTATAATTGGTATTTGGATGAGAAAAGAATCCAATATATGTTGGGATATTGTATATAAGGGTATTTGGAATATATTGGTAAATATTTAGCTATTTATAGGAGAAAGGTGGTGGTGATGAGTGGTATTTATACTTGGGGAGGGGTGGTTTAAAGTGATTAAATTATTATTATTTAATATTTAAAGCCAACCACACTTTGGCGGCATTAATTCCAGTGTATTAGATTCAAAATTAATGTCTTTAATATTGGATATTTTCTATAAACACATCGACCAACCATTTAATTTTCTCATATTTGGGTATTTTAATCTTTTACCTCTTAAAATTAACATGTTTCATTATTTTATATTTACCGTGGTAAATCCTTTTTACCACCATAACTATTTTATGAATAAAAATATAAAATTAACCTAATAAAAAATTTAAATTATTATTCTATATTACGAATCCATTTTACCAAATTATATGCAAATAATTATAATGTTTAAATTAAAAACAAAACCTGCTAACATAAAGAAAAAACAGGTTTTTAAGAAGTGTACTTTTTAAGTGAAAGATGATTTTATATTAAATATATGAATAATAGTTATTATTTTATAAAACAAAATTAATATTTACTTATGTATAATCTATAAAATTAATTTAATACTCCACTATTAGGGATTATTTTAATTAATTATAAGGATAAAAATTATGTTCTTTAAATTTTTTTAGAAAAATAAAAATTTTAAAACAAAAAAAAACTATTAAAAAAGACAATATAAACTAGATTCAAAATTATTTGAGTGTAATTAATATAACGAAATAAAACATATGTTACCTGAAATAAAATTTAATACATAATGGTACATTTAAATTGTTTAATGTTTTGAAAATAAAAGTTATTTTTACAAAAAAACTAAATTTTCATTATTCACTGAAAACCAAATATTTTATAAAAAAATCATAACATAAAAAGTAAAACCTGAAATTTTTATTTTTGATATTAATTTTATTTTAAAAAGTTATTTTTATAAAATTTTATAAACAATGAAATATAATATTAACTAACAAAATTCAAGAAGACCTATTTTTTGATGAAATAAATTTTTGGATAATTAAATAACTTTACTCGAAATGTGTGTGATTAATTGAAAAGAATTTATTAATAATTTATCAATGGGTATGACCATTATATATTCATAATTTTTTAATACTATTCTTATCAACCAATTTAATGGTTATATTATAATGATCCCATTTAAATAATAAGATATTTTTTTTTGTTTAAGATTGATGTGGTGTGTCTTGTATTATATTGAAAATAGTATTTCTTTTTAAAATCATGGTATTTTACATTAACTATTTAAAAAAATATTTATGTTGATATTTTGATGAAATTTTAGATATTAATTTATTAATTCACCATATAGAGATTTATGCATATTGGTGAAGTACTGCTAACCATTTTTTCAAAATAATAACTTGAGTCTGAAGCAATGAATTATCATTCTATAATATATATTCTGATCTGTTAAAAGGTAATTTTAGTTATTAAGGATTAAAAAAATTCCTTTTGGGATTTTCATTTCTTAGAGTAAGTGATGAATTGGAAATTGATCAACGTACAACCAAAGGATCACATTTTTTATGAAATAGATTCCTGTCGAGTATGTATATTTCCTTATATTCTAATAGATTAAAAAAATCCTGAAAATTAGGAAGATGATCATGAAACAATAATTTTATCTGATTATGTTTATATTGGATGAATCATATTTTTTTTAAATCGACATAGATTTATAGTTTTAAGGTCCTTAACTTTCTATTGATCATTTACTTTTATGTGATTAATAACCTCTGGTAGTCTTTATAATAATTTTCAATTTTTTCATGGCCATATATTCACATACCACAAATATTTTTCATATATGGAAGCCTGTTTATGTGGACTATGTACTTCCATTTCAATCTTATTAAGAAGATAATTCACTAACCCTGTTATGATGTGGATTTTTTCAACTGTGGTATTTCCAAATTCCAAAACCAAGATTACCAAAATGAAGCTTAAATTGTGAGGACACAATTTACTAATGGTGGGGATAATATGACACCCCAAAATTATGATATAATAAAATTTTATTTGTTAACATTTTTATATGTAACATCGATCTTAAATAATCTATAAATATATTTCTTTTAATTTAATCTCCTCAATAATATGCGGAACATGCAACCCCATATCAAAAGTAACTGTGATAAAACATACCATTATAACCAAACCATTAATTTTTGGGGTATTAATAGTACTAAATAAACTATTGAAATCATGATTATCTATTTATTAAAAATACGATAATAATCATTAAAAGGAAAAAAGGAATGTTTTCTGAAAACTGTATTATTTCTAAAAAAAGAATAGACATGCTTTGTGGATATAATTTTAAATTATTTTTTACGAATTTTATAAAAAATATTATATAAAATTATATACATTTTTGAAATCAGAATATCTATATTATCTTTTTGTGTAATTTTTTGATTATCTGAAATGCTTTAGTTTTTTATGAAAAGTGAAAAAAATAAATTGTAATTTAAAACTTCCTTTTTGTTAAAATTATTTATAAAGATAAATTATATTTTGAATTGATTTTTATGTAAATTTTTTTCAATTATTTATATATTTATCCAATTAATGTCATTGGAATTATTTTCTTACTGAATTTTGATATAAAAACATTGTAACCTTTTGAATATTATCTCTTTGAAAACCAGTTATACCTAAGTGTTTGCATGATTAATTTCAAATTCAATATTTTTAAATTGGTTAACGTAATATTGAAAAATGGATTTAATAATTATAATAAAAATAATTTATATTATATAATAAGGTCAAATTAAATTTTTAAAAAACTTATATTGAAAATAATAAAAAATACTTTCCACAGTTAAGGTAAAAATGGATTTACTGGGGGTTAAACTAACAATATAATTTTTACAATGATCTTAAAGCATGCATTAAATAAATTTTATGGACATATTTACACGAAATACAGTCTGATTTATGATAGTACTCTATTTTGGAGCCTTTTTAAATTTGGAAAATATTGGTAAACCTTTTTCTTTACAAAATTAACAAGTGTTCCAGTCACCTCCTTTTTAAAAGGACACACCCTATCCTCTCTTATTCACACCATGAATCCATTTTTTTAATGTCCCAGACTTTCCATATATTTTTTTCAAAATTATATGGAATTATTTCGAGACTAGGTGCTGAGACGACATGCCATTATGAGCCTCGGAGTACCCAGAAAGATCCTTCGAAAAAGGTATTGCTTTAAATAGATATTATGAGCAATTTTCCTGAAAAAGACGAATAACTCTTATTGAATTCCTAGATCAGAAATATTAATGCACCATTGTGTTTAGGATGGTGGGTTTACCCTAGGCACAACTTAGGTTCATTCTGCTCAACCCTCCAATGAGAATACCTGAAAATGGCGTAACCATAAATAAAATTATTAAATTATTTTATTTTATTTTTCCAATTCTTATAACATGCGAATGGTGACTTAGATAAAAAATTTGAGACCACCTATGACCTCATGAGGGTATTCCTTCCTTGGTTATATCCTAACATTGGTCGGCCTGGGCCAATAGTGGAAGTTAGTTTTTTTCCCTAAATAAAATAATTTTGTTTCAAGTATTTTATTGTAAAATCCTTAAAACTCTTAAATAGTAATTCGTATTGAAAATATGAGAGTACGGTTGAGCTTGTGATGGTGTGTTCCCATTAGGTGGAGCCTAACCTCGACTGTTTTGGGTCAAGGGTGAAAGTTAATTTTTTAACTATTTTTAAGGTTCATTTAAATAAACATGTGAGAGGGTTTTTATAACTTTTTAACTGGTGCTCAGATCAAAAATTTGAGGGAAACATTTAACTCATAATGCCAGGATTTACTTAGAAATGACTTAACTTCAGCCAGTAAGGGATGAATAGAAAAGTTAGTTTTCATACTTTTCCTAAAATAATAAAATAACTTAAAATTTTATTTTATTTTTTTTTCTCATCTGTTGATCAATGGAAAAAGACATTGTGGTGAAACAATGAGGCACATTGATGAGGCTCGTTAATGTCTTGTTAACTTGACACATAATGTCGCATTAATAACGTGTAACAGTGTAACGAGGTGACGTCGCAACGTAACAGAAATTCTACGACTTGTTTTCCTTTTATTTTTGGTTCATGTTTTGGTGGAACGAGGAATTAAACTATGGGGATTCTCTGACGAATATCTAAAGAACATCCTCTCCAATGAAGAATGAAAAATGCCAATGAACATCACACATCTTCGACACACATGGATGAAAGGATTTGGAAGTGATAAATGATGTCGACATCTTGAAACGTTGAGAGCGTAATGTTGTGGCAACAAACTTTCAAGAGGTAGGGGTTATTTTATTTTTAAATTCATACCCATTTTTTCAAGAAACTATGAACGTTCATCAACCCAAGAATAGGTTGATCTATGAATCGTGCGTTTATTCAAGAGGGTAACTTTATTGGGTGGATTATCAATACGAGAATATTTTATATTTTTCTACAAATGAATATCTCCCCTGAGCCTCCCCGGTTTCAAAACATTTAACGCGGAGGGTGAAGGCCAACACAAAAAAAGGCCTAAACCCCTCTGCATATGTGCTCCTTATGAACGGATTGTCCAAAATAGGGGCAAAGCACGTCTGAGACCATCAAGGTTATCACGGAGACCCAAGAGGCCCGTAGGCAGAGATAGAATGAAAAAATTACCATCAGAGAAACTCCAATGGCTCACAGAATAATCCACCAACACGACACCACTGACACGGTACCATGGGCAGAGCAGCATCAGTGACTAGTGGCGGTGACCGGCCCATGTCGGTCGTGTGGAGGGGACGGTGCCAACTAGTGTTGTAGTAGAGGCAGTAGGGCCAACCGGTGTCGCGGTAGAGAAGGAGATTGGCCCTTACTGACCACGCTAGAGGATGGCCCTTACTAGCTACATTGGAGGAAGGCCCTCGCCGACCGCGCTGAGGGATGGTGGCGCGCCTGTCGGCAAGCCCCAGTGGATGGAGGGCCTGGCAGCCGCGGGGTTAATTGTACTAAGCGGGAACTGCGAGGCGACGTGACACCAGGTCGGCACCCCGTGGATGGGTGGCCCATATCCGGGCCAACCGAATGTGATGGCACTACGGTTGCTAGACCACATCAGGAGGGTGGCCCAAGAAAATCCTGTGAGGCATCAGGGATCCGGATGCAGCTGGATGTCATGTCACGGATAGGCAGGGAACCAGCGGCCTACACTGGTGGGCTGGGCTTCGAGCTGGTGGCTACATTTTTAGCCAGCAGGATAGACCCACAGCCCAATGGGCCAGAACTGTATCCCAGTGAGCCATACTTGTGTTGGCGGGCCAAAACCGCACTAGAAGGCTGGACCCACACCCTTCAGGTTGTGTTGGACTAAACTGGGTCGTCGGGCGACCTGACGGGCTAGACCCTCAACCAAACTGGGTTCGGTCAAGTGCGTCCCACTTGCTAGGCCAGACTGGCCTAACTTATTCCCAAACCCATTCAGGTCGATTTAGTTGGAACTAAACCGGGGTATCTCGAACCCCAAGGTCGAGTTGGTCAAGTCGTTCCGATCAGGTCAGACTGGACCTAGATGCAACTGGCCCTTGTTTACTAAAATTCTTATAACATGAAAATCAGGCATCCGGTTGATGAGCTGTTGGCGTTGTTGGGAACTTCTTGACAAGTTAGATCTTGGGTAATACCCTGAGGAGACTTTCATGGAAGTTAAGATGCAATAAATGGATTGAAAATTTTTTCTACCAAGCGCGCTACATACGGAACCCTTCGGTGGGCTGAGACTTAAAGACTACTGACTTCTAACACTGTATGACTCGACTACAGACCAATGGGAATCAATTATATGTGACTTTTCAGGGAAACAATCAGAAGAACTTTTGTGTGACTTTACCAGCCTGTGGTACATGACGAGGAGGAGTACCCCAGTTTGCTATGATTAATGCGAAGCACTTATGTGTGACTTTTCATGCCCATGGTACACGATGAGGAGGTGTACCTACTCAGTCTAAAGTCAGTGGGAATCACTTCTATATGACTTGGTAGGCCCACTATACTCGATAGAGTAGGAGTTCTCTAGCTACCAAGGTGTTTGATGATGTGACTAATGATTCTTCTATCCCTACACTAAATGTATAACCAATTTTAACTGACATGTTCTTAATGCTTTTTATTCATGATTATTCTCTGTTCTCTGGTTTGAGGATTGCCTTGTGGTCTTTTCTTTATGTTTTAGGGTCCCCTACTGAGTATTTTCTTACTCATCCCTTGCACGGGCATCAACTGCATGTGTTGTGTCTAGTGATGACAATTGACGTTTTGACAGAGATTTTGGTAGACTAGGACCCATAGGTGCTTAGGGAGACAGGACCGACAGACGCTACAATGGTGGAATGGGTGGTTTAGGAATAGGTTGGGGTCAATGGGATTGGTTGGACAAGACGTTCTATTTCGTCTTCTAGTTCTTACACTACTGTCATGATCAGGTGGGGTTTTCCACATATGGCTATCAAATTTTTTTTCTGCTTCTCTATTTTTAGTTATTTTATTGGGTTTGTATTCAAGCCCAGTTATATTAGTTATAATTGTACTCAGATGTGTTTTAGTTATACTTGTTTATGTTTTAGTGTGTGGTACTTAGTATGGCATGTGGGTGCGTACATGTACTCGGGAAAATTCCTCCCACTTATAGGTTGACGCTTTTATCACTAGTCTCCAACCCCTAGCCTTCGGGAGGTGGGCTTGGGGTATCCACAACATGGGCCCTGAGGGATGTGTTGTGACAAAGTGGTATTATAGGGCAGTCAGTTATACAAGAAAAGCTATGATTTTGAATATTTTTTTGATGAGGAAATAGTGAAAAGTGTTTTGAGTTTGGCTTTGAGGCCACAGATTCCAGTGTTGGTGTGGCGGTCGACTAATCGATACAGTAGGACCCTAAATTCTATTTTCTGACATGGTGCACGAAAATATTTATTGAATGTGTATTGGAAATGTTTTTCGTTTCATCTCTTTTGAGTCATCTCACAAGGTATAATGTGTTGAATGTGGTACATCTTGAATCTCTTTCACGATGCCTCCACATAGACAGTCGACTATGATTCCATTGCATGACAATGAGGATGGTCCATAGAGTAATGAGTCTTCAGTACAAGGATCGTTGAACTAGATGGTACCTTCAAGCGGTGTGCTGAAAACACCACTGGCCATTGGCTAGCAGTTCCTACCAGCTCTCCTGGTATAAGACACATTTAGGATCAGTGCCTTACATGAGTTTCAATGACAAATACCCCTCAGGTTCTGAGGTGATCCTGACTCACAATAGGCTAAGGACAATCTTGAGGTGGTGACCGAGTTTCCATCTAGAGAGGGAAACATTAAATCAGATGGTGGTCCTGGAAGTGAGCTTTCTACGTGGCTTAGTGGGGTGATGGTAGGGGTTAGATTACCTTGATATTATGATGAGGGGACTTTTCCATGGATAGATCTTGAAAACCATTCTCAGAGAAGGCGTATCATTCCATAAAAATTTAAGGGGTATGTGTTCCTAAGAGATTTTATATCTTTTGTTGGACAACATGTCAGTAGATGAGTATTCATCAAGGTGTTCCAACTATTACAGGTACTCGATGAATATAATACGACCGATGCTTTAGGGATCAACCCTCCGAGTGATATGTGATTAGGGACATCTATGCTAGTACTACTATTTTGTGCATTTCTACTTATATTAGGGTTCTAGAGAGTACCCTTTTGGTTAAAAGTTCTTTGGATGAGCAGATATATCCTGTGAATTTCAACAGTGGGAAAGCAGGAAACCGACATTATTATCAAAGACTTGGATGTGTAAAATGTTTTGGGAAGAGAATTTGATAAAGACAAATGAATATGAAGGGTTTTAGATGAGGAAGAGGAGTTAGGAGAGTAGCAGGAGGTGGTATACATTTCGACAAGTTATGACCACCACCCTAGTGTGGTCCCCACCAGGATTAGGGATTTAGAGGACAGGGGAAGGGAGTAGCTACATGTAGTCAAGGAGTATAAACCAAGGTCACTAGGAATGATTCGAGGTATGGTCTGTGTCTATTACTAGCTGTCATATTAATAGACATAGGTACTAATCATTCCATCTTATCACAAATCTTGTTCAAGTCCTAGATTATCTAGTTAAACTACTGACTTGATCATTGCATCTGGATATACCAATGGGAGGAGACTCAGTAATCACACTTATGCCGACAGTGTGATCCTGACCTTGAGGCAAGAGTTTTGGTCGGAACCTTTTAGTGGTAGCGTCGAGTCCTTATGTTGTTAATTTGGGTATGGACTGTTCATCCATAGTTCATGCTCATATTGACTATTGTAGGAAAAAACTATGTGGTATATCCATAGTGTTGGAATGGGATTTTCCATGGTCAGAAAAAAAAAGGAAACCCAATAAATATAAGATAAACTCATGTAGAGGAGGATTCAACTGATCACTCTTGAGTTGGCCAACCTTACCCTCGTGGAAGAAGTTGTTTTGAGTTTTCAGTTCCCAACAATAGTGGTGGAGTGCAGGAACATCCTTTCAACAGATGTTTCATAGATTACCTCACAATAGTGTGTGTTACTTCTACATCATTCTACACACCGATATGGAATCGATATCATCCTTAATATATCATAGAAAATTCATAGAGCTTCATGAGTCGGGGGCATAGGTGCAGGAATTATAGAGGAAGGGATTAGTTTGACCTAGTATTCGAGGTAATGTGTGGATTTACAACACTTTAACCAAGTGGATGTGCAGAATGAGTACTCAATGCCAAAGGGTCAATGGGAACATCAATCAGTTAAAAGGGGTAGCCTTTTCCGTGGATGGAAAGGTTCTCGTAGGCTTTTTAGTTGTTGCAAAAATGGTGATGGGTGGAGTTCTTCTAGGACTATGAAATCGAGACAGTCTATAGTCCTGAGAATGGGAAAGTGGTGGCAGACACACTCAGTAGTAGGTCTGTCTTACAGCTGCTGAGTGAGGTGACAGAGTAGCTAGCCACAATGCAGATATCCTTCATGGATGATGATAGAGTAGATTTCCTCCAATCTAGGACTGTCAATCCCCAGCTCCGGTAATGTCTCTGATTTTTACCATGTTTTAATGTTATGTGGGAATCATTTCGAGACCAGTCTTCAGGATAGAGTATAGTTCCGAGGCCCGGTGAGCCCAGAACAAATGTTGGAATTTAATTTAATAATTAAATTACGTGTGCATGTAGTTTTCCTGAAAAAAGTGGAATAACTCTAGAATGGGTGCTCGGATCAGAAATATGAGGGCACCGTTGCGTTTTGAACAGCGATTTTACCTTAGGCGAGGCCTAACATCAGTCAGCGCAGGTCGGTGGTGAAATATAGTTTTTGGACGTAACAGTAATAAAATAATTAATAAAAATATTTTATTCTACAGTGAAATCTTTTTAGATCTATTGCAACAGATATCCTTTATCCTTTTTAAATAAAGGCTTCTGTAGGGGTCCAGGGTTACAAACCTCATAAGTCTGAAACCCTTGGCAGCTCTGAAGGCTCTGGAAAAAACCTCTCAACACGGCGACGACGTTCTTGACGATTTTCGCCGGCAACGAAGATGTGGTGACCTTATTGTCACCAACGAATGCCACGGATCCAGGTAGGATGTTTGTTTTTGATTTTCCTTTCCCTGTTCTTGGTTCCTACGATGAACGCGGACTAATCTGCGAACCGATTAGCCCGCGGATTGATCGTTTTGCGAGGGAGTGTGATTTGGGGTTTTATTGGGATATCCAATACATGAGATTATAATCTATTGATTAGTTTGGTTTTGATCTAACATCTATGAACCCGGATCATCACAAACAATGATCGAGGTCTGTCCCTCTTTTTCGATTCTTTGTATTTTTCTCCCACGCGTTCTTCGTTGCGGTCTACGCGTTCTTGGAGGAAATCGATCTTTGGGAATTTTTTTGATGGCACAACGATCTGAGATTGTAGATCCAACCCCGGAGCGATGTCACAGAGGTGCAACAATGGTTTCGACAGAAGATTCGGAGCCGATCGAGAGATATGAGTTTTCGGGCGTTCTTCTTCGGATGGGTCATTCGAGGTTTATGATCCGATTTGAGGACAGAAAACACCTATTTCGGTGTTCTTATGATGAATCAAACCGACCCCTAGAGTATCAGGATGAACGAACGAGAAACCGTGGATCCTGAGGATCAACCGCGTTGTGAGGTGGAAGATGGCGTTTTTGGAAAAATCCTGACTACACGGCGTGTAGTATGGGCTACACGGCATTTGTTCATCAGTGGACCACCTGGAATGCACTCCGAGAGTACAAAGACACAGGTTGGGTACATGGACAAGGACACGGCGTGTATACCCCTCCCCAGCTAGACCTGGCCAGATACAAGGGATACCATGTGTGCTGGTACACGGGCAGACGACATGGACAGAGACCGTGTACGGGTACATGACCAGCATACATGGAGAGAGCCCTAGGTGTTCATAAACGTCGTGTGATTCTTCTACATGACATGTAGTTACTTTTTATACGATGAGCCAAATGACACGGGACGTTTACATGGGCAGTACCTGGAGTCAAGGAACACGGCGTGTGAATCTTCTACATGTTGTGAAGTAAAGTTTTACAGAGATTGAATGGATGACACGGGCATTACCCGGGGTCAAGGAACAGGGCGTGTAAGCATACTACACGCCGTGTAACCAATCTTACATGGATTGAGCCAATTTCCTTTTGTGACTTGGGCAAGTTTCCTTAGGGTTCGTCCCCTTGGTCATTCTCCTGAAGGTTCCCGGTATCATTTCCTATATATAGGAGTATGATCCCTTCAACAGGACTTCCTGAATAGAGTTTTCAGAATCCCCTCTGTGAGACATAGAGCTGGATCCTCTATTCATTCCTGGAACCCTTGGTAGAGTTCTTGGTATCGATGTGACCAACTTTACCTGGGCACCGATCCTCTGCTTAGCAGATTAGCTCAGACTGAATTGTCAGAATCACCCCATGACTTGGTGGTGATCCTCATCTGAGCATCATGTTCTCAATGTACTTGTGGAGTGTGTTCTCCTAGAATTAGTACTTCGTATCTCTCTCTTTAGACCTAGGATTGTGATCTCCTGGTTGCATACATAGTGGAATCTTCATGCTGGATCTCTGTGGTGGTTTTAAGATGGTCATTTTTGTATGATTATATCTGGATATTCTTGTTATATGTTCTCTAGAAATATGTTGTGTAGAGTTGACTGTATCTTTCTTTTGTGGTATTTCTCTTGTTTTATTACATTGTGGTTTCGAGGTGTCCTACTGGGTATTGTTATACTCCCCCCCCTGCATGGGCTTTGCCTATACATGTCGTGTCTTGTGTAGACGAGCGAGCCTTTGACAGGATTCTAGGAGGACCAGTACCGTACGATACTTAGTGAGATCAGACAGGCTGAGGTGTATTCCTACGACTACAGATTGCAGTCCCAGCACCTTTCTTTATCGGTTGGACTTTGTTACGGACTCTCTTTTGGTTGGCCTGTACTTTTGGCCCAGGTTTTTACATTACTGTACGTTATCCTCCTATCGTACGTTGTTGGTTGGGTTTTTAGTGTATGTATGCATTTTTCCTTTTTAGTAGTTTTCACTTTTCATCTTTGTGGGCTTGGAGATGTGTGTGCGTGTGTATAGGTTTTTAGGCAATGCCTCCCATGTTAGTAGCATGCCAACTCGGTGCTAGTCACCAGCCCCTGGCCTATTGGAGGCGGGCTTGGGGAGTAGAGGCTCGGGCCCCACTAGGACGGGTCGTGACAGAGTGGTATCAGAGGTGGTCGGTTCTACCTTAGGACTGAGAGTCTGTGAGTTGGTTTGGGGAAACAGTGTTAATTGTTTCGAGTTCAGCTTTTAGGCTTGGGACCCCAGTGTTGGTGTGGGCGGCCGACGTATCCATACCCCAGGACTCTGATAACTTTCTTTTTAACTCAGAACATGAGGGCACTAGTTGTAGGGGGAAAATAATGTTACATTCATCATATAGGAATGGGTTGTGGTTTCCATGTCCTTCTTGGGTCAGCTGTCCAGATATACTCACTGGCTGCGATACATCTTGTTTTTTTAAAGTATTCCTATGCGACGCGCACCCACTGGGATCCAGCAGCTCGATCACGAGGATGACACCCTCATTGATGAATCCTCGATACAGGGACTGGATCCCCCAATTTTACCATCGGTTGGTGTGCCAGTTATTCTGCTACCTGTGGAGAAGTGTTTAGTGCCTATTGTACGAGTGGAGGAGGAGTGCAGGCTGAGCGCACTCCACGAGTTTCAGAGATAGAGACCCCTTAGGTTTCTAGGTGAGCCTGACCCTCAGGCAGCAGAGGACTGGCTTGAGGCAGGGGCCAAAGTCTTCCATTTTGTTAGGACACCAGCAGACCAGATGGTGATCGTGGCAGCGAGACTCCTGTAGGGCTCGACAGGGCGATGGTGGAGTTTGGTTATTCAGAATCATGACGAGGCGACTCTTGCATGGTCGGAGTTTGAGCATCTCTTTATAGAGGAGTTTTCACTGGTTACCATGATAGAAGTACGTATACAGGATCTTCTTCAGCTCTAGTATGGAACCATGACAGTGGATGACTATTCATCAGGGTTTATGGACCTTTCACGGTACTCGATGGATATGGTCAGAGATCAGTACTTCAGAGCTCAGACTTTTGAGTGGGGCTTGCGCAGAGATATCCAAGATAGAATCATCTATATGAGCATTTCTACTTATTCTGGGGTTCTCAAGCGGGCTTTGGTGGTCGAGAGATTCTTGGGAGAGCAGGGATAGCCGGCAGTTGTCAGTAGTGGGCGAGCTGGAGCAGAGACCTCAGCAGTAGGGAGCCGATTCTAGGGACCCAGACATGGGAGACGTTTTTAGAGGAGATCCCAGGACAGGGGATCTGTTGTAAAGGGTTCACAGGGCGCATCCATCTAGCCTCGAGAGAGGCGATGCTACTCATATGATGGCAGGGGACATATCGCTCGATATTGTCCGACCCGCCGTACTACTGAAATGGGAGCAGTGGATGGACTACCAAGGCAGAGGGAGCGTGTGGATAATACAAATCTGCGGGGTGGTGGATGCGGTAGAGGATATGGGAGAGCAGCTAGAGGTGGTCGACATTTTGACCCTTTACCACCACCACCCCTCGGAGGTCCACCCCAGGCTCAGGGAGCTAGTGGATAGAGGCATGGACAACTGTAGGTGGTAGAGGCATATAACCCAGGTACACCTGGAATGATTAGAGGTACAATCTGTGTCTTTTATACTTTGGTTGTCGTAATGATAGGCACAGGTGCTATTCATTCCTTTCTGGATTCTTATCTTGTTTGAGACCTTGAGATTTCAGTTGAGTCATTGACTCAACCCTTAGACATAGAAACACTGAATAGAGAAGATTCAGAGATCACACACCTTTGCAGACAGTGTTTAGACCCTTGGAGGCGAGAGCTTCGGTTGGATCCTCTTGGTGGTAGTGTCGAGGCCTTATGATTTCATTTATGGTATGGATTGGTTATCCACCGTTCATGCCCAGATCTACTATTTTAGGCAAAGGGTGCAGTGTGTCCGCTGTGATGGAATGAGGTTCTCTTTTATCGGTGAAAGAGAGACCCAGGCAGTGAAGGATGGACTTGTGCGTAGGAAGGTGCATATGATATCCTATTAGTTGGATAACCTAGCCCCTGGCACAGTATATGTTACGAGTTTCCAGTTTCCGTCAGTAGTGGATGAGTACGAGGACGTCTTTCTGGAGGATGTACCTGGAATACCTCCCCATCGGGAGATAGATTTCTGCATTAAGTTGCAACCTGGGACGAAACCGATATCAGCATCAGCATATTATATGGATCCTTTAGAGCTTCGTGAGCTGAAGGTGCAGCAGGAATAATCGGAGAAGAAGGGTTTTGTGGGACCCAGCGTTTCACCCTTGGCGGCCCCAGTGCTGTTTTCCAAGAAGGCAGATGGGAGATTGATCTTATGTGTGGATTACCGGCGCTTGAATCAGATGACTGTGAAGAACCAGTATCCACTACCAAGGATCAATGACCCCTTTGACCAATTGATAGGGGAACAATGGTTCTCTAATGTTGATCTATGATTAGGCTATCATCAGTTGTGAGTACGGAATGAGTATGTAAGGAAGACGACTTTCAGATGTCTCTACGGTCACTATGAGTACTTGGTGATGCCCTTCGACGTGCCGAACTCCACGGAAGTGTTCATGGGACTCATGAACCAAATCTTTCAGCCCTATCTAGATCGATGCATAGTGGTCTTCATTTATGACATCCTTGTGTACTCTATGTCCGAGGAGGAGAACGTGAGACACCTAAGGATGGTTCGGGACACACTCTGAGAGCATTGGTTGTATGAGAAACTCTCTAAGTGTCAGTTCTGGATATAGGAGGTCCACTTTCTGGGACACATTATCTAATCGGATGTTATAGTAGTGGATCCAGCCATGGTGGAGGCAGTTATAGCTTGGGAGCCACCCCGGAGCGTGACGGTGGTGCAGAGTTTCCTTGGATTAGCAGACTACTATCTGAGATTCATTATTGATTTCTCCAGAATTTCAGCACTCATGACTTCTTTGACCCAAAAGGGGAAATCTTTCGTGTGGACCGAGATATGATAGCAGGTTTTCCAGTAGTTGAGGCAGAGTCTGACGAGCGCCCCGATCATGAGATTACCGGAGGAGGGTGTCAAGTGCGTAGTGTTCTGTGATGCATCAGGAACCGGGCTTGGTTGTGTCCTGATGTAGAGGCAAGTGGTGATTTCTTATGGCTCACTCTAGTTGAGGCCCCATGAGCAGAACTACATGACCCATGATCTTGAGTTTCTAGGGGTAGTCTTCGCATTGAAGATGTGGCAACACTACCTGATGGGCGAGCGGTTTACCATCTATTATGATCACAAGAGTCTCAGTTATATCATTTATCATAAGGATCTAAATTTGAGATGAAGAAGATGGCTTGAGTTCCTCCAGGATTACGACTTTGATATCATTTACACACCTAGGAAGGGGAATGTTGTCGCATATGCTCTCAGCAAGAAATCCAGTTCGCATATGTTGGATGAGGAAACGAGGCAGTTGGCCTCCTTACATTTATCCTTCAGGGATGGAGATAAGGGAGTTTACCTTCAATCGATGGTTGTTACCCCTTCACTCTTATAGTGAGTCAGGGAAGCACAGTGTGAGGTTGCTAGCTGTGAGACTCTACGTACTCAGATATCCACATGTGATGCTGCTGATGGGTATTCAGAAGGTGGGGAGCATGTTGTTCTTTTCAGAGGGAATACAGTAGTACCAGTGACGTTGAGGGATGAGGTTCTGAGGGAGTTCCATACATCTCATTTGGTGTTGCATCCAGGCGTGACAAAGATGTACCAAGACCTCCGAAGTCAGTTCTGGTGGCCAGAAATGAAGAAGATTTTGGGTGAGCTTGTTTCTCAGTGCCTTACTTTTCAGCAATTAAAGGCTGAGAACTAGGTGCCAGCAGGTTTGACTTAGCCCCTTGAGGTGCTAGAGTGGATGTGGTACGGGATATCCATGGACTTCATGACAGGTTTACCACGTAAGTCCAGGGGAAACGATTCTATCTGGGTGATCATTGATCGACTCACCAAGTCGGCCCACTTCCTACCCATACGGGATTAGAGATCAGTAGAGAGCTTGGGACACCTCTACGTGCAAGAGATAGTTTGACTTCATGGATTTCCATCCACGATCGTCTCATATCCTGATGCTCATTTCACATCCTGGTTGTGGAAGGGATTTCATGAATCTTTTGGGACTCAGTTACGCTTGAGCACAGCGTTTCATCCCCATACTGATGGTCAGATAGAGCGTACCATCTATGTTCTGGAGGATATGCTTCAAGCTAGCATACGTGACTTTGGTCATAGCTAGGAGTATCACCTACCACTTGTAGAGTTTTCTTACAAAAACATTTATCATTCCACTATTGGTATGGCACCATCTAAGGCTTTGTACGGGCGACCTTGTAGGTCACCACATTGTTGGACTGACCCAAGAGAGTCAGCACTCATGGGGCCAATGATGGTGAGAGCTACAACAGAGAAGGTGCAGGTCATCCAGGAGCGAATGAAGACTGCACAGTGTCGGCAAAAGTCTTGTGCCGACAAGAGCCGGAGACCCTTGGAGTTATAGGAGGGAGACCATGTGTTCCTTCGGGTCTCACCTCGATGGGGATTGCGGAGGTTTGGCCATGGCGACAAGCTATCTCGGAGGATCATCGGCCCTTTCCATATTTTGAGTAGAGTTGGATAGGTGGCTTATCTCTTGGCTTTACCTCCTCAAACGGACCGGGTACACAACTTCTTCCATGTTTCGCAGCTATGGAGGTACGTGCATGATCCATCACAAGTCATTGACTACAGAGAGCTAGACATCGATGATGGAGCGACCTTTGCTGAGTACCCAGTGGAGATCGAGGATCGGTAGGAGAAGGTCCTTTGTGGGCGAGCTATTCCCTTGGAGCATGTTTGGTGGCAGCATGAGAATCTCCATGAGAGCACGTGGGAGCGGGAGGCTCATATTCGTGTACAATACCCACATTTTTTTAGTAGCCTTTGTTTTGGCTTTTCGAGGATGTAAAACCTCTAAGGTGGGTGTGATGTAATGTCTTATATTTTTACCATGTTTTGATGTTATGTGGGAATCATTTAGAGACCAGTCGTCGAAAAGTCGTACATTTTCGAGGCCCGGTGAGCCCGGAACAAATGTTGGAATTTAATTTAATAATTAAATTACGAGCGCATGCGGTTTTCCTGAAAAAGTGGAATAACATCCGAACTGGTACTCAGATCATAAATCTGATGGCACCGTTGCATTCAGAACATCGATTTTAGCTTAGGAAAGGCCTAACATCAGTCAGCGCAGGTCGATGGTGAAATCTAGTTTTTGGACATAACAGTAATAAAATATTTAATATAAATATTTTATTCTACAGTGAAATCTTTTTAAATCTTTTGCAACATATATCTTTTATCCTTTTTAAATAAAGTCTTGCGTAGGGATCCAGGGTTACAGACCTCATAACCTTGAAACCATTGGCAGCTCTGGAGGCTCTAGAGAAAACCTCTGAACGCGGCGACGACATTCTTGACGATTTTTGGCGGCGGCGACGACGTGACGACCCGATCTTAACCAAAGAACACAGCAGATCAAGGTAGGATGTTTGTTTTTGATTTTCCTTTCCCCATTCAGGGTTCCTACGATGAAAGCGGAATAATGTTCAAACCGATTAGCCCACTGATCGACCATTTTGCGGGCGGGTATGATTTGGGGTTTTATCAGGAGATCCAATACTCGAGATTATAATCTGTTGATTATTATTTTTTTGATCTAACGACGAAGAACCCAGATCATCACGAATAACGATCTAGGTTTGTCACTCTTGTTTGATTCTTTTTATTTTTCTCCCGCGCATTCTTCGTTGTGGTCTAAATGTTCTAGGAGGAAATAGATCATTGCGCATTCAGTTGTTGGTTCAACAATCCGATATTATAGATCCATCCTCGGAATGATGTCATGGAGGTGCGATGACGGTTTCAGCAGACAATTCGGACCGGATCGATATATATGTGTTTTCGGGCGTTTTTCTTCGGATGGATCATTCGATGTTTATGATCCAATTTAAGGACCAAAAACACCGGTTTTGGTGTTCATATGATGAAACGAACCAACCCCTAGAGTATCGTGATGAACGGGCAAGAAACCGTGGATCTGGAGGATCAGAGGCGGTGCGAGGAGGAAGACGGTATTTCTGGAAAAATCCCGACTACACAGTGTGTAGGATGGGCTACACGGCGTGTGTTTGTCGGTGGACCACCTGGCTTGTACTCTGGGAGTACACGGACCTGGGTTGGGTACATGGCCAAGGAAAAGGCGTTTATACCCCTCCCTGGCCAGACCAGGCTAGATACATGGGATGCCCCGGGTGCTGGTACACTGCCAGGCGACACGGACAGAGAATGTGTATGGGTACTTGACCAGTGTAGACACGGAGCGAGCCCCGGATGCTCGGACAGGGCATGTGATTCTTCTACACACCTTGTAGTTACTTTTTATATGATGATCCAAATGACATGGGCCATTTACACGGGCAGTACCTGGAGTCAAAGAACACGGTGTGTGATTCTTCTACACGCCGTGTAGTTGAGTTTTACACAGCTTGAATGGATAACACAGACTGTTTAAACAAACAGTACCCAGGGTCAAGGAACACCGCGTGTAACCATAATACATGCCATGTAACCAATCTTACATGGCATGAGCTAGTTTCATTCTGTGACTTGGGCTAGTTTCCTTAGGGTTCGTCCCCTTGGTCTTTCTCATGAAGGTTCCCAGTATCATTTCATACATGTAAGAGTATGATCCCTTTAGTAGGACTTCTTGAATAAAGTTGCTATAATCCCCTCTGTGATACATAGAGCTGGATCCTCTATTCATTCCTAGAACCCTAGGTAGAGTTCTTGGTAACAACGTGACCAATTTTACTCGGGCACCGATCCTCTTCTTAGAGGATTAGATCAGACTGAGTTGTTAGAATCACCACATGACTTGGCGGTTATCCTCATCTGAGCATCATGTTCTCAAAGTTCTTGTGGATTGTGTTCTCCAGGAAGAAGTACTTTGTATCTCTCTCTTCGGACCTAGGAGTATGTTCTCCTGGTTGCATGCTTAGTGGAATTATTGAGCTCGATCTTAGTGGTGGTTTCTAAATGGTCTTTTGTGTACAAGTATATCTGGATATTCTTGTTATATGTTCTGTAGACATATGTTGTGTAGAGCTAACTATAACTTTCTTTTGTGGTATTTCCCTTGTTTTATTCCTTTCTGGTTTCGGGGTGTCCTACTTGGTATTGTTATACTCACCCCTGCACGGGCTTTGCCTGCACGTGTCGTGTCTTGTGCAGACGAACGAGCCTTTGACAGGATTCTAGGAGGACAAAGATCGGACAGTACTCACTGAGATCAGACAGGCTGAGCTGTGTTCCTACGACTATAGATTGCAGTCCCAGCACCTTTCATTACAGGTTGGACTTTGTTACGGTCTCTCTTTTGGTGGGATTTTACTTTTCACCCAGGGTTTTACATTACTGTACATTACCTTCCTGTCGTACTCTTTTGGTTGGGTTTTTATTGTATGCATGCATTTTTCATATTTAGTATTTTTCACTTTTTAGCTTTGTGGGATTGGAGATTAGTGTGCGTGTTTATGGGTTTTTAGTCAATTCCTCCCATGTTAGTAGCATTCCTACTCAGTGCTAGTCACCAGCCCCTGGCCTATTGGAGGCGGGCTTGGAGAGTTGCATCTCGGGCCCCACTGGGACGGGTCGTGACAACTCCTTCAGCGAGTTAGGGATGCACAACTTGTGGATGTTAATTGTGAGGCCTTGCATGCTTAGATATCCTCAATATGGGATCCCGATGTATTTTCGATAGGTGGTGTGAATGCCATTATTTTCAAGGGATGCACCATAGTACCAGTGGTGTTTCGGAGGGAGGTGTTGAGGGAGTTCCATAATTCCCTTTGGTGGTACATCCTAGTTTGGTTAAGATGTACTAGGACCTCCGACATTAGTACTGGTGGTCAAGGATGAGGACAGTCGTGATAGATTTCATTCACAATGCCTCACTTGTTAGCAAGTGATGGCTGAGCATCAGGTCCTAATAAGCTTGACACAACCACTTGAGGAACCAGAGTGGAAGTGGGATGGTATCTCCATGAAAATTGTGACAGGGTTACCATGAACGTCTAGGGGCCACGATTCTATCTAGGTGATGATTGACTGACTCACCAAGTCAGCTCACCTCCTACCCATCCGGGAGCAGGGATCAGTAGAGGGATTGGGGCACCTCTACGTTTAAAAGATAGTGCATCTTCACGGGGTGCCTTCGACAATCATCTCAGACCATGATGGACGTTGTACATCCCAATTATGAAAGGGGGTGTAGGAGGTGTTCAGGACTCAGCAGCACTTGAGAACAGCTTTTCACAACTAGACGGATGGTCAAGATGGAGCAGACCATACAGACATTGGAGGACATGCTTCGTGCTTGTGTCCTAAATTTTGGTCATAGTTGGTAGGACCATCTACCACTGGTGGAGTTTGTGTAGAACAATATCTATCACTCCCTAATTGTCATGGAACCATTTTAGGCCCTGTACAGGTAGCCATGTAGGTCAACTCTATGTTGGAAAAACATAGGGGAGTCAACACTCATGGGTCCAGACGTTGTACAAGTTACCACTGAGAAGGTACAGATCATATAGGAGTGGATGAGGACATCAAAAATATTTAATAATTCATATTATGATAGGAGATGGAGACCATTGGAGTTCGAGGAGGGAGACCATTTCTTCCTTCAGGTCTCAACTCGACGGGGATTGCTGATGTTTTTCTAGGGCGACAAGATATCTTTGAGGTTCATCAGACCTTTGCATATCCTTAGCAGTGTTTGTCAGGTGGCGTAACTCCTAGATCTTCTCCCACAGATGCACCGAGTGCACGATGTTTTCCACATGTCACAGCAGAGGAGGTATGTCCATGATTCATCACACGTCATCAACTGAGGGGAGTTGTACAATGATGATGGGGTGAAATTTTCAGAGTTCATAGTAGAGATTGAGCATCGACATGAGCATGTACTTTGTGGATGTTCAATTCCTATGGTGCACATTCAGTTGTATCATGAGAATCTCCAAGAGACCACAGGGGAGGAGGAGGCTCAGATTCATTCTTAGTACCACCCACTTGTTTGATTTCCCTTTGTTTTGGATTTCGAGGACGTAAATCCCTAAGGTGGGGAGAATATAATTTCTTTTAATTTCTATATAATTTTGTTTTAAATTATATAGAATTATTTCGAGACCAGGAACTGAGACGATGTGCGATTCGGAATCCCAGAGATCCCAAAGTGATCTGTGGAAAAATTTTAAGCTTTAAATAGGGTGTGTGAGCAGTTTTCCTGAAAATGTGGAATAACTCTTAAACGAGTTCCTGGATTAGAAATCCAAAGGTATCATTGAATTCACGATGGCACGTTTTCCTTATGCGCGACATAAGTTTAGTTAGTGTAGCCCTCAAGTGAGAATACCTAAAAATGGTGTTACCATAAATAAAATTATTTTATTTTTGAAAATCTTATAACTCAATAATGATGACTCAAATTAAAAATATAAGACCATCATTGAGATTGGGAGGGTATTCATTCCTTAGGCATATCATATCATTTGCCGACACTGGCCAATAGTGAAAGTTATTTTTTTCATATATAAAATAATTATGTAACAATTATTTTATGGTCCAATCCACATAAATTATAAATGGTAACTTAGTTTGAAAATCCGAGAGATCTATTGAGCTCATGAGGGATTATTCCCATTAGGTGGAGCCTAACCTCAATCAGCACGTGTAGAAGGTGAAAGTTAATTTTTGATCTATTTTTATGGTTCATTTAAATAAACGTAAGAGTAGGTTTTTCTAACTTTTGAACCATTGTTCATATCGAAAATATGAGGGCACCATTGAAATCAAGACACCAGTATTTTCATGGAAAAGACATAACTTTGGCTGGCAAAGGGCTGAATGAAAATTTTTATTTTCAGACTTTTCAGTAAATAAAAAGGTAACTTTAAAAAGTTATTTTACATTATATTCTTATCCTTTATATGGAAGACAATGAGACTATGGTGTAGCAATGAGGCGCATTGATGGGGAACATTAATGGGTCATTAAACTGCAGTATAATGACACTTTAATGATGCATAAAAGTGACACAGTTTCATAAATGAAACAGTGTAACAACACGACATCACAACTTAACAGAAACGACGTGACGTGATTGCCTTTTATTTTTGGTTGACACATTGGTGGAACAAAGAATTAAAGTGTGTGGATTCTCTGACAGACCACCAAAAAAATCTTCTCCAACAAAGAATGACAAATTCCGATTAATGTCAAGCATAATCGACACACCTTGAATAACGGAGTTAGAAGTGATGAATGATGTCAACATCTCGAAACCTCAAGGATGTAGCATTGTGGATATGAATGTCAAAGTGGTAAGTGTTGTTTTACTTTTAAGTTCATCCCCATTACTTTCTAGAAACAAGGAACGCAGACCATCCCACGAACAGGTTTATCCGTGAATCATGTGTTTATGTGAGAGGGTAACATTATTTTGGGGATTCTCTATCCAAGATTGTATTATCATTTACTTTGATTGAATATCTCCCCCGAGCTTCCCTATTTTTAATAAATCTAATGTGGAGGGTGAAGGCCAACAAGAATAAAGGCCCAAAACCATCTGCATGTGTGCTCCTTGTGACTGGATTGTCCAAAATGGTGGTAAGGCTTATCCGAGACCATCGTGGTGATGGAAAAAACCTGAGAGTCCCATTGGCATAGAACTATTAGAAAACGGAACACCTGAGAAAATCCGGTGGCCTCTGGATAGTGTCGTCGGTGAACGGTGGGGGTTGTCCCATGCCAACCATGAGGAGGGGGTGGCGCCAACTGGTTCTGCAGTAGAGGAGGTTTCTGACCCTCACCATATGCATTGGAGAATGGAGGTGTGCTCGTCTATTCAGCACGAATGTAGGAGGTTATGGTTGAAGGTAGGAATCACATAGAGGGGTGGCCCAACTCTAGTCCACTTGGATGAGTTGGCTCCATGATCACTCGACCACGGAAGGAGGGAGTCCCACAATGTCTTATGAGGTAGTAGGGAGCTGGACCCAACTGGATGTGATGTCTCAACCAGGCAGCGCACCACGACCTGCACTATTGGGATGGTCTTCGGGCTGGCAAGTCGTGTCCCCATCCAGCAGGCCGAACTAAACTAGGTCACTGGGAAACTCGGTAGGCTGGACCCTCTTCCGAACCTGGCTGGGTCCAGCGAGTCCCATTGGTCCTAGCCAAATGGCTAGACCAAACCCGACTGACTCAGACCCAAATCGGGGTTGGTCAAGTTATTCGGGACAAAAGATGGTTATGTGGGACCCTGGGGTTGGGTTTGGTCAGGTCAGTATGATCATGTCGGACAAGACCTTTACATAACTAGCCCCAATTTACTAAAACTCGATTAACATGCAAACTAGGCATCCAATTAATGATAAATTTGTAGCATTGGGATCCTATCGACGAGTCAGATCTTTTATCATTCCCTTAGGAGGATTTCATGGAAGTTGATATGAGATGAATGGCTTAAGGAGTGTTTCTCCCAGGCGCACTACATATGGTACCCTACAGTTGGATGAGACCTAAAGACTGTTGAATTTCAACACATTATGACTCGACTATTGACCTATAGAAAGAACTTTTGAGTGAATTTATAGGACCCTATATGGAATCACTTCTGTGTGACATTGTAGGCCCATGGTATGCGACAAGAAGGAGTAACATAGATGGCTAAGATTAGTGGGAAGCACATCTGTGAGAGTTTGAAGTCCCATGGCATGCAATGAGGAGGTGTACCTAAGTAGTCCAAGGTTAGTGGGAAGCACTTCTTTGTGACTTGTTAGGCATACTATATTCCATATAGTAGGATTTCTCCAGTATCCAGGTTGTTCAATGATGTTACTATCGATTCTTCTATCCCTAGCCTAAATGTATACCTTGTGTGAGCTATCTTGTGATTTGTGCTTCTGCTTCGTGATTATTCATTATTCATTTCTTTGAGGATTTCCTTATAGTCATTAATTTGGGTTTTAGGGCCCCCTAATTAGTATTTTTTTAATCACCCCTTACACGGGCTTCACCCGCATGTGTTGTGTTTGGTACAGACGATCAATGTTTCGATAGACAATGGTGAACCAGGACCGAGAGGTTCTCAAGGAGATGGGACCGATGGACACTACGATGGTGGACTTGATGGCTAGGACCAAGTGGGGCCCAGTGGGATCAGGTGGAAAAGGCATTATACTTTTGCTTCTAGTAGCTACACTACTCTCATGATCAGCTGGGGTTTTCCAAATATGACCATCAGAGTTTCCTATTTGTAATTTGTTGTTTTCAGTTCTTTTGTTGGGTTTGTATTATGGCCCACTTATATTTTTTTACTTGTCATTCTCTTTTTTTAGTGACACTTCTTTCCTTTTTAGTTTCTGGGACTTGTTTGGGAATGTGTGTGTGTATAGGTACTCAGGAAAATGCCTCCCACTTGTAGGTTTACGCTTTTGGCGCTAGTCGCTAGCCCTTGGCCTTCAGGAGGCGGGCCTGGGGTGGTCGCGGAACATGCCCCAATAGACGGATAGTGACATTTTGGATCAGCCATGAATTTCACTAATAACATCTCAAATTACATCTTATCATTATATATTACATGTTTTTGAAATAATTCCAACTTAGGAATGCTTTGGTGCAAACCTAACGAAGTTACCCCACGAAGAGGTAACGTACTTGAACGAGAGTTTTTATATTTTTTCTTAATCCACCTCACACGATTATTATTAAACCAAGATGATATAATAACCTTAGTTTCTTACATATAATTAGGTTTTTTATGGTGAGTTCATTACCCACAACCATCTCCACTTCCATCAAATGGAGTAGGAAATCATTATTTGTGTGCACAGCGGACTACCACCCCTAGAATCGATGCCATTCATTTTTCCACTACCAAATATCATGTTTGGGTATGATGATGGATATAAAGTATATATTTTATATTTATAACATAAATATACCTATGTATTTATGATATAAAATATAAATTTTTTACTTTACATTTTACAGGGGATGCGTTAACGGAATTCGTGTGTACATCAGACTATCGCCCCTCGAAATGATGTGATAAATGTTTCAATATTTCTTTACAAAGAATTTAATAAAGATAAAGTTAAATAATATTTGTCATATAAGTTAAATAATTATTATATTCATGAAATATATTTCATTCTGATGATATAATATTTCGTTTTCATTTTTATAATAAAAAATGATAACATCGTTTGTGTACATGTGGACTACCTCCTTCATGAAGCGATGTAACTCTCTTTTCATCCACCAACACATGGATGAAAAATATAGGTATATTTAAAGAAATAATTTGGTATATATGATATAATTATAATTATGTAAATTTAAAATATTAATTATCTCCTTTCCATAATGACTATTGAAAAAGGAAAAGGTTGCTCAAGCATATGTACGACCTACCCCCTCCATGATTGTAAGATAGTGCGTTTTTTATATCCATCATTCATGATTTTTATTAAAAGTTTAATTGATGTATAAATTATATAATTATTTCATAATAATTATTCTTGAGAAGATGAACCTATATAATATTCACAAGAACCAGAACATTCTCAGCTAATCTCCAATGAGAATACAAACAAAATAACACATAAAACAATGAAAATAATAATTATTTTTAATGAACAGGTGAAAAGATATTATATAATGATCATATAAGATATTATAAATTTCAGTATAATTATTTTATAATATAATATTTTAAAAAAACATAATACAGGAGCTTATAGTACATTAAACCAAAAGGAATCATGATGTAAGAGAATTCTTAACTCAGTTTCCATTCATTGAGTTAGACTTCTACTTCATTGATTATGTCTGGATAAGATTATATGTGTAATAAAAAATGATTATTTATTGTGGTATTTGGAATTTTTTTATGTTGATTTAAATTTGATAGACATAATTAATTCATTGATTAATCTCCACTTTAATAATATGATATTGATAAAGAACTTCATCTCAATTTCTCTTCATTGTGGCATATTTCAATATTAAGCACCTAATTTTTTTATAGGGTGTTTATAATACCCCTTTGACATGTAATATCTTGATTAATTAATAATTAAAAGTATTTTAAGTCTCAATTTAAATTATTTATTCCATGGGTATTTGAGTTGAAAATTATCAAGCGGTAATGAATTTCATAACTCAATTTATTTTCATTGGGTTATCTCACTTTTATTAATCTATGATATTATATGATTATGAATGTAATGAATTTTGATAATATTATGTTCTATTTATATGTGCTTAAATTTTATTTATAGCTAACAATAATGATCAATTCATTTATTAATTTTCACTTCAATGTTATGATCATTTTAAGGGTTTATTTCATAGTCTCATTTTAATCAGGATTATTTATACTTAAATTTAAATTGAAGAAAATTATTTGATATGTTTTTAATAAACACTAAAATTTTATTCTCCTCTTTTTACACATTAATTTTATCATGTAATAGTACCATTTTCACTCTTTGTTAACAAAAATAATAGATAATTTTTTTAAAATCCTACTTATTTTCTCTCATCGGTCGGAAATCTATTTTATAAAAAATTCTTTTTTTCATAAAAAAATTTAAAATTTTTTAACCCTTTTAAATTTGTTTTATCAAAGATATTTTTTACCAATTTTTTACTTTATAAATGTTTTTTGAACGGATTCTTCAAATAGATTTAAAACAATTTCCATTTGGAGTTTACTGAAAAAGATAAAGGAATATTTTTTAACGTGTATGAAAGGAATGAAGTTTCCAGACATCATGACCACTAAAATGTTTTGAAGATTATTTTTTATGTTTAAAAGGTTTTTTTAAAAAAAATGTACTTTCAAACTATTTTTTGGAATTTTATTTTTAATTGTTGATTTTGAATATAAAAAAGGATATTTTCTTAAGAATGTTTTTAAAGATCTTTTTATTGTTTTTCTATTCATTATTTTCAAAAACAATTAAATATTAATCCAATTGGTATATGTTTTTCGAAACCAACCATATTATTTATTTATATGGTTTATGATAATTTTAACCAAGGGAAGAATTGACAGTCACTTCCTTGATTTATTTTTATAGTCATTAACTATCCCAGGGAATAATCATTATCCTATGGACATTAATTTTCCACTAAATATTAATATTATTTTTAATGGATATTTTTATTTATTAAACCAGATATTATTTATAAATATGTAATTATACATTTAATGTTATTTTCTTTTTTTGTAGTTGGGTTTTGGCTTAGTGATAAGAACTCTGTAATACTACATGAAAAATGGGGGTTCAAAACCCATTGGGCGCAGGTTACTGTAGCAGTACTGTATTTGTACTGTAGTGGGTACTGTACCACTGGCGGTACTATTGATCGGCGGGTACTGTAGCAGTGATAGGGCACTGTAGCGGCGGCGGTACTGTGCGGCTACTATAGTAGCCAAGTTACTATTCACAGAATAGGAATTTGGTGAAAGGTTTGGGCCTACGGGTTATGTAATGGGTTTCAAGCCCAATGGGCCTTCGGGCTATGTAATGGGTCTCCCTCTACCCAGTTAAAAGTGGTCTTTGCTTTCCTTTATTAATAAAAAATGAGTCTTCGGCCCCAACCTTTTAAAAAAAATAATGTTATTTTCTTTTGTAGATAAATATTTATAACTCCATATTCCTTACTAATTACTAATATTTGGTGATAAGACAAAATGTTCATATATCAAATAGATTATTTGATATATGCAGAATGCTATGGACATGAATATATGGGTGGGAAATAGTTATAGATACCCCCTTGATGAATTGATAGTACAATGAGTTGAATTAGTAATATATCATTGAATAATTTGTTCAAATCATATATGCTTCTACCCAATAGTTCTAAACTATCTTGTAAAAATTTATGATTATAGAGGTATCATGATCATATGTTCTTCATGTCCAATAATTAATCATTTACTTCATTGAGAATTGAGTTATTATTATTATCAATTATATTTTCACTATGATATTGCATATTTATTTATTTGTTTCTCTGTTATTCAATAAATGGAATGTGCTCTGATTTATTTACCTTACTATATTGATTCTGACTTATCTTTTCATGATAGTTGAGTTATTTAAATCACACGTGTGATTAGTTATTTATAATTCCATGTCATTTATGCTCATAAATTCATGATATATTCCAATATAGGAAACTCTTACTGAGAATTTGATATCACCCATTGTTTTTCCCTTATTAGGAATCCATTATGTGTATTTTGTTTGATATGCAATGATATACTGGAGGGAATACAGTAATTCTCAAAGTCAAATTGGTGTTAATTTTTACTTTCAAACGAAATGTAAGACTCAAGTATGTATCTAGTTTTACTATACTTCTAAACTTTTTGGTCATTTGGGATGTCATTCCTTGTATCTTATTCCGATGTAATAATGTAGATACTGGCTCCGAGATATTGGGATCTTGGTCACTATAGGGACACTCTTGGAATTTCATAAAATATTTAAATATATTAAAGTCATTATGGAGAAAAAACGAACCCAATTTTCCTATAAATAGGTAAGGGGTAACATTTTAGACCATATAATATCCCCAATTTAGTTTTTTAAATTTATAATGATTTTTAAGTAATTTAATAAAATGTATTTTTCATAAAATATCTTTAATGGAAGTTTAGACACTATTCATTTAATTTGACTTAAAAGACATAATGATATGGTTGTTATTTTAATAAAATTATTTAAAATCAAACTAATATTCTGTATTAACATAAAAAATTCATGGAACCAATTAAGAAAAAAATTTATTTAATTTTAATATTTTTTTAATAATTATATATGTATATATAATAAATTGGAGAAATACCACATCAGTGTTGTATATGTATTTAGGGACATAATATAATTAATAAAAATTAGAAATAAAGTTCTATAATGAATATAATTTCATAAATCTAATAATATACCCCTAAATTTTTTTATAACTTTCTTTTTCCTGAATTTGAACACATAGGAGATATTTAAAACTACAAGAGTGTCGTTTTGTATATATCATTTCTTTAAATATTATATTGGTCATTTCCATGGACAAATGTCCATTAAAGAACTAAATTTTTAGGATAATGTTATAAGAGGTGATTTTTATCACCTAATAATAATTAGTGTGATAAATTAGGGACTTATAACTTATATTTAACCGATATGAACTAGATTTAACAATTACTAAGGTGATAAAGTTTACCACAGTTGTTATTCATATTGACTAAAAAAATGATACTGTTTAAAAATTTTGAACATTATGATTGAAACTATGGAATCCATTTTATCAAATTAAATTTCTAAAAGCTTTAGAAATTAATTTTAAAAATGAGCACACAACATGTGATTGAGGCCTCTTTTTATAAAAATACATTTGACACATAAAACATGTATTATTCTTATCCCATGATTAGAAAATATTCAAAAAATGATATAACATTTTATTTAAAACATAATATATTATTTTGATTAAAATATTTCAAAACTAGGGAATAATTTAATTTATTAAGATAAAAACACATTATGTTCCTAATAATACTGTTTCCTAAAAATGACTTTTATGTGTAAAAATATTTTTATACCAAATTGAAAAATAATAATGAATATAATTATATTATTTGAAATATAATAGATCTAATTTTAATTTTAAAATATTTAAAAAAATGGAACTTTGGATATGATTGAATCAAAACTAATATTTTAAATAAAAAATTATTATTTTTCACTATTCACTATAAAATTTTTATTTTTAGAAAAATCATATAAATTCACTATAATATAATTTTATTATTTAAACATTTTAGTTTTCTTTGTAGATTTTTTTTAAAAAGTATCATAAATTAAATATACTATTTTCTCATAGAAATCAATAAAAATCATTTTGATAGAAATTTATTTTGTTAAACATAATTTAAATTTTCTAAAAATTGAATGATTTTTTAATAAGAAACAATCAATACATTTATATTGAGTTATATCTTCTTATAAATATATATATCATAAATTAGTTATCACTATTTATACCTTCCAATGTAATCACTATGTCATAAAGGTTAAAAAATAATATATTATGTATATATCACAGTTCATTTAACTATAGTGTTCAATGTAATGAAAGATATCAAATAAATAAAATTATTTGAAGAGAATTGTGTTATATAATCATAATGTGATACATTCTTTCCACCCCTTTCATAAATTTCATCATTACAATTTTATCATGTCCTTTATAATGGATATTTTGATACGTTAAAATTCCTATATTTAAAATCTGCATCATAAAAAGGGATAATAAAAACATCACTTTAATAGAATGAATGGGAAGAAAAAAGGGGATAAGTTAATTTCATGAATATATTATGGAGTATTTTTATGAATGGATTCTTGTATTATAATGATAATTATTTCCAATTTGGGAATATATTTACTTTTTTTATGTTTTATAGTAGGAAATGAAGAATTTTTGAAAAAATAACTAAAATTAGTGGAAAGTGGAGCTAAAGAACCATTCCTAATGCTTCACTTCATTCGTGGCGCGACACTATATTTTGGAAGAGGAAGAGAAAATGGAAGACTGGTGCAAACTACTACAGGGAGAGTACTTCACTTACCCATCATGACTTCATCACATAATAAGGCCTATTCTAGAACAAGTTGTGATGAGAAAACATGTCGTGATTGACAATTACATGTCGTGAAACCTCAGTACATGAGATGAATTTTCTTACAAAAATTTTGGAGAAGATTTCAGAAAGATATATGATAAATTTAGACCAAGAATGTACAGGTATTGAGCCCTATATACATGACTTGATGACGGTCAAACATTGAATTAATGAACGCGATACACATAAGACTCATGCAGACATAGAGGCAACATGGACCGAGGGTACGTGTCATGTACATTCAGTAAATGTGGTGACCGACACCAGGAAGACCCCATTCATTGCATATAAATATATTCCCTAGCTATACCATTTGAATCATCATCTAGGTGGATCCTAATAAGGATCCACCATCGGATGAGGAAACACATGTGCCACTTTTGTACGTTTTTTATTTAATTATTTTCTACATCCCCTCGTGGTTACCAGGAGTGGGTGATTTATTTGTGTTGGTGATTGTGTGATTAAGGGGAATGGAAAGTATGAGGTATTTTATATTTTAATGGATATGATGTTTTGATTTCCAATTTATTCTTCAAATCTATCCTTTTCCTAATTTCTTCTTGCATGAACATTGAATGTGGGGTTCGATATTGGGTTTACACTCTATCATTGTGCATGACCATTTCCAAGATTGAATACATTTGTTTAATATGAGATATAGGGATTATAGATACATCATGACCATTGGTTTGGCTTCATCCCTATGTTTATACTAGGTTTCATATTACCCATTTATTTCAATCTGAAGTAACTGAGCATGATAAAAGGAGAGATTTAGAGGGAGATCATTTTTCATGGACATTGTACTCACTATAACCCTATTCTGACACCACATAATTGGTAATTAATTATCTTATACCTTGTCATCTCATGAACCTATAATCACTGGTTCTCGACACCCATTTTATATTTTCATGTCCATCATTCATCATTAAATCCATGTGCAATAGCTTAGATTTAATTTCATCAAATCATGATCAGTTTATGTTTATTTTATTTTATTAATATTTTCTCCCATATTATCTCTATGGGTTCGGCCTCAGACTTAAAATTCATATACTACCCTATAGATTATTCTTTTTTTATTCATGTTATGAATTTTTAAATTCGGTAACCCAACAGGAATTAACTACACTAACAGGGAAATTAAATTTTCTGCTTCATTTCCAGGGATAGGAACAAAGAATTTGTTAGTTGAATAATTTGGAAAATGTCTTTTCTCAACTTTACTATTTACTGATTTTTATTATCATTTTTATTACTTTTTACTATATTGGGTATTTTTAGTTCTGATGGTAGGACTATAGCGAAAAATTACTACCAAAGAGAGGTTCTCCAACATACTGGATGGCATGGCACAACCAGTCATCGATATTAAAAAAAATTAGAAGTCAACCATATGAGTTTCTACAACTATACCTTAGCATTTATGACATAACACCCCATATCCTAGTGCGATAATTATAATGAAGATTCCCTTGTATTTTTAGGTTTAGAAGATTATGAAGAGGGTGACCTTGTCACAAAACATGAATGGTATCAAGCACACTCGAGAAGGAAGCAATAAAGAAGAACAAGTTATGTGACAAGGTAACCCTCTTCATCATCTTCTGAACCAGAAAAGTCAATTTCATCTTGATTAGCATAAAAATAAGCATTAAAAGTGGTACTTACCTTGACTTATTTCTCCACACTTCTTTGATTGTAACATTCCTTTTCTAATTCTAGCTCCATTATATAGGGTGTTGTGACATCAATGCTCGGGTATAGTTGTGGGAACTCGTATGGTTGAATTCTAATTTATTTAATATTGATGAGTAGTTTCTCTATGTAATCTAGTATGTCAGTGAACCTCTCTTTGGTAGTCATTTTTCTCTGCTGTTCTTCCATCACAACTAAAAACACCTAGTGTGGTAGAAATAATAAAAATGATAATAAAAATCAATAAACAAAAAAATCAAGAAATGAAATTGTACAAATTATTTAACTAATAAATTTTCTATTCCTATCCCTGGAAATGATGCTAATAATTTTATAGTCCTACGGGCATCATTATTTCACACCAGGTTATGAAATTTATAAATTTATAATGCAAATCTAACAAAAAACTAAAACAATAGGGTAGTGTAGGAATTTCAAGTCTGAGGTCGAACCCACAAAGTTAGGGTTATAGAAAATATTGATTAAATAAAATAAACAAAAACTAAGTATGATTTGAATAAATTAAATCTATGTTATTGAGCAAGTATTTGTTGAAAAATGAGGAAGATGAAAGTATAAAATAAGTTCCGGGAACCAATGATTATAGGTTCATGAGATAACAAGGTATTAGATAATTAATTAACAATTAGGTGGTGTCGGAATAAGGTCCTATTGAGTACAATGGTCATGAAAACTGCTCTCCATCTAAATCTCTCTTTTTCTCATGTTCAGTTACTTCAGATTGAAATAAGTGGGTAACCTGGAACCCAGTTTAAACATAGGTATGAAACCAACCTAATGGCCATGATGGATGTCTAATCCATAGATCTCATATTAAACAAGTGTTTTCAATCTAGGAAATAATAATGTCCAAAAAAATAAAATAAACCCAATCCTGAACCCCTCCCATAATGGTCATGAAAAATGAGATCCGGAAAAAGATAGAGTTGAAGAACTGAAATGAAATCCCAACATCCATTTCATTAAAAAATAAAGTACCTTATAAATTAAAATCCACTTCATCATACATGAACCGACACAAATAAATTACCCATCCATTCTAAACACAAGCGGATGAAGAAAATTAATAAATTAAAATCCTATAGAAGTGGTGTTGGTGTGCCTGCATTCGGTGGTGGCTCCACATCGAGCTCCATCCAAAAGATGCTCTAAATGGTGCAACCAAGGACTATTTATAGTCTCTAAAGGGGGTATTCCCGATGCTGGTCACAACCCGTACTAATGTTACATGTCGTGTACCCTTAGTCTGTATTGCCTCCAAATCTACATTAGTCTTCCGCATATCACATTCATTAATTTGATGTTTGGTTATAATAACATTTTGTACTGGGGGCTCATGATGTGTACTTTCTCTAACTATATTTATCATAGATCTCACCTAAAGATTCTCCAAAATTAGTTGTTAAAAGAGTCACATTGTGTACTGTGGTTATACGATGTGTACATGTCATTCACGACAACATTTCTTATGACAACTTGTTTTGGAAGAGGTCTGCTTCTTTGATGAAGTCATGTCGTGAAAGTAAAGTACATGTTGTATAGTAATTTTCATTAGTTTTATAGCTTTTATTTCTATTCAAAAATATGGTGTCATGCCCCAAGTGAAGCGAAGTAGTGTGAAGGGTCCTTTACCTCAATTTCCAACCTTTTTAGTTCCTTTTTCACAAATTCTTGATTTCCTACCATAAAACATAAAACAAGTAAATACATTCCAAAACTGGAAATATTTATCATTTAAATGCATAAATCCATTAATAAAATTACTAAAAAATATTTGCAGGAAATAGATTAATAAAAAGGTCATAAAAATACCAGGATTTAAAAAAAGGGAAAATTTGTGGGATTTGAAAATAAGAAAATGGAATAGAAAACAAATTCCCAATGATAGATAAGAGTGATCGAGAATATTTTTAGTACAAAATTAACAACAAAAAAACTATGAATCATTAGGGGGATAAATTTACATCAATTTTTTGAATTAATATATTTTCCCATAGGTCAAGAATTCATTTACCCTCTAGACTTGGAATATAAGAAAATATAATTACTTGAAAAGTACATTTTCAAACTTCAATCAATTTCCACCATATTCTAATAAATTCCTCCAAATGATGAGTATTCAAGATGAATTTTTTATTACTAAAGCACTAAAATCAACCTCTAATATATCATCAAATTATATCAATATATTCCTCCTATCTTTAAGAATTTACCCAAACAAAAAATGATTATCATAAGATAATTCTAAAAATGAAAAAACATTATATAGAGAAATACTACATTAATCTCCAAAAACATAACAACCACAGTAAACTCTACATTAAATAAGGTTTTAATCTCTTCATATTAAATCTTCAAAAAAAATAATTTCGTTCTTAACAAATAATCATTCTTTTGAAATAACAGGGTAACATATACCTCAACCCAAGAAAACATCTCCCAAATATCATTAATCACCATGATAAATTACAATATAATCATTCAATATAGTAAACTTCACCAAAATAGAATTAATCATATTTACAAAATAACATGGAAGGTAATCCTTTACTAGACCATAAATATCTCTAAAAATATCACCTTTTACATGAATTAATTTTCAACCATCAATATTATCTATACCCCATAATCCAATAGACCATAATTAAATTAACATAAAATCATATACCAACCCCAAAGGGTATTTAAAACTCAATAGAGTATTCTTCCAAAAAGATTTTAAATGTTTCACATGAAACTCTAATCACAAAAAAAATTAAAAGGGGTTGATGTATTAAAACTTAATATCAACCTTAAACAAATAACCCAATGATGGTATCCATAAATCTTATGTTAACCTCAAATGAAAAAATTTATTCTTCCAAAATAAACACAATCCTTGTTCCCTAGATAATTTCACAAACTATTGAATATATTCATAAAAATATCTATAAATATCCTCAAAGATTACTTAAATCACTTAATAAGAAAATAGTCAATCTCAAGGTCATAAATATTATCCTACCAATGTCAATCATATATCAATCCAAACAAAAAATATGTTATCAAATTCTACTATGGAGAAATCCTTAGATGTTTCATGATCCTTTTATTAAAATTATTGTATATAAAACACTTGAAAAACATAATTATAAAATCATAATACAAAAATCTGTTCACTTTATAGGTATTATCATATCCTATGAGCTAAGCCTTCGATTAGGGTTTTATATTGTAAATCCTCATAGTACCCCAAAATAATACATTGAATAATAAAAGGTACCTTAGTATGGTCTTCATTTCACTTCATTAAACTCTTCATTTTTGTTCTACAATTACTTTCTCTATTCACTTTGTCTCTATATGGAAAAAAACTTCTTATCCCTTCGAGTCATTCACATGAGTTATTCTTCCCACATTCACTACATATATGAAGATAAATCTTCTTTCTATTGTGGTATCCACCACCTAATCTCTCAATTCCCTATGTCCTTGTATTTTTTCGGTGATTATGATAGTTTTTTAAGGTGAATATTATTGAACATATTTTGGGATAGATGATTAAGAATAATAACAAGGTCTCTCATTGAAACTCTTCCTTCATTTGGTCTCCCCTGAGGACCATAATTCCATTATCTGTTAGTGTTAACATGAATCTTTTTTTGTTTTAGACGATGACTAAAACTAAAAAGTATAGTGTAAGAAACAACAGTTAGAGTTTTGAATCATTAAAAATCATATATAGTGTTTCTAATTCATGAAAACTAATATTTAATCTATGAAACCACAAGTTTTACCTAATTATCCAAGATCATTACCCAAACATTAGAGTGTTATCTTAAAATTAGACTTATCCTAATGGTTCTAGGTAATTTTTTCTCATCATAGGATCTAATGGTTAACTAAACCTTTATTTGATACCAAATCTAGTTACCCATACTTTTAAAATATAGATATCACATATTCATAAGATGATTATTAATTACATAACATAATTCTCCACAATATAATCATATCGGTATAGTGTTTTTTGAATCTTGTAAAAACAAACAACTAATTCATAAAATATTGATATCATCTCCCATAAATATATTCATAACTATATCTATTTATTGATATATCATTCTGATTACCTTTCATCGTAACCTAGGGAAAGGAAATATAAGAAAGGGTGAGATTAGAAACTTATTAAGGGTGAAAAATAGAGATACCAATTATCACTTGAGAATAACATAAAAATAAGGGTATGAGAACATAATCATAACATTTTAAAATCATACCCTACATATCATAGATCATAATATAGAATCATGCCATAAATCATGTTAGTTAATAAGACGTGAATCATAACAGTCAAGGAACAAGATCCATGAGATCATACCATTGTCATAACAAATAAGTTTTTGACATACACATAGTCATAGAAAATCATTTATTTAGTTGTTAAGAATCATTTTCAACACTATCATAGTGGAATGTGTTCACTCTCCAAACCATCGTAGTAGTGATGGTTTAATCCCAAGACAATCATAGTAGAAAAAGTATACTATAGAACATGGTTCACCCCCCATTCAAGAATTATTTACCTCATTAGATATAAATATTTTCCCAATTATTTGGATGGATATATAGGTCCCAACTATCCATTAATATAACTAATAAAACATATTTATTTAAAACATACCCACATTCCTTGGTAATAATGTAACCACATCCGTTGGTTTGATAATAACCACCATAATTGTTTAACATAACCACCATAACATAATGAAAACCATACATTTGTCTTTCATATTATCATAAAGAATTCATCATATCAAAACCCCTAAAAATAAATGTGATTCATAAATATTTCATCATAGAATAACATGTTGAAAAGAAATGAGTTTCATAAACATTTAATTATTTTATTATAGTATAGCCTATGGAAAATGAATTGGTTTCATAAAAATAATATAATAATAAATGTTAACCATCCAGAGAATAGATAAGGATGGTATCCTTTGATCATATCCCCAATAAATCAAAAGTTAGGTCAACGTTCATTTTATTTGATTAATAGAAACACCATCAAAATATAATTAAAACATTCTTGACAAAAATAACTATTCTGTTCTTAAATCGATTCTTTATAATCTAAAAATATACAAAGTATTAAAAAAATTTAAAAAATATCACTAGGAACATATAAATAAATCATCAAATCATTGAGTGTTCATTTTTAAAATTAATTCCATTCATGACTTATAACTTATAAGAAAACATTCCATTAAAAATTATGAAAAAAATAAAAAAATCTCATTGGAAAAAACAAGAATATTCCTTTTGAATTTTTTTTAAAAAATTAAAACATGTTTAAAAATGACTTCAAAAAATCATAGAAAAATAGTAAAAAAATTCTTTAAAACATTTTTAGAAATCATGGATTTGAATGAAAATGTTTTTTCTACTAAAGAGAGAAATAAAGATGATATTACCTATAAAATATTTAGTATTTTGGGTACCTAATATCAAGATTTTAAAAGAAATTGAGGCATTATAATGAAATATTTATAGGATAATAAAAGTGATGAGTTTATTAAGAGGTATATCATATATTTTCATTATCATAATCCTAATTACTGTAATAGCAAAAAACAATGAGAATGTAACAAAAAACCCTCACCTCTTTGATACATTTTGATTCATAATACCCATGAAATAAATAACATTATATTAACATGAATATCAAATAATTTTAATGAGAAGAATCATAATAATAATTTAAAGGAATTATATACTCCTCAAAAATGATACAAGTGGTTTATAAGGCTTGTACCCCAAAATAATAGTGAGGAGAAAATCCCTTACAACTTTGGGATAATCTAAATCATACATACCACTAATGTATAACATAAAATAGAAAATTAGATATCATGAAAATAATGACATTCATTATATAACATTTTAAATTATAATTATATACACAACACAAAATAAACTAGTGGTGAAAATTGAATAAGTATTCCAAAAATAAAACTGAGACTAGAAATCCCTTAATTTATGTTTGAATTACTTTATACACATTTTAATATCCAATATAATAAAAATAGATCAATTATAAATATATCATAGAATCATAATCTTATATATAATACTATATATGATTTTCTTATAATCTTTCATCACCCGTTTATTAATAATTATTTATTAAAATATATATTCTGAGTGATATCTTCTTCATTTTTTACATTTGATTTGGTGCAGTAGTCTTGGTCCCTGAATTTTGATCATAGTAAAATCATCACTATAATTTTAATCATAGAATAAATGTCGTATATATTCATTTTATAATTTTTATTATAAATTCATCAAATAATATAAAAACAATTTAATTACACCGTATATTGGAACAATGGGATGTATAAACACATGAGAATTGTATTAATTTTTTCAATGGATGAAACTAATGGAAGATAGATAATAAATAAAATTTATATAAAAGTTTAAAATATATAAAAGTAATTTTCAATAAAAATTGTTCCAAATAGACTTTAAATGGTTAAGAATGAAATTTTAGAAAATAAAATATAAACATTGTTATATTTTAATATTTTTAGGATTTTTAAGTAATTAAAAAATATTATTTTCATAATTATCAATATTTCTAACTTAGACTCTATTAAATTAATTTTAATTAAAATATAAAAAGATAATGTTTCAATTAAAACACAATTCATTATAAGAACACTTATATTTCATATCAATATACAAATTTTTTGGCTCACATTAAATCCCACATTTGATATCACTTTTAAATTTTTTAAAATCATTCTTATTTTAATTGGAAAAATACTGCATTAGTGTTTTATAAGAATTTAAGGTCATAATAAAATTACTAAAATTTATAAAATAATGTAAATCATGGAAATAATTTCATTAATCTCAAATATAAAATTTAATTTATTCATATATTTATTTTTTCTTTATATGAACATATAATATATTTTTTTAATCTAAGCGAGTGACAGTTTGTAATTTTTATTGTGTTAAATATTATATAGGTGATTTTCTTGTAAAATTATTTGTTAAAAAACTCAATTTAAAGTATAATTTTATAAGTGTCAAATTAAATTAATCTAATAAGATTTATGATGAATAAGTATGATGTTATCACTTATTTTTAACCTAAATTAATCTGACTTACCCCTTACTAAGGCGATACATTTTACAGTGGTTTCTAATCATATTGAATAAAAAATGGATTAATTAACAAATTTTTAACCACATGAATATATAAATTTAATTAATATTAATATATTCAATTTTTAAAACTGGAATAAATTATTTTTAAAAATGGGCATGCAATATGCGCTGAAAACCAGTTTCTAGAAAAAATGTATTTTAAGCATAAAAAATTGTTAATTCTTATCTTGTGATTATTAAAATATTAAATAAATAATAAAAAATTTAATTTAATATATATTTTTTTTTAAGAATTTTAAATATTTATCTAATATTTATTAGTTAAAATTTTTCTGATAAAAATATAATTTTTGTATAAAAACAATTTTTCATAAAAATACATTTTGACATGTAGGATTGTTTTTACACAAATTTAAATCAAAAAATTTACTAAAATTAACAAAATTGGATTATTAAATACATATAATATCTAATTTTAAGTTTAAAAAAATTATAAAAAATTAACTTTTTACAAGCTTGAAACAAAAATATAAATTTCAATAAAAATAAGTATTTTTCAATATTCAATCAAAAATAAATATTTTTAGAAAAATCCAATTAATTTATCGTAAGATAAATTTTATATTATGGTTTAAAATATTTAGTTATTTTTATGAAATAATAATTTTTAATGTGTCAAATTTCATATATAATGTTTTCTCACAAAAGGATATGAAAATATTTTTGAAGGAAATCTATTTTTTATACATAATACACCTTTTCTAAAATTTGAATACTTATTTAGAAATAATTAATAAATAAATGTATATTAATTATGATATTTATATTTATATTCTGAAGTAGTTAATCTTGTTCACACCCACCAATTTAACATCTAAGTTATATTTCTCACACAATAATATATTAATAATATATCATAGTTTGTTTAAAATAAGTGTTTCGTATAACGAAATATATCGAACAAATAAATTTAATTAAAGAGAATTATTTTCCTAAATATTATTTTGTTACAATTATTATGAAATAAATTTAATTTTTTGAATTTCATTTTATATCAATGTCGTTTGTTGAAAAGGAAGTTTCATTAATTTACTTCAATGTTGTGAAAAACATTGCAATTGTTTTCAAAATACTTATTTGGCCTCAAATATCCCTAAAATGATTATTAATAAATGATAATTAACTTTTATATTCTTTACAATAGACCATTTATTATATTATATTCTCCCAAATTATATATTCTAAAAAATAGTAACTATATCAAAATATTCACCTAATTATTTATCCATGTTCCTATATATACATATAGTCTGGTGGAAAGGAGATAACTATAATAGAAGTAATCCATAATTTACATTATCATTATATATCATCACCAATATATAAAAATAACCATTCTATAGATGTTTTCCATGGTGAATACCCATACTTCCTTCTTCTAATTAAATAGTGTTTACATAGATACTCATACATTGGATTTATTGTAATAAGTATTAGTTAAAATATATTTTATATATTATATATGGTTTAAATACGATATACATAATTTTATTGATTAAAAGTTATATACATTAAGAGTTAGATTATTTCACTATATTCTAGTTTCATTTATATGGGAATTCATGTTATTATTTTTCATGGATTTATGATTTTTTTTATGTGAAACAGAAAAACATGGTGTATTATGATATGATGGTTGAAATTAAAATTTTATATCCGCTTAATGGATTGGGTAATTCTTTTATCTCATGAGGTAATATGTTTGTTTCATGGGAAATGAGCCTAGAACTTTATATCATAGCTTCTTGGAAAAGTGTATCGATTCATTTTTATGACATGTTTTATGTTTGTCCCATATTATTTTGATTATCATCATTATGAAATTCATATGACATGTTGACTCTTATAAAATGGTTTCTGATCCAAAAAATAATTTATTATTCTAATACAATGCCTCATTTTTAATTAATATGATATCTTTTACTTATTCCTTTAGTCATTCCATTCGCACATGATCATTTATCATGTTCTTTTAATGATATGATATCCCATTTTAAAACTCATACCCATTACTAAGTGTTTTAGATCACTCCATTATTGTGTTTCCTCGTCTTATTGGGTGATCGTAAGCTATAAAGAGAGTGTGATTTGATTATAAGTGGTCTTCGATCAATAATTTAAATAAATTTTATGGTAATTTATGTTGGTTCTGGGCATGCAGGGAAAGGATGAAATAGGGAAATTTAAAATACTACAACCAATTAAATATCTTGACATTATATTTGGTGAAGCACATCCAAGTAAACTACATTAAAATCATGTTTGATTGAGAAAAAGAACAAAAATAAAATTGAACAATTTCATTGTTTGACTTGAAGACAGAAGCATGGTCTACGTGTCTTCAGTGCTCACTTTTTAATGAAACTGATGTTAGATCCTTCTAGATCATCTACACACAATCAAAAATTCTATTACTGTTTTTATCAATAATATTTTACGTTTGAGTGTATATAACTGACATACATCTCAATGTCATAATGATTCCTTTATCACACTTCTTCGGTCCAAAAAGAATAAAAAGATCATGTTTTCTAAAAGGAGTCCATTTCACACAAGGATGTGGAAGTGATAAGATTCGATATCCCAAATTTTAGTGGAATAATTGAACCATGAAATTAGGCTTCTCTTGACTTTTATATCTAGGTTAAAATTATGGAAATTATATACTATCCTTTAAATTAGATTTAACCTTTTAATTAAACCCAATGAAAATACTTGTAACATAGTATTATTGTCATAGATTTCATAAATATTCCATCACATACTTGTATTATATCGAATATGTCACATGATAAAATATGAGAAATTAGCTCGAGTGTTTTTCCCACAAATATTACGTGATCATTAAATATTAAAATAATATTCATTAAAAAATATTATTCCTAATGTTATCAAACAATTCATGTATACAATGACTATCAAACAATTCCTTCTAGAAAAAAATATTATAACCATTTATTAAATAACAAATAAAATGTACTACAGTAAACATGTAGGGTAAAACAGAAGGAATTTACCTTATCCCTTATTCAAAATATTTAATGATCATAATAAGACATGTCATTTTCAGATTCAGAATCATCATATGTTTACCACTCAGATTGCGACATACCTTGATTGAAAATATCAATAATTTTTTCATTGGACTTCTTTGACAGTTTAGTGGAAGGTTTGGTAGACACATTACATTGCATGTTACAATAGTCATTCTATGGTCGTCTCTTCATATGAGTATGATAGAAACCCTCTCTTTCAACAACCTTTGTCTTCTAATTTATGATCACATCCTTAAAAGTGGCATAACCACAGATACTCGACACATTCATATTATTACTAAAACTCACCCTTTCATCATCAAAGATATTTCCCCACTTATCTGAAATTTTAGAGGAATTAATGATTTTCTAGATCTCCTAATGACAATCAACCTGCTATTGAGAATTATTTGGATTGAAACCAACATCCTATGGGGATGAGTGATTAGAATCCAAAAAATGTGTGAATCCTTTCCCAAAATGTGGTTGTGTAGAGATGTCCTCTAAAACATCCAAATGACTCACATAAAAAGTAGCAGGGTTAATTGTTGTTTCCATCTCTTGTTGTATACCATCACCGCGAAGGTCGATGTAAGATTTTTCCACATCCACAGTCTCATCCAAGACACGACTAATACATAACCACTTCCCCATCCTTCCTTGATGAAATCATACCTCATAACTAAAATTTAAATTAGTATTTGAAATTAGCATGCCTAAAAGAAATTCAGGACTAGGCCTCATCATTTTGGCTGAGGCCTTCCCCTTCAAATCACCATCCATGCCCTCAGATACAAGTTTCTTCCTTGATGTCTGCATTGTCTGCCTCTATAATTTGATCCTATAGGATGTATCCTTATTCCGTTTAGAGATATATAAGGGAAAATCATTTTTTATGGGCATATCCATTCGGTAGAGCCACTAAGTTAGACAATAATTTTTATCCAAACATAATCCCAAATATTTTCAATGAATAATGGTTAAACCAAAAATCCAACTCTTGAAATAAAACCATACCTATATTTAAAGAAATTCATCCAATCATCCAAGCCCTATTCTTGAGTTCCTTATATGGGAAAATTATGTTAAAGAAACCCCTACCCATGGATATATATATCTGATCCAAATAATTCAATGAAAAATCTTACTTTTGAATTAAATAAAAAAATTTCCAGATCTTGCCACTACTAGGAATAACAATCCTAACAACGATGGAATATTTGAAAATCATTAATCTATCAAAAATAATGTTCTTGGTTAGAAATCACCTGATATGTTTCTCCCTTATTCATGATCCAATCTGGAATAACATCCTTCATATGTGTCAAATGCCTTATATTTGAATCCTCTTCATCATTTGAAAACCCATAAGAGTTACTTGAAATAGTAATAAAAAAATAGTTAATCCACCCAGCACCACCGCTACTACCATTATACTAGGTTGATGAGTCCCACCAGCCTGATCTTCTAAAGGTTCCATTAAAAACGATGAGAATCAACCATGGATGGTGCCATTTCCACATACCTATGGGTCCCATTCTTGGTCTCCATTACTGAAGTGCGACATGGATCCTTCAAACATAGGTCCACCATTGTGGTTCAATGCTCATCGTTTACCTCATCCATCCTCACCACAGTCCATAAATATCTAATCAAGTCAATCACATCCACTGTATATCGATACAAACCTTTTCTCCATGTCTCCACCACCATATATCTATGCTCACCATACACATCAGCCATCCCCACATTCCACCAATCATCACATGTCTCAGATTTCATCATTTGGTGGAAATATCTAATGGTTTTAATCGGTCCTTCTACCATAGGTTGAGATTTTCAGGTTCCCACACCAATCGATTGATGGCCCCCTTTAGAAACCTCTTCCCCATTTAGAAGAATGAAGCCAATAAAATGATGTAATTCCATAAGAAGTTTTAACCCACTAAGAGACTAAACACTCAATGGACTCAGAGTTTCCAAACCCTCATTGGAAAATCCATCATGGATAAAAAGACTAAATTAATTTTATTCCAAATTTTATACACTAAAATAACAATGAAATTATTTATTTCACAATAACCATTCAAATGTGAACTTGACAAAAAACCTTGGTGGATTACACCATTTTCTATACTCCTTTTCAATATAATAGGTTATACATCAGAATAGACATAATGTGTGACCATCTATAACCTTATCATTCTATTATTGAGTTCCTCTAATAGAACAAAAGTGCTGTCTAGAAACATTTCAAACCTCCTATGATCATAAAGTGTAGTCATAATAATGAAAAACCATTCTATGACAACACTCTATATAATATAATATATTTGTTATATGATATCTCATTAGAATAATTCATCACAGTTATCATTATCCCTACATTATTTGTTATTTTAATGCACATATTAGTGTGGATTTGTTTCTTATACTTTTTCCATTGATTTGGTGAAGGCACTACCATTATGGATAATTAATATTCAGATTCTTCTTTCTCAATTCAGAATTGAAAAAACATGTATTATTCATTAAATCAATTCAATACCACAAATGGAATACCGATAAAAGATATATTTTCAACAAAAATCCTGGTTTTCATCTTTCATCAAATTATGAGATCAATTGGTAAGCACTAATAATGATCTCAAGTTAAGAGACTATTACATATTTTCAATGATAAGAACAACTAATAACACATGTAACATGTTGTGTTTATTTTAAAGTGTTAGTAACCATGATCTAATATACTATAGTTGCCCTTGTGTGACCTTCATAGGAATAAGTATCAATTATTATATACTCAAAACACCTCTGTAACTTCTCTTTTTTCCCATATAATTATTTGGAATATATCTAATAATGTATTTTGATCTAGGTACTAAGACGACATGAGATTTCAGGGAAAATAGATCCTTAATATTGATATATTAAAAATATTAAATTTTTTATTTCATGCATGAGAAATTTTTCAGAAATAATGAAATAACTCTTAAAAAGATCCCTGGATGGGAAACCAAAGATCACGATTGAATAAAAACATGGGGTTTACCATAGGCATGACCTGAGGATGGTAAGCATATGAAATTTTGTGGAGCGTGACCATTGGCGAGTCCATTTAAAAAAATAAATGAATAATCTGTTTATTTTTATTAAATAACCCAAAACCAAAAACCATTCTTAAATAACGTTTAATGGTAAATATATGAGGTTTAACAAGTAAACCTAGGATATTTTATAGGGTATGTAATCAATATTTTTGGTGTATCATGATTAGAGAACAACGTCACTTGGTTCCAGGTGAATCGATAGGCGAGTAATGAATGAAGTAGATCTTCGTCATTACTAAGGAACATAATTTTCAACAATGATCAATCTATAATCCATATAGAAAATTGTATTATGTGTATTTATCACCTTTTTTATCCCATTTTGAATTTATATTGATTCTTCTAATATCGGTAATCACATATTGATTTTTTGAGGGTTTGGGTATATTTTTCTAGGATTGGGGATTTTATAATGATTATTTGACTTCATATTTTTCATCATTGTAATGTAATTTAATTGAGTACAACTCAAAAAAATCCAATTTTCATTCCTCTATTTTGGTTTGTGCTTTTCTTCTTGATTCAATTCACCTTCATCATTGGAGTTCCTTTGAAAAACGTTTTAGAAATTACTCAGTAATTTATCATTGTGCAATCACATTTCAGCACAACATATTGATACCTTGGGTTTTTATTTGGATAGAGGTCATGGTATCACTATATTATTATTTTCATTGGATCTTATATAATATATTATTACTTAGGTGGGTTTTGTGGTAATAACATTACAACTATGCACTGGGTGTTGTTACCCTCTCGAGCATATTTATCTAGTAGGATTTTTGGAATCCTTTAATGGGATAGGCATGATCACATATTTGGGTATCATGATATTCTGAGTTCTAGTTATTAATAATTAATGGAGAGACCTAATGTGAAATACTACATAGATCAGAACCACTAGTGGCATCATGGATCATGGAGTGAGTTATCAAAGATGAGAGTTAACTTTAATTATAAAGTAGTATCCAATGGTCAGAAATATGGCTGGGTACTTATTGAGACTTAGAGTCTTCTATGAGTATATATGGGTTTTCTATTACCTTTATGTCTCATATATTGATTTTCATACATGTATATTGATGGGTATGAATATTCTTGATGCTTTATCCATAGTGATTTCAGGGTGTCCATCTAGGTATTATTATACTCACCCATGCATTGTCTCTTCCCACACATGTCTTGTCCTATGAAAATGTCATGCCTTTTCATAGTGTGCATGGAGGACTAAAAGAATAATGAGAATTTTTTGGGCGAAACAGACCGAGTTTCATAATGGTGGTTCGTTTAATAGCATTCCCCTCATTCTCACTCTGCTATACTTCTTTTACATACTCGATTAGGATTTTATTTATCCCTTATTCTTTCTAGTTCATAAAATTATTTAATATGGGATAGATGTCATTAATAAATTTTGGTTTTATCTGTTTTTACCTTTCATCATTTAATTATTAATTGGATATCTATGTTTATGTACAGGTACATTATAATAATTCCTCCCATGTGTCAGATATGGCTACTTAACACTTGTCTCTAGCCACTATCCAATTGGATTTTGGATTCGGGTAGTCATTCATGAATTATCATTGTCCTCATGGGCCCTAGTTGGGTGGGTCACGATAGAGTGTTCTCAGAGATGTTCTATATTAGTTCTAGTTTTTTGAGATTGTCAGGTTGTGTGGTTTGGTTTGGTATTTATGGAAACAATGTTTATGTTTTTCATGTTCAACATTCAATCCATGGTATCCATTCCTGGTGTAGTAGTAGATGTATTTATTCACCAGACCTCTACTATATGAATCATATATGAAGGTTTGTGGGGTTTATGTCCTTCCTGAGTCAACTCCTTTGATATAATCATTCACCATGGTGCATCTTGTTTATTTAAGAAAATCCCCATGAATATTTCCAGAAAGGATTCCATAGAGCTATCATGAGGATGATATTTTTAGTAACAAGGCCTTTGTGCATGGTCTTGTACAGAAGGTGGTACCTCTGGGTGGTTTTATAGTTTTTCCACCACTTTTTGAGCAACTGGTTTCACTGGAATTATTGTCTAAGGATGTGTACTAGATGAGTAAACTCTATGAGTTTCATAGGTAATGGTGGACTAGGTTTCAAAGCAAGACATACCCCGAGGTAGCTAAGGACCATGTAGAAGTAGTAAACTGTGTGGTCCTTTTTGTGAGGACACCTATAGATCATATTGGGGTCCTAGTAGTGATCCTTCTTCAAGGATTCATTGGGAAAATGTGTATTTTTGTTACCCAGACAAAAAATGATATATCTCTCCCCAGGTCATAATTTTAGAATCTCGTTAATGAGTATATATATATAGCCATGTTGCAACCATTATACATACAGGAGCTTCTACAGTAGAAACAGGGAAGCATGACCATTTATGAGTATTCGACGAGGTTCAATAACTATTCATGATAATCTCTAGATATTGTTTTAGATCCATTCTTCAAAGTATAGAACTTTTAGTTGGGCTTTCAAAGATATTTCAGAGCTTCAATGACATCTCTTTACATTACAGGCTGTGGTAGATTGATTTGGATGCCTTATTAGTGGATATATTTCTAAAAGAGTAGATACCAATAGAACATTATAGTGGTGGGAATATAGAACCATATACTTCTATAGCTAGTATATTATGGTTGTCACAAGGATCTGGGCATGTAAGATGCTTTAGGAGGTGATACTAGGATATAGGTTCTGTAGTTGAGGGATCTTAGGGTGGTTATAGCCATCCTAGAGAGAGGTGGTGTATCTCTTATGAATATTGGGGACATATTACTCATTATTTTTTTATCCATCATACTGTTAACAAAGAGAGAGTTGTGGGACTACCAAGGTAGAGATAATAGTAGGACCATGGAGGTTCATGGGGTTTAGGATGTGGTAGACGAGCGGGTAGAGAATATGTAGGTAGAAGACAGTTTGATTTGTTTCCACCACCCCCCTCAGGTGGTCCAGACCAATATTAGGGATCTAGTGGTACATGATAAGGATAGTTGTAGTCTATAGCATCATATGACCATGAGGAGCCCATTATGGTTTTAGGTTCCTTATATGTATTTTCTAATATAGCTAGAGTATTGATTGACACAAGAGTGATCCATTCCTTTCATATGACTTCTCTATTTCAAGATTTGATGATTCTAGTGGAGACCTTGTCTTGACCCTTGCACATCAAGACTATTACCTAAGGTGAGTTTGTGATCACACACTTCATTTGGCTATGTTACTTGAATTTTAGAGGTGAGATAATTTTATTGTATCTCATCACAATAGATATGAGGCCTTATGATATAATCTTAGGTATTAATTGGCTATCCATAGTTCATGACCATATAGACTATTTGAGGAGGATGACATGCTGTATCTGGGGAGATGGAATGAGGTTTCTATCATGGGTGAGAAATAAACATAGAAAGATTAGGATGCTATCATACATAGAAGGATATATCCAATTAATCAATAGTTGGATAGTATTTTTTTAGATTAGTGGATTATATGTTCCATCAGTTCCCTAGTGCGGTGGAGGATCATAATCACATCAATATTGATGATGTTCCAGGATTAAATCCCAATCAAAAGTTATAATTATGCATAGAAATTCACTAATTAACTGCCCCAATATCTATGCAGGAATATTAGATGGAACCCATTGATCTTTTTGTGGTGAGGGTGCAGTTGGAGGACTTGCTGACGAAGAGATATGTTAGACCGAATGTTTCTCCCTCAGTAGCCCCAATGTTGTTTTCCTAGAAGGTGAATGATAGCCTGAGGTTATCCATGGATTATCAACACTTGCACTAAGAGACCATAAATAATATATACCCAATAACTCGGACCAATTATCACTTTGATCAGTTGAGATATTTGAGATGGTTCTTGATGAATGATCTCAAATCATGCTATCATGAGATTTTAGTACTATATGAGGATATATTGATAAAAGTATAATGATGTTTCTATGATCAATTTTAGTACTTAGTGATGCCTTTCGGCATGAATAATTCCCCATAAACATTCATGGGTCTCATAAACTATTTCATTATTCCTTTAATAGACTATTTTTTGATGTTCTTCATCGATGATATTGTAGTGTAATTAGTGTACTATGAGGAGAATGTGAGACACATGAGAGTGGTATGGGACATACATTAATAGCACAAACTTAATACAAATATTTCATTTTGTTAGTTATGGATTCAGGAGTTTCTATTTATGGGACATGCCATCTTAGTAGATAGTGTAGCTTTTGTTCTGATGAATGATAAGGCAGTGTTAGCATGGGATCCACACAATTGAGTTATGGAGGTGAAAAAATTATTTTAGTTGGTAGGATACTTTCAGATATTCATTCCAGATTTCTCAGGATATCATTACCATAGACTACATTGACTGAAAATGGGATGCCTTTTGTGTTGATCGTAATTCACCATCAATATTTTCCATAGTTATGGAAGTGGTTGATAAGAACACCCATACTGAGATTTATAGAGGTGGGTGTTGAGTACATAGTGTTATGTGATGCCTCACAGACCATATTTGGTTTTGTAAAGATAAAATGGTAGGAATTGATTGAATATGGTAATTGGTAGTTGAGACAACATGAGAAAATTATCTGACCATTGATCTTCATCAGGCAGTGGTAGTCTTGAACCTGACGATGTGAAAACATTACCATATGGGTAAGTGGTTTATCATATAGTCTACCCATATTATTTTAAACAATATATTCTCTCCAAATGAACTTATCTTGCTATAGATAAGATAGAACGAGTTCCTTTAGGACTATGACATGAAGTTATTCTATACTCTTGGGAAGGGAAATGTAGTATAAGATGATCTTAGTATGAGATATTACTCCAAGTTATTGACTAAGGCGTTGGAGCAGTTGTCCACATTGTAGTTTTCCTTAGCGGGTGATGATAGAGAGACATGTCTATGTTTAATTGTTGTTACCTCAATGATTTTATAAGATTTTAGGGAGGCTCATGGTAGAGATATCAACTATGAGACCCCACATGTTCATGTATTCATGGAGAGTACTCCAGATGTATTTTATGAAGGTTGGTGAATATCATCATTTTTAGAGGATGGATAATCTTTCTATTTATTTTGTGAAAGGTGGTGAGGAAGTAGTTTCATAAACCCCCCTTAGTGGTACATTGGGGTGTGATAAAGATGTATCAGTACCATCAATGTCATATCTGGTGGTCAAGGATGAAGAAGTTTGTAGAAAAGTTTGTCTCATAATGCCTCACTTTTCAGTAGGTGATTGATGAGCTCCAACTTTTAGAGGGTTTAAATCAGCCCCATGAGTTTACATAGTATAAGTGGGATGATATATATATGGAATTCATGATGGGGCTTCCACAAATATCTAAAGGATGCAATGCCATCTTGGCGATGGTAATGTGAATCACCAAGTAGTCCCACTTTCTGGGCATCCCAGAGACGAGTCTAATAGAGTACATGGTACATATTTACATGTAGTATATTCTATAGACTCAAAATGTTCCCTAGATGATCATTTTAGGCCCAGAATATCACTTTACATCACTATTATGGAGATTATTGTCAAGGACTTTGAGACTTAGTTGCATCCTGGCTATATGTTTCACCCCCAGTCTGATAGCCAAGATGATCAGATCCTTTCAGTTTCGGAGAATATGTTTTTGGATTCCATGAATGATTTTGGATATTGTTAGGTGTATCATCTACAATTGGTAAATTTTACATTAAACAATATCTACCATTACACCATCGATATAGCATCATTTTAGAATCTATATAAGAAACCCTATCGTTCCCCACTATGTTGGACTGTCATGGTGATTCTGTGATTATGGGCCCTGAGTTAGTGTGAGCAATAATAAAGAAGGGAAAAAATATCTCGAAGGTGATGTGGGCTTCACAGAACTTTCATAATTCTTATATGGACCAACAATGGGAGAATTTAGAGTTTGAGTGGGAATAAAATGTGTTCTTGAAGGTCTCACCTGACTATAGATTGTATATATTTATTAGGGTGTAATGTTATCATGGATATTCATTAGACCCTTCCAGATATTTCAAAGGGCCGGTGAGGTGGCATACTACTTGAACCTAATATCGCATTTAGACTAGGTACATGATGTCTTCCACATGTTGCAGTAGAATTGGGATCTGAATGAACGATCACATGACATCAACTATCGAGAGATGGGCATCAATAATGTAGCTACATTTGTGTGATACCTAGTGGAGATTAAGTATTAATAGTAGAATATCCTTTATGGTAAAAAATACCTTAGTTTGTACCCAATGGCTATACATTAATCTTCAGGAGAGCACCTGGGAGTGGGAGATCCAAATGAAAGCCTAAAACCCTTATATTTTTTAGTAGTAATTTTCACTTTTTATGATGAAAATCCCCAAGGTAAGGAGAATTTAAAATCTGTATTACTCTCCATGTAATTATTTGGAATATATATAATAATATTTTCAAAGTCAGGAATTGAGAAAAAAAAATTAACATTTAAAGGTCCAGGGAGAATCTCTATTTACATACTAAAAATATTAACTTGATTACATCACATGTGATCCATTTTTTAGATATAATGTAATAAATCCTAAATGCATCCTCTGATAGAAAATAAAAGTCCCCATTTTAATCTGAAATAGTGGGTTTAACTAAGGAATGTACTATGTGTGGTTAATGTCATATGTTTCATGTAGGGTGAACGTTGGTGGGTTCCTTTAATAATTTAAATAAATAATTTTTTTTATTTTTATTAAATAACATTAAACATTTAAGCCATCCTTAAATACCATATTTTGGAAAATCTCAATGGTTAGTCACATAACCTTATAATATTAGATAGGGTTAGGAAATCATTCTTTGTGTGCTGATTTGGATTGGAGAATGATGACAATCATATCACGGTGAATCCAGAGGCATGCAGTAAATATAGTGGTCAGTTTTCATCATCGGGAAACACGGTATTCAACAAAGACCAATCCTTAATCGTGGAGGGAACGAAATTTATTTGGATTTATACCCATATTGTTATACCTTAATGAACATGGTTCAATTATTATAATTGTTTTATTTGCATATGATCATTATTATGAGTTCAAATTTATTTTTCTTTGGATTGGAGATTTGTTTCTATTTATTTGATTTCACGTCATTCATTATTCTAACAGAATGAAAATCGAGGACAACCTGAAAAATGACTATCTATCTTTTCTATTGTTTTACTTTTTTTCTACCCCATTATTCATATATTCTTCAGCGATGTTTCTTTGACTTGTGATTTGATGATTTCCTAGTAGGTGATCATTACACAATAACATTTTGGAATAATGGATCACCAAAATGGGTTCAGATCCAGGATTGACTACATAGTAATAGAGTGTGACTGCAATTCTGGATATTAAATAGGATCAATGATTACTATTTTGTGGATTAGCATGTGATAATGATGTAGTAAAGAAAATGTAATTCCAGATTAGATTTGACAGATGGATTCTGTCCCATGGAGATTACAATGATCAAACATCCCATATACTTGAGTTTTGGTTGCGATTGGGGGAAGATTGATTGGGGGAATTAGTGTGGGGGAATTCATGAATACTCCTAAACTATTAATAAATTCTAGACTACATGACAAGTAGTCTGAAGAACACATGTTGTGGAGTACCCATGTTTCAATTACTAGTGCTTCAGAGGAGATAAATATCATACATTGTGTGAACTGTGGTTGGTTTCCCAACTTGTATCCTTAAGGATACATGGACATAAACATGGATAAACAACCAAGAATTTCCAGAAGTACATGGTCACGACCATGTGTGCACGAGAACAGAGAGACAACAAGGGTATGGTGTCAGTTGAACTCTATATATCGTGTAATACTAAAGACAAGCCATGTACCTAGTGGAATATATGTTGTATAAGACCATGAGATATTTCAAAACCCGGTCTAGACGATGCATGTCATTTAACCCTAGTACATGACATTTACTTTTATTAGGGTGGGTTTCGGCCCTCCATCTTTTAAATCTAGACCAGGTTTAGTTGAGTTTGGTCTCTTAGTGCATCCCTATGAGGGTATAGTGTGGCATTATTTCCTCATAATATTATTTTCATCCCCTATATGGGTTTTATTCCATATAATGTTTAAAGCATCTCTCCATGAGGATCAGGGTGGGAACCTCTATCTTATCTTATTTCTTAGGTGGGGTTAGTGGTATTGATATAACCACCATACACATGGTGTCAATACCCTATCATGTATATTGATCCATTAGGATTAGTGGCATCCCCATGTGGCATGGACGTGATCCCTTATTTGGGAAGTATGCTCTTTTGAGCTCTAGTGAGTGCTTAATCATGGCAAGTTGTAATGAACACAACCTCTATGATGAGTACCTTTAGTGGCATCATCTCTAATGCAGTGTGTTCTTCCAGATGATTCTAACCTTAAATCCTCAAGTGGAATATTATGAATAGTAGTATGGTTAAGATATTATTGAGACTTCTAGTCAGTTATTGGTATAACTGGGTTTTTTATTATTGATATTTCTCATATCTTAATTCTCATACCTATATACTGATTAGATGAATATTATGGATGATATATGCTTTTTGATTTTCGGGTATCTAGCCAGGTAGTGTTATACTCACCCCCACATGGGATATTCCTGAACTTCTCATGTCTTATGTATAAAACATGCATTTGTATGATCTCCTAGGACTAGGAGCGGGCGTAGCCTAATTTTGGATAGATCGGCCAAGGTTCATAGAGGTGTTGTATTTGATAGAATCCCCCACATTCTGATTCGGTAGAACTTATTTTCTAGTATTAGGTGGGATTTTATTTGGAAATTATTCTTTCCAATACTTGTCATACTCTAAGGTGTGATAGTTGTTATGTATTCATTATGACATCATTTGTTTTTACCTTTCATAATTGTATGGGTATTTGGTGATGTGTGTGTGTACATGTACATTATGACTTCATGATAGTTGTTATTACTATATAATGCAAGTCTCCAATATTAGTTTGATATTTTCCCTCCAAGATTAAATCATAAGCATAATTAAACCATGTACATATTATGATATACATGATAGATACCACTATAGAGGCATGATGTATTTTACTCATTTTCAAAATATCCTCCTAGGTTTGTGGACACATTTATTTGGGTAGATTGATACCATTTGACATTAGAAACTCTCCACTCTTGGATTGTTATGTATTTTATCTTTTTGTACCTTATTAATATATATATTTTTTCTTATCCATTAACCCTATCAGATCTATATTTATTGTTTAGAATCGTGAGAATATTCATTGATTCACCTAATTCTTTCTTAGAGGACAATTCATTAAACAACATATTTAATGAATATATGACTTGAACATTGCTTTCCATTATAACATGTCATCAATATATAACACTCTTAAAATGATAACATTCATACTAAAATTTTAATAAACATATGACACACTTTCCTTCTTGATAGAACCAAATCCCATTATACCCTCCTCAAAATAAACATTGTGTGATATGGATTACTTCATTCATCCATAAATAGATTGCATACATTATTGGAACTCTTTTACAGGAAAACCACCTTGGTTGGTGTCAATTATATGTATTTAAGAATCTTCCCCTTTAGAAATGATGTTTCGTCATCCATTTCCCAAATTTCATTATTAGGAAAGTCTTCAATTTCATGTCATATTATTATTTATTTTAGCATCACAACTACTAAGACGGTTTCATCATATTCGATGCATGAATTCTCCCAAAACCATTCTCAAAAAGTCATGCTTTACAAATAATTACTTGGTTATTGTCGTATATCATTTTCATTAATTACTATTATCATAGAATGGGTTTTACGTTATATTGTGGGTCTACCCAAATCTAAACATGATTTTTGTATATGGATTCAATCTCATAATGTATGGATTCATTCCATTTATCAGTATATTTTCCATATATTTCTTCCTTATGTGTTAGATATTCTTCATTCTCACGGAATAATGTGTCACCTATCTTGGTGAAAAGGAAATCCTATCACTCATGTTATATTTGCTCTATATTATACTTATATTATAATTATGTCACTGGAACATCTCCATCTTCCATTACCCTTTGTGAAGATTATTCACGTAAAAACACATGTTCATCTTGAAAATAAACTTCATAAAAGTAAATATTTCTCCAAAATTTTCTATTATAAACTTTTTTACCATCATGAAATTTGGAATGTCTCTCCGAAATTAATTTTCTATCTAAATGGTTATATGGTTTATATCATTTCATTTGTTATGGATAACATATAATGATGCACTTTATTATTCAGGATACTTGTTTTTAATATGGTATTTTACTAAAAAACTCCAGGAATCCACATACATGTATATGAGATAGAGTTTCCTTATGTATATTCTAAAATTTATATGGAATCACTTATACTACCTCAGTTGGTACTTAGTTGAGTGTATAGGACAATGTTTGTAGTAAATATCCCCCAAACAATATCTCTAGAGTTTCATGCTTCATCATTGATATTAAATTTTCATGAAGGATATAATTCCTCTTTTCAGAAACACTATTTCTATGAGTTTTATGTAAATTAGTTAGTGGGGAGAGTATCCCATTCTCTATTTGGTTATCGATGAAGGACTGGTTCATATATTCTCATCCTCAGTCTTTGTAAAGTTTCTTTATTTTCTTGGAAATATGGATTTATAATTCATTATAATATTCCTTTATAATCCTAAATTAATTGGACTTATACCACTTTATGTAGATAGATCCATTATTTCTAATGTTATTGGTAAATGTTATTATATATGAAAATCCACTTATTTTCTCAACTAAAAAATGACTACATAATTTAATATGAGTCAATTCTAGCAGTTATATGTATCTAACTTGTAACACCCTGATAGTTTATGAGAAGTATATATATGTATTTTTTATGTCTTATGTTATACGCAACATAAAAGGAATCTTTCAATACACACAACACTATATTGGCTTTCTTTACATGCAATCGTGACCTTCCACGATAGCGTGTGTTGTACGCAAAACCGAGCTTCACTAAACAATGATATGCTATTAAAATATTATATAAACTAGCCGATATGAATATTAATACCCACTTTTTGAAATTTTATAAATTTTTCTTTCAAAATGGACTTAATTTTTGGATTCGGAATATCGAAATTATCCTATGGTGAAATTTTGGTATTTTTCTGAAAACTTTCAATTTCTGATGAATAGTGAAAACACTAAGTTATTGGTTTAAATACACTTTTTATTTAAATAATAATTTATTTTATTTAAATTTATTTTAGGTAAAAATTGACACATAATACTTATATAAGTTCAATGTAATTCATTGGAGTCTTTTTATAATAATTGTAAAAATATAAAAATTTTATTGAACTTTTCACCGTCTTTTACCCACCTCCTAGGAGAATTTTCAATTGTACATAACACATAATTTTACCGCTTCTATGAGTTGAATTTCGAAAATCCAACACACACGGTTAATATCAAGGAGTAAAATTTGGTTCAATAAGATAAAAATAATTTTTGATGAATAGTAACTTTTTGCTTTTATTTACCACGATTAAAAGTAAATAGAGAAATTAAGGGTAAAAATGATATTATTATTACCCTAAAATATGTCTTAATTCTATTGGATAAGCTTAATTCGACCAAAAACAACCTTAGGAATAAAATATTTCCCTTTAGGTCCACTTGGATTAGATTATGACACTTATTATTATTTTATTTAAAGAAGAGTTAAAAGAGTTAAAATCAATGTTTAATAACTAAAAAAATGTTAGGATAGGGTTATAAATAAGATAAATTAGACTATAAATATTGATTATAAATATAAAAAGATTTCCTAAATTATGGTATTTTATTTATAATTTTTAGAGATTAAATAATTTAATATATTTAGGACATAATGATGATACAGTAATTACCTTATTAATGAAATATTAACATAATTGATGTTATAAATAACCAAATAAATATAATTTGAGGATTTTTATGAATTAAACTAATTTTATAGGTTAATATGACATGTTAGGATTTTTTTAATTAACCTTTTTAGAACTAATCCGGCTGTTATTATTTTCACAAAAATAAATTACCAAATAGTTTCAAAATTGACATAAAATAGTTTTTAAAACAAATATTATATTATTAATTGTTATTCTATTCATAAAAATATAAGGTTCGTCCAAATGACATAGATATGATTATATATATTAATAATGAACCACTTGGGGTTCTTTTGTCTTGTTATTGTATGTTTATGAATCATATTGTGTAAGAAAACAAGAAGACACTATAAAAGTTAAATTATTTAAGTTAGAGTTAAATCTAAATGATAAGGTTAAAATAGTAACCTAAACTTGTCTAGAACCTATTGATTGAGAGTATTTCGACCCATCCCCACATTAGATTATAAATAAATAAATTTGGAGCTATTATAAACCGAATATGACATTATTATAAAATAATATTTTAAATTTTTCCTATAGTGCCCCTCTCCTCCCTTATAAAAAGGCACCTCCTCCATCTCCTCCTCACACAATTTTGAGCCTTAAATCTCGGCCAAACCCTACCAATTTCCCTTATCAAATTCTCTAGAAACATACTAGTGGTCCTGGCCTTCTTCAAAGAGCAATTTTAGTGCCCTAAAAGGAGGTTTCAAAGAGGCGTGTTGAAGAAGAGGTAATATTCGTTACCGATTCTTTCAAATTTATTTCTTCTTCTACTTACTCTTGTATAGTTGTTATATTATGAAGTAATAACATCAGTACCACTAATATACTGATATTTTATTATAAATATTAAACAACTCTATTTCACCTTCTATCCATCCTACGGAAAATGAAATTACCGTGCGTGCGTACGTACAGAATACCATCTCCACGCTATGGTGTAATCTATTTTCCGCCACCACCTTACTTGGATGGGTATAATGGTGTAATTAATTACTATATATGATTACTGTAAAGTTATATTGATTCTGAAATAGTATAAATACACTTCAATACAAATCCACGATCATGGGAACGATATCATCGCTCGTTCGTACGTACGGCCTACCGTCTCCACGATGTGATGCGACTGGTTCTACATGATGTTAATTGAATAATGATTATATAAATGTATTGAATGAATAAATATGATATATATTACACTAATTACATTATGAAAATTAGGTATATATAACCTAAAAATATGAATAAGAATTTATTCGGCAAAACATGCATAAGAACATAAACCACTGAACACCCGAATAACAAGTAGCAATGAAATATTACTAATAAAAAGATAGGAATATGACCATATATGATATCATAACAATGAATATGATACTTCAATAATTCAATGAAATTATTTAAATAATTATATAGAAGGTTCGGATACGTACGAAGAAAATTGGACCTAAGGTAAGGGAAAATCTCGCAATCTCATTTTTATCCGGGATTGTTTATACGTTAGATTTTACTGGGGAATATTTATCATCCACATCCATGTTTCCTCAATATGTAATATTATTTCTATACTTGTACAATTTTTTAAATCCAATTTTACCCATTGGTGAGTTTTTAGTAAAAAATATGAAGTGAATCTTTTGTCGTTTTTAGTACGAGGTGCTTTTTGACTTTTCCGGACAAAGTATGAAAAGAATGTTATTTTAACTTATAAGGCATGAATGGATTTTTATGATTTCATAGAACATTATTTCCATGAATATTCCTTTACAAGTTTTCAAGTTTATTTTTAATCAACTTCTTGTAGTTTTAAATTGTATGACATGTTAAGAAAGGAAAAATGTTTTTGAAGTAGAAAGAATATTTTCCTCAAGAATGGAGTTCAAGTGTTTTATCAAAATTATTTTTCATCTAAGATAATATAGGGTTCTATTTTTATACCTATTTTCACATTGATTTGATTATGTTATGATGGAATTATTTCATTTTATCTTATATGGTTTATGTTATGTTGGAATGATGTTTAAGAATCTCATTTTTATTACATGGTTCATGCTATGATATATGATTTATGATTTTGTGGCACACATAAGAATGGTTTCATTATAAGATGGGTGGGACCTATATCTCCCTTAAATTAATTGGGTAAATATTTATATCTCATGAGATAGAAATGGCTGGAATGGAAAGTTAATCTAGTTCAGTGATACACGACTGGAACATGGAGTGAACTCGGTTCAGTAATGGACTTTTTCCGCTATGATGGTCTTGGAAATGAGTCTTGAATAATATGAATTGTTTTTCTATGATTATGTGTTTATGACACAAAGATTTAGGTTTTAAGTTATGATAATTGGGATTACATTTCACAACTATGATTTATCCCATGTTATGATATTATAATCACTTTTGCAGGTTAAGATTTTCAAAATTTTATGTTCTTATAAATATGATATGATTGATATTTCTTTTGTTGACCCTTACTGAGCATTTGAGATCACCATTTTGTATGTTTTCTTTTCCCCAGGTCTGGAATAAGGGTATTAAGTAGGATATTCCAAAAGGGACTCTAGATATGATGAAATAAACGGGAGACAATGTCGATGATTTATGAACCAGTTGTTTATGTTTCCCAGTTTCTAAAGACAGTATACCTATACGGTCCTATCATGGTTTTTTATATGTTGTAATAATAATTCTTCAATTATGAAGTAATAACCATGTATATAATGTATGGGTAGTTATATTACTCCATTTCTATTGAAGGGTGGTTTGTTCATTTTCCCACATAAACAATCTAGACAAAAATATTTTAGTTTTAACTCAATAGAGTCTCAACAACCCTGGTGATGTTATTTTATATAAAAATCTCCTTTAGGTGACAAGCTTGATGTTCTATAGGAATGTTGAATATCAGTCAATGTTATTCGATTTTTTATTGATTTCTAATACTATTTTATCATGTTAAATTATATATAATATATTATTAATATGATTTATACCATAAAATATTTTATCTTTATAAAAGATAATTTTTTTTTTCAAAAAATGAAATTAAACCAAATATTGTAAAAATTTATAATGAAATTATGATTCTAGTAATATAAGTAATTTAATAACAATTAATAAATACTATAATCGAACCACTATGGAATATGATATGATAATCCCAAAATCCTAATACTGACATCCTTAGGCTATTTCCTGATAATAGATATGCCTCACCCTTCTCATCCTATTGGAATATACTTTGTCACTCTAATTAAATACATATATGTGATTCACATGCCTTATCTAATTCCCAAAATTTTGGTATAGACAAATTCTTTTCAATAAAAAATATACCTGAAGTAGAAGAATCACATTTCTTCCGCCTTAAAGCTATGATAGTATTCTTATAGTGGCCCTTATTTCAACAATAAATGTAGAATATGTCGTACTCATTTCTATCCTTATGAATATTTATCCTCTTATAAGGGAGGTTCATCTTTTCCTATATCTTTAACTTTGGAGTAAAACCTTTAGCCTAATATTTCCTTCTCCTGTTCAGCAAAACAATGGATGAGTTACTATTCTAAATATTCTTATCTTACTAAAAATATAAATCCAATAGATATGGGTGTGTATTTTTATTTTTATTCTAATTATAATTAACCATAAATGTTGAAAATATTGGTAGTCATGATACTATAATGTGATTGGTCTCTATCTCTTAGTTGAATTTGAAGATAAGGGACAATAGTCTCTCAAACTTCCCAATCATCTTAAGTAAGTGTTGTACCACCAGAATTCTTTCTGCTATCCTACACCTATACATTATATCTCATATCTTCCTTGTCTTCCACTCTCATCTTATAAAATTTTGAGATGAGATAGCATGTTATTCTCATCTTTTTCCACAAACATTTCATACATCTCTATAAATATATAGGACAAAATAATGTAATGAACATTAGAGAATTATCCATTTTCTTCTTATATTTATCTTTTTATTCTTTTCTCTCTCTCACTTAGTTCTTAGTATGAATTTGGTATTACATCCCACATATCTTCCTCTATTGGTAAAGTACTATGCACAATTGCATGTACCACTCATGAAAGGTGTAGACAGAAATGGTATTTTTTTAATCCAATATTGATTGAAGTGAAATCTAATTAGCGATGGCTTTCATTTAATCTATAGAAAGTGTTTTTATAAAATTAGTATGTTATATTTACTATTTTAAGACATTACCAATTAAATAAACATTAATTCCTAATATTTTCTTATCAAATAGTAGTGTCCCACAACTATTATATTTAGAATACTTAGTCACTTAAGTATTATATTGGAAAAGAGCCCTAAAATATCTCCTCATAGTCCAATATATGATTATTCTACTATTAAAAGAGTTTCAAGTTAGGATTGTGGAAGCAAAAACACATTAATACAAAAATCATTGATCTTTTGAAAAAAGTCCCAACTATAGGAAATTATAAGCATTATTTAATCAACAATTTTACTATATAGTTAAAACAATATAGATATGGATAATTTATTGTAACTACCTTTAGTTATGTATACCCATCACTTTCATAGGAAATCCCTTGTAGTAATTGGCACCCTCATTTATGAATAATGAGGATGATAAAGACATTGTTTTTTGAAATGAACCAATGAAAATGTATGGAAAAAAATATTTATTTGAGGGATATTAATTAATATTGGTGAATGCAATAAAATTATATTTAGCATGCATAACCTATGTGATCACAATCTCAAGTGAACCATGAATAATAGAAAACATTTACCAAATATTAATTCTTTTAAATATGTATTAGTTTCAATTTTTCTATGTGTTCTTAAAAAATAAAGATGTAAAAAATAATAGTTAACTATTTATAAAAAAAGTGGCTAGTTTTAAGAAGTACGTATTGTTTTATCCCTTAATTAGATAACGGATCAACCAAGACCCTTGGGGTAACCCTATAACTTATATGTCACTTGAGTTACAATGTAACACCTTGATATTTTATGAGATGTATATTTTTTTATGACTTATTTTATAAGAAACATCGAATGAATCTTTCACTGCACACAACACTAGCTTGGCTTGCATTACACGCAATCGCAACCTTCCTCGATAGCGTGTGTAGTACGCAATACCGAGTTTCACAAAACAACGATATATTATTATAATATTATAAACTAGCCGTTGTGAATAGTATTAACTAGATTTTTAATTTTATAACGTTAGTATTCATCTTACATAATTTCTAGAACATGGTATGAGAACAAAATTAATTTTTCGGGTAAAATAAGTATTTTTCAAGAAATGCAGTTTTGCCGTCTTTTGATGGCGTACCCACTTTAAATATAGTTTTTGATATGTTTATAAGTTCAATTTGACAAAATAAAATTCTTCTTTGAAATAATTATATAAAAATTTACTTTGAATAAATGTTTCATATTATTCTCGTAACTTTCATATTTTGATGAATAGTAAAAACATGCTATATTTTAATTAAAAACAACTTTTTCCATCGCAATAATTTATATAGTTATATTATAATATTTAATGTTTTTAAATTATAAATAAAATATATTTTTACCATTTAATATAATTTATGTCATTATCATTACTTTTACATGGAATTCATAGGTAAAAACATTTCAATCTTCTGTAATGTTTTAAATTTTAAAACCCATTTGCTTAACAACATGATTAATTTTAAATTAATTACTGCAACTTTAGTGTTTTGAATTTTTAAAAATGGATTCCATATTTGGATTCAGTGGGTCCAAATTATGTTAATAGGTTACTTTTAATTTTTTTGATACTATGAATAGTAACTACGATAATTTTTATTTACTGCAGTTAAAGATAAATCAGGTAATTAAGGGTAAAAATAAGATTATAAAATTACTCTAACACATAAGAAAATTATATTGGATGACTAAATGTCGACCCTTATCATATAAGGGTCAGAATAAATTCATTTTATGGACTTTTGACCATTAAAATAATTAATTATTAAAACCAAAGAAAGTGACAACATGTCACTCTCTCAAATCTTATAAGTATAATAATTTTAATTTAGTGAAAAAATTCATTAAAATTAGAACATGAATAGTCTCCAGAAATATAATAAAATTATATACATCATATGAATTTATTTAAAAAATTTAGGGATTAAATAATTATCATTAATTATGACACAATAGTGATGTTGAAATTATTTTATTGATTAAAATATCAAACAAATGATTTTAAAAGTATTAAAATAAATATTATATGAACAATTTAATATGCACCACTAATTTTATATATAAAAATAACATTTATGAATATATTAAATATTTTATTTCTAACATATCTTCTGTATATATTTTATTTAAACTCAAATAAATGAATAGTGTTAAAATTGACACTATTGTTAATTTATAGAAATTACATATTATAAAATTGTTTAAAAATCACAAAAATATTTATAAATTATAAATTAAAATTTATATGGTCTAAAATTTAATGATGTATACAATTATAGAAAATTCACTACATATAAGTAATTATTTATAATGATTTAAAAATTAGAATATTACTACCACAAATAAAATTAAATTGATTATATAAGGATAAATCATGTTGATAATGTTTAAAATAAACAACCAAATTGTATAAATTTTATTAACTGATGAGATTACAATCCTATCTTGTCTAAGATTCGGATTTGAGTCATTTTTGGTGGTTTTTAAGTAGGGATGGAATTTATTATAAATTAATATTTCTTATAATTCCACAGGTTCCCCTCTCCTCCCTTATAAAAGGGAACCTCCTCCCTCTCCTCCTCACACCACTTTGAGCCTTCACGTTTGGCCAAACCCTACCATTTTCTCTTCTACACTTCCCAAGAAACATACTAGAGGTCCTGGTATTATTCTAAAAACAATCTTAGTTCCCTAAGAGGAGGTTTCAAAGAGGCATGTCGAAGAAGAGGTAATATCTGTTACCAATTCATTCAAATTTATTTCTTCTTATAATTCTTATTATTTAGGTTTTTCATTATGAATTTATAACATTAGTATCACTCATAAACTGATATGTTATTATAAATATTAAAAAACCCTAATTCACATTCTATCCATTCTACGGAAAATGAAATCATCGCGCGTGCGTACGTACGGAATACCGTCTCCACGCCGTGGTGTAATCTGTTTTCCACCACCACCATACTTGGATGGGTATAATGGTGTAAAGAATAAATATATATAATTATTGTAAAATTATATTTATTCTTAAATAGTATACATAAACTTCAATACAATTCCACGATCATGGGAATGATATCATCGCTCGTGCATACGTACGGCCTACTGTCTCCACGATGTGATGCGACCAGTTCTACATGATCTTCATTGAATAATGATTATATAAATGAATTTAATGATTAAATATGATATATATTACACTAATACCAATATTAAAATTAGGTATCTATAACCTAAAATTAAGAATACGAATTTATTCGACAAAACACACATAAGAACATAAAGTAATAAACACCTGAATAACAAGTAGCAATGAAATATTACTAATAAGAAGATAATAATATGACCATATATGATATAATAACAATGATTATGATTATGGAATAAGTCAATGACATTATTTATATCATTATACTGGAGGTTTGTACCTGTACAAAGCATATTGGACCTAAGGTAAGGTAAAATCTCGCAATCTCATTTTTATCTAAGATTGTTCATACTTCAGAATTTACTGGGGATTACTTATCATACACATCCATGTTTCCTCAATATGTAATATTATTCCTATCCTCCTACAATTTTTTAAATCCAATTTTACCCATTGGTGAGTTTTTAGTAAAAGATATGAAAAGAATCCATTTTCGTTTTTAGTACGAGGTACTTTTTGACTTTTCCGACCAAAGTACGAGAAGAATGTTTTTTTAACTTATACAACATGAATTGATTTTTATTATTTCATAGAAAATTATTTCCATGAAGCTTATTTTACAAGTTTTCAAGTTTATTTTTAATCAACTTCTTTTAGAATAAAATTGAATGAAATGTTAAGAAAGGGGAAAATGTTTTTGAAGAAGAAAAGACATTTTCCTCAAGAATGGAGTTCAAGTGTTTTATCAAAATTATTTTCCATATAAGATAATATAGGGTTACGTTTCTATCCCTATTTTTACATTGATTTGATTAAGTTATGATGGAATTAATTTTATGATGTCTTTTTATCTTATATGGATTATGTTATGATGGCATGATGTTTATGAATCCCATTTTTATTACATGGGTTATGCTATGATGTATGATTTATGATTTTGTGGCACACGTAAGAATGGTTTCATTATGAGATGTGTGAGACCTATATCTCCCTCAAATGCATTGGGTAAAAATTTATATCTCATGAAGTAGACATGGTTGGAATGGCAAGTTAGTCTAGTTCATTGATACATGACTGGAACGAGGAGTGAACTCGGTTCAGTAATGGACTTTGTCTGCTATGATAGTATTGGAAATGAGTCTTGACTAAAATGAAATTATTTTCTATGATTATGTGTGTATTCCACAAAGGTTCATGTTTTATGTTATGATTATTCGGATTACATTTCACCACTATGATTTATCCCATGTTATGATATTGTGATCTCTTCTGTAGGTTAAGATATTCAAAATGTTATGTTCTTATGAAAATGATATGATTGATATTTCTTTTGTTTACCCTTACTGAGCATTTTAGATCATACTTTTGTATGTTTTCTTTTCCCCAGATCAGGAAGAAGGGTATTAAGTAATATATTCCAAAAAGGGACTCTAGATATGATGAAATAAATGGGAGACAACGTAGATGATTTATGAACCAGTTTTTTATGTTTCCCAGTTTCTAAAGACAATATACCTATACGGTCCTTTCATGGTTTTGTTATATGTTATATTAAGTATGCTTTAATTCTAAAGTAATAATAATGTATATAATGTATGGTTCATTATATATAACTCTCACAACATTAAATGTGTTTAACTCTCATTTGGTATTTATTTCAAATCCTGACATAAACTACATCTTCATTTATCTTATTTATTAATCATAAATTCTCATAAATAAGTGAGGGGGTCTTTTGAATGTGTGAAAACAAGAATATTCTCATTCAAACACACACACACACAAACCCTTATACATATATTGAAATCATGGGATTATACACCATCTATCGTTTATAATTTAATTATTACAAACCATTCTTATATGTAATAATTAAATAAATAAAATAATTTAGAGATACATTGGATTTCCTTGGTCATGATAAGTAGACACAAAATAATGTTTATAAATAAACATAAAATTTTAACTTAAACATCTCTAGAATATTAATTATGAATTAAAATAAATTAAGGTGAACTTATTTTAGAAATTGTATATTTCGTGGTCTTGAAATTATTTTATACAGTATTTTCTTTCCATTTTTGATATTTGTTTATAAAATTTTCACTCAATGAGAAACTCTATCCCACCCTTGAGGGGTTCCAGGATCGTATTGGTCTCGTATTTGGTTGATCGAGTCATGATTCAATGCCCTACATGGGTTCCGGAGGTTGAGGTGGTGGGAGAAATGTACAACTCACAATATTTCATTTTTTATGAATATTTTTTAAAAACCCTAATACCCACATGTACAGGAATCTATAAGCTACCCCCCCCCAAATAGAGAAAAATGGAAATAAGAAGGTTACTTTTCCCACTATTTTCTTTTTTTCTATTTTAATATTATTATTTTCCCCTCTCTTTCCATAGTCTATGTGATAGGTTATATATTACTTTTTATCTAAAAAGTATACAAGGACTAATATTCAATCCATTGTTACACTGTTTTAAGAAAACAACTACATCTAGACCATTTTTTATCATCACCTACAAAGACTATGATATATATATATATATATATATAATTTTTCAATTTTTAAAACAATGAAAAATCATTTATCTATCTTCATATGGACATAACTTGGTAATCTAATCTCAGATAGAATAATTTCTTAAATAGATTGTATCATATCGACACCCCATACTCTAATTTATGGAAAATTAATTTTATTTTATATTAAACAATCACATGATATCTCTAATAAAACTTATTTGTTATAGTCGTGCAATGAAAAGGGAAAAACAAATAATTCAAAAAATATTTTTTTGTTCAATTTCATGATATGATCTTCAATGAGGAACAAAATGATAAATAAGATAGGGATCATGTGATAAAGAACAACTTCAAAAAGAAACTTGAATTGTTACCCTATTTGATTTGATTCTTTATATGTGTTCCAAACGGTATCAGTGGTCACTACTTGAATGAAACGACATCATATATCTTCATATTATCCATGAAAACCTCCAATTATAATGGTTTATCAGTCATCAATTTTTATGCATCGATATAGATAGCTAAAAAATATATTAATTTCTTGATGATCATGGCATACTGAATCATTGATCTAAGAGGAATAATTCATACCATGGTCCCCAAAAGGACTCCTTATCCAACAAAGATACAGGAAAGATGTGAGAGGAGTTCCCAAATTTGAGAGGAAGGATACAAAGCTAAATTTTAAATTCCCCAAACTTATATTGCAAGGTTAAATTTACTAAAATTTTTCAATAGATCATGGTTATGTATTAGCCTTTTAAATAATTGCAATAACACTACAAATAACCATGTAATCATGTCAAAAGTTTCATCAATTTTACATCACATACTTAAAAAAGAAATACATTTTCACTTAACAAAATAAAAGTCATTATTTCAACTTGTTTTCAAAAACAATATTGAAAACCCAAAATAATTTTAGTTTTTAAAATATTATTTCTATATTCACTTAACTTATCAAGAATATAATGAGAAAATAAATTTTATTCCAATTATTCTAAAATTTAATAAAAATTATTTTATCCATTTCTTATCAACAATTCAAACTCAAACATGACCCAAACCATGTGGTGGGTGCCACCATGTCCTATACCCATATTCACTAGAATGGGTCAGAATTTTTAATATGATTTTGATGTGAGACTATATGAATTTATCTTGATATTAGTGAGTGTCTCTCAAAGGCAAAGAGTTGTGTTTAGAAAATATCAAGGACAAAAAAGAGATAAGGTTTAGTCAAAATATTGATTAGATACTCTATGAATACATTACATGTTATATAATATTTTTTTCGTGATATCTCATAATGTAGGTTGTCTCACTTATGTCATCATCTTTAATGTTTTATCCATTCATTAAATTACCATACTGGATAGGCCAAATTTTCAATACCACGCCCATGAATTTAGTGAAGTTACAAACATCCTGATCAACTAGGCCCTATATATCTCTTCCTCAAATGGGAAGTGACAAATCATGTCTTGTTCATTTAATCAATTCCATACCAGAAATGCCAGAATTAGCACCAGATAACTTGCTATAATTTTTAAAATGAGATCAAATAGTAACATTGATAATTAATGATATGAGACCAATACACATGTATGTACATTATAACATCTAATGACACATATAAAGTGTGGGATCCTATTAATGAAAAATTAATAATGATCTCATATACTCATGACCACCATGTGAGAACTTCATGAGAAGATATTTCAATTATTATGAGCCCCAACACTAGATAGTCATACATCATATGTGTCCTATTAGAAGGATAAATCAATTCCATACAAGTTATTTTAAATACTATATTTATTGTATCTTTAGGATCTTATTATATTTGGGTTAAGGCCCAAGGCTAGACCATCTGGTGATTGGGTGGATTTGTGGTCTTATTTTATGTTTTTTGTGTATTAATTCCACATTTCTGGATTTTAATGTTATAAATCTTATATATACAATGGCTCTAATACTTAATAGGGTTGTGTAATAAATTAAGGCAAGACAATAAGAAATTTACAAGGGTTGGCTATAAAATCAAATACCTTATTGCAACCGATTATATGCCCCAATTATACAATCCTGAACTATTTAATGTCAACTCTTTACATTTTAAGGTATCAGACAATGTTTATATATAATCTTATAATGGGCTCAAAATCCCACTAATGTAACTTTATAATTCATTACACATTGTTACCAGCATCCCACTGGCCTTCTCTCTACTATATTCACACTAGATTTCTGGAGTGCCTCACATATTCACTAAATGGATCCTTCAATTTTGATCCCATTATATAAACATCTACTTAATACTTAGGGATACTTCTGAGCCTCCTTAAGATGATCTTACTCCATGACACTACATGATCATATATGATTAGGTACTCCATTATGAACTTTAATAGTCGTATGAGAATGTTTTTTGGTCTTATAACACTCTCCAAATCTTGAGTGATCTTATTAATTTAAACAAAATAAATTATTTATCACATATATATCCTTAAACTAAAACGTATATTGGACTCAAACTCTTTATACCACTTACATATTGTGTAGTATCAAGTTTTTAATACTCTAATTTGACATGAGGAGTCTGTCCATGGAATAATAGTGTAGGATGTCTTTCACCCACATATAATTCTAATCATTTTATTATATAAATTAATAGAATATAAAATTATATTATTTAATTTATTTCTAGATATTATTGAAAATTAAATATTTTAAAAATATATCCCGGACCTCCATCTTATTATACGATCATCAAATCTCTTTGATTTTCCAATTTTAAATTACCAGAAGAGTTGGTTAAATATCCCCATATATTTTTTAAATTACAATGGCCAATCAATTTCTTAAATATAATGAAAATAATATCTATTTAAATACTTATTAATTCCTCGATTTATTACACCATGAAATATTCAAATATCACAACTCTTCTTCTCCACTGATCTTACAGCATTTAAAACATCTCAATTATCAATGAGATTGGTAGCATGCTCCATTGAATAATTTACCAATGCTTGGGTTGTTATAAATTCCTCCATCAATTGAGAAACCCTGGAAACCTCCATGACATAGTTTGGTCACTATGTTTCATTGTTGGAACCCTAATTATAAATTCTCTCCAAAATGGTCAATAATAATTTACAATAGTTTGGATTGATATTCATATTAAAACACCATTGTTGTGGAATCTATTTCATTAGTGTGGTTATATATTTCATCATATAATCACCTTTTTCTTTATATTGTTCACTTGAAATCAATTATAAATTTTTTTGGAATAATCTTGATATTTGATCCATTAAGATTAGAAAATCTACATCGTATGAATTAAAATCTTCAATTATTAAGAAAAATTATATTTTGATATCTCAACATTACTTTATGTATATAGTGATATAACTTTAAGAAGGTTCATATTACTTTTACAAATGACCATTTTATTACTTCCATGCATCCCCTTACCATTATGTTGGTATCACTAAACTTTACATTTCATTGACACATTTTAGACTTAAATTTAACATGAATTCCATAATACCTATATTAACTTGATGTAACTTATAAAATAAATTTACATGGATAATTAAAACTCCTTATGACCATTACATAATGTCAGTTCACCTTTACATATGTCTCATTTTATCAGATATACCTTCACAGAGCTCACTTATACCTTTACACAACACCTTTGATACCCTTATATAGATAGTATGATTCTATACAAATCATTATGGTGCTGCAGATTTGTTTTATACCTTTACACAGTTACGATTTTTTTTGGTATGTTTATAAAACCCAAGGAATTCTTGGATTACCATTACACAGTGAGTAATTACCTATATGTAGCATGCATAAACTTGGATTTACTATTAAACATGTATCTTTTTGAACTCAAAATAATATCAGGCATTTTGTAATCAATCCCATGGATTTCCATATTCTACAAAATATTTTATACAATAATTCCAACATTAGTATAACAATTTATCGTGAAGATAATTTCAACAATATCACATTAAAATGATAAATTAACATATCATAAAAAATTCTCTAAGGTAGAACCATCAATTTCTTAATTATCACTTCCATATAGTATGTTTAAATGTAAATATCCTTCCACAATTTCTACAGTTAATATTTTTTACTTTTTCACATCAATATTGAAAACTAATTCAATACATGGGCATTAAAATATCCCAATTTTTGTTTCTTTACAATACCAATAAAATATTAGTAAGTAAATATGTTGTGTTTGACCTCCATTTATTCTACCAATTTTTGAAAAAAATTACTATGTATGTTTAAGGGTTAAAACCCATTTCATATATTCCATATTCATATTCAAAAAGGGTATATTTTATCACAATTCCTAATCCCTATTTAAATCTAAATTTCATCCAAATAATTATTGAATGAAGGATTACACAACATACAATTCCAAGTAATGATACATAAACTAATCACTATAAGTATACATGGGCTAAGATGATGTACAAAACAAGAGTTCATAACCAAGGCATGTGGTATGTCCATTCATATTACTCAACATGAACTAAAATTTTTAAACTCCTTTTAGAGGACATGAAAAAATTTATTAAAGAATGAAAACCTTCAACACATCTCACAAATAAAATCGAAAATTTCAAGTCCAATTTTGTTAGTTCTACCTTTTTTATCATCAATAAATGCCACCCTTTGTAATTATATTCGTAAAATCATAAAAATTGAGTAGTTTATGATGGGATTACCTTTTCAATATCTTTTTCAGATCTATCTAGGAATTATAGACTCACACTGATTGCTACTTTGACATCCTACATTGATTTTTTCTCCCCCTCAAGTGCTTCACTCACTTCTTTCACCTCAAGTAAATTGATGTATACCATGAAGTAAATATTATTTTCAATCTATAATTGGTAACACTCAATATTATACTTAAATTCCCTACATGTGAGAAAAAAATATTCGTATGGAATAAAGAGTGCTACATTTATCTTTTAATGACTTTAGTAGGTATGAGACTTGAGCCTCAACCTATGCCTCTATTTATCTATTAGATTCTGTGAAATTCTATTTTTCACTTGTTTATCAAAACATAAAAAATTTGTCTATTCATTATTGTCAATTTAAAATAACTAAATTTGTCCAGGTTTAATTCCCATGAATTTTAATAGAGTATGCCATGCTCATCACCACATTTCACAAGAGTGTTGATCTATATTTGTATTTCCCTTAACTAGATTTTTTCTACATTATTATCAATAATCGTGGGAGTAATTCAATAAAAATTATTCTTATATTTTCTTCCCAAGACTGACATTTTATGGTTTATTACATGGTTTTATCTCTACTGTGACATCTTTTTTCCATTATAATGTGATTCTTGATTTGAAATAACATAGAAAAACTCATATGTACTATGACCACATGTTGAGAAATGAATTTTTTTTTTTGATATTCTAGTATTTTACTAAATAAAAAAATATAATATTTTATATAATGATTTTTTCGGATGATAGGTTCCCTCCATTATTTTGGTATTCTCCCCCTTGCAAAGGACCAACTATAATCATCATATATTGACTCATTATTTCATCATTCAGTTTCCATATACCCAAATGTATTACAACATCAAGAATGACCAATCAGATAGTTTTTTAATAGTGTTGATTTTTCAAATTTCACAATATTAGAACTTTGATATTGGTTAAGAGAACTACAACTCGTTAACAATTCTATTGAGTATTTATTTTTCTGGTTATTCCAAAATTTACCTTTTATTTAATGAGGGACTTGTTGGAACATTTTTCTACACTTGTTTTATTATTTTGTATTTAAAATCTATACACCCAAGAGAACTAAGTTATTAGAAAATTATCGAACTTGGTTAGAGGATACATTATTTAATCATAGTTTCTTTACATTATCATAAAATACTTTTTAGATCTTATTTTCACTAAAATGAGTTTCGTTAGTACCATGAATCTTAAAATAATTTTTTTCCATAATATTCGTTATTAATAATTTTGGATGTTCCATCATCTATTTGTTAAATATTTCAAAATCTGACTTTGAGCCCAATACACATTTTGTCGAGGGAGGTCTTCTCATCCCCAAAAGATAGAATAAATTCTTCCCAATTATCTTTCAACTTTTTAATTTGATAATTATAAATTATAATTCACAATAGTATATAATTATCATTATTTTTTATCATTTTTAATCTCTAATTGATCATATTTGAAATTCATGGAGGGTTTTTGAAAATTATAATGTTCCTAGAAAACATCTTCAAAATCAATTTTACACCCCAGTTTCTCATAAAAATAACTTTTAATGTATACATCAAATATAAATCATATATCATTGAAAATTGTAATCAATTTTCCTTCCAATATCTTTTTTGAGGAATTAACTTTATATATTTCTTACTCATCACATTATCCATTTAATCATACTCCCCTTATATTTGTGATTTTTGATCAAGAATTCCATTGATGGTATTAAATATATAACCAAATACATATTTAAAACATTTATTAAAATTATCATTAAATTATGTATGAATACCTCTGAGTGATATACCATCATCGTAATACGAACAAGATTTATTAGATGATTTATACTTAATAAAATTATCAAAAAAATTAAACTCTATAAACTTTTTATTTTTATGTTTGTTTCTCTACATTTGTATTCTTCTTCATAATTATTGCCTCTATTTTTAAAATGTTATGAAGAGTTTTGGATGATATCTATAGTAAAAAAATTACTTAGGATCAAGGTGAAGTTATCCATCATGATAATCTCAAAATAATATTAAATATTCTATTCATATAGTGATATTAAAATAGATTAGGAAAAAACTTCAATCTTTTTAAAGTGAACCCATGTTTTCTATTATAAACCTTGTAAATCCCCTTGCGTTACTGACCACTAAAGAGGGGGTGGTTCAATATGTGATTTCATTTTATGAATTATTTATATTTAATTAATCATTTTATAATTATTGAAGTCTAAATCTTATCATCAATATATCTATCATCATTAACTAAGTAGTTCATTAAATTAATCTAGGAATACAAGTCATTTTTATGTCTCTGTTAGATACGTGATATATCTAACATTATACCCTGGTTAAATATTCTTGTATAATTTCACAGGATATTGTTACACATAATGGTTCCATAATATGGTTCTGGAAAACCACACCACAGTCTTGAGGGTCCCACTAGAGTATTTTTAGACTATATCACATAGTGTTACCAGTATCCCACTAGCCATATTAGTAGCAACTTTACACTAGATCAAATACTTCCTCATATAGTCACTATATGGATTCTTTAATTTTTATCCACTGAAAAAATGTCTTTTTTCTTCTTCAGGGATTCTTTTATAGATCTTAATAATGATCTTCCACTCTGTTAATACAAGATCATGTTGGCCCATGTACACCTTAATAATTTAAAATAACCACATGAACATATATTTTGATCTTGAAACTACCTCCATGTCCAAAGTGATCTTCTTCTTCTCAAAATAATGAATATTCAAGAACATAATTATTCACCACCTTCAAAAGAACCCATATTTGATGTTTTCTATTTCATTGATAGTATATATTGTCTTTTTATCAATATTATCCTTGTATATGATGATTTTCTTCAAAGAATGGCAGTGTTGAGTGTCTTTTTATCAAACATCATCACATCCTATATATTTTATATATTCAAATACTTTCACATTAATATTATTTAATTTTGTTATGGATATTATTTCACATTCAGTGTTACAAAAATCATTTTAATATATCCTTCTTCTCCTTCAATCATCAAATATAAAAGTTGATCTTATTTTAAATCATCTGAAGAATGAGTTGAATATGTCCACACTGAATTGGAATTACCATGTCTTATATTATTCATAAATACAATTAAAAAATCTCCTTTCAAATTCTCATTATTTGAGGATTTATAAGACTATGAGATACTCAAATATCACTTATCATCTTATTTACTAATCTCATTTCTTTTAAATCATTGTAATTATCAATGTTCACAACATGAAGCTCTATTACAACATGGATCTCTGTTTATCTTCCAATAAAACATTATTTCATTTGATATACCACATACACCTCCATGGAATATTTCCATCTCCATTTATCAATGGTTAAACTCTCATATGAAATTTAAACCAAAATGGCCACAGATAATTCACCATGATGTGGGGGTTTTCATTCATCAAAAGTAGAACATAGTCAACATTTTTTATAAGTAGTGATATTATTATTCATAGAATCACCTTAAAAATTATGTTATTCACTCCTAATGAATCAAATTTGTTTTGAACTTATGACAATATTAAATATGTCATATTCATATATATTCCATCATCATATGAATTATAAACTTTATTTATTCAAAATATTTCATTTTCATAAATCTCAATATTCCATTTTTTATATAGTGGTTTAACATTACAAAGGATCATATTAACTTTATACATGTTCATTTTTTACCTTTACACATCTCCATACCTTTACATAGCTCTCAATGACTTTTATGTAGCCCGGATTTAGGATATTCTAACATTCGATGCAACCATTATGATTTTTGAGTTACCTTAACGTAAATTTTCATGACCCCCACCTTCCTGAGTTACCCTACCTGGGTTGGAAATAAAGGAAGATAAATAATCCCCCCCAGTCCCACATTCAGTATGATGCATGTTGGAAACATGCACCAACTGTATAAAAATATAAAATAAGTTTGGAATTACTCTTTATAATAGTATATGATCCGGAGATAGAATAGACCCCCCCCCAGGAAACTCTAGTATATAATTTGAATGTAAACGCAAAACCACACCACAATAAATGAACAATGTCAACAAATTACAAAAAAAATCTATAATTAAAAACCAAAGGCACCTAGTTATTTATACTAATGTATACCAACCTCACTATGGATCGCTATCCAAGTCATGCGTCCAATATATTAATATATTAGAATGATCATAGAAATTGTTCCTCATAGGCACTTCCCCTATAATTTTTATCCCATTACCCACCATCAAAATCCAATGCTCTTATCCCTTCCATATATATGAAATTACATATCCATCCATCATTGATGTGTGTTTAGAAAAATTCTTACTTACCAAACCCTCATAATATCTATCATTCAGTAATAGAATTAGTCATCATCACAACACATCCAAATCACATCACATCACAAAAAAATCACATAATTACTGATGTATGGTATCATGAATGTGAAGTACATCATACCTGTGACATCCTCCTACCACACATGACCCCGACTACACATCAAATCATCATCACCATTAGTTAATCTTCAACACCAATAGAATAATATATAGTAAAATCCAACACCAAACCATATCATCACTGTCGAAGGAAGGGTGGTGAAGAGGGGGAATTCAGGAATCTGTAGCACCACTATAATGGATGTTATTGAAAACAAATTGAATCCATAAACATTGGTTAATGGAAAGGTTATCCAACTCTGATATAATGAGTAATGAAATAACATTAAATATATGATTTATAGATGACAAAAAATACACAATTTATGGGTTCACATCAGTTTCAATAGAATAAAATATATCACCACCATTGCACAATAAAATATCTATCACAACTATTTTTATCACTAAATGAAACACACCACACAACCACCATACATAGCCTCACAATTCCAATTTAAATTTTAGGCTCCACCACTTTAAAAATTTTAATTTGTTCCCATTTTCTCTTATTTACTTTCAATTTCATTCACATTAATAAATTATAATAATTTATCATTCAATTCATTTAATCCAATAACTACATATCAATTCCAGCCCATTATTATTCATTTATGAACCCATAACACTTAATTTTAGCATTACAAATTATTACATGGAAAACTGGTTAACTGACACAACCACACCACACAAATGTTCACTCATCCCCAATAAACCACATCAACCAAATCTTATCACTACAAAAAATACTCATCTTAAGAACCACACTTCACAACTATCATATAACACAACCACCACACTTCACCATGATCGCACCACCACCCACATCATATCCCATGAAAAACAAAAATCTCATGAATTCCCCACACATTCCATAACTAAGCTTCTCTATAATTTCACCACATAATATACCACATCACACAAGGAAAAAAAACAATCACAACCAACCACATAAACATATACATTATACCAAAATATATGTTTAAAGTCTTATATTACTTTACTTCATTATTTAGCATTGGTTTTATCAAAAAAAATTACATATTTCTATGGGAAACCAATTCATTATCCATTTATACATTATTATCCCTGTTATTCAGGATGTGATCAAACAATCAACCTAGAACAGGTATCATATACATATCAAATATAGTATAACCATGGCTCTCAATAATTATGATTTCCATAAAAGAGAAGATTAATTCATAATCTCATAAATAAAACATCAATATAGAAAAAAATTGATTTCTCCCCTTTCAAATGAATATCAGATTTATCTAATTCATTATCTATAGTAATAGTAACCTTATTATCAAGTCAAAGGAATAAAAAACATGAAATATCTACACATGAACATAAATAGGGAGACAAAAAAGATCACAAACCTCAAAGAAACTTTCTTATTAACCACATAGAATAAGGTGATTGTGGAACAACCCATAAACTACAACCACACTCATAAACCCCATACCAACCTAGATCACATCAAGGGATATTCAAAAATGCATCCCATATTCTCCCTTAACTAGAAAACATTACTATTATGAATCCATGAATGAAGATCAAAAGGAAACATGGGGAAAATGATAAGAACACACATCATATTTCCAATGATAGAAATTTGTAAGTGAAGGATAAAAACAAGAGGATAAGGGCACGAAAATATCCAAAAAACACCTTAGTGTTTCCACAAATTAAGAGGAACAATATATGAATGGGTTAAAAGTAATGTCTCCTATAATTTATAAGAAAGATCAAAAGCATCATCACTATGGAATGAAACGCCTATTAAAATCATGAATTTTCATGATTCCCTCCAATTAATTTTATAAAACATATTTAGGTGATGAATACATTGAATTCCAAACCAAATGATCATCCACCAATTTTAATTTCACATCATCCTCGATTTAATTCACTCCATGAATCATCATGTCACATCATGACTTAATTTAGCATTTAACTCATCATATGAAGTAAATATATAAATAGACATATCCCATTTTACATAAATAAACTCCCTATGAAGTGAATATGTGTTCACATCATGAAATACTCATTGTGGTAAAGGTGCATCGCCAACTCCAAAAACCCCTACAAAATCACCCTATAAACTTCTCTAACTACCAAATTGGAAATTTAATAGGCTAAGAAGGCATGAAACATTACATTAGATATATCTTAATCGATTATCATATTTAATAATCAAAAGAAAACAATAAAAATAAAGGGGAGGTTCTGAATGAACATCCTCTGAGATAACTATTAGAGATCCCATTACACCCCAAACACTACCGCCAACCAAACACACGGAATAGAAATGTGCATAGAACACTCCACACAAACACATAATTGAATCACCTAGAACAACACTACACTATCTCACACCAGTCATAAGACACCTATTTTCCTATATTAACACTCATAAAACCATTCCACCATTCCATAAACAACCACATATAATGTAAAAAAACTACCTTTAGCATAATAATCAAGGAAACCCACCTTTCATATCAATATATTGTCCACTTTGGGTGTCACTAACTCACCCTCATGGTTTTAAAAGAAGTATTAAATATAAAAATTATTGATTAGGAAGTGATTTTTTAATATTAATTTACTCAAATCCATAACACACATCTACAACAAAGAAAAAATAAACGTATCATAAATAATTAAGGATCAAACATCACATCATCAAAGGATTAATGAATGTGTAAAATTTCCAAAAAAACTATGGGTACTGGGCATGCATCTACATATTATGCTCCCAAGTACCCTCCTCAAATACACCATGACTTCATAGAAAACAAAACAAAGGGGATGTTTTTACATATATGATATTCTATTTATGATCATGTATCTTTACTGGTCACTCAATGAATGTCACGTAATCCTCAGTGTCCACCAATCCATAGTTAATGATGTGGGAGTAATTAAGAATATATTGATAAATATTGGACACATAAAAGTTCTCATTGATCATGTATATAAATGGTGGTAGTTATAACCAATATGCCACCTCTATAATATTAAATAACACTAAAAGAGGCCTAATTAACTATTGAGAAATATTACACCCTCTTCCAAACCTCCACTATCTCTGATAAGGGGAAACCCTTAGGAACAGTTAATCTCAAACCTTTACCACAAAGGATATCCACATACTATTAGGATAAGAATTTTAATATTCATTAAATAACCTCATATGATCTCACACAATCTATATATTCTAGAACGTTATCTACACCACATTAGGACCAATAACTACTAACTCTCCAACATATGTATAGCACAACAGAGAACGAAATGACTTCCAAAAAATACCTCAAACATATCAAATCAAAAATATGATTGATAATAAATATTTTAATAGAAATCAACTAATGGAAGGTGAATTACCCATGATCATACAAAATCCAATATTCAAGCACACATCAAATCCTACAGTTTCTATATAGTCTTCTCTATCATCTCATTTATCTGAGGGTGGAGACCATTTCTACGGGGAAACTAGAAGAAAAAAGAATGTTACAATACCATCATTACTAGTAAGGTAAAACGTGGATGATTTTCAGATATTATGGTCCTAATAACCACATGAACATTAAAAACAGCATCCTCATGTAGACTCTTGAAGACATCCATGAAACTCAATTCACAGATCACTAAAAACTATATTTCTTCATTAGCATGGCCATAATCCCCACAACTATATCACATCATCCCTAATATTTGGGTAATGTGGTGAAAAAATGCATCAATATATCCTCCAATGTATACTGGGTAACATCTAAGGGATACAAAAAGACCTATAGGAACACATTATTCTACTTTCAACTACTGATAAACTAGACACCTCACCATAAACCCTTCTAATAATTACTTTATAACCATCCACCAAAAGCTATCTTATCAAGCCATGATATATATTATTCATGTTGGGATATATCAATACTTGTGATCTATAAAATCCATGGAAAACTCTCACTTTCATTGAAAATAGAAAAAATGGCCTCCCCTAGAAAAACAACTGGTTCTGACCATCCTTCAACATCCCCTTGAAGCATCACAATGACCTACATGGTAACACATCACCTCTACCTATGAGAATCCCATGAGATACATATTTACCTATTTCATAAAGGATGAATTCCCATGTATCTAATAATGAAACACTTACCCACTACTATCCCCCATGTCATGATGCATTGCTAGAAGCCCCTCTATCCCATTCCTAAAGTCTAAAGACTCCAAAACCACATCTCCTCATGACTTCTGACTCAGCGAATCACTAAAACATTCCCCTTTACTAAGGTGAAGTTTTATAAAAATTGTAATATCAAAGAAATTACATCCACCTCCACTAGTATATATTCAAATATCACAAATAAGGGATATATTTTAGGCTATTGTAGTACTTGAAAACTAGAAAACTCACACTATTTAGGTAATGATTCCATATCTTCACGGAAAACAAAACTACTTTCAACTCTAGATATTTTTTGGTATAGTTACTATTATGGTTTTGTATCTACATAGATCCATAATAGATCACCAACCTCTTAAACATCAATAAACTTACCAATACCATATAGTATGAATCATATAACACCTCATACATCACACCCTCCTTATGAAAATGATGCAATAGGGAACTGATAAACCTTTCCATTAGGTAACCAAATAGTATCTAGAATGGATTGGTAAACATAATTTCATGTTCCACCATAGTAAATGTTTTTAGTAGGGATAAAATCCCATTAAAATCATAAACAAACCACTAAAAATAAATTGATATACAAAGGAATCTGCAAACCTCTACCACATTATTTGGTGTTTCCCAAGAATAAAATTAATCGAACATTGATGGGTCTCTAACCACACCTATATGAGACAACACATTTACATGGAATGTCACATGCCTTATATAAAACAATCACCAAGAAAAAATTCCACAGAGACAGCATTGTCGATTGACTTTTACGAAAACACTGAGATGATCATAATTATTTTCCCATATCTTTTAGCACATTAAGATATCAATTATGAACATGATGATGAACTGGTATAATAAATCAAAAAATATGAATTTGATGGGGGTAGTGAGTAAATATGGTTAATTCATGGAACCAAATAGCAGGCCCATGAGCTAAAAGTTCCCATATCTTCACCTAATGTCAATATTTTGTATATCCTCTTCTCTCACACTCATATAGGGATATATACATGAAAAATAGGTCTTCAAAAACCATATAGACTACTTATTCTAGTCATGATTATCATCTATAATTGGATGAGATTAATAGTTATGGACCATTACTTAATTCAATCAATGGAACTCCACACACAACCTCAAATTACCATCCACTTTATTGGAGAAAAAAATAGGATCAAGCCAAGTAGACAAAGTGGGTCTAATGAAATCCCAGTTCATTAGATCATGAATCTGTAGCCTCACCTCATAAAACTACATAACCTCCATTCAATATGGATCCATTAAAAGTGAAGACATACCTTGTTGAAACTCTACCTCAATCTCTTAATCGCATTTAGGGGGTAGTGGCATAACCTCATCAGAGAAAAAATCCTAAAACTCCTCCAAAACCCAGGTAAATTCCTCTACCTATCCTCGAACTTAATTCTCCTCTAAGAAAGACAAAATAGGCTCCACTTTCCTTCCACCCATCTGATAATCACACTCACTAACAAAATCTATTCAATGTCCCTTCACATCGGAGATTGAAACTATCGTCTAGAATAAGTTTATGAATACAAGTATGGAATACAAAGAATAAATTCCATGGATAACATAGTATGGTTGTCTCAACAATAAGTAAAAATTCCCCATAGAATAGTTCATCTCTATAACCAGACTATATTCCTAGAACAAATCAAACAAAGTATCCTAACCTCCAACTGGTGTAAATAAATCAGAGGGGAATTTTACCTCTCTTCACACTATTACCAAGGTAAAAAACAATGTATGATAAAAAATGAGTGTGAGGATCCTAAAAAATAAGGTATAAACCATGGTAGATGATAAACTGATCATACCTCAAACTACCTTAGCCCATGCTGGTGCTTCCACCTCTAAGGAATGTATCCGACCATCTGGATAACCTCTTCCTATCGGTATTAAACAACCACAATCTCACTCTAGCCTTGGTCCAAATGAAAATGGAGTATTCAAAGGATTCTCCATGCCAACACCATCTATACTAGGTTATTCAACAAGTGATGATGGTCCCAAATAATGATACTTCCTTAGATCCAACTGTAACTACTATACAAAAGGGTTTGGAAAACCCATCTATAACTCTCCACCCTAAGTATCTAGACATTGATCTTGGTGGTGTACATGACCATCAATAATAAATCACCCAAATGGTAATCCCATGATTGGTTCTGTTGGGACCAAGCTGGATGGAGAAGGAAGTAAGAAGAGATTGTTTTTACAGAGTGATGTCTTTTGTTTTCAATGATGATAAATTAATTAACTTTGTAAAGGACATGAAAACCCGATGATGCATTTCTGAATTGTATTTAAAAAATATCATAATTTAGGATAGCTTTTGATGGAATACTTATGAACGAAAGGGGGAGTAAAGGTGTTTCCATTTATATTTAGTTTTGATTGGATGAAAAGATGCTAGTGGAAGACAGGGAAGGTTCAGTACCATCCGTTGAAAATATGTTGATGCTAAAGTTGTTAGATTAAAGGATACATATCACGATAGTGATGTTCATGATGAATGGTGGAGAATGGTTATAGAATTTAGTGGAGAGTGAAATGAAAAAGGAACAAACAATCTGGAGGGATTTTGGAAAAGGTGAGGTTTACACACAAGATCGGTTTTTGTAGATTTAAGGGAGTTTGGGATCTTGCATGCAAGAAATGATTCGAGATCCAATCATCGAAAAATGGAAAAGGCATTAAGTGCGTGAAAGATTCAAATATGTGCATGAAATATGTGGTTGGAGGCAAAGAGACTTACATGACCAATTCGATGTCAAATGGGTTTTTGTGCAATGCATTAGGATTTTTCACGACACATTGAGGTTTTTCCACGCAGGGTTTGATGAGGTCTATAAATAAGAGGAGACCCCATCACATTGGTTGTGATAGACACTTAGAGAAATACCAATATATAAGGCCCAAAAAAGTATTAAGAAATGGATAGTGCATGAAATAAATAGTGTTTCGTGAAAGAAGGATTGTTTTATCGTAAGAATATAGTTGCGTGCAAGATTGAAGTTGCGCGCAAGAGGTGATTCATGACAAAATTAAAATCTTTCATGCATGGAATAAAAGTTGCATGAAATACACCTAAAAGGGTGAATGAAATATTTGGATTCTTCACATGTATTCGGTTGTGCATAACATAGTTCTTACCAGCTTTGGGGTAAGAATGTGAAGTTGTGTACTTCAAAGAATACACCTTCTCAATTGTAAAGAAGCATTGAAATATTGTAATTCCTTCATTTTTCTTAGAGGGTGCACACACACTTGAGGACTGTTTTCCCAAGTTTTACACTAGTGTAAAGGTATATCCTACACATTGTATTCAACAAAAATTGATTTTTTTTCTAGTGGATTGTGTGGTACTAGATTATTTTCATACCATTCCAAGGATGTAGCTACTTTTGTTGAGTAGTGAACCTGGTAAATCTTGTGTTCCTTTGGTTTTGTGTGTTCAGAAGAGAAGAAATTTTTTAACATGAGGCAAAGGTTATTTCAATTATAAGGAAACATAAAAAGAAAAAGATATCATTGATTCACTCCTCCCCCTCTCAGAGATACTTAGATCCTGATTGTGAATTTCAAGTTCATGGAAACCACTAATATTAGAAATAAATGAATGTTTCTACCACATTTGGTACCCCATTGGTCCATTCCATGACTACCTAAACATTTTTGACCCATTTCATAATGATATTCTCCTCAAGATACCCTATTAGACACTCTCTTGTGGATAACCTCCCATATATATCATCCCATTTATAAACTACTCATTCTTTTTCACCTATAAGTACATGGAAATAATAAATGGGGTGATCGTATAACTAATTAATGGGTAAAACCCTACCTCTAAATAGTGTGCTTTGAAATTATCACCTGGACAGAATTTAGGGGAATGTTGATGGTCTCTAAACCTATTCCCAAGCCCTTAAAAACTTAATATCTTAATTGAAATAGAGATAAAATATTTCATATTTACTACCTTCATCATTGATGACATGAATTTGAAATGGAATTCCTTTTGAAACACTATCCAGAATATGTATTCCTCCTTATAGTCATTAAGATATAATTTCCACCACAGACATGCTGCTCCCCACATCAAAAAATAATCCAATAGAGCCAAAAACATAGATTGATCTTAAATATGAATGAATGATATCTCAAGATCCTCCAACTAGTTCTCCAACTCAAGATCTGAGAGAGTCCCCTCAAATATTCCCAAACACTACCACTAAAAGGCACACAAATCTCATTCCATGAAACATCCCCCAATATCTGGTCAATCCCACAACAACGAACTGGATTATCCTTATAAACCTCCACTTCCTAAGCTACTCATGGATGATAAACAAGTTCCATTACAAAAAATAAAGGAGTAATCATAATCCATGTATTTGATATTATTATAGAATTTTATTTAATTAATTAATTTTAGTTTCCAAAAATCAACAAATTCAGAAACAAATATGATAAATCATGATGCATGTACCTACCCTATTTCTCAACCCTAAAAATAAGTCAAATTAACATGGATTTTAAATAATATTTTAGTCCTTTTATTGGATCATAGGGGGCCTTTAGGTCTCATTTCTTTGTTGGTCTCCCTAGACTATGTCACACAGAAGATCAACATGCACTATTTCACTACCAACCCATGAAATACTCATAACTTCTAGCTCCAAAATCCATCCTAACACTCAAAAATAAATTCTTCTTCCACATTTTCATGATCCCCTCCCTCGAGAATGACCATTCATGGGATGAAAATGAAGGAAGAGAAATAATAATCCCTAATTCAAACATCTAGTAGGCCTCAGGTTAGTGATAAGAACCAAGGGTATAAAAATAACACATATATATGGATTTACCCTCTATAATAATGGACAATCAGGTGAGAGGATAAATAAATTCCATCAAACTCAAGCACATAATCTAAAACTATTACCATAACTATCCCATAATCCAGGAACAATGTAAAAAATTAGCAAAAAAAAGTATCGAAGTAAATCGAAAAAGACAAGACCAATATAAATAAATCCACAAAAAACCAAAATCCTAAGCTAGTAATAACCATATATGTCCCAAATTTCTTCCTAGAACACTAGAAAATATTTTATATGTACATAGGGTGAGAATCACATGTACACTCAGATCGATCCAACATAGGTTATGTAGTGCATGAGTGAAAAGAGAATAATAATTCCCCAATGGATAGAAAATAGAATGAATAATAAACTAAATAGGTTAACTAACCAATCCCTGAAATAGAAGGTATCTCTTACAAAATTAGACATCTAATATAGTAACAAAGTATCAAGAACATAAAAAAATTCACCCCATAACTCCTTCCCAACTTATTTTTCACTCTGATGCCCCAATGTCAAAAAAATTATTTTAACATCCCTCCCATATGTATCCCATACCATATCCATCCATCTCTAATGTTGTTCTTGATACAACCCTACATTCACAATCCATTCATGGTCTATGATCTGGATCTAGTATTAGTCATCATCCCATAATATCCCCATCACATCACATTAGAACCACATCACATAACCAGGGTATTATGGTATCATGAATATGAAGGATATCAATCTTATTAAATCCCATACAATGAATAAACCCAACCATGTAATATGTATTTATGACTAATAAGTAATCTATAACACTAACCCATATTGTCACGACCCGTCCCCCAGGTCTCGTGCTGTGATTACCCCAAACTCGCTTACCATAGGCCAGGGGCTGGTGACTAGCACCAAAGGCGTAATTCCCTAAAACTGGGATGGCATTGCCTTTATAAACTATAAACACACACACACACACAAGAAAGCACATAGTTGAAAAACACCAAATAAACTATATAAAAAGAGTGTAGAATGTAAAAGGGGCTAGAATTCAAGCCCAAATGGAAAGTAAAAGTACAACTGTGATACAATAGAACTGAAGAAAAGGGACAGCTAGCTGTTGGGTCATCCTCTGAGGTTCCTAACTGAAGGGTAGGTACATATTTCCTCCTCAACACTCCACGTACATCCGTCTCCTCCATGTACTGACTCCTCGTAAGGTCCACCTCCAGGTACCATCCAATCCTGGTACTCTCAGCCTTAGTCAGCACTGTTTGTCGTCTGCATGCAACACAACAAGTTGTGAGCATATCTTATGCATGGGTGTATATAATGATACTCATTAGGGACCTCGAGACCCTCCAGGTCTCACAAAATCCAACAAGGATAAAAAATGTATGAAATCAATATATAACCTTACTTAGGTATATTCCCATACATATACATAAGTTATCAAGTAATCCATCTCAATCATGATAAAAACATAGATGTTCTGACTCAACTCACATCAGTATTTATTCTAGGGGTAGTATCAAGTAACATTCCCAGTCACGACGTCGAACACCTCGGATACTGGATAACTCATCCTATATCGAGTATAGTGGGCCTTCCGCGTCACATAGAGGTGATTCCCACTAACCTTGTACTGATGAGATACTTCTACTTTTGAGTACCTTGGGTCAGCCACGTCACACAGAGGCCCTCCCCACCGTGGGTCTACCGTGTCACACAGAGGTGCTCCCCCTCATAGCATGGTGAGGCACACCACCTGTCGAGTATCGTGGGTCTGCCGCATCACCAAGGCACTCCCCATCGTGGGCCTTCCGTGTCACCAAGGTTCTCCCCACTGGGCTAGTAGAGTCACTCCGAGTCAAAATGGCTAGTAGTCATCAAGTCTCAGTCGGTCGTAGGGTTTCGTACATATTGAACTTGGGGAAACCACTTCCCAAGCCACATTTCAAAAACCACAACTGCTATGAAGTCCCACAATAAATTCTTTCAAAGGTCTGTCACGTCATAGGGGTCTCAACATAACAGATGGTGCGTCAATCGAGCGCTCGGTCTATGAGTTATTAGACTTTTAGTCCTGAGGGCCCGGTTGGATTCGTGCTCAATCTAACCTGATCGTTCCCCATTATAATCCAAAACCTTAGTTGGGTATACTCAAATGGACTATATCGCTCCAATATTTCCAGCACCGCTGACGGTTCGTCAAATAGACGTCCGGTGCCAAAATTAAGGCCAAAAGAAAGTAAATGGGTCCTAGTGGGCCCTGGTCCGGTCCAACCGGGTCGGACAGGCCTGGCCCGACTCGGCATGACCTGCTAGGTCTGGACCGAACCACTGGGTGGCTCGACCCATTGGGTTTGGCCCAATGTCCTTGGGGTGCTGCGGAGGCGGCTCGACGTCAGAGGGTGTCGTGAGGGCGGCTCCACCTCGGAACGGCTCGGTCGTAGGCCAGATGGCATGGGGTGGCTTGCAAGGCCACTGTGATGGCGGCTCAGGTGGCAGATAGTGATGGAAGAGCGGCTTGGAGGGCTGCGGTGAGGGCACACCGGCAGCTCGGCATAACCCGGACAACAGTTCGGCACGGAGGCGGCGCGGCTTAGCTAAGCCCGAATAGTGGCGCGGCTCGGTGTACAGTAGAGGCGCGGTAGATTGGCACGGCAGACGGGGGCCACGTGGCAGCTCGACATGGTAGCGACATGGCCAGGGGGTTCGGCCAGGGGTGGCACGGCAGTTCGGCATGTCGGCGGTGCAGCGGCTCAGCAAGGCGGTGGTGCGGCGGCTCGGTCCGGCTGCGGGTGGCTCGACTGGGCGTAGGGCCAGTTCGGCTGGGAGGGTGAAGCGCCGCGGGGCCGTGTGAGTTGCAGAGGCCATGAGCGATAGCACCATTAACTTCATCGCCTTCATTGCCTTCCTCCATTTCTAAGAACACATCAAAGAAGAGTGGTTGAGTGGTTAGGCCATGTTCATTTGGCCCACACCTTCCGCATTTAGAGTGGTAGAAAGTGGTTCACAAAGAACAATTCATGAACGTGTATGGAAGATATTTTAAAACATCATTTCCCACAACCCACGTCAATCTCAATTCCTAATCCCACAAAATAATTAGAAGGTGAGAACCTAGAAAGCGATAATCAAATAGAAATAAACCCCTACCTAATTTGCTTCATGACGTTGACGTGAGAAAGTAGTGCGGTCGTCCATTCTCCATAGATGATGATGTCCCACATTGGAAAAATTCATGAGGAAGAAGGTCGAAGGGGTTCGACATTCTTCATTGGCGGAGCGTTCTACGTCGGTGGATCGTTCTTCTTGGAAGAACGCTTTCATCATAGAAGATATTTCTCCCAAGAGCTCTTTCCTCCCAATTCCACAAAAGATTCCAAGTATAATATATTAAGTTCTCTGTTTAGTTCATTGGCACAATTTCAAATTTTCCTAATCAATTAAATAGGTTGTCATATTAGAGTTATGTGTGTTGGCATAATTAATGTGGAAGAATTCATGAGGCTCCTCCACATTAATGAGAGGTGTTGAGAGGTTTTTCTCCATAATGAGGGGATTTCTAGAGGTTTAGGCCTCGGGTGGTCCCCACCACCATAACCTCTCATGGGAGGCTAGGTTCGGGTGGTACCCACCACCATATCCTCTCGTGGGAGGTTAAAGAATGGTGGTCCCCACTTCTCAACTTCCACATGGAGGTTTAATTCTGGTGGACCCCACCTCCCAACACCCATATGGGTGTTTCAAATAAAAATAAAATATCACACACTTTTTATTTTATTTTATTCTTACATGAAAAAACCAAACACTATCTTTCACCCTCCGCCATATATCGTCAAGGTTAAAGTATCCTTAAGCGAATACTGGTGTTGTGAGTTCAACGGTGCCCTCAAATTTTAATTCTGAGCACTGGTTCAAAAGTTAGAAAAACCTGCTCACATGTTTACAGAACGCACCCAAACAAAAGTTCATAAATTCATTCCAGGTAGTCCGGGCCTCGGAATCACATGCCTTCAAATTTCACGGGCTCGTAAAATTCCCATTTATTAAAAAAAATTACAGGGATATTCGAGGTCTTTACATTCTCCCCACATCAGGGATTTACATCCCCCTAAGCTACAACTCAAACTAAGGGAACAAGTGGGGGTGCTAAGCACACATCTGGGCCACCCGCTCCAATGTGCTCTCCTAGAGGTTCCCATGATTCCTAAGAATGCACACTAGAAGTATCAACCGTCCACGAAGGACCCAATCCTGTCAATCATCAATATCAAATGGAACCTCAGTAAATTTCAGCCCATCATCTATATCCAGCTCTCCATGGTCGATGATGTGAGAAGGGTCATGCACGTATCTCCTCAGGTGGGATATGTGGAAGACGTCATGCACTCGGTGCAACTGAGGTGGAAGATCTAAGAATTATGCCACCTATCCAACTCTATTCAGGACCTGAAAAGGTTCAATCAACCTTAGAGATAACTTGATGCCTCGGCCAAATCTCCATAGACCTCGTTAGGGTGAGACCCGTAGAAATACGTGGTCTCCAACCTCAAACTCCAGAGGCCTCCGTCTCCTGTTGGCATACGACTTCTGTTTGATCTATGTAGTCTTCATCCGCTCCTGGATGATCTGTACATTCTATGTGGTAGCCTGAATCATCTCTAGTAACATGAGTGTTGACTCCCCTGGGTCAGTCCAGTACAAGGGTTATCTACAAGGTCTCCTGTACAAGGCCTCAAAGGGTGTCATCCCAATGGTGGAGTGATAACTGTTGTTGTATGAAAACTCCACCAAAGGTAAGTGATCCTACCATCTATGACCGAAGTCAAGGAAATAATCACGCATAAATTCCTCGAGGGTCTAAACCGTTTGCTCAGTCTAGCCATCCATCTGAGGATGGAAGGTGGAACTCAAATGAAGTTGTGTCCCGAAAGCCTCCTGCAACCCCTTCCATAGTCGAGAAGAAAACATGTGTCAAATCAGTGACAATCATTGAAGGTACTGCATGTAGCTGCACAATATCTTGCACATAGAGGCATCCCATGATTTCTATTAAACCCTACTCTATGATCGGTAGGAAGTGGGCCGACATGGTGAGTCGGTTGACAATCACCCAAATCGAGTCATGTCCCCTGGATGTACATGGAAGTCATATCACAGGGTCCATGGATATCCCATCCTAGTTCCACTCTAGGACCTCTAAAGGATGAACTAAGCCTACCGGTACGTGATGCTCCACCTTCAATTTCTGGAAAGTAAGGCACCTAGAGACAAAATCTGCTACTGCTTTCTTTATTCCTGGCAACCAGTGCTGTCGTCGGAGATCCTAGTACATCTTCGCCACTCCTAGATATTATTCTAGAGGGGATGTGTGGAACTCCCACAAAACATCCTCTTGAAGTGACACTGGTACCATGGGACATCCTCTAAACAGGATGAAGTGCTCCCAACCTTCAAAAAATCCATCAGGTGTCTGTCCTGTGGATATCTGACCATTTCGTCTCTCACAGTCAACATCCCCATGCTACGCCTCCCTGACTCGCTGAAGAAATGTGGGAGTGACTTTAAGAGACTGAAGAAAGGCTGCTCCATCTCTATCCACAAATGATATCTGTAAAGTAGCTAGTTACTCCGTCTCCTCACCTAGTAGTTTTATACCAGACCTCCTACTGAGTGCATCTACTACAACGTTCCCCTTCCCAGGAGTATAAACTATCTCGAAGTCATATTACTGGTGAAACTCAGGCAAATATCGATGTCTCAAGTTCATGTACTTCCGAGAGAAGATATACTTGATACTCTTGTGATCAGAGTACACTGTAAAATGCTCACCCATCAGATAGTTTCACCACATCATCAAGGCGAGGACCACTACTGCTAACTCCAGTTCATGAATAGAATAGTTCTGCTCGTGTTGTCTCAACTATCAAGAACCATATATGATCACTACCCGCTTCTACATCAGTACACATTCGATCCTGGTCCCTGATGTGTCATAGTAGACTATGTACCATACGCCTACCTCTAGAAGCCTCAAGATGGGGACACTAGTCAGCCTCTGCCTCAGCTTCTGAATACTCTGTTGGAATCTCTCCGACCACACGTAGTATTTTCCCTTCTTCGTCAACACTGAAAGTGGTGCTGCAACTCTGGAGAAGTCTGGCACAAACCTCTGGTAGTATCCAGCCAAACCCAGGAAACTCTGTACATCCATCACACTCCTGGGCGGCTCCTAAGAAAGTACCGCCTAAATCTTCACTGGATCTACAGCAACTCCAGCCTCCGATATGTGATGTCCTAGAAAGTGAACCTCTCCAATCAAAAACTAGAACTTAGAGAGATTACCCTAAAGCTGGTGCTCTTAGAGTGTGTCTAGTACTACCTGCAAATGATAGGCATGCTCCTCCTCAGTAGTCGAGTATATCAAAATGTTGTCGATGAAGACCACTACAAAGCGATCAAGGTATGGCTCTTAGAGTGTCTTCATGAGTCCTATGAACACTGTTGAAGCATTTGTTATGCCGAATGGAATAACCAAGAAATCATAATGGCCATACTGACATCTGAAGGTCGTCTTCTCCACATACTCATCTCAAAATCAGAGTTGGTGATAGCCTGATCTGAGTTCTAACTCTGAGAACCACTGTGCTCCCTTCAGCTGATCAAATAGGTCATAAATCCTCAGGAGTGGGTACTAGTTCTTCATGGCCACCTGGTTTAGGTGCCGATAGTCAACACAAAGCCTCAATCTCCCATCCTCTTTCATGGCAAACAAAATCAAGGCTACCCAGGGAGAAACATTGGGCCAGATGAATCCCTTCCCTTAAAAGTCCTCAAGCTATACCCGTAGCTCGCGAAGCTCCGCAGGAGGCATCTGATACGATAGTGTAGATATCGGTGTTGTTCTAGTGTACAATTCAATGTAAAATACCACCTCTCTACGAGGAGGTATACCCTGAACATCATCAGGGATGACATCCACATACTGGTCCACCACTACAGGATAGCTTGGACTCTCCACGTCAACCGGTCCGAGGGTAAGGCTAGCCAACTGATGTGTAATCGGTTGCACCCCCCTCCGGGTAAGTCCATCCTACACTACATAGGCTCCCTTCCCACTGGTGAAGGTAAACCTAGTTCCATCTATGTGGACACACCGCACTTTGCTCCAAATATAATCTATCTGAGCATAGACTGTAGATCACTGGTCCATACCCAAGATGATGTCGTAAGGCCTCGACATCGCTCCTAGGAGATCCCAGCCGAAGCTCTCGCATACTAGAATAAGCTCGCATTTCTGACACCAGTACGTAATCATCGAATCTGCTCCTATAGGAATCTCTAGATGTAAGGATCGAGACAATGACTCATTTGTAATCTTCAAACTCAGAATGAGGGTAGTGGAAATGAAATAATAAATGGAACATGTGTCTTTAAGTACTGCAGTTATGGGGGAGTAGACATATATCGTATCTCGAATCATCTCCGGACTTCCATGATTGTAAGCCTCAGCTGCTTGGAGCTGAGCTCTCCCCTATCCACCTACTCCTTGTGGTCAGGGTGGACCTCCTGGTGGTGGTGGCAGTAATATCTTGAATTGTCTCCCACCGCCAGTTACATGACCAACTCCTCTTCCATGTCCGCTTGCTACCTACGGACCACCTCAATCGAAACTTTTTCTCTACCTGGGCGGTCCCTTGACCTTATTCTGATCATCCGTTTGGTGGGTCAAATAGTCACAAGCCATGTGACCCTGGCTATCGTATGTGTAACACTGCCCCCTCCTGGTGTGACTGGCTCCGCTTCGGGTTCCCCGTAAAACCGATCTTGAGTCAGGCGGTCGCCCACCCATAGGTCTAGTCCTCTTGGACCTCTACGACATCTGTCTGCTGCCAGCTACGAAAGACTTCACTGCGTGATGACTGATAGTGGGTCTCACTACTGGTGACTGCTTAGCAAGGAAACTCTCCACCAAGAGGGCTCTCTCTAACACCCCCACCTGTGTTGGAATGTTGAGTGAGATCACCGAAGCCCTTATTCCCAGCCTGAGTCTCTGCTCGAAGGTCCGGACCTTGAAGAATGGGTCCCACACCATATCTGTAGTGTAGGGTGAGAGCTCAGTGAACCTCGTTGTGTACTAAGCCACAATCATGATGCCCTATTTTAGATGATGAAGCTCTTGTATGCGCACTGCATGAAGATTCGCTGGAACAAACTCTGCCTGAAACAAGCTCTCGAAGTCTTCCTAGAGAAGCGCCATCTCATCGTGAACTTGGAGCATCAAGCTCCGCTATCTACCTGTTGATACCAGTAGAAGGTTGGCAGCAAGGATCACCATGAGATCGGCTGGTGCCCCTATGAGTCGGAAGACTCTCACCACAGCCTCTAGCCAATCCCCAGCTACTTTTGGGTCCATCTCTCCCCTGAACCTGGGTAGACTCTAGTGCTGGAACTTGTGCAACGTGCTCAAGCGGTGTGCACCGTCTGCTGTTGGGGATGGTGTAATCGGTGGCCCAACGAGGAGTGGTACTGCTGGTGCCTCTACTGGAAGAGGGCCCTGCACTGGGTCCTCGTCACTCAGTGGGCTATCAGTATGTCCAACTCTCGGAACTATAGCAGGATGTTTGCGGAGAGGCATCCTTAAATGATATAGGTGATCCATGGTCAAAAATGTATACCTGGTGAGCTGAAAGTTATACCTGGTGAGCTGACTCAAACGATCACAAAGAAAACTTTTGAAAACACACATTCAATTAGTGTTTTCGTGCACTGAGTCGAAAATCAGAAGTTAGGGTCAGGGCATATGGATACGTCGGGTGCCACACCAACACTGTACTCCCTAAACTGAAAACCAAACTCATTACCATTAACACTATTACATCACAGAAAAGGTCAGAGTCCTAGTTCTGTAGTAGAATCGACACCTCTGATACCAATTTGTCATGACTCATCCCTCAGGGCCCATTCCATGATTCCCCCAATCCCACCTTCCACAGGCCAAGGGATGGAGACTAGCACCAATTGAATAATTACCTAAAACTGAAAATGAATTGCCTTTATAACATGTAAACACACACACACACAAGAAAGAACACAGCTGGACGAAACACCAAGTAAACTGTATAACAAAAGAGTTCTGAAAGTAAAAGGGGCCAGAATACAAGCCCTAATGGAAAGTACAAGTGAAACTGTGATACAATATAACTGATGAAAAGGTAAATTCAGCTGTAGGGTTGTATTCCAACATTCCTTCCTGAAGGGTAGGTGCATATCGCCTCCTCAACACTCCTCATCTGTCCGTCTCCTCTGTTTACTGACTCATCGTAAGGTCCACCTCCTGGTACCGTCCAGTCCTGGTACTCTTGGCCTCAGTCAGCGTTGTCTATCGTCTGCATCCAACACAACAAGATGCGGGCAGAGCCCATGCAGGGGTGAGTATAATGACACTCATTAGGGACCCCTAGACCCTCCAAGTCTCACAAAATTCAACAAGGATAAAACAAAAATTATGAAATCAATAGATAATCTTACTTAGGAAAATGACCATACATAAACATATGCTATCATGTAATCTATCTAAATCATGAGGAAAACACAGAGGTACTAAATCAGCTCACAACATGATTTATTCTAGGGGTAGTATCAAGTAACATTCGATGTCACGACGTCGAAAACCTCAGCTGCTTGAGAACTCCTCCTCTATCGAGTACAGTGGGCATGTCGTGTCACACAGAGTCGCTTCCCACTAACCATGGACTACTGAGCTACTCATCCTGTTGAGTATTGTGTGTCTTCCACATCACACAAAGGCGCTCCCCACCATGGGTCTACCACATCAAACAGAGGTTCTCCCCCTCATAGCCTACTGAGGTACTCCTCCTATCGAGTACCATGGGTCTACTGTGTCACCAAGGCGCTACCCACCATGGGTCTGCCGCGTCACCATGGCACTCCCCACTAGGCCAGTTGAGTCACTCCGAGTCGAAACAATCAGCAGTTGTCAAATCTCATCCAGTCGCAGGGTTCCATACGTATCACGCTTGGAGAAACCAATTCTCAAGCCAGATGTCGAAAACTCCAACTTCCACGAAGTCCAATGAAGATATGTCTCAAAGGTTTTTCATGTCATAGGGGTCTCAACATAATAGACGGCGCGTCAATCGGACACCCTGGTCTGTGAGTTATTAGCCTTTCTGTCCCGAGGGCCCGGTTGGATTCATTCTCAATCCAACCTGACTGTTCCCCAGCAAAATCCAAAACTCTAGTGGGGGGTATACTCAAAGAGACCGTCTTTCTCCAAGACTTCCAGCACCGCTGACTATTCGTCAAACGGGCGTCCGGTCCAAAACTTATGGCCAAAAAAAAGTAAATGGGTCGTAGTGGGCCTGGGTCCGATCAGACCCTATTGGACCGGCTCGGCCCGACCCCTCCTTGACCGACCTGGTTCGGGTCAACCCAAAATGACCGACTGGGCCCAACTCGGCCATCTGGGTGGCGCAACCCATTGGGTTCGGCCTGAAATCTGTGAGGGGCCACGAAGGTGGCTCGACCTCGAAGTGTGCCGTGAGGCCGGCTTGGCTATGGAATGGCTCGGCCGTAGGCCAACTGTTCTTGGGGCGGCTCGCAAGGCCGTAGTGAGGGGGTGGAAATCGGAGACATGACAGATCGGAGGGCCGTGGTGAGCGCACGATGGCGACAGGGGCTCGGCTTAGCCCGGAAAATAGTTCGGCATGGTGGCGGCGTGGCTCGGCTCGGCTTGGACAGCGGCGCAGCTCGGCGAACAGTGGAAGCGCGACATCTGGGTCAGACTGCAGGTGGCTCGGCCAAGCATGGGGCAGGTTCGACCAGGAGGGAGAAGCGCCGCAAGGCAGCGCGGGTCGCGAGGTCCGTGGGTGGCGGCGTAGTTGTCTTTGTCAGCTTCCTCCATTTCAAAGAACATATCAAAGAAGAATGGATGATGGGTCGGGCCATGTTCGTTTGGCCCGCAACCTCTACGTTTAGAGTGGTAGAAAGCGTTTCACAAAGAACGAAGCATGAACGTGTATGGAAGATATTTTATAACATCATTTCCCACAAACCATGTCAATCTCTATGCACAATCCCACAATATAATTAGAAGGGGAGAACATGGAAAGAAATAATCAAATATAAATAAACCCCTAGCTCGTTTCTTGATGACGTTAGCGTGAGAAGGTAGTACGGTCGTCGATTCTCCATATATGGGGATGTAACACATCAGAATAAGTCCCGAGGAAGAAGGTAGAAGGGGGTCGACATTCTTATTTGGTGGATCGTTCTTCGTGGAAGAATGTGTTCTTCCCTGAAGAGCTTTCTCCCAAGAGATCCTTCCTCCCAATTCCAACAAAGATGCCAAGGATGATAGATTAAGTTCTATATTTAGTTCGTTGGCACAAATTCAAATTAGCCAAATCAATTAACTAGGTTGGAATATTAAAGGTATATATGTTGGCACAATTAATGTAGAGGAATTCAAGAGGCTCCTCCACATTAATGAGGGGGGTTGAGAGGTTTTTCTCCCTAATGAGGGGAGTTCAAGAGGTTTTGGCCCCAGGTGGTCCCCACCACCAAACCTCTCATGGGAGGTTAGGTTCGGGTGGTCCCCACCACCATAACCTCTCGTGGGAGGTTAAGATATGGTGGTCCCCACTTCTCAACTTTCACATGGAGGTTTAGTTCTGGTGGACCCCACCCCCAAAACCCACATGGGTGTTTCAAATAAGAATAAAACGTCACGCACTTTTATTTTTATTTTATTCTTACACAAAAACCCCACAAACTTACTTTTACCCTCGACCATCTATCATCGAGGTGAAAGTCTCCTTAAATGAATATCATCGCTGCATGTTCAATGGTGCCCTCAGATTTCAATTCCAAGCATCGGTTAAATAGTTAGAAAAACCCGCTCGCACATTTATTGAACGTACCGGAAAAAAGTTCATAAATTCATTCTGGGCACTCCAGGCCTCAGAATCATGTGTTGTCAATTTTCGGGGACTCGTAAAATTCCCATTTAGTAAAAAAAATTACATAGAAATTTTGGGTCTTTACACATATCATAACTGGGTAATCTCTAAAACTGACCTATTTCATCACTAATATAGGAAGAACAGAGAAGAGGGAATAACCAACCATCCATATCACCACTATCCAAGATGTTGAGGAAAATACTTAGAACCCAAAAACTCCACGCATGTGTATGGTTATCCAAATCAGAAGGTGCATGTATATAAATTACATAAAATACAATATTGATAGATATGACAAAATACCAAAAATATGGGTAAATATAAACCATAATAGTATACACTAAATCACCACCACTATACCAAAATATATCCACAATAGCTTATTCAATCATAAAATGAATCCCACAAAAAAACCACTAAAAAATATGCATATTTCCATATTAAATTATAGGTTCCACCATTTTCCATATTTTAATGAGTTCAAACTAAATCCCATTTACTAAGACACTTCATTCACATTAACATATCCCATTAATTTATCAATGAACTCATTTATAACATTTACCACATATCATTTCCATCACATTACAATTCATATTCCAATCCATCACATTTAATTTTAGTATTACAATTTATTTCATGGATAACTCAGAATCTAAAACAACCACATCACATGAAATCTCATCCATCAAATATTTACCATCTCCACGACACGACATCATCTAAACCATCTCACCACAACAACCACATGTCCTAATCACCACACATCACCACCATTTCATAACACAACTACCACACATACCTAGCGTCGCACAAACACTCGCATCACATCCCATTCTAACCTTCAAATCGCCTCACCGCACATTCTATAAGTCAACTGGTCACCACCATTGCCGCACAACAACCCACAACACGTAGGGAAACACAATAAGAAAACCCGCACATAAAATCACATCCAAAATTCAATTTTTTTAATTCATATCCTCACATTAAGTTACATAACTATTTATAATTAGTATTCTTACAATGATTAATATTTCCATGGGAAACTAATTCAAAATCCATATATATGTTCTCAGACTTTTTATTTTGTATTAGATAAATAAGTCAACATAGTAAGGGTCTCACATATATATAAACAATAACAAAATAATGGCATCAAATAATATTTTTTCGGTGATGGAAACAAGAAAGAATAATCTCATTGGTAATATCAATATATAAATAAAACATGTGATTTATCCCCATACAAACCAAATTCATATTAAACCAATTAATGTTCCATATTGTGCTTCCCCTTACTATCTAACCAAAGTAAGAAAAAGGCATACAATCCCCAACCATGAACATAAATAGGGAGAGAATGTAGGCCCCATACCTGAAATAATATTTATGGTTCACCTAACACAACAGGGTGAAGGAGTAAAAACCAGGACACCATAACCACATTATGAAACCTTGAATGAACTTAGATCACATCAAGGGATCATAAAAAACATGGACCAAACACTTCCCAAACTAGAAAAATAATATCATTCCAAATCCCTGATATAAGAATGAATGGAAATACGATTAAAAGGAGGATAACTCTCTTCAAATTTTAAAATATCAATATCCAAAAGCCAAGGATCCAAGTAGAAGGATAGTGGATGAAATATATCATAAAAATTTCTATGGTTTACCTAAATTTAGGAGGAATAAGACGTGAATGAGGTAAAAATATAGGCCCAAAAAATTTATAACAAAATAAATCATCATCAAATACACATCATGAAACCCCTATTCGCGTCATGAATTTTTATGAGGCCCTCCAATTCAAACATGATACGTATTTGGGTCATGAATCAATAAAATTCCAAAACTGAAAAACATCTCCTAATATTCATGGCACATCTGTCTTTATTTCATTCAATTCATGAGTCATCCTTTAATGTCTTGAGTTAAATTATCACAAAAATCCACGTATAAACTAAATCTATAAATCAACATCCCAAAAATCCTCAAATCAACCTCCCATGACATGAATACATATTCATTTCATTAAAAACCCATTATATCAAATTAACATCTATAACCCCACCGTACCCTACTCAATCCTTCTTCAAAACACCTCCAACTATAAAACTATAAATTTAAAAGCATGAGAAATATCATATCATTATGTTAGAGACCAATCAAATGATTAATATCCTTGTGAATCAAAATGAAATCAAAAAAAAGTTTCCAAACAACCATCCCATGATATACCTCATAGGGATCTCACTACACCCTAAACACTACCTCCAACCAAACAAAACAATAAAAATGTATATAGAATACTCTAGACAACCACATAAAGAAACCCAATGGTAAAAATATTGAAACATCTCACACATTTGAAATTACACCACTTTATCAATATAATTACTCAAACAAGAATTCATCCTCTACATAAATAATCTCTTTGAATGTCAAACAACACTAAATTAAGAATAATAATAAATGAATAATTCCCTTCATATCAATATATTATCCATGTTGGGTGGAAATAACTAACAAAAACATTTTTAAGACGTGTTTATATAGAAAAAGTATTGATTTATAACTTTTTACCCTCTTCTTATACTTGAATACATCACTAGTTAGTGAAAAACTAAAATATCATAAATCAGTAAGATTTAAACAACTAATTAATAAATTCAAACATGGTAAAAATCCCAAAAATAACTCTTTATACTGGGAACAAATAAATATATCACCCTCCCATATACTCTCTTCAAGGACATAATGCATCTACAACACACAAACCAAGGTGATTTTTCATTTATGCAATAATTTCATCCAATGATCATGGGTCTCTACTGGTCACTCCATAAACACTGCATCATCCTCAATATATGACGGTCCCCTGGGAATTCCATGGGAGTATTTTTAATTATATAGATGAAGTTGGGAAACATGAAATACATCATAGATCCTTTCCATCCTTGTTGGGAATTACAATAGATACGCCACCTCACCAATATTACCTAAAACCTCAATAGACCCAACGAACCAAGGATAAATCTTACTCCCTCTACCAATCAATCATTTTATAAGATGAGGGGAACCATAAAGAATACATGGACTCTAACCTAAAACTATAAGGAAGTATAACTATTACTAGAAAAGGATTTTTGATTGTACTATATCACCATCATCTGATCTCAAACCAAATAGATATTCTCCTTCATTTCATAAACCGTATGAGGACCAGTGACTGCTGACTCCATCACCACATCTCAGTATAGTAAAAAATGACATGAACACCTATAAAATGCCCCAAACACTACCATGACAATGTTCAAGTGATAGGTATTATTATAAAAAAACTTAACAAAAGGTTTTTTTTACCAATTTCTACCAAAATAAAGGATTCAAGCTCACAACATATCATCAACAATCTGGATGGTGTGTTCTCTCTATCCATTTGGCTGAGGGTAGAAGGCATTTTAAAGGTGTAACTTGGATCCAAAAGTAAGTTTTAATCCACTACCAACCATTGAGGTTAAATGAGGATCCAGGTCATAGTTTATTTGACTAGGTAACTTTTAAATACCAACATCGTCATCCACATACCCCCTCACATAGACATTCGTGAATATTTGATTCATGGAACACCTGAAAATGAGTTCGCTTCATTAGCCATTCCATAATAACACAAACTCCATGAAAAAATCACTAAGACCAAGGTAACCTAGTGATGAAATGCATTGATATGTACTCCCATTTCAACTTGGTAATATCTAAGGACAAAAAAATATCTAGGAATATAATGTTCTTATATCACCTGCTGAAAAACTAAAAACCTCTCCACAAGCCCTATCACTGACCATTTCATCCCTATCCACCAAATATATATCCTGAAGTCAACATAAATCTTCCTCAAACTGATATAAACCACTAAAGGTGATATTTAAAACCCAGGTAGAACACCCTCTGGTATTATAAATGTTATAAAAAACCTCTCTTATAATAAAATCAGGTTCAGATCATCCTCGGACCATCCCTTTGGAGCATCACTATAGCCAACACGGTCAAGAAACACCTCATCCTCAAATTTTACCTACTAAGACTCCTCCACTTGATGCATTAATGAATACGCTAAAGTCATTTGATAAAGGAAACCTCATCCATTTGTCTCCCTACATCAAAATGCACCGTTTTTCACTCTTTAATCCCTTTTTAAATGTTTGTAGACTACCAGACAACATCTTCTCAGGATATTTGATTCAGCACATTGACAACAACATTTCCCAATAACAGGGTATTAATATATAAAAATAATCATCATGGAGAAACCTCATCCTCCACCAATGTAATATATTTCAATACCACTGAGGGAAGACATATTTTATGTTCTTATGGTCCTTACAAACCACTAACCGCTCACTAATGAGGTCATTCCACCAAAGCTTCATTAAAATCCTAACTTCCTCCAACTCCAAATCTTGTACGGAATAGTTAAACTCATTATGTTGTGTCATCCTAAAACCATAACACATCACTAACCCCTACGAAATTAAGACACTTTCCAATACAAGACAAGATACGTCATAAAAAACCACAAACATCACACCTTCTATTAGAAAACAAATCATTAGGGTGTTGGTCAAACTCTAATTCAAGAAACTTAATGCCACATGGAACTGATAATCCCATAATATGTACTGATCCTTCTTATTCAATGTTTCTAGTGGTGATTCAATTTGTAAGAATTTGGATAAAATCATCTATTAATATCCCGATAGAGAATTTTTTTTCCAAACTCTACAATTTAATGGGGTTCTTCCTATGAAATAACTACCTCAATATTTGATAGGTCTATGAACATAACATACTATGATACCAAATGTCTAATAAAATACACCAATCTCATCCACAAATAAGACATTGAACAATTTAACTATATATGGTGGTTCAAAATGACCTGTAGGAAAACACTAATATGATTAGAATTCTCCTCCTACGACTTCTGGTAGATCATGATATTGTAGAAGAACACAACAGTGAACTGGTCCACAAACATGAGGAATATAGAATTTATGGGCCCCATGAACAAGGAATATTTTTTTGCGACCCTGAATGGAATGACCATTAGCTCAAAGTTCCCATAGCATCACTTGAAGGCAGTATTTTGGATATAATCACCTCTCTCCCACATATGGGGATATACAGACCACAAATTAGTCTCCAAAAATGAACTATGTACTTTCATCAGGATGAATATATCATTAATCTTTATAATAGGTTAATGTTTCTTGACTATTTATTGATTTATCCTCTATTTTTATGCACACACCCTCAGAATAACATATTAATTCATAGAGAATAACATTGGATCACCCCAAGGAAACATACAAGGTTATATGAAACCCCTCTATATGAAATCATTTATGTGGAGCCTCAAAACCAATAACTCCTTAGGTACCATTTAATAGGATGATAGAAAAATTCATGATGATCCCGAATATAAATATATCCCAAACATCATAATGTATCAAGGGGGTTGTGTCGTAACCTCATCTAGGAAAACATAAAAAAACTGGTCCAAACCCCTTGGAATATCCTCTTATTAATTTCCACCCATCCGATAACCACTTTATCCAACAAACACCACTCACTGGACCTCCACATCAGAAAAAATATATATCCTCTAGAATTATTCAATGACTATAAGAATGGAATACAAAAAATCCATTCCATTCATATAATTATATGAATTTATATATAGAAAGAAGAAATATACCAATAACTTGTTCTTCCTCATCATCAATTTCTATCCCTAATGCTAATTAAACAATGACGTTAGACCTCTTACTCGCATAGATAACTCCAGGGGAACTAAAATTCTATCCTCATTTCATCATAAGGTACAAATAAATGTAGGATAAACAAAGGAGTGTGTTTATCATGAATAAAAAAACAAAAACAAGGGTAGATAATAAACTGATCATACCTCAGATAACTTCTGGACCTACTTAAAGAGCATCCTTTAATGCATGCATATGATTATGCCAAAATATTTTTCCTCTCTTATTTTAGACTGTATGACTATTATATAACCTAGGTACCTAGGGACATAGACCATCACATGGATTCTCCCTAAAAACACCATCTTCCATAATCTTCTGAACATGTTTCGATGATCCGTACTACAAAAACTACCTAATAGAAAACATTTGCTACTTCAAAATGGGGAATGGAAATCTATATTAAGCTATAATCCATGAGTATTCAGAGTTTAACCCTCATGGAAACCATATCTCCCAAATAAATAACACAAAAAATGGAATGACTAAGTAGGTTATTAGAAACCAGTAGTCCTAGAAAGACGTGAAATATTCAACCATGGTTGGTTTTCCACATGTTAAATCCACAATGTCCTAAACATCCATGACCCACTTCCTAATTTTATGATCCATGAGATTCCCTAGAGGACACTATCTTGAGGATCAAATCCTGGAGAAAGAATGTAATTAATAACCTTCATCTTATTTAAAACCTCATGTTATATGGAAAAATTAAATGGGATGACCATATAACTGATCAATCAGCACATCCCCTCCTCTTGATGTTATGCTATAGAATAATCATCTAGAATGAAATCACAGTTAAATATCACGAGTTCCATAAACTTGATACACATCTCACACATAATTAGGTTCTATTATTGATGGTATAGAAACACCTACATATTTCACACCTTTATCATTAATGAACTTAATTACAGAATGTAACTCCTTTTAAATTTATAGACACAACACATATATCTTCTTGTGGTCAATATTATACAAAATCACCCACTAATACACAACTTTCTACATCAGACTAACAAACAATGACATATCGAACTCTTATTGATCTTGAATCGGACTGAAGGAGATCATGAGATCATATAAAAAGTTCTTTTTTCACCAAATTCAAGACTCTCCTATTAAACATTCCCAAAAAAACAACAAAAATTCATGCAAATACCATAACTATTCCTCATCCTCCCTTAGTGGGTTGATTCAATAACAACCAGCTAGATTAGAATTCGAATCCTCCACTTCCTAACATATTCATGGATGATAACCAGGATCCATTCATGAAAACTAAAGAGATGTCCTATCTCTGTTAGAGTTTATTTTTATGAAGATATTTTCTAATTAATTAATTTTAATTTCCACAAACAACCTAATTCTAAAACAAATATAATCAATCAGGATGTATATACAAATCCTAGGTCTCTACCCGAGAAACGAGACCACCTTACATAGATGTTTAGTAAGATCAGTGTACTTGCATCAGATCATATCAGACCTTAAAATAACATATCCAAGAATATATCCCTAGACTATGTCATGAACCCAGATCAAATGGTATCATTTCACCAACCCATTCAATCCCCATAGGGCCAAACTCCAAAATCTCCCCAAAATCTCATCCAAAACCTATGATACCCTTTTTTCATGAACACCACCCTCTAGAGGCACCCCTCCTGGTCTCAGAATGAATAAAGTAAGGTAATATTCCCAAAAATCCCACCTCTAGTGGACCTCAAGTTAGAAATAATCAATGAGGGAATAAAAATCTCACATATTTAAGTCGTTACTCACTAAAATAATATAAGATCAGGAGATAGGATAAAAACCACAATGAAACTCTATATAAAACATAAAATTAATCTTGAAACCATCCCATAATGTATGAACATGTAAAAAATTATAAATAAATGTAAATAACATAACAAAAACCCTATTGAAGCATTTGAAATTTATCTACAAAACACAAGGTAGTAATGTCCATCTCAATCCTGAATGTTCTCATTGAAACATTAAAACTATTTATATATACATAGGGTGATCATTACATGTTTAATCAACAGGATCATACCAAATATCTCTAGTTCACTAGTGAAAAAGATAATACTAAAGTGTCAGTGAATAAATAACAAAACCAACAACTACCTAAACATGTCAACTAAACAATATAGTCCTTACCATGTATCACTCTCCAAATAACACATTTGATATTGTAAAATATAATCATGAACATAAATAGTAGAACCACATAGACACTTCCCCGCGAATTTTCCTATCTCATGTCCCAACCTAAAATGTCTTATGATCCCATCGCTTTAATATATATCACATCACATATCCATATATCTTTGATGTGGTTTCAGACACATCCCTACCTACTCCCTCCCCCGCACAAGGAATAAAATGTCATTCTAGCATCAATTATCATCACATCACAACCTAATAATTATCTTAGCTACATCACATCACCAAGGTAGTAGGGTATCAAGAAATTGAAGAATATAAACCTCATTCCCTTCCCACATCATGCATAACACACATAAAAAATTGGAGCCTCATCGCCAATGGATAATCTTCAACACCAACCTATATCATCAATGAGTAATCACCAAAAACAAAATTTATCATCACTACCAAAGGAAGGGAGGGGAAGAGGTGGAAGAAGCCATCCAAATCACCACCACCCTTGATGCTAGAGATAACACTCAAAACCCAGAACCATTGGGTATTGGTAAAGTTATCCAACTCAAGTGGGAAACTCATAAAAGTAAAATAAAATACATGACTGGTAGATTGCACATGATTCCCAACCTATACGTTTAGATTAACATCACTATTTTAAACCATAACACTACCATTTACCCATAATACCTAAACTATAACCACAACCATCACAAAATGCATCATACCCCACTACCACCATGCATAGAAACTTAATTCCACTTTAAATTATTGGTTCATCTATTTTCATGATTTTAATGAGTTTCCACTAACTCCCATTCACTAAGCCATTTAATTCACATTAATAAAACCCATTATTTTATCATTAAATTCATTTTATCCTTTCAATGCATGTTAATTCCAAACCATTCTTCTTCATTACCAACACATGAGGTTTCATTTAAGTATTATAGTTCATTCCAGGATTAAAATAGAAACTAACACAACCAAAACACAAAACAGATCAACCATCTCACGTCAACCATTTCCATAGCCTAGCATTATCTAAATCATCTCACTACAATATGTAAATGTATCTGCTACCACACATCACCACCATCGTGAAACACAACCACTAAACGTCACAACTATTTCACAACCAGCCATATCACATCCAATTCAAACAAACCATCACAACACTTACCCACACATTCCAAAACCAAACTGGTCACCAACATCACTACACAGAATACCACATCACACAAGGAAATGCATCATGTACACATAACATCACATATCAACTTCCATTATTTATGTTTAAGGTATTATATTACATTACTATTTATCATGCATATTGAGACAAGAAATCTGAAATTATATGGGGAACCAATTCATTATTAATATATATGTTCATAGACATTTTATTCTGGGTGATATCAAATAATAAACACATAAAGGGCTTTACATACATATTAGCTACAATATAATATAGTCTCCCAACAACCTTGATTTTCATAAAAGAGAATAATAATACATAATCTCATCAATAACGGTATCTAATTCATAAAACAAGATATTTCTCCCCATTACCATTAATTTCAATTTATGAAAATTCATTATCTATATTATGCTGACCCTTAATATCCACGCAATGGAAGAAAAAAACATGCAATCCACATAGATGGACATAAATAAAGAGAGAATATGGATACCCTGCCACAAATAAGCTTTTTGATTCACGGAAAACAATAGGGAGATTGAGGAACACCTTAGAAACTAATACCACATAAGAAAACCTCATATCAACCTAGATCACATCTAGGGATGAAGAAAAAATAGACCAAAATCTCCCCTAAACCAGAATAACATCGCCAATGTGAATCCAAAAAATATTATCAAATGGAAATAGTATAAAAATAAGTAGAAATCACCTATGATTACCAAAAAATAAACTTACTGAATATAAGAATAAAATAAGAAGGATAAAGTTTGTGAGATATTTAAAAAAATACATAGGGGCTCCCAAAACTGAGAGGAACCAGAGTGGAATAGGGTAAAACTAGGAGCCCCATACTTTATAAGGAACCCGAACATTGAAACATTAATGATGTGTAACCCCTATTCGCATCATTAATTTCTTAGAATCCATAAAATTCCGTACATGAAACATAATTATTCCATCAATACTTCATGTTCCTATACCAAAAAACATATGTTGATTTTCATGGAACCTCAACCATAATTTAATTAACTTCACGAAACCTCCTTTTCACAATATGAGTTAATTTAGCATTAAACTCTTCATCTAAATAAAATCCATGAATCACCTACCCAGTAGCCACAAATCAACCTCTCATGATGTTAATACGTATTTAAATTTTGAAATACCCACTATAGGATTTTGGAAACCCTAACTCCACTAAACTATCCTCGTGCCTCACCCAAACACGTCCGATAACCGAAATGATGTTTTAATGGTCCTAGAATGAAAAAAATTAACTAAATATTTCAAATACATTAATTAATAAATACAATATCCATTTGTCCTTTACACACTGTCACTTCACATTTACATAGGTCTTGTATTATCAAAGATTCCTTCACATGGCTTACATGTACTATTAAGTAGTACATGTTATACCCATATGTGGATAGTATGATTTTAAAAATACCATTACGCAACATCATATTTTATGTATATCCTGAACCCGATCACTTTAACCCAACCCATCACCTAATTTGACTCGTGATAAAGAAATCCTAAACCGAAACTTCTTTAAAATCCTCCTTCCCAAGAATTTATAATCCAAAATACCATCAATATGGCCTATTTATTCAAAAAGGACTCCAAAATTATAATCCAAATGAAAAAAATTCATAGAATATAATACTCATTGGCCCAATTCTGACTATAGGGTAATAAAATATGAAAAATAATGCCAAAGTGGGGGTATACAGTGTGTACTTCATGTGAACAAATTGTAATTAAAACCATCATCCATGACCACGTACCACTTCCCACACACTATGGACAATTCATGATTAAATGTCATGCACTGAAATCACACAATGAGTAACCAACATGGGGTACTTTTCCGAGTAGTTTACATGAGGTTAGACCCGGTACACTACATATCTCATGTCTATTTACTATACACATGGTCTAGCCTTATACCCTACAGCGGGAAGTACCCAAATATAAGTAATAAAAACAAGTTCCTTCCACAACCTAAGGAACCCCTATATGAATTATCATATAGAAAACATTCTATATAGAAAACTTTGTCTACACCATTCCCAAAATAATAACACACAATATGTTATTGAATAACACACAAGGTGTGATCCGGTTATTCTGAAATGAAAGCCCTAGTGATCCTTTGATGCCACGAATCACACAAAAACACCCCATGAGATATATCATGGCCCCTTGTAAAACAGAAAATCAAAATTAAAACATAAATAACTACACTATGTGGATTTTTTTGAAACAAAACAAACGGCCTCCCTCGGCGTGTAAAACATCAAATATTCAATCTCATATTTGTAATACACTGTCATTTAAATCTGATCTACCACTGGTTTAGTAACATTACATATGATCCCCTATAGCTATCCATATTCTCTCTTAAAAAAGGAAACATACATGGGGATGGGATTGCCTACATTAGAATCCAAGGTAAGAAGGAAAGATTATGAAAAAAGAAAAATTATGAATTGAAGAAGGAAATAAAAAGGAAAGAGGAGGGCCTCAGGATTTTACAATGCACTCAATAAGAGGTTATGCCTCACCTTGGACAACCCACCACCCTAGTCATAAATTCATAGTTTGATTATCAGTCCAATGCTTTTTTTAAATATATAAAAAAATAAATGAACGAGAATAATTAATATTTAATTATTCAAATATTAATTATTATATGAAGATTAAAATCATTCATAATTCTCCCAAAAGTTATTACTAGGATAAACAACCTGTTTCACGACCAATGGAATTTAAAAAAAACATATGAAATACTTTGATCATATAAATGTCTAATTTTCACTTAAAACCCACTAAAGAGAAAAATTTTAAATTTATCCTGAGTTTCTAAAAATATCATGATAGGATTTGATCCACATTACACCATTATTCTTATCAAACATGAGAAACATTGATTGAAAAACTACCAACATACTTTAACCTATTCACTAGTGCACTCCCAATGCTACACAAATTGACCACTAATCTATATCAGAGAAACCACAATACTCCTAGAATGAGGGTCCTTTATATTTGACTAATTTGATCCTCCCAACTATCTGATTATCCTTATATACACCCCTAAAATAAAACCCTAACCAATACATCCCATGCACCATCTTCCATAAAATGTGCTTACTAGACTTGGCCAACTCAGTCACACATGAGTACCAGAGAAGAACCATCCTCCCCCACTTATTTTCTTAAAATGAATAGAAACCATAAACTTTATAAACCAACTAATACAAGGACCTTTCCATAAATTGTAATATAGTTCATTCACCAGGATAAGGGTTTTCACACAAAACATTTCATTTCCTCAAAACCTGAAACCAACCACCCCTCTCCACCACAAGGCAGAGTGATTAACCAAGAACCTAATTGTCACATGCTCAATTGAAACACGAATGAAAAACATGAATCATGATCACATGAAATATTAATCAATGAACCTTTAAAAATTCTCCTAAAACAATAATTATGTTCATATCAAATGTTATTTTAAATAATTAGATTCACCCTCAGTACCCATATTAAAATAAGGGCAATGTATCACGTTCCATGATCAAACAAATTACTACCATCCACTCGGGTGTCGATCGAAAACCATGAATGTCGAACCATGCTCCCCCAATTCCAAAATAAGTTCATTTATAACAGAAATTTCTAGATGAAATACCAACCCTATCATCTCATCCCAAACACGAAACTAATAGAACACTTGATTATCAACTTCTCATGACCAAGCCATCATCATTCCTACCCACAAGAGAACCTACCACACAATATTAACCCAGTGAGAGAACACCTTTACATGCCCCGTCAATAGTTAAAAACTACAAGAACACCCAAGCCCCCACATTATAACATACCCTTGGGCCCCCACTATGAGATCTAATAGACAATATGTGGTGGGAACAACATCCTCTCTAATGAGGTTTTATGAAATCACTCCGATGAATGGAATTAAGATTATCTAGGATACTATATACCCATTTAATCTAAAAGTCAATCTATGCATCATTCATATCATCCGACGGCCCAAAGGCCTTTAAAATTTTTATTATAATAATAAGGCCCCCTTTTAAGGGAAGAAGAGGGAACCCAAAAAGACTTAATTAACATAAGACAAATCACCACCCGAATGTCTAAGAGAAAAAAACTAGACTGACAAAATAGATCTTCCCCTCCCTAGAATTTGATCATAATGAAGCTCTCCATCATTGCATGGGTGTTCGGCTAGCAGGTGTCATATGTCAAAGCATGGACCTGATCCGATGGCTAATTCCATTACCTGTCAAACAACCAAATCCATAAAGATCTACATAGATGAGTCGCTAGCTTTAAATCTTCCTTGGGATGATACATATGATCATGTTTTCCTGCATAACCATTCCAAAATCATACAAAAACAGACCAAATCACCATGGTCAAAGAAACCCAAAAATTACATCAAAATCTAGTCAATATTATTCACCAGGTCTAACAACATAAGAGATACTAAAACCTTCATTGACACCATCTCGGTGAGAATCACTTATTTAAATCTGACATCGCAAATAAAAACACCATAGTATAGATCAACAAGGACATCCATGATCGGGGTGAACCAACCATGAAGGCCACACAAAAAAACAAATCCCTCGAATCTATTCTCCAAGGCATGTTCCTCCATTACCTAGCTAGAACCGATGAAAATTCTCTCTTTCTGCATTGCACAACATAAAACCGCAATAATGACAGCATATCGGTCGCTGGAACCAAAATGACCCTTCCGCATTACACCAAACCTCCTCCAACATCAACTGTGGAAGCAACCCAAAGAAGAAGGCTTACCAAGAATCACGAAGTTGAACGACCATCACCCCAGAATCAGAGGCCCAAGACCGCACCAAGGTAGCTCACCAATGAGGAGATCTGAGCTGATCTGACCTAGAAAAGTCACTCTGGGCATTGATTTGGTCTGACCCAAACCATAGAAGAACCCTCACTGGAGTCCACATGGCATGCCCCATAAGAATCAGAATAAGCATTTAAGGAGGGTTAGGGGAAGACCAATGATGGAGGTGCCACACCATAACCCAAAATTCCCACCTCAAATCACCAAAATGAACCACCACGTCATAAATACCACTAGAATCTAGGCCTGCAAGGGAAAAAAAGGAAAAAACAGTAGGGGAAGAAGGAAACGGGGAAGCGTCATTGTAGATCCAATGCAATGGTGAAATCCCGAGCCTCCCCCCTCTAGAATGATGCTGAAGGGAAACCATAGGGTGAAGTAGGGGAGTGAGCCACCTCTCTGAGTCCTCTAAACTAAAGGGTGCATCTCTCATATTGACCTTCCATTTTCTATCCAACTACATGGTACCCAAATCCCACACCAACCAAAAAATTTCTCCAAATATCCCTTGACGTAGGTACTATATTCTTATCTCTAGATAACATCTCACTAAATTATCCACATTACCTATAAAAATAAGGAAATAAACATGGTTGAGTTGAGTATAATTCCACTAAAATCCATATTGAAAATTTCTATATAGGTTTTTGATGGCACATCAAAAAATAAAATTTGTATCATCATTGAAATCACACACAAATAGGAATATGTCATTTGAATCCTATATGCCAAGAATTATTAATGTACAAAAGCCTCTTACTAATGACACGGGATCCAAAAAACATAATAAATTATAAATCCCAAAAAATAATGTTCATAATCCAAGGTGAAATTATATAGTCATGACATTAAAAACCAAGAATAGAAATCCCATAAACTTCTAAACATGGACATAATACCGAAAAGGTATTAATAATACACAATTTTCATATCAATTACTAGATCCAACAAATTCCTAGTCCTCATATCCAAAATCTTTAAAAATAAATTGGCAATAAAAAAAAAGTTTTTATACAATTGTTTCATGTATCTGCCCAAGTCGACCTAACCCGTCGACCAATATGACATGTGATAAGGAATCAAGAACACCACCCAATGCCTCAGAGGATTTATACTAGGGGTGAGGGTTTAAAATGATACAATAGGGATATTATGGCCGCATATAAGTGTGTAATAAAAATAGAAAGAAATAGAACACATTCGAATCCAATCATATCACAATACATATAAAAAATTACACTAATCGAAGAAAATTATTAAAAATAAAATATATCATAAAGACTCCCAGAAATGTTAAAACATATAGACACTCAAAATCAATAGGTTCAACCACATATATTAAATAAATATTACTAAATCTAAAAACATCAATCCTTACTTCCAACTGTGATCCAATCCATATACATGGTTTCCCAAATGGTCAAACTACTCTAGATTAATCCATAGACTCCACACAAATGATCCATCATGAAAAAGAAACACTAATCCTCCACAAGATCCATTTTTTCACGAAATTCTCAACCTGAAAGAATAAATAATCTATTCACAAAAACCAAGGTTCATGTATAGGGGGTCAAAAATCAATATTAGTAACCCCACCCCCCAATGGTCATCTAACATAATCTGTCAAAAGATGTTTTAGAAACATGTTATATTACCAGCCTAGGAAAATAGATCTTTTAGAAAGAAAAACTATAGACCTATAATAAAAAGTGTTGAATTAAAAAGAAAATAATTAACCTATGTTGTCAATCTGACACCAGGGGTAAATCTAAACCCACATTGACCAAATCCATAGGATTTATAGTATATAAATCTCCAATATATATATCATTAGTTTAATCCACCATTATAAGAATGATCTTGAAATTCCAATAAAATGATATGAGACAATGTTAGACCCTAGTATCTCATCCTATGTGTCTAAAACAATTAAATTCCAACTACTAAAATCAAGGATTCCAATAACATGATCTGAACCGCAAACATGAACAACTATGTTGACCCATTTGAAGAACCTTCCATGTATTGAAAGTCTAAAAGAACTAGTTGGGATAATATAATTCAATATAGGAGATCCATGTATTCCATTTATAATCTAGGATCTCAGAGTTCCTTGTTCACAAACCACTATCCTAAAAAATCAATACTTGGGATATCAACCATAAGAACGATCTCCATATACATCTCAAAGTGTTTCCAAAAAATCTGATCATCTATTATATCCTTCAATCCACACATCACAATAGAACTAATCAACCAATAATATCATCCAAAAAAATATCAGCTATAATTCTCGGTCTATCAATATACCAAAGGTTCAAACCCATATTTAATACTTTAATAAGGAACTACCTCAATAAATTTTCATTATATGTTATCCAAAACAAGCCCCACCAACACCTAAATGAATAATAAAAATCCATATCTGACATAAATATGCTCAATAATTCATGGGGAACTCATGTGGTTCCATTGAAACTCAACAATAGTAAGACATGTTAGGACTAATCCACAAATCATTACACTGTATTGAGTTTATAGTTAATAATTAACATTTATTCAATATCAATAACTTTATGATTATAGTCTTAGAGAATTAAGTTATGTCTCTTATATAACAAACCCATACATTAAAAATTTGAAAATTACACTTAGTGTCTACTTTTACAAATAAATATAAAATTAAAATGAAATGTTTTTTCTATTCACGATTAATATTCACTACATTAAATTGACCTAGTGTTTGTTTCCATATAATACTTAATAATAGTGAAATGTTTCTAAAATGTTGTGCTGAGAACAAAAAAATTAACAAGGGATATAAATGGTGGTAATCTAGTACTCATATGAAAACCAAAGAAACCCATAGAATGTTTATATTTTTGTATTATTATTTGAGCACATAAAATAAATCAAATCCATATGGATAAAACCATTTTTTATTGAATAAAACCTTAAAACACTATATATTGAAAATTGAAACCCTTATTAGAAATTTTTAGCATTATATTTATAACCCTTATTCACTCATGAAAAAAACAATGAGATACTAGTTAAATTCATAAGTGGAATCTCCCAGATTAACTCCCTCATTCATTAAATGGAATATAAGGAACATTACCCTATGATTAAGGGAGATATGTTTAGATCACTCTTCATATAAGCCGTATCGATATCACACAGTATATATTCTATATTAGGATCCCACACTATCTTTTATATTATCAAGTACATGTAATAAACATGAAATTTTAAGATGAATCATTTTTATTATAGATAAAAATAAAAAATCTATTTAACCCATATGTAAAAAACTTTCATTTACCTTATAATGTTAAGAAAAATGTTTGTTTCCTTAAAAAAAGGTTTTTAAATGTAAAAATTATCAAAATATTGAGAAAAATATTTTCATTTAATTTTTTTGGAAATATATTCTATAATATATATAATCAATAATGGATATTAAGGTTATAAAATTATCCAAACTATGTGCATTTAAAAAATATATTTTTTATAATTTTTTAAAAAATAAAAAATAAACCATGTAGAAAACAATAAAAATATTTAGTTTCAAAACATTTTAAGGAATGTAAGATGTATTAATATATAAAATTAAAAAATATGAATCATTAATATGAATATTTATGATATATATAAAAGAAAATAGTTATTGAGGAGAAATACTTTAAATGATTTTAAATAGTGTTTTAAAAGAAAATACATTACTGTTAGTACAATATAGGTTTTCTATTTCTATAAATCAAAAATTATAAAATTATTTTAGTTTTTACATTACTAATAACCATTTTAATGTTCATTTAATTATTATTATTACTTTTGAATCATTTATTTCCATGTTTTATTTAGTTAGTAAAATGTTTAAGTTCACATGAGCTATTTTGCAGTTATTCAGTTTATAACCCCAAAACCACATAGATTTAATGATTGTGTTTATATGGGTTATGTTTCCATTATCTAAAGAATAATAAATATGTTATATTTTATATATATATAAATTATATAATATAATGACCAAACCTTAAACATTAAATAATCTTGAGTTTTAAGTTAATAATTCATTTTATTACATTTTTATTATTTTTTTCAAATTTCAAGTTTTAGAGAATTTGGTCATAACTCATACATAGAAAAAAGATATTTTAGAAAGTGGACACATCTAATAATTTACTATTTTTTCTATAATATAAATATTTTAAAATGAAACACATTTTCTTTTTAGAAAAAATATTCATGGATTTCAACTTGATTTATTTTTTCCCCATACCAATCCTTAAGACATGTGCCTGACATTTTCAATTGTGGGTTGAGCACCAAAATCATAGCAAGGGTCTTACAAACAAATAAATAAAGAAACCATTTTTTACATTAATACTTACAAAAATATTCCATTTTGAAAAATACCTTGGATTTAAAAATTAAAATTTTATTATCCATAAAATCAAATTTTATTCATATATAATTTCATAAACATTTCACAAGAAATATTAATTTTAAAATAAAACTGATAATGGTTTACTTGTAATCATGAAAACTCATAATTTTTTTCAAATTTATACTTTACACACTTAAAAGGTAGAATATAGGTTCCTTTAAACATAATATCATTATCATACCTTGATAAATCATAATATTTCTATAAAAACACATAAAATAATAGATAAAACAAATATGTAACATGGGACATCATTTACCATATCCTCTTACCAATGGATAACCATACATCCGACATCCATACCCAATTCATTATAGGGATATAATAGACCCATAAATCCTTGGTTTATAACAAAACCTTCAGGGCTTGGATAATAATGTAACCACCTTTTCTTAGTTAATAACATAACCAAACATCTATGGTTTATAATAGAACCGCCCATCATCATATAAAATTCCCAAAAACCATAACATGATAATAAAACATGTAGTATTTCATTTTCATCATTACAATAAAAAAATATTATTTCCACCCATTAGAAAACATTTTTTGGAAATTGAAATATTCATTACATTTTAAAACTCTTTTGAAACAAAGAAGAATAATGGTAATGAGGGTTTTCCTTTAAAGAAAAAATATGGAAGCTTTAATAGGAATTCAAATACCAAATAACAATTACATATGCAAAAATTTGTTGTCATTATACACATAAAAATAGAACATTCGTTTTGTCTTTCATAAATAAAGTCAAATTTTTTTTATAAAATATGTAAAATGATTCATTTTGAATTTTTTTAAAGAAATTAAAAAAGGAGACAAAATTTTCTTCATTATTCATTTATGTACACATAAATACATCAATAAAATAATTTTAAAAATTTGTACATGGAAGAAAATGTGTTATAATAGAGAATATTATAACATGGTAATTTTTAAAAGAAATCCTCTAACATAAAACCTCAAAAAATATTTATTTTTTAAAAACATAAATAATGTATATAGTAAAAATGACCTTCAATATCCATTTATTTATAAATAGAATTTTTCATGAAACTTTTAGAAGAACATTTACATGGAAGAGAATGATTTAGAAATTAATCTTTAAAACATTTAAAATGTGGTTTTTAGTTAATGTGTCCCTTACTTTGAGTCTGATCCATCACGTATGTTCATTAAATTACTAAATAATTAAAATATGTTAATTATTTAATTTACTTTGAACGTTTTTCACGTTTATTATTCATTTTATTTTACTTATTACCATTTTATATACAATTACTAAATCAATTATGTTCACATTGTATTTTTGATGATTTTTATCTCATATATCCGAAAATAATTTGGTAGGTTAACTATGGTAAAAGTGGACATTATTAAATCATATCTTTAAAAATAATCCTACAGGAATTTTCATTTTTATATATCAAATATACTTTTAAAATGTACTATGAAAGATGGTTATAAATAATGAACTAATTTATAATCAAAGAGATGGTAGGACATATGTACACATGTTTAACATTTCCATTTTTTCAATGATCATTATGTAAATAAGGTATGTATCATAATGATCATAAATAAAATATTAATTAATTCAATATAACTAAATATATAATCCATGTGATGTGGTGAGTAAAAATTAATCATTTCTCTTTATGGAGGTGGTACTCGACACAAAGACAAGAACGACGTCATCATTTTTCAGATAATGAAAAGGTAATAAAGTAGGTGTTATATTATCTTTAAAAATTATAAAATATCATATATATATATATATATATATTAAATCCATAATTATAACCAAACGTTATATTTAGTAATGGAAAATGTACTTCATCAGTCTTTTGTGGAAGTATTCCTCTATACATAAGAACGATGGATTCCCTTACCATTTGATGGAGGTTGAAGATGGATATTGGTTAAGAAATTAAGATAATAACATATCAGTATATGGGATATACCCTATTTATTATATAATATTTTTTGAATAAAATTTTATGTAGGTATAAGAATAAAAAAAATGAAGACACTCTGTTAGAGACTATACATATTTGTCAAACAACCTCCCTTGATTTACCCCTTATGACATCTAAGGTTGGTACGCTAACCAAAATAAGGCATGTATAATGTTTAGAGGGATGAAAGGAAAGGTTTTGGGTAGGAATTTTATGAATAAAAAGGATTTAGAAATGTTAAGGGAAGAGGATAAGAGGTTCTCTTTTTAAAGATATGGGAGGGGAACTCTCGGAATTTCGTAAAATGTTAAATTAATATTAATTAATTTTTTTTAAATGAATAAAAATTGTTTATATTTGAATTAAAAATATGTATTACTCTACAAAAAATAATAAAATATAATTTAGACAATTTTATATAGAGTTTTTATCCATGACATTTTGATTTAAACCCCATTAACCCTTTTTGATAATTACTATGATAATGAAGTTTTCACTATTTAAGGGTCAATATTATTAGTCTATAAGAGAAACTAGCCCTTAAGTAGAAAATATATGATATTTTGAACCTTATACCAATATCTAGGAATAGAATAATATTTTTCATACTTTTAAATCATCAAATATATATAATTTATTTTAAAATAATATTAATGTCAATTTTGGAACAATTCAACTAATTTGACTTTTGAAACTACAATAAAATAAAAGAATTAGAATATAATCAATTAAAATAATGATACAACGTTTTATATATCAAAAAAATTAATGTATATCAATAATTATTTAAAATTATACTATATTTATTAATTTTAATATCATTTATTTTTTTACGTTAATTAAATATTTACTCTTTCAACATTGCCTAGGATTTTAAAAAAAATACCAATAATTTGTCCCAATGTTAAAAATATTTTATTTCTTAAAATCAAAAGTGCGACATTTTTGGAATTTTACTCACTAAAATGTTATAAAGGTCAAAATAAACGAAATATGGCACTAGGATTCCATATATTCATAGAATGAATGTAAATGGTCTAATATCACTTATTCAATTGGATAATGGAAATTTGTATAGTTGTTTTAAGTCCTTATCTTTTTATTATTAACTATTAATTACCGGATTTACCCTTTTCTATGGTAAAAAAATTACTACTTACTATTTATACTATCAAAAAGGGAAATATTTAAAAAACATTGACCCCTTCTTCCAAATCCAATATCCATTTTTCAAGATTCAATATTCATAAGTTCAAAATTTAATTTAACATAAAACTATCAAAACTTGGTAAAAATGGTATCTCAGAAAATGGTTTTTTGAGCATAATTATTTATACCAAATTCAAGTATAAAATTATTTACCAAGACTATAATTGGATTATTGTTTTTGAAAATGAACTGATAAAATTTTAAAACCAATCCAAAAAATGATTTTACTTTATAAATAATTTAATATAAAATATAGTTTTCAATAAAAAAACTAGTTTTAACTATTTACTAAAAAATCAAACTTCCGTGGATAAATTACAAAACTTCACCATAATTTAATTTTCTACATGATATTTTTAAAAATGATATCCTTTTTACCAGATTAAATATCTATAATTTTCAAAAATTAATAATAATATAGACACACAAAAAGTAATAAATACCATTTTCAAATAAAACTTATTTTTGAAAAATAAAATGTCTCTTTTTAAATGGAGAGTTATTATTTCTTAAGAAAAAATAAATATACTTGAATTAATTATGAAATTTAGATATATTTCATAAATTATTTAATCATATTCATACTCTCTAATACAATAATTATGTTATAATTTTTACATTTAAATAATAATATTTCATTGTTTGTTTAGGTTCAGTGTTATGTGTCGTACATGTTATCAAAAATAAATTTCCTTTTCAAATCATAAGGTGGTACACACTCCATGCTTAAATAAATTACATTCTATCAATATCAAATTGATCTTGGTAATCTAAGGTTTGATATTTGAAAAAAAAATTCTTGAAATCCAAATTTTTTAAAAGGGTTAATAAACCATCCTCATGAAAATAGGGAAATGAAAATATGTAAGTCATATAGAATAACACGTTAATTGGGTTCCGAATATGATAACATTGGTTTGAATTGAAGATATGAACATGGATGAAAAAAAAATATAAAAAATTTTATGGGCATTGAAAAATATCATTTATCCAATTATATTTAATGTTCATGATAATATTAACAACCAAAAAACCATAAACTAGTGAGGTGTGAAAATTACCATCGATTTATTTGAAATGAGTGTAGTATGATAAAAATTTTCTTTCAATATTTGTTCCCTAGAGTTGAGAAATTTCATTACCATATAGGATTATAGCATAAATAAATATACTTACTTGAAAAGTTATATTTCATCTTTTAATATATTTCCACCACAATCTCATTTTTCAATCCAAACGATTTGCATTAGAGAAGAGTTTTTCATTCCTAAAGAACATGAGTTAACTTCTTAATGGATCACTTAATTCCAAAAAATGATAACATGTTATTACTATTATCTTTAGACATTATAAAAAAAAGATTAGTATAAGGTTATATTATTAAACAAACGAATAAACTTTTATGTGATGAAATAATACATTAACATCTAAAATTCATCAGTAATAGCCAAAATTCAAAATAAATATTTCTACACATAAATAACTATAAAATTCTTAAATATTTTCTGGACTAAGATTGAAACCTAAATAATAGAATGATTTTATCACATATTATTCCAATATTTATCTCCAAATCATGGAAATCACTCGTAAATTCTAGTATCAATAATTTATAATCCATAGCCATATGATCTGAAAGATAAGTTAATAATTTTATTAAATGATATGAATCACTATAAATCGAAATTAAAATAATATGTTCTTCTAATGATAATTAAACCTTTATTACTCAAATAAAATCCTTTAATTTTTAAATTTTCCTTAATCAAATATGTCTCCCAAAATAGTGAACTTATTCAAAAATATCATAAGTTGACTAATCACCAAATCACTTTTCAATATCATGGTAATATCTATGATAACATTTATGTTTCCAAAATAAACTTAACGAAAAAAAATATTGACCAGGATATCACATATTCTAATGGAAGGTGATGCACAATTGCTTTCCTTAAATAATGGGTTCAATCCTCACACCCTTTTCATATGTTATGGGTTTTCACCCAGCCTACGGTCCATCCATTTATGGAAAAGATATCTATATAATTCCTATAATGTTCTAAAAAATACGATTAACATACTAAAAAAATCATTAATCAGCAAAACACATTTAAAACTTAATGGTTTTCTAAACATGTAATTTTTCTAAAAATTAAAATAATTAATAACTAATTAACTCAATGGTTGGTTCATCCCTTTATCATATGTTCTTAAGTGAGTGTATTCAAAACTTATCACTTTTTTCAACAGCACTTTTCAATGGTTTCAATTCCATCTAAATGATTTTAAAAAATTTTGAAAACAAAATATATTATTAAATGTTTTATAATTGTCATAATATTTATAATATATCATTGTATAATTAATTAAGAACCATTATATTATAATTCAAAAACCTCATTACCTAAAAATAATCTTTATTTAACTTCTATTATAAACCATAAACCATTATTTCATATCTTTTTCCTTATGAAATCACTTCCATAATCTAAAATAAGAATCATTATCTAATATTCAATAATATCAAATCAATCATGATTCGAAATAAAAATTTATAAAAAACTATAAAAATAATTAATACCATTGAAATATTGATCACTATTTATTCTAATCCGAATTAAATACTTTGAGGCCCATGATTTTCCAGGTGGATTCCATATATTATCAGAATAACTACAAAGATTTCCATATTCCTCTGATTAATTTATCCAGGAAATATTATTACATCCTGGTTCAAATGGATGTTGAAACATATCAACTTTTTTAAATAATCCAAGGTTTTAAACATAATGTTGTGAAGCATCATCCCAAAATATTTTTCCATAATACATCAAGATACCTTTTAACTTTTGTTTCTTAAAAAATGGTTGGAAATAATGAAAAAAATCATAATAAACTAAAGATATATGCTTCTTGAAGATCACCTTCTCTTGTAGATAAATATATGAATTGCATTATTATATCAGGATCATACGTTTTAAAAACATGATAATTTCTAATATGTTATTACAAAAAATGATTATGATTAGAAAGTTGATTTTGAATAACATATTCAAATGCATACCTTGTTCCATCATGAAATTGATTAATAGAAGATGATATAGATATATTATAAAGTGTTTTTATTGTAATTTGAATGTTAGAAAATGTTTTTGGATTACTTCACCTAGATTTTCCAATTATATTTTCAAGCGAATCCTCTAGAAGAGAATGTATCTCTGGGTTTTACTTTCATACTTTCATCTTTTAGAACATATTTTACCTTGTTGAAATAAATTTGTGATCCAATAACCTATAATTTAATTAGAGAAATAAAATTTAACATCTCTTTTTTTTAAAATATCTTACTATACATTTATAGAGTCTTATAAATTTCATAAATATATATTAAATATTAATATATGAATATTCATTTAATAACATTACAATCCTCCCTAAAATTGTTAGGACTAAGTGTATATGGAAACATGGAAACATAAAAAACTAGTTCCTATAATATATACATAATCTCTAGTTTATTTCATCATAACTATAACCCTTCTTAGATATATCATATTTCATAATATTATTCATAACACGGGGAAGGTAAAAATAAGAAAAGGATTATATTAGATGCTCAGTTGCGATAAATAATAGAGATATCAATGATCACATAGCCACAACATGACTATAAGGGTATAATAGCATGATCTTAACACTTGAAAATCACTCCATACATATCAAATATCATGATAGTAGGTCATTATATAATTATTGGAAGTTTATAATACATGAATCATATGGTTATAAAAAAGCATGAACTATGAAATCTTAACATAGGCATGATATATTGATTTGTTTCATACACAGAAGCATATAAAATCACTTCCTTAGTAGTAAAGTTTCATTTCCAAGGAAATTTTAGAGGAATGTGTTCACTCCCCAAACCATCTTAGCAGTCAATTTTCACAACCTACACTATCAAAGTGAAAAATAGATCCTTATTGAACTTTGATCACTCCCCATTAAAGTCTTATTTATCTCATGAGATATCAATCATTACCTAATGTATTAGAGATAGATATAGTTCTTAAGAATCACATAATAAAAACCATACATACATATGAAACAAGATTATAAATAATTCATAATATAATAACCCATGAAAAGAAATGGGTTTTATAAACATTTAATCAAATAATAACCCCCAAAAAAGAAATGGGGTTCATAAACATTCTGTCATTTCTTCAAATCATGACCTGTGGAAAAGAAAGAGGTTCCATAAACATATTTTCATCATAAAAGTAAATCATCCCATGAATAGATAAGGATTGAATAATTGGATCATATCCCCATTAATTAATAATTTAAATCAATAATTTCATTCTTTCAAGAATATAAACACCAATAGATCATTAAAATATTCTTGGGGAAATAACCCATCAGTTTTGAAATCACATATAAAAAACCTCTCAAATATAAAGGAATGAATTTTATTTTTATATATAATAGAAATCCTGTAAATTAAGAATCAAATAAAAAATTATACATGATATTGGGGAAATATTTTCAATCCCTGTAATTCAAAAAACATTCCTTCAATACTTTTTTTAGAAATATCACAAAGCACATCATTTGGAAATTGACAAGAATATTCCTTTCAAAATGTTTTATAGAAATCCCAACTTGGGTAAAAATGATATTAAAAAATTATAGACGAATAGTGAAAACAAACTTAAAACATTTATTTTGAATGTTTATATGGAAGGAAAATATTCCGCAATGGAGACTTGAACATAAACCATCCTGATTATTGATGTGATTGTGAAATAAAATAATTACATAAAGTATTCCTTACATAAAAAGTAATATAAACTTATGTATAATAAAATTAAATTTAGGATAATTATATACCAGATTTATGTTCATATTTATTATACATATATTATCCCATTATAACATTTCAACACCACATTTTATAAATAATTCCTTATTAAAATTGACATTTTCTGGTGTTAACTCTTCAATTTATCATGAGTATTTTAGTTTAGTAGTTACAATCCTTATACATTTATCCTAGTTCCAAAACATAGAAAAATATAATTCATGATTTAAATATAAGATATATTTATTATATACATAATTTAGGTCATTCATAAATTTTATATATAGAAAAATTAATTACACCGCTCAAGGAGGTGGCAAGTCATACATATGCATGAAAGCTATTTTAATTTTTCAACAGATGGAAAAATGAAATGTAAATATTAATTCAAATTTACAAGATCATATAATACATTATATATCATATATATTCTTAAAATTCATTATAATTACTATCCATTTAAAATATAAAGTAAAAAATGAATCACATCACTTCGTGGATGTAGTAGTCCACATGTACAAGGGAGAAACATTATCAATTCTTAATGGACTGGATGGTAAGTAGGTAGATATAAAATTATAATTCCAAAAGTATAATTATATCATAAATATCATATATAAACATTAAAATCATCATAATACATATCTATAAAATATTTTTATGAAAAATAATTGTATCTTTATGTGGATAAGGTAAGTTGTACATACTCACGAGCAATAATTTGACTTCTTATTTTATGGAATGATGGTTTATGATGTTCTTTTAATAATAATAATAATAAATCATAATATTTAGGATAATATTTTTTATTTTATCAAAAATACCATCGGTTTAATGGAGGTAAATAATTCTAAAAAATAAAGTGATCGGTTAACGAGATTACAACTTCTATGAATCGAATCCTTTAGAAATCATCTCATGGAGTCCTAGGATGGACTTTGTTTGAAGAAAATAACCACTAAAATCTATATGGTATATTTTATAATTTGATTTGGAAGATTTTGGTTGATATAAAAGGCTCAATGTGATTTAAATAAATGAGGGAGTGGGTATAATTTTATAATTTATGTAATGGGAACTTTTGGAATTTGTAAAAAGATTAAAATATAATAATTTTGTTATCAAGATAAATGCCTTAAAATGGATAGGAATTATAAGATAATAAAGGGTGGGGTTTTAATAAAATCATAAAATATAATTTATAAAGGTTTTTAAGTCATTTTAAATATGGACAATTTGATTAACAATTATGTAACAAATTTTAATTTTCACTATTCTAATATATTTTTAAATATCAATTGGTTGTTATTTTTACATATAAGGTAAAAATTGGACATGAAATGGCCAATTTATGATAATTTATACTATATAATATCCACCTTTTCTTATTTCATGTTTTTGTGATTTTTATATAATTTTATAAAGTATGATTTTGATAAAATATCATTATTGTCTATTTTAACAGTATTTGTCTAATTTGACATAAAATATATAAAGACAAAGTTATAATTCAAAATATAATATTTTAACCTAATAAAAATAGGTCAAATTCACCGAAATAATTCATGTAACACTATAAATTTCGTGAATTGTATCACTTTTAATTTTTTTTAATATCATTTATTTAGTTTTTCTATTATTTGAATAAATACTATTTTGGTATTGTGAAAGTGTTTAATGTAAATCTATAATAGCTAAAAATTATAAATAAATTATCATCAAAAATATAATTTCATTATAAAAAATTTCTATTAATATTCAATCATAACTAGTTTTTGTCCATATTTGAACACATAATAGATATTTTAAAATTAGAGATTGACATTTTCTAAAATTTGTTTTTTACTAAAATATTATTCATTTTCAATGAAACATTTCCATTAAACAACTCAATTAAAAACTAGAATTTTAAGGGTCTAAATTAATTCATCTAATTAGAACAATAATGAAAAATTATGGCCTTATCTCTTATTTTTAATCTAAATTAACATTATATACCCTTTACAAAGGTGATGAATTTTACAATGATTTATAATTATGTAACTGATTTTATCTAACTCAATACCTATAAATTTTTCTACATAAATTTTAAAGTATGCGTGAAAAATGAGACAAAACTATTTTGTATAAAAATACTTTTTTAAGCATAAAACTAGATTTATTCTTTTTCTATGACTAAAATTATTTTTTGAATGTATAAAAATATGTTATCAATAAAGTAATAAAAAAATTCATTAACATATTTCAAAAATTGTGATTAATTTAATTTATTAATATAAAAATTTATAGCATGCCTAAAAATTCAAAAAAACATCACATTTCTTTATAAATAATTTTTTTTAATTAATATTATTATATAAATAATGAATTAATTTTATGATTGTGAAGAATGATTATTTTTCATATTTTTGTTGTTAGTTTTCAAACCCACCAATCCTATTTCAAGGTGATACTGGACAAATAATATTTTAATAATTTTACAAGGTTCTTCCAAACTCAATGTTGTGTGAAACACAAGCTATTGATGAAATAAAAATATTTTAAGAGAAATATCTAATAAGAATATAATGGTGTTATATTCTACCTCCCTTAAAACAATTTTTTACTAAAAATTTGACATGCTTATACAAATAGATGAGGATGATTCTACTTCGTCACACCCTTATATTCCCACACGGCTTCCTAAAATTTTTGTTTTATCTACAGAAAATTGAACATTTGAGTGCTCTAATTTCATAGATATTTCTCTCTATTATCCAAAATCTATACTGGTTATTCTTTATAATTAAGGTCTTTCTCTAGAAATATGACCTATGTATTCAGTTTATGTGAATGACAGGGAATGTACATCCTTTAGATAGATACATAGAATTGAAATAGATTTTATGGGAGCACAATTCAATAAGACACTATACCTATATGATCCAGAATTTCAAAAGGAATAACATATCTAGGTCTTAGATTCAATTTTTTTTACAAATTGCATCAATATCTTCCAGTTAGTAATTAATAGGAAAACCATATCACTGACTTCAAACTCTTGATCTTCTCAATGATTCTTAGCATAATTTTATTTCATATCTCAGTTTCTATGTGTTGTAGAATAGTTAAAAACATTACTTCAATTTACCCATTTAGATCATTTCCCAATAGATTTATGTTGGACTCCCCATGTATTAATCCTGTTTTAATGATCACAAATCTCAATAATATTTACAAATCTCAATAATAATCACAAATCTTCTTAATGATCAGAAATATCAAAAAATTTATCAATTATGTGTATTTATGTTTTAAGTTATCTTTTACTTTATAATGGTTAAGGTCAATTTATTCTATGCATATTACTGTTTATGTCTAAATACAGTTATTTGTCTAAGTACAAGACACAGACACCGTGGAGCCTAAGTATCATACACCATGACCAATGAGACATCATGACCACTAGACACCGTGACACAGTAAGCCAGACACCGTGATGCAAGACACTAAGAACAAACACCGTAATCCAGACACTCTGCCAAACACAGTTAGCAAGACACAGTCATTAAGGTACTGTGAATCCATAAACTATGAACAAGGCACCAGAAGCTAGAAACCGAAATCCAGAAACCATGACGGAGACACCGTGAAGGAGACACCATGAAGGAGACACCGTGAAGGAGACACCGTGAAGGAGACACCGTGAAGGAGACACCATGAAGGAGACAGCTTAAAGGAGACACCGTCAAGGAGACACCGTGAAGGAGACACCATGAAGGAGATACTATGAAGGAGATAACGTGAAGGAGAAAATGTTTATATAAATACTATGACACCATTTCCTAAACTCTTTTTTCGTTTTACTATTGAACTATTTTACGGTCCTATTTGATGACATTAATGAACTAACATAATTAATATTTATTTGAAGAAATATTACGATGTACAAGGCACAAAATACATGGAACCTGTCGATCAACCTCATGCATTCAAAGGTAAAGAAATGTGTGACCAAGAGGAAGAATATATGCTCAAATACAGACAATACACGTGAGCTCTGTACTGAACAGAAATACAACCCTGAGAACAGCTGTGAAGAACACATTGCATGATCTTAGAAGAACTCTCATGAATGAAATCCAAAACTACTGAAGAACACATGATGTACATTGTAATCAACAGAATATCTTCACTCTGGAAGAACCCAAGATGACCCACGACACTCTGTTTTTCAATAGAAAAATTAGAGAAGGACTCAGAAGCATTTTTCTGAATCAAAGGAGTCCAGAGCTGCACTGATAATTACTAGAGAATTCAAAACTCTTTTCTACTTACTCTATGTGATTCTTCTGTTTACTTACAAGTAGTGTATGTACTCTGTATATTTTACACACACACTGACTCCTGTGCTAAACTGGAGGACTTCAAAATCCTCACACCAAACTCTTTACCCTTGTTTACCCACAACAACTGTGGAAGAGGTCCATGTGTGGCTCAGTAATTATATTATTTTCCCATGAATAATTGTGGTAGAGGTCTTATTACCTGGAAAGACTATGTACTGTTGTTTACCCGGATCCAGGATGTGGATCAAAATTATATATAAATTTTAGAGGATTAAGTCTCGTCTTGAGACTGAACCTCTTGGTTATATCTGATGTGCATTCTTAGATGAAGTTTATAGTATACTATATTCTTTTATATTCTTCTACTAATGACATTGAAATACAAATCTTTTTTAATGTTACTTTTATAATCAATCTAGAAAGTGTTAGTAACTACTGTAAATCAGTAGATTAGTTTAAAAAGCTAATTTAATCTTCTGATTAAATTAACAGAGACCTAATTAATATTTGAGAACCTAATTGAACTTTTACAGTTTTACAAATTCACTACAGTTTTACTTGTTTTATAAATTGGGGATTTTAGTAGAAATATTTTTAATAGAAATTCTAATTGGAACTAAATTCACCCCCCCCCCCCCTCTTGAGCATCCACTCTGACCAAAATTTGGTATCAAAGGATTAGGTTTTATTAAATTATTTCAAAACATTCTGTTTTTCAACTGGGATTTTAGTTGTATCATAAAGATCATAAATTTCTATTAGATATAAATTTTACATCTTTAAATATATTTTCTAAAATCCAACAATGGATAATAGACTAGAAGGTTCTACTACCAACACACCACCTTTCTTCAATGGTACAAACTATGACCAGTGGAAACTTAAGTTGAAAATTCACTTATAGAGTATGGGGATTGACATCTGGACTATTATAGAGACTCTATATAAGATTCCAAAAACTGAATGAACTACTTTGGATGTTCCTACTAAAATATCATACAATAATAATTGGAAAGCTATGAATTCCCTGTATTGTTCTCTAGGAGATGAAGTGTTTAATAGAATTTCTTGTTGCAAAATTTTTTATGAAATATGGGATACCTTGGGTGTTTCTCGTGAAGGAACAATCAATGTTAAAGAAATTAGATTGAACACTTATACTATTAAATATGATAATTTTAAAATGAATACTGATGAACCTATTTATGATATGTATCTCAGGATCAATGATATTTTCAACACTATGAGCTCCCTTGGAAAGGGTGTTCCAGCAAATGAACAAATTATGAGAATATTGAGATGTCTTCCAGACCGATGGAGAGGAACATCTGTTTCAATAAGAGAGTCATGTGACATTGGTGCTCTGCTTTTCAAAGAGATAATTGGTAAGCTTATGATGTATGAAGAAGAAATCAAGGTGAATAAGGAAGAAGATGATGAACCCGAAAGGAAGTCAGTGGCATTTAATTCTACTACCTCAAAGAGAAAGGACATGGAGAATGTCCACATACATACTGAAAGCTCAACCAGTGAATGTTCAGATTCTGATAGTGATGCTGAGATGGCTCAAATAGCCAGAAGATTTAAAAAATTATATAGGAAGAATAAATTCTTCAGAAAATCAAACTACAAAGGTAAATATGAAAACAAAGGTCATTGGAAAAAGGATTGGAAGAAATCTTATAAGAGTGATTAAGTTATATGCTATGAATGCAAGAGAAAAAGTCACATTAAAGCTGACTGTCCAAAATTGAAGTTCAAGAAGAAACATGACTATAAGGACAACAAGTATAGGAAAGCAATGAAAGAAACTTAAAGTGCTTCAAAAGACACTTCAAGTGATTATGATTCTTCTAAGGATTAAGATTCCCATAAAGCTAACATGTGTTTTATGACAAACACATCTGAGGTAGCACTGGATCCTTCTGCTTTAAATTCATACTATTCTTGAGTTGATTCTGATTCTGATTCTGAATCTGAAAACATGCCTAGTGAAGAATTATTTGAATATTGTAATATGCTAGAAGGGACTTGTAATGAACTTAATGATAAGTACAAATCCTTAAATAAACATCATGCTTTATCTAGCATAGCTAAATCGACCATTGAGATTGAAAAGGAAAAGAATGCTCAACTGTTAAAATAAAATACTGAACTGAAAATGTCTAAGGAATAACTGAGAAAGGACTTAGAAAAGTTCACAAATGGAAAGAACAATCTAACTCAAATTCTAGGTAAACAAGTGGAACCAAAGTATAATACGGGTTTGGTATACCAACTTGGACATAGACAGCTTACCAAAAATACATTTATTTCTAAATCTGGACAAAATTCTGCTAGTTTCAGTTCTGGAAATTCATATGCTTCAACTAGTTATTCACATTGTTATAGATCAAACAAAGTTTATATTTCAAAATCAATTGATTCTGTAAATTATATGAGACCCATAAGAAAAATTTGGGTACCTAAAACTTTACATGTTAACCTATCTGGACCCACGAAAATCTGGGTACCAAAATCATTCTCTATCTATACCTATTTTGTAGTAGACCTGCTTAAACATTTCTTATAGGAAAACATGGTACTTGGATAGTGGATGTTCAAGGAACATGTCTGGAGATTACTCATGCTTTAAAAGCTTAATAAATGTTGATTGAGTCTATGTCACCTTTGGTGATAATTCTAAAGGAAATATCATCGGCCTAGGCCAAATTTGTAACACAAACACAATTTTAATTTATAAAGTTTTATTTTTTGATAGATTGAAATACAACTTGTTAATTATTTCTCAGTTATGTGATGATGCATTTAATGTTATGTTTGAAAATGATTCTTGTAATGTTTTTAATTCTAAAAATGTTTTAGTATTTTCTGCCTTGATAAATGAAAATGTTTGTGTAGTTGATTTAAATTCTTTAGCTAAGAAAAATATTACTTGTTTAAATGCTTTTCATAAAGAGTCATAGATTTGGAACAGAAGGTCAGGACACTAAAATATATGTTCACTTAGAAAATTTACAAGGAAGAACTTAGTTAGAGACCTACCCAAACTTGAATTCCCATCAGACAAAGTTTGTAATCCCTGTCAAAAGGGAAAGCAACATAAAGTTTCTTTTAAATCAAAGAAAGAAGTTCCAACTTCTCAACCTCTCGAGTTATTTCACATGGCATTGTTTGGACCTTCTAGAGTTTCTAGTATAAATGGGAATAACTATGTCTATATCTTAGTAGATGACTTTTCTAGATATACTTTGGCATATTTCTTAGCTCACAAAAGTGAAGCTTGTTCTTACTTTATTAAGTACTCCAATTCTATAGAGAACCTTAGTGAACTTAAAATTAAGACCCTGAGAAGTGATCATGGCTGTGAGTTTGAAAATCATGAGTTTGAGTCTTATTTCTCACACAATGGCTATAGTCACAAATTTTCTACCCCTAAAACACTGCAACAGAATGGTGTAGTAGAAAGAAGAAATAGAACCCTTCAAGAAATTGCAAGAACAATGCTTAATGAGTATGACCTGTCTAGATATCTTTTAAAGCATTTTGGATTGGATAGAACTAAAATTATTGACACTCCAATGAGTACCACCTATAAGTTGGATCTTAATGAAGATGGAAAACCTATTGATCAATCCACATATAGAGGAATGATTGGTAGTCTAATCTACTTAACTACTAGCCATCCGTATATTATGTTTAGCGTGTGTGTGTGTGCTCGTTTTCATGAAAACCCTAAAGAATCACATTTAAATGTTGTAAAGAGAATTTTCAAATACCTCAAGCATACACCGAAACTAGGACTGTTCTACCCAAAAGGAAAATCATTTGAACTAGTTAGTTATTCTGATGCTAACATTTCTGGCTGTATCTTAGATAGAAAAATCACCTCTAGAACATGTCACTTTTTTGGCAAGTCACTAGTATCATGGTGTAATAAGAAACAAAATTCTATTGCATTATCTACTACAGAAGCAGAATACATAGCTTCTAGAAGTTGTTGTGCACAATTTTTGTGGATGAAACATACATTACTAGACTATGGATATCAATTCAGAAATGTACCAATAAATTCTGACAACACAAGTGCTATTAACATTTCAAAAAATCTTGTTTCACATTCTAGGACAAAAAATATTGATGTAAGACATCACTTTTTGAGGGATCATTGTCAATAATGCGATATCACTTTGGAATTCATTGGTACTGAATAACAACTTTATGATATATTCACTAAACCACTAAATTCTGAGAGATTAGATTACATCATACATGATATTGGCATGATAAATCACAAATATATATGTTACTGGTCTTACTGTTTAATATTTTTCTATATTTTACATTATTGTCTCATATTCATGGTTTCTCGGTTACTGTCTCATGTTTATGGTCTCATAGTTAGCACTTAGTGTTCACGGTCTGACACTTACTATCTCACCGTGACTGAACAGTTTACTCACTATCTCACCGTGATGACCACTGACTGTCTCACCGTGACGACCACCCACCATCGCACCGTGAACCTTATTAATGCTTTTCTTGTAACCCTTATCACAATAATATTTATTTTTACCGCCTTTTACTTTACCGAGTTTTTATTTTGGTGATATTTGACATTCCCAAATGATAAAACACAGGGGTTTCACTCGATTCTTTACCTGAACTCTCTCCTACTCACTCTTTCCGAACCCTCTCAACCATGAAACCCTTCTCTCCTTCTCTCTCGCCCAAAATTTCAGTGGATTACAAGGATGAATCATATGTCTTCATCTACTCTTGAGAAGCATAGCTCAATGAAGAATAAAATAGCACCGAAGCTTTCACCCGAAGGACCCCTGAAATCAAACCTTGAAATCCGCACTGTAGTTCTTGAAAAAGAAGTTTTCCCTGAGTGGTCGTTGTCTAGAAAATATTTGGTTTTAAAAGTTTTGAGAGAACAAGGCCAGCTTGAATGGTTCTCTATAAAGGATAGACCAATTTACCTGAGGTTGGTATCTCAGTTCTATCAATATGTATAATTTTATTTTGATGTTGGTGAAAGTTTTGTTGTAAGAAGCTGGTTCAATGGACAAAGATGCTCTTTCTCGTCGAGGTTATGGGTTGTCTGCCTTAGGATTCCTCACGAAGGAATCTAAGATGATTATCAAAAAGATCACCCTACTACAACCGATATCTTTAACCTGTAAAATTATCTATAAACCTTAACTGGGAATGGAACCAAGAGAAGGGCCATAACTGCTAAACTGGATGAGGAGACAAGGCTATTGTTTAAGTTTGTTCAGAATTTGGTTATCCCAAGGAAATGTGACTTTGCTGTGCGGAAGTATCAGGATGAATCTATGATTCATCTGATGATGAATTGACAAAATATAAATTTGTGCAAGTTTATGATTCACCATATGTGTGAATTGATTAAGGTCACATCCAAATCTACTTCCTTGTTTTACTCAAAGATGATCTCAGCCATGCTGGTTGCAAAAGGAGTAGTTGGACCCAATGAAGAAGATCTTGTGGATTTCGAGTACTATTTATCCAAACCTACCATCAAAAGGATGAAAATAAATTGGAACCCCTAGAGGAAGGAATGGGTTGAGGATAATGATAAGATATATGAGAAGTATAATCCGATTGATTATCCAACAAGGCCAAAGGATATTACTGATCCTGGTTTGGAACCAGATGAAGTTGTTGAATATTCAGAAGATGAAGAAGAAGATGAAGAGGTAGCTGAAGTACCTCATAAAGAAGCAGCACTTGTTGAGAAATAAATGACTTTTGTCCCTACTGTTATTCCTGCTGAAGTACCTCATAGAGATAAAGTTGGTGTTGAAAAATGACTATTGTTCCCCTCATTGTTCCTGGAAAAGAACCTCCTGCATCTAGCGATGTTGTTGATCTGGAAAACCAAACTGAGACTGCAAGAGACTTAATTATCCCTGAATCTAAGTAGAAATCTATGAAAGAGCCTATAGTAGAAAAACTCCCTACAATGGAAGAAGGAAATCTAAGAGAACTCCCTACTATGCAAGAAGCAACTCAAATAGAACTCCCTCCTATTCAAGAAGATACTTTGGAAAACCTCCCAGAGGAACATTCTGATCCTGAGATAATACCCTCTACTGAAGAGAGGATGGAAATAGCCTTTCAATTGGCTAGTAAAGAAATGGATGAGGAAATTAGAGTTGATCCTGTGAATCTATATCAAGTACCCGAGCCTCAAGTTCCTGAAATGGAAGCACATTTTTAGGGGGAGGAACCTAAAAATCTTAAGTCTGATGAAGCTGGGTATGTTGGAGCATCTCAACCAACTGAGTCCTACTCTGTGTACACTATGTATGAATTCCCTAGCTTCTATGATGTCAGTGAATCTCAAAAGGTGACTGCAACTGGGATTGATCTTTCTTCTCTATTTCAGTTGAAGTCAGTCACACACCATGAACCTCAACCTGAAACTGAATCTGAAACTGGATCAGAAACTGAACCTGAACCTTAACTAGACCCTGAACCAGACCATATACCACTTCCTTCTCCTGCACCTTAACTTGATCAGAAATATTCTATCATCAAGGATGATTTGAAAGTGTTTGGAGATTCTATCTTAGGTAGAGTTGAGAAAATTATGTCCTCTCAACCTCACCTTTTGACACAACAGAGTCAGGAAGATGCCTCACTGATTTTGGAAATCATTATTCTGCACATTCAACCCAAGACGATCAATGAAATTAAAGAAGTAAGGGTTTAAAACAAGTTGTTTAGTAATGAAGTTGCAACCCTAAAAGGTATGGATAAAAAACTCCAGAAAGAACTACATTCTAGATCAGAGCCTTCTCCTTCTCCTGATATTGCTTCTCCTGAACCTACTGTTTCCAACATTTCTCGAGATATTGTGTCCCAAATGCATCCCTACCTCCTATCCTTTGATGAAAAGATTACAGAAAGGCACACACATATTTTTAAACACATGAGATAGCTTGTGGATAACCTGAATAAACTTACAGATGAATACAACAGATGTCTTCAAAAGGTCCTGAAACAGCTCAAGTATCTGACCATAGCTGTCAAAGTTTATCCTTCCTCTGGTCAAACCTCTACATCTTCTTTGGACAGTTCTCTGCTCAGATCCATAATCAAGTAAGAGATTCAGAATGCCCTCAATGATTTTAATATGGCTTCTTTATCTGATGTTGTTAAGAACAGTGATAGAGTGCTTGACCTGGTTCAAATTCATTCCAAAATTTCCAATGATGCTCAGTAGGAGATCACTAAGAAAATAGATTTCTATCTCAATCGGATTTTCCCAAAAAATGACATGTCCAATAACTTTATTTATCTTGTTGAGAATCTGAGAATACCTCCTGTGAATCAAGCTTTAAAAACTCATGTTTATAAACTCACTGAGTTTACCATATTGTTGGACAAGTTCATGGAAAATAAAGATGATTTTGAAAAGGCAATGCAGTATAGAGGAGAAATTATTACAGACTTCATCAATCTTATGAAGCCTTACCTTCATGTCCAGAGTATTATAATAGTTTCTCCAGCTACTGGCCCTCTCAGACCTGGACTGCCTGATTTAGCCTCAACTGCCATGTTAGTTAGCCAAGATCTTACTCATATCAGGCTAGTGATTCTTGATCATCCCCATCCTAGATCTTATACACCTCTTATTTTTCTCCCTCAATATTCGAAGGTCTACCTTTACCTTCTTTTTCTATAACTTCTATTCCTTCTTCCACATCAGCAACAGCCCCTATGGCTTCCTCCTCTGCTGCTGATAAAGGAAAAGAGATCACCCATCCATGAAGAAGACTAGTGCCGACTACTTTTGATGGGGATGTCATTTATTTTTTGTATTTCTATTTTATGTTGAACTCTGATCCTTTTTAATGATAAATACACTGTTTTCCCTCTATTCGTTCTACTTTTTTATAATCCCAAAAGGGGGAGAAAATGTTATGTGTTATTTTATAATATTTTATTATATATTCCATATTATTTCTAGTTTAATCTCATTTATACTTTACCTATACATGATTTTTGATCATCAAAAAGGGGGAGATTGTTGGACTCCTCATGTATTAATCATGTTTTAATGATCACAAATCTCATTACTATTTAAAAACCACAATAATAATTAAAAATGCTATTAATGATCACAAATCTCACAAATATTATCAATTATGTGTATTTATTTTTTAAGTTATCTTATAATTTATAATGGTTAACTTCAATTTATTCTATGCATATTACTGTTTAAGTCGAAATACAGTTATTTGTCTAAGTACAAGACATAGACACCGTGGAGCCTAATTCTCAGACATCGTTACCAATGAGACACTGTGACCACTAGACACCGTGAAACAGTAAGCCAGACACCGTGAAGCAAGACACTAAGAACAGACATCGTAACCTAGACACTCTGCCAAACACAGTTAGAAAGTCACAATCATCAAGGAACTATGAATCCATAAACCATGAGCAAGGCACCGGAAGCCAGAAACCGTAATCCAGAAACCGTGAAGGAGACACCATGAAGGAGACATCGTGAAGGAGACACCATGAAGGAGACACCATGAAGGAGACACCATGAAAGAGGCACCGTGAAGGAGACATCGTGAAGGAGGCACCGTGAAGGAGACACTGTGAAGGATCCACCATGAAGGAGTCACCGTGAAGGAGACACCATGAAGGAGGCACTGTGTAGGAGACACCATAAAGGAGATACCGTGAAGTAGACACCGTTTGCATAACTGCTGTGACACCGTTTCTTAAACTCTTTTTTCATTTTACTATTTAACTTTTTAACGGTAATATTTGATGACTTTAATGCACTGACATAATTAAAGTTTATTTGTAGACATAGTACAAGGTATGAGGCACGAAATACATGGAACCTGTCGGCTCAACCTCATGAATTCGAAGATAAAGAGAAGTGTGCCCAATAGGAAGAATATAAGCGCAAATATAGACAATACAGGCGATCTATGTACTGAACAGAAAGACAATCCTGAGCACAATTGTGAATAACACATTGCACGATCTTAAAAGAACTCTCATGCATGAAGTCCAACTCTACTGAAGAACACACGAAGTACATTTGAATCAAGAGAATATCTTCACTCGGGAAGAACACAAGCTGATTCACGACAATCTGTTTTTCAATAGAAAAACCAAAGAAGGACTCAGAAGCATTTCTGCTGAATCAAAGGATTCTAGAGCTGCACTGCTAATCACAAGATAATTCTAAACACATTTCTACTTACTCTAAGTGATTATTTTGTTTACTTTCGAGCAGTATGTGTACTTTGTATATTTTACACACACACTAACTCCTATTCTAAACTGGAGGACTCCAAAATACTCAAACCAAACTCTTTACACTTGTTTTCCCACGATAATTGTGGAAGAGGTCCATGTTTTTCCTGGTAATTATATTATTTTCCAACGAATAAATGTGGGAGAGGTCCTAGTACTTCAGTCTATTTACTGATTTTTACCCCGATATAGGGTGTGGATCAAATTTATATATAAATTTGAGGGGATTAAGTCTCATCTTGAAACTAAACCTCTTGGTTATATCTGTTGTGCATTCTTAGATTAAGATTAAAGTATACTATATACTTTTATATTCTTCTGCTAATTACTTTGAAATACAAATCTATTGTAAAGTTACTTTGATAGTTAATCTAGCAAGTGTTTGTAACTATTGTAAATAAGTAGATTATTTTAAAAAGATAATTTAATCTTCTGATTAAATTAACAGAGACCTAATCAATCTTTGATAACCTACTTGAACTTTTACAGTTTTAAAAATCCACTATTTTTTAACTTTTTTTTATAAATTGTGGATTTTAATAGAAATATTTTTAACAGAAATTTTAATTGGAACTCAATTCACCCCCACCCTCTTAGGTATCCACTCCGACCAACAATTTATTTCTCCAACTTTATTGCAACATGTATTATATTTTCACTGCCTACTGTATCAGGATTCATAAGGATCCATATGAAAGTTATAGTGAAAGATATTTTATAATAAAATTCCACCATAGGAAGGTTTTTGTGCCAACCCCTATTTAACCCTATAAGGAAATATATCAACTTTAATTTTAGAGTTTCAATTTTCCTCTCAGAATAATCATCTATCTAAGTATGATAAGTAGTGCTAAAACTTATTCTTTCATAGATAACCTACTGAAATATTCTTTAAAACATTTAAGTAGACCAAAAAACCTGATTATATATAATTTATTCTGGTACACCATGAAATCATACAACATCCTTAATGTATAACTATATAAGTTTACGAATAGATAAATTCTCTTTAATTCAAACAATGTGTACTTCCAATAAAAGGTGGTCAACTACAACCCAATAGAATTATTTCCTATAGATGTTTTGGAGAGTATAATGACAAAATTCATGGTGATGTTTTCCCATTTCTATTTTGCTATGGGTAATTATTGTAACATCCCCTTAGACTTATTTCTCTCAACCTTATATTACTTTCATACCAATAAATAAGAAAAAAAATCTACAATGTCATACTTCGTGGCATCCCAACATAAATATTATTTAATATCACAATAAATCCTCATAAATCTAGTATAAATTATGAATGAAAAATATAAGATTCATCCATCAACACCTTCTTCTAATCTAGTACATATGGGATAGATACACAGTTCCTAAGGCTTATTATTCCATTAAAATCATGGTTTAACTAAGGCACATTTATCACCTGCTTTGGAATATCGACATAATATTTAGGTTCCTATTTTATCTTTACTTGGATAGATGTTTGAAGACTCATTTGATGAAGATAACATAGATCCCCTTCAATAAATATTTCATGATCGAGACTTTCCATGTCGAGAAATATCAGATATTTTTTTATCCTCATCATAGATAATATCCCTTATCCACTATATTGTTTGACCAAATGGGTGATTAAAATTGGTTATATAGGTGAAATATTAATGTAAATGGTGTGCTCTTGACATTATAGGGTTCCTCCTTGGTTCAGTTATGATTTCCAACCAATTTTGGTCTGTTTCCAAGAAATAGGTAGTTTGTTCCATGCCTTGACATTGTTATATGATTTCAGTATGCATTATATGGTTTCTAAATGAGTTGTATGGATTGTATGGGGGGTGTAAAACAAGTTTTCATAAGGTTTTGGTGTTTTTAAAGATTTGGTTATAGTTTCCCTTTTTAAAATAGATGTTTTCCATGTGTGTTTCTGATGTTAAAATTTTTATTGCATAATAGGTGGTTTATATATTCTAGGAAATAGAATTGACAACAATATAATCAAATGTATGTATTTTTGAAGTCTATGTTTAGTACATTAGACAAGTCGGTAGGGCTGAGACCCAGCCTCCCTATCATTATTGGCATAACAACACTGACTGAACATATATGTGATGGAGGTTTTAGGCTCGAGAAAGGTTGTCTCACCTAAGAGATGGTTTGATCCCTGAGAGGTTAAGTATCGTAGGTACCTACTAACCCTAATACCTTAGGTATTTCTTGTAGGATCGAAATAATGATGTAGATGCTCAATATACAAGAGGGGGTGAATTGTATACTTTAAAAATTCCTTTGGAACCTTTAAAGTTAGTTATGAATAACTATAGTTTCCTTAAGCAAAGGAAAGGGATAAGTTTAAAAAAGTTAAACTTAAGAAAATTCACAACACCTCTAACACCAAATGAAAACTTGGAAAGAGATTCCGAAAGTAGGTTCCGGAAATATGGTTCCGGAAAATGAAACTTAACAAAAGATTACAATATGAGATTCTACCATAAAGCGTATAGAATCTAAATGAAACATAGTACAAGTTAGCAAGTATAAGAAAGTTATACTTTACTTATAATACGAAATTCAGCCGAAATAAACAAGTAGTAAAACTACAAGTAACAAGATATAAGTCTTTTAACCCAAAGAGAAGGGTATCCAAAAACCTTGGATAAAGGTCCCTTGATTTATACTTTCAAGAAAGCCTGTCTTACCCACACTAGGGTAAGCCCTCGATACAAAGATCGGAGTCTCTGCCTTGCCCGCAAGCCCTCAACTTCAAGGTAGTTGGAAACCTCTGTCTTCCTCAGCAAGGAAGCCCTCAACTTCAAGGTGTTGGAAACCTCTGTCTTCCTATCCCCGGATGTCCTAAAATGTAATCACCAACATTCGGAGTCGCACAAAGAAAAAACTGAACGGGCGGTTCAGTATGAACAAGGTATGAAAATATTTCTCTCTCTAGAAATCACCTTAGCAGTGTGTGGTCTCTAGATTGATCAACTTCATTGTCTCTCGAGCTCTTTCAAATGAGCTCCTATTTATAGGTAAGGTCGGCCTCCTTCCCAATGGCCATATTTTCCTTAAAAATCGAAGAGACCTGTACACGTGTAACTTAACCAGCGGTTAGTTTATAACAGAATAGATGACATCGTTTTATAACAAAACAAGTGTAACAGAATGTACGACATCGTTTTAAATTATAACTCAAAAGTTCGGAGTGAAGGTTCAGAGTGTAAACAAAAAGTCAAATTGTGGACAAATTATAGAAGTGTAAGAAAAAAGAAAGTTTGGAGTCTATCCAAAAATAATTTTCAGATTCTAAATAAATTCAGAGTGTATAAAACAAAGATGACCAGATTCTGTTTAATAGGTGAATTCGGAATGAGAATTCGTCATCAGAATTCGTAATCAGAAATCCTAATGGAAAATTTGTCATTAGAATTCGATGTTGAACTTCATGAGAGTTTGTATCCAACATTCGGAGTTGATCTTTATTAAAGTTCGTATCCAAAATTCGGAGTTGAGCTTCATTACAGTTCTCATCCAGAATTCAGAGTTGATCTTTATTAAAGTTCGTATCCAGAATTCGGAGTTGAGATTCATTACAGTTCTCATCCAGAATTCAGAATTGATATTTATTAAAGTTCGTATCCAGAATTCAGAGCCTAAAACAGAATTCTTTTAATTCAAAGTTTTAAACACTTCCGAAAATCTAGAAATGAATCTGAATCTTGTACTTAAGAAATATATTGGTGAAAAATGTGATAAGGATAATTTTTCTTACAAAAGCGATTTTCCTTACAAAAGCAATTTTCCTTTTAAAAGCGATTTTCTTAAAGATAAGGTGTTTGTGATTTTCAAAACAAGAAGGAATGGAAAAGTCATAAGGAAAACCTTATTGACTCAACAATCTCCCCCTTTTTGGAAAGCACAAACTTCCTTACGAAAAAGAAATTCTAAGAAGTAAGAAAAACATTAAGGCTTATCTCCCTTTGCTTTAAGGATATTAATGAATACGACTAACTCCCCCTTAGTCTTTGAAACTCTAAGGATCGTATTCTAGATTTCTGGAGTGACATTTCATTATGAATGAGAAAGTATTATTTAATGAAAAACTCCCCCTTAGATAAGCTCTAATTAGAGTTCTTTTTCCTTAAGGATCTTTTCCTTCTTCCCCTTTGTGATTTTCAAAAAGAATTCGAGGGAATGGAAAAAAATAACAAAGTACCTGAAAAAATTAGTAATAATAACAAAAGACGAGAAACCAAGATTTTCATTAATTTTAAGGAATGAAATATACAACAAAAAGATCGGATTTAACTATTTCGGATCTTTTTCCTTCGAAATGATCCCCTTAAGAATAGTCTTAATCTTATTTAGGTCTTTATGGTCTTCTTTAGCTTACTTCTCTAAGACCACTATTCTTGCAGATTGAGTTTCAATCTTTTCTTCCTGGGCTTTAAGCTTTTCTTCCTGAGCTTTAAGCTTTTCTTCAAAGTCAATCCGATGATCCCTTTCATACTTCCAGTTTTGAGAAACAGAGTTCAGCTTCCCATTCAGATCTCTAACTTCTTGAATCCGGAAGTTCTTTTCATCTGTCAGCTTCTCTTCAAAGGAAGAAGTAAGTTCATTAATCTTCCTGTCTTCTATTTCAAACGCATCTTTAACATTGTCTTGAAATTCATCAAATAGACTCATCTCTTCTACAGTTTTCCTTGACCAGCTAGTCATCCTCTTGCATGATCTTGTGTGGGCTTCATAGCCAACAAGAAATGATTTTAATTTAGCTTCTATCTCGACACACTTATCCATAACCATGGATACAGAATCTAATTTCTGATTTAGAGTGTGTTGGAGCATCTGGCATCTTGAATCTATAGTCGAGATGGTCGGAATAGAACACACTAACTTCCTTAAAAATTGAACAACAAAGTCATGACCCAACGAGGATGACTCCGAATCCGAAACTTTGCTTGGAAAATTTTCTTCCTCAATAAGCTCCAAATTCCTTTTAGATGAATCACCAAATTCTCTTTTCTTGCTTGCCACTGATTTTGGAGTATCAACAAGGTGTTGCTTTCCCTTTTCCTTTTTCGAAATGGATTCTTGTTCTGGAGTATTCTTCTTGCTAGTAGATACTTGAATAACATCATCAACAAATTTTTAAACAAAATTTTCTTCATTCTTATCCTTCTCTGGAGTTACTAATTTAGAGGATTCAGCCTATGAAGTTCAGAGTGACAGATGTTCCGAAGGTGACCCCTTATAATTTTCTACTTACTTCAACACGTCTCCGGTTTCACCACTTCCTTCAGCAACAACTTCTTCTTCTTCCACTTGCTCAATTTTCTCTATTTTCTCAACAGGCTCAACTATAATCTCTTCCGGAAAATCAATGTTTCTTCCTGGAGTCTCGGGTAGAGATTCCAAGGAGAAATATCTCGGAACTGGAATGTTTCCGGAAACCATCTCATTAAATTTTAACAAAGCTTGAACTGCCTCAGCTTCTATCATCTTCTTCTTGAGCTTCTTTTCTTTTGCGAGTTTTACCAATTTATCTTCTGTCCTTTCCTTCAAAGCCTTAGCTTCTGCAGGATCCAATCCGAACAGCGGATCCCCTTCTTTCCTTTTCTCTTTATCTGCTCTCCACTTCGCAACTACCTCATCAGGATAGGCTTTCTTCTTCTTCAGTTTTGGAGGTGCGGATTGAACTTCCTTAGATTTAGGATCCTCTGCTTCAGCTGCAACTTCTTTCAACTTTCTTTTCTTTACTGGATTAGATGATTCCGGTTCAGCAGCCTTCATAACCGCTTCTTCTTGACCTGGGAAATTGAAGAACTCACCAGTCTCCTTGTTGAAAGCCACATCCATCCTCTTAAGAGTATCATCACTCACCAACAAAATTTTACAAACCCTTGTCTTAGTCTTGTAGGCTTCCTTAAAAGACTCAAGACATCGAACTATTAACTTTGATAAAATTGCTGGGTATATTACGATTTGGGCTCTGAGATTTCCTTTCTTAACATTCTCAATAGTTATAAGAATGTTCCTCATGAAGTTAAACTTCCTTAGATTTGTCAGAAAATCTAGGATATAGATTTCACTATTCTTCAGACTGTCTTTATCACCTTTCCTCGGTACGATAAGACCTTGTACCCACAACTCTAGAATCTAGAAATTTGTAGGAAAGCTAGGAATCTTCAGAGCCTTGTCGTCTATCAGTCCGAGAGTTTTCAAAGCTTTTTCCTTGTTGATGCTTCCTTTGGAATCTGGAAATATGTGAGATATGAACTCGGCTTCTCCTTCATAGGCCAGCCCTACCAAGCTGGGTGCCTTGGTATAAGAAATCTTAATAGTCTTTCCATAAGACTTAAAAGAAAATTTCTCCCTATTATCTTCCTTAAAGAAGGAAACTGGTTCATAGAATTCAAAAAGTAACTCCGAAAAAACATCATCTTGATTCCCCGGTTTGGAAACAACAATATCTTCCCATCCGTTCGGCTTTCTGTTCTTCGAAATAATAGAATCATAGTCGTTGAAGAAATCTGGATGAACTAGCCTTTCTCTGTAAACTAACCATTGTGAAATTGGCTTGGTAGATGACATCTCTTGAGAAGCTAATTCCACAGACATTCAGGTTTGAAGATTTCTGAGAAGTTCGGAATGAAGAAAGCTGAAGTTCGGAACGGTCTTAAAATAGAGAGGCAGAGCTTCGAGACGCTAGAGCTTGAAAACCGATGTGGGACAACTATTTGGGGTCCCCTTTATATGGGCAATGAGAAAACGGTTCATCTTCCACATTTGATCGAACGGTTGTGACAAGCTAAGATCAGATCTGACGGTCGAAAACCAATTCTCATGAAAACTTGAATCCGATCTTTTTGAGGTTTTATTAAAACAAAGATTTAAGAAAATTATAATCCAAAAACAATGTATAATAAAATACCATCAAGTAAAGTATGACTATGAAAACATGGGTCAGAAAATCAAACCTTTTGGATTGTCTTAGGAAGATTATTTGTAATTGGTAATATTCTTAATAAAACTACGAGAGAGAAAAAAACATTACTACGAAAAGACAAAGTTTTCAAAACTCATTATGAAAAACAAACTCAGTATGGAAAACTCAGTACGAAAATTACAAAATTTGAAAACGAAAAAACTTATTATGAATGATTCGGTACAAAAATTCCGTTATAAAAATATCAGTACGAAATTTTCCATTCCGGAAGTTTTCAATATGAAAATTTCCATTCCAGAAGTTTTCTATATGAAAATATCCATTCTGGAAAATTTTATTTCCGGAAATTTCAATTTCGGAATTTTAGTTCCGAAAAGTTTGAAAAACTAACTTTGAAAAAAATTTAGTTACTCTAAAAATCAAATGTACTCCCCTTATGAAAAGGAGTTTATTGCTGTAAGGATACTTTTTCAACAGAAAGTTAATTAAGAAGGATTACCTTATGTTTATCATTCCTAACTTCTATTTAATATATTCAAATCTATCAAAAGGCAAGGATTTTGGGAAAATATTAGCAAGTTGATATTGCATTCCGACAAACTGAAGAATAATATCTCCTTCTTGTGTGTGATTCCTAAGAAAGTGATGCCTAATATCTACGTGTTTTGCACGAGAGTGATGTGTAGGGTTCTTACTAGGGGAAATGGCACTTGTGTTATCACACAAAATTTGAGTTTTAGTATAACTCAAGCTATAGTCTGTGAGTGTGTGTTGCATCCACAACACTTGAGCACAACAATTTCCAGCTGCTACATATTCAACTTCAGCAGTGGAGAGTGCTACAGAATGTTGCTTCTTGCAAGACCAAGAAACTAACTAATCTCCTAAGAAATGACAAGTTCTGGATGTACTCTTTCTATCAATTCTACATCCACCAAAGTCCGCATCAGAAAAGCTTTTTAGAACAAAGTCATTTCCAGAAGTATAAAATAATCCTAGATCCATGGTTCACTTAAGGTAGCGAAAAATTCTTTTTACTGCCTTTAAGTGAGATTCCTTAGGATTGGATTAATATCTTGCACATAAGCATACTGAAAACATTATGTCTGGTTGACTAGCTGTTAAGTAAAGTAAACTTCCTATCATACCTGTAAAAGATGTTTGATCTACTGGTTTCCCAGCTTCATCAAGATCTAAAGAGTTTGAGGTACCAATAGGAGTAATTATACTCTTAGTGTTGTCATAACCATACTTTTTGAGAAGATCTTAAATATAATTTTGTTGAGATATGTAGGTGCCTTCTAGTTTTTGAGAAATTTGAAAACCAAGGAAAAAAGGTTAACTCACCCATCATACTCATTTCAAACTCAGATTTCATTAGACTTGCAAAAGAGTCGGTCAAAGATTGCTGAGTTAAACCAAATATGATGTCATCGACATAAATTTGAACAATCAAAACATTTTTCTTATCTTTATTTATAAAAAGGGTTGGATCTGCATTTCCCTTAACATAGTTATTTTGAAGCAAAAATCTAGTGAGTCTATCATAGCATGCTCGTGGGGCTTGTTTAAGGCCATACAGAGCTTTGGTATGTCTAAAAACATAATCATGATGTTTTGTATCTTCAAAGCCGGGAGGTTGTTCAACCAAACACTTCCTCTTGAACATAACCATTAAGAAAAGCACATTTCACATCCATTTGAAAATGTTTAAAATTAAATAATGCTGCAAAGGTAAGTAGAATACGGATAGATTCAAGTCTGGCTACTGGAGCATAGGTTTCTTCACAGTGTATTCTTTCTTGCTTATTATAACCTTTAGCAACAAGTCTAGCATTATTTCTTACTATGACTCCATTTTCATCACATTTATTTCCGAAAACCCATTTTACTCTAATAACAGAAGATTCCTTAGGTCTTTCAACCAAGGTCCAGACTTTATTCCTTTCGAATTCATTTAGTTCATCTTGCATAGATTTGATCCAATCATTATCACCTAAAGCTTCATCAGTGCTTTTAGGTTCTAATTGGGAAAGAAATTCTAGATGTTATACTTCATTTCTTAAGGAACTTCTAGTCCTTACAGGTTTATTTACATCACCAATGATACTATCACTGGGATGATTCTTAAGAAACGCCTGATTTGGGTTTCAAAAAGCATGTTCATCAACATAGGGTAGAAAGTCTTCTGGGGTAAATGTATCAGAATTATCTTCTTGAACATTATCCTTGTCAGAAGGATCTTCTATCGAAGGTTGACAATAAGTTTTTGTAAACACATCCGAGGATGTAGGATGGGATGGTTTAAAAACAAAAGGATCAGACTCATTAAATTTTACATGTACTGTTTCTTCAACAATACAAGTATTTTTATTAAAAACTCTATAAGCCTTAGAAGTTGTGGAATAACCTAAGAAAATTCCTTCATCTGATTTTGGTGCAAATTTATGTAAGTTATCTTTAGTATTCAGAATGAATACTTTGCAACCAAAATCCATGAAGTAGGATAGTCTTGGTTTTCTACCATTCTATAACTCATAGGGAGTTTTATTAATAAAAGGTCTAATCCAAACTCGATTTATAGTATAGCAAGCAGTACTTACAGCTTCAGCCCAGAAATGTCTAGCTATATAATATTCACTCAACATGGTTCTAGTTATCTATTGAAGAATTCTATTTATTCTTTCAACTACACCATTCTACTGAGGAGTTCTAGGTGCTGAGAAATTGTGAGTAATACCTTTTCTACTACAAAAAGTTTCAAAATCAGAATTTTGAAATTCTCCTCCATGATCACTATGACTAGTTTTCAAAGGATGGTTTTTCTCATTTTTAACTTGACCTCTAAAACTTTTGAAATAAGAAAAATATTCATACTTATTTTCTAGAAAATAGACCCAAGTAAATCCAGTGTAATCATCAACAAGAACAAACACATAGTATTTTCCTCCAATACTTCCAGTTTGTGTTGGACCAAAAAGATCCATGTGCACGAACTGTAATGCATTGGTTGTCGAGACTTCACTGATTGATTTAAAACTAGATTTATGTTTCTTTCCATATTTACAAGGATTACAAACTTTATAAGAATCAAATCTAAGCTCTGGAAGATCCTTAACTAGTTTCTTCTTAGAGAGTTTACATAGGTTCCTAAGGTTACAGTGACCTAGTCTTCTATGCCATAACCAGGAATGATCTTCCATTGCACTTAGGCAAGGTAAATCTTTGCTTCTAAGGTATTCTATGTTCAAAGTGTAAACATTATCTTTCCTATTGTCTGAGTGAATAAATTCTTCCTTGGAATTGTGAACTGAGAACTTATCATTCCTAAAATTCACAAGGTAACCTTCATCACATAACTGACTTATGCTAATGAGGTTGTGCTTAAGACCCTTAACAAAAAGAACATTTGAAATCAAGGTTTTACCAAGAAGAACAATATTACCAATACCAATAATCTCTCCCTTAACATTATCTCCAAAAGTTACCTTTCCTCCTTTTGTTTTGATAATCTTTTCAAAATAGATTTTGTTACCAGTCATGTGCCGGGAACATCCACTATCCATGTAACATGTATTGTTGCTGGTAATCTCTTTATTTTCCTGAAATCAAGAAGAGAATTAGACTTTCGGAATCTAAACTTGTTTGGATCCGATATTACTAGATAACAAAATTTTAGGTACCCACATCTTCTTGGAAAAATAAGATTTGTGAAATCCTAAGGATTGGGTTTTGTTTAGGGAACAATTCTTTGCCTAGTGACCACCACATTGACACTTAGTACAAAATGGGGCACTTTGAGAAACAAAATAATTGTTACTAAAAAATGGTTTTGCATGGGTATAACAAAATCCGGAATTATTTCTTAAAGGTCGTATTTGGGAATACATTTTATCAAAATTTTCCTTACCATGGGTAAAGTTTGATAAACACTTCTTTAAGGAAAAAATTTCGGCCTTGAGTTTTATAACCATGTTTCAATCCTCAAAATCATTAGTTTTAGAACTAGATCTAGGCTCGAAAACATTTTTCTTAGAAATTACTTTTTCTAATTCTTTAGAAAGTTTATTCTTCTCATAACTTACATCCTCAATATTTTTTGAAATACTTCCAAAATCAGCATTTTTTCTATCAAGATCTTTAGAAAGATCTGATATCTATTTTCTAAGAATAGAATTTATAGAGATTGCCTTATCAAGTTTCTTATTGAGTTTGGAATTCTCAATCTTAAGGAGTTCAGCAAACCTAGAGACTTCTTTATAAGTAGGTAAAGTATTTTCTTCATCAGAAGATGATTCTTCATCAGAAGAGTTATAATACTTACTAACATTAGAATTTAATGAAACATTGGTCAATGATTCAACATTTCGTACCTTAGCCATAAAACAATGATTTCAATAGGTAATATGGATATAAGACCAAGATTATTCTGTCCTGAAGATTCGTAATCAGAATATAATTCTGAAGAATCACCACCACTGGTACTCCAGGTGTCACTAGCTTTCAGAACTTTCCTAGCTTTGGCATTATAATACTTCTTTCTGTTCCTGTCTAAATTCCTTTCTTTCCTTTCATTCTTTTTGAGCAAAGGGCAATCTGGTCTAATATGTCCAGCTCTCTTGCATTCATAACAAGTAACTTCTCCATCTTTCTTATCTTTCCTTTCCTTTTTCTTATACTTGGATTGGAAAATTCTTTGGCCAGCTATCTTGTTCATCCTTCGAGCAAGATTTTCTAACTCATTTTCAAAGACTTCACTCTCACTAGATTCAGATTGGAAAATAAATTTCATAGACTTGGATCTGGTTACTCTTTCAGGAGTCTTAGCTTTCATATGATTTGATGTTGTTGTAAAATCAACAGTACCATTTCCATTTTTCATCATGATGTTGTCAGCATCTCTCTTCATTCTTGTTTCATGTTGGAGAGGAGTTCCAAATAACTCATTAAGAGAAATTTGAGTGACCTTTCTGTTCTCATATATAGTAGTTCTTTTGGATTCCCACTCATTTGGAATAATATCAATTATCTTATCCACAAGTGCTTCATCATCTAGCCCTTTTTCACCCATAGACTGTAGGCTGTTGACAATAGTCATAAATCCTTGTTGAACTTTACAAATTGGTTCACCATAAGGAAAATTGAAGCCAGGATATTCAGCTCTAATCATAGCTCTCCTAGTCTCAATCACTTTAGAAGTTCCAAAGTGTGTAACCTCTAACTTCTTCCAGATACAATTAGCTTATTCACAAGAAGAAATTTGGCTATATATATTTCATGTCATTGAACATAGTAAATTATTGAATACCTTATAATTGAGTTGATACTCTTGCTTTTCCTGGTTAATAAATGTTCTATCTTCCTTATCAGGAATATTATAATCAGCAGTAAGCATAAAAAAGTTGTCTACTCCAGTATTGATAACAAAAGTATTTATTAGATCTCTCCAATACTAATAGTCATTACCATCAATGATTTTTGGTCTTGTAGTATTTAGATTATCAGTAGACCTAACATTAATTCCTTCCATACTTAAAAACCTTCGGCACACAAACTTGTTAGTAGAAAAGATTCATAATAACAATGTTCGAATGAGAAAGTTCGGAATGGGAATGTTCGGAATGATAAAGTGAGCAAGAAAAACTTATACATGAGTACAAGTATTCCAGAAACCTACTTTGATACCAATTTTAGGATCAAAATAATGATGTAGATGCTCAATATACAAGAGGGGGGTGAATTGTATACTTTAAAAATTCCTTTGGAACCTTTACAGTTAGTTATGAATAACAATAGTTTCCTTAAGCAAAGGAAATGGCTAATTTTAACAAAGATAAACTTAAGAAAATCCACAACACCTATAACACCAAATGAAAACTTGGAATGAGATTCTGAAAGTAGGTTCCAGAAATATGGTTCCGGAAAATGAAACTTAACAAAAGATTACAATATGAGATTCTACCGTAAAGCGTATAGAATGTAAATGAAATAGAGTACAAGTAAGGAAGTATAAGAAAGTTATACTTTCCTTATAATATGAAATGAAGCAGAAATAAACAAGTAGTAAAACTACAAGTAACACAATATAAGTCTTTTAACCCAAAGAGAAGGGTATCCAACAACCTTGGATAAAGGTCCCTTGATTTATACTTTCAAGCAAGTCTGTCTTACCCACACCAGGGTAAGCCCTCAATACAAAGATCGGAGTCTCTGTCTTGCTATCCCCGCAAGCCCTCAACTTCAAGATAGTTGGAAACCTCTGTCTTCATCAGCAAGGAAGCCCTCAACTTCAAGGTGTTGGAAACCTCTCTCTTCCTATCCCCAGAAGTCCTCGAATGTAATCACCAACATTCAGAGTCGCACAAAGAAAAAACTGGATGAGTGGTTCAGTACGCACAAGGCATTAAAATCTTTCTCTCTCTATAAATCACCTTAGCAGTGTGCGGTCTCTAGATTGATCAACATCATTGTCTCTCGAGCTCTTTCAAATGAGCTCCTATTTATAGGTAAGGTCGGCCTCCTTCCCAACGGTCATATTTTCCTTAAAAATCGGAGGGACCAGTACATGTGTAACTTAACCAACGACAAGTTTATAACAGAATAGACGACATCATTTTATAACAAAACAAGTGTAACAGAATGTACGACATCGTTTTAAATTCTAACTCAAAAGTTCGGAGTGAAGGTTCGGAGTGTAAACAAAAAGTCAAAGAGTAGACAAATTATAGAAGTGTAAGAAAAAAGAAACTTTGGAGTCTAACCAAAAATAATTTTCGGAGTCTAAATAAATTCAGAGTGTATAAAACAAAGCTGGCCAGATTCTGTTTAATAATTGAATTCGGAATGAGAATTTGGAATGAGAATTCTTCATTATAATTCATAATCAAAAATCGTAATGAAAAATTTTTCATTAGAATTCGATGTTGAACTTCATGAGAGTTCGTATCCAGCATTGGGAGTTAATCTTTATTAATGTTCGTATCCAGAATTCGTAGTTGAGCTTCATTACAGTTCTCATCCAGAATTCGGAGTTGATCTTTATTAAATTTCGTATCCAGAATTCGCAGTTGAGATTCATTACAGTTCTCATCCAGAATTCAGAATTGATCTTTATTAAAGTTCGTATCCATAATTTGGAGCCTAAAACAGAATGCTTTTAAGTCAAAGTTTTAAACACTTCCGAAAATATATAAATGAAACTGAATCTTGTACTTAAGAAATATATGGGTGAAAAATGTGATAAGGATAATTTTTCTTACAAAAGCGATTTTCCTTACAAAAGCAATTTTCCTTTTAAAAGCGATTTTCTTAAAGATAAGGTGTTTGTGATTTTCAAAACAAGAAGGAATGGAAAAGTCATAAGGAAAACCTTATTGAATCAACATTTCTCATGGTTCTCATGTTATGATACATTGCATTTTAGTTTCATCTTTACTTTTATTTTAGTTTGACAACGTGATTTATTTTAAATTGCATCCTTTATTTTCATTGAAACCAGCATATTAATTTATCTTATAATTTCATTACATAAAACCTGATTTGGTGGTTTTATACTAGCCCTGTTGGCTTACACCCTACATAAAACCTCAAGTATATGTAGACCTTGCTATGTTTGACCTAGGTAAATCCAAAAAATTATGTCAGGGTGATAGTTGATCTAGTTAATATTGGTTTATCTTTTGGGAGGGTGTTGTTGGAGGTCGAATGTGGGTGATGATCCTCTTTTTTTTGGGAGGTTTGATTGTACAGTTGGTTCCCATTCCAGTATTGTTATTTTGGATTAAGTTTTAAAATTTAAAATGGTTATCTAATGTCATTTATGATTTTTATTTTGGTTATTTATTATGATGTGATGTATTTTTCTTTAGGGTTATTCATGGTTGATTCATGTAGGGTAAATTGTTCCCACATGTGATGCTTGAGGTCCAGGCACTAGTTTCCTGCCAATGGGGATCGAGAATGCGCACATGAGACTTAGACCAGTTGGTAAGGACTATGTAAGTGCATCCAAGCTACCATGGATCAAATCCAGGTAGAGGAAAAATTGTCGGGGGTACTGTAGCAGTACTGTAGCAGGAACTGTGCAGTACTGTAGCGGGACTGTAGTAGGAACTATTTGGCACTGTAGTAGCTGAGAATATGCCCTATTTTGGGCCTTCGGGCCACCGATTTGGTCCCTGAGTCCTGTAAGGCCTTCGGGCCACCCAGGACTTCGGGTTAGTAAGGACTTTGGGCCACGTCAAGGCCTTCGGGCCACCTTAGTGCAGATGCAAACCAGACAACCTACAAGGAACAAACTCTACAAGGAGGATGAGCAAGGAGCTTTCACCACATCAAAAGATAAACGGATTGCAAAAATGAGAGGGTATGGAACCTGCCATTGGGATAAGCCTATGAATGCACATGAATGCCTATCCGAACCGCCATGCAAGGTGGAGAGCTGATTTCACGATAAAGATGCTGGGGAGGAGTAGTTCCAAGTAGTTAGTCTGGGTTGTATGTAATATTTGAAGCCTACGAGCAATGAATTCCTCTAATTCCTATGATACATTTCATACTTATGCCGATGGGACTTTTAAGTGTTCCACAACACCCCTTGAAAGGTGGATTATCAAAATAAATAAAAATTGAAGGCCTTCTAGCCATTGGAGGGATCGAGAATGCCCTTTCGGCCCTGCCACAAGTCGGGTAGGGTTTTAGTCAAGTTGAAATCAAATCTTGGGTCATGAAATATATTATATAATTATGAATCTATAAAGGTAAATTATTATTTACATATATTTTGTTCCACCATAAAAAATTTGAAAACATTACCCATGAATGTGTGCAGATTACCGCCTCTACAAAGTGAGGAAAATAATTTTGCATCACCTTATTCTAAGAATGGTTATAAAATATTATTAAATGTTATAATATATTAATTATAAAATATTAATATTATATATATTGTGATACTATCACCATAGTGCATTAACTGGACCACTCTAACTGAAACATGTATGAAAAACAGAACAGTGAGCACTCATAATGATGATTTTAAGGAGGAATTATTAATAAAAATGTAATTTTAAATTATAAATGAATCATACATTAAAAAATAATGATGAATGGTGTTCTATTTTAAATTTATAATAAATATAAATTTTCTATAAAGGAGCTTAAGATCACGTATGAAGAAATTTGACACCCGGTGTAAGGGTTTATTGTATCACTTTTATTCCTGTGTGACATGGGCTATATCTAGAACTTAATTCTTTTGTAATGTGTATATACTATCCATGAATTTGTTTTATGATAATTTCAATGAAATTTATGGGAATTTTTAAATCCATATATGGTTCAATTTTTCATGAGGCTTGGATTCATTGATTACTAAAACTGTAAGGACTCTTCATCTCAATATTGTTTTCTTAAGACAAGATTCATATTATAAACCTATTTGTGTTTATATAGTGTATATGATTTTATTTAACATATCTTATCATGAATATATATATATATATATTAATGTTATATAAATTTTCATTTGCGGATATATATTTTAAGTGGACTATGGTTTAAAAGGTACCAAAACTATAAGGATATATATTACAATATCTTTTTTTGGATTGTTTGTGATAAATTTCCATTGAGGGAAATTATGTAATCCTTCTACTTGAAATCCTGTACACACCTTGAATTGATTTTACCACCATCATAAATGTTATTTGAATTAACTATTACTTAAAAATTTATATTCTTATTTTCATAGAAAATATCTTTCTCAATATTCTATGAATTTTATGTTTTTAAATATACCGAAAATGGCATTTTATCTATTTTCAAAAAATGTTCATATGACCTTTTAAAGGTATTTTTAAACTATTTGATCATAATTTAAGGTTTTTAGGATTCATTAAGGATATGATACTCTGATGTCCACTGTATTTATCTATATAGATTATAATGATGATGTTTTATTTATAATTATATGAAATATGTAACTTTCCCATGGGTTAATTATGTTTTGATGAAATGAGGAATGTTTTTATGATACTATCCACTTTATATATCTTGATGGATATGATTATGTGATGATGAAATGTTTATGAAACTTTTTTCTTTTCCATGGATTAAGAAATGATGAGATTAAGATTTCTTTTTTGATCATGTGTCACACCTACGTATAGTTTTCATTATGTGATTGGTGGGGACATAATTTTACATTTCTCAATTGAATTAGGTAAGTATTAGTATCTCAATAGATAACTATATAATGATTTAACCATATTTATTGTTAAAAACATTATCTATACACCCTTTCATATTATTATAAGTTCACAATATTATGTATAGACCTATATTTATGTCTAAAATTTTATCTTTGGACCATATTTATCATTCTTAATAAAATGAGTGGACTTTTTAGTGTTTATAAATGTTCAAAATTATATGATTTATTAATATTATTATAGTTCCAAATGACTATGTTATATAATCAAGATATTATCTCATGGATGGTGATTAATAATTGATGATTCCACACTTTTTGGATCACATCTCTTATAATGACGAATTATTATGTCATGACTCCTGATTTAAGATATCTAACTGATTGGGTATGAATTTATTAAGTTATAATCATACTCTCATACCCTTATGATTATATTATAATTAAATAGGATCATTGATTGTTATATCCAATTTTTATCATTACTGATCATCTAATATCACCCATTCCAAAGTTTCCATTTCTCTAGGATATGAGGAATGATATTATCTATGATATTTTTAGAAGAGAGTCTTCAAGGGGAGAATTTTGTGGATGTTTTTGAAGAATTCAAATGAAATAAAAAAATCTTGTTATAATGGTAAAAATATCTATTTTAAGAGAAAAATATGGCATTCAATACATAAATTGTCTTTTACTAATTCCTTAAAAATCTAAAATCTAAAAGGTATTTGTAATGTGAATGACATGACCTTGGCTATTTTTATTTTAAAATTTTCTTACTTCAGTGGGTATCATAACTAATATATAAAAAGTATGCTTTAATCACTGGATTTGGGTGTATGGGTCTCGGTTAGTATCACATATACGAAGGGGGATCTAGTTAGTCTCATCATCACTAGATTATAACCATTTCATAACCCCTAACTATGATACTTAGGATATCCATAACGATAATGATCAGAGATGTGGTGGTATCAATCATATATCAATCTGAAAGAAATTATCTTCTTCTCCTCCGACCATATTACCCCCACCAATGTAAAGGACATCTATATATATAGCAACATTATAATCTAATGAGAAGGTTGGGATTAAATTTTGGGTGTATCTCATTAAGGAAAATCATTTATAAGGATCCAGTTACCACTTGAGTTTCAAAAATGGTGTTTTTGTAAAACTCCCTTGAAATACCATTTCCAAATCCATGTGATTTGAAGATACATTTTAAAAAATTCCAAAGATTCCTTAATTTTTTTTTATTAAATATAATTTGAGAATTCATTTTGAAACCTATTTTTGAAAAATAAATTCCCTTTTTAATCTGTAAAGATCAAAATTCTATTATAGAACACCACTCATATACATACATATCAACCATACACCAAACCATATCCAATATACAATCATAAATTTTAATCACATATTATGGAATAGTATTTTTAAATAAATTCCATAAAAATAATGAAATTAGAAGACAAAAAATATCCCAACACCTTAACTCAAATAAAAAAACACATATAAAGTTTCAAAAATCAATTGAACAACCAAAATCATTAATATAACCATATTTCATTTCATCAAAAACATAACATAAACTCATTTCATTAAAACCTAAAAAATTAGTTTATTTTATTTATTATTCACTTGGTAAACTCGCCAAATATTTCCAATTGAAGATAATTTGTAGGAAAGATATTTTAAAAATCTAAAGCATAATTATTTTTTTAATAAATGAAAAAATCATTAAAATTCATACATAAAACATAGTGCACATAGTGTGAACCCCACAAATATGAGTGGAGAATGACCCAAATAACAAAATGGTTATCCTAAAAAAATCACAACACATTAGGTCCAACCCTCACCATAGGGTTTGCCTGAGGGGAGAATAAGGAAAAAATAGGAAAATAGTAAAAGAAGAGAAAAAAATAGAAAATAGACTTAACCATTGATAAAACCACTTTAATTATTTGGAGAAAGGAAAAAAAATCCAAGGTAATGGCTGGATGAGTCTCCTAGGTATCCCTCTAGCATGATTTGAATAAATAAGGAAGAGGGGGCCCTGATTGTGTCTTAAATATTATAATGGGTAAACTTATAAATTAAGAAAATTTAAAAAAAATTGTGGAACACCATGAAATATTCTCATAATCCACATTATGAATGTGGTTTGTGTTGGACCCTAATAATCCTCAACATTCTTTTCAATATAGTGTTACCCTCCTCTATTTACCCTTTTAGACATGCATCATGCATGTAGACCACAGGGTGCTTCATTGTATAGATCCCTACATGGTCTACTATAAATTCCCAAAAATGTGGAAAATAAAATGGAGGAACCTATTTTGGTCTCCCCCTAGGAACATTTATTTCAGAGTACTCCAAAATAACCTTCTAAAATACCATGTGCATAAATTTTATATGGTGAAAAAACATGATTAAAATGACCACTAGAGTGGTCAATTTAGTGGGGTTTTCCCTATGGTCATCCATAAGGTCTTCACAATGAATATAGTACTTACGAACCATGGAATTGTGAGGTGAACTTCACCTCAAACACAAATCTTCAAGAGCCAAACTCCCAAAAAACACCCAAACCTCTAAGAAATGGTGAAATTTAAAATAAAAAACAGATAATAAAATAATATTACAAGGAAAATTGAGGTTGTGTTCTGACAATTCTCCCACCACAACACTTTGTAAACCCAATACTTATTGAATTAAAATAAAATATTCAACAAATAAATTAAACTAGAAATGAGAATAACCCAAGATATGATCACCAACCCATTCCAAATATATATAACACCACCATATGTTTCATTCTTCCTCCAATTCCATAAGTTTCACCCAACACTTCCAAGAAGGATCTTGACATAAAGTCTTATAGTGGGTCTCCTCAAAATTTAATAATTATATTAATAAATTTATTCTTCTTATTATAACTAAAATACCCCAAAGAACATATTTATTGGAAATTTAATCGATAAATAATGGAAGGATCAAAATGGATAACACTAGATAAGTCCCTGTATCACTCAAATGAAGATTCATTAACCACTAAAGACCCAAGACATATCAAGAAGTAACAAATAAATATAAGTCATAAATATATTATTCTTAATCAAAATCTCAGAATTTATACTTCTAAAAACATGTATAGTCAAGTTATATTAAATAATAAATGGTGAGACACAATCAAAAATGACTCGAGTAGAAACATGGATAAATAATAACTATATGGTCCCTACCTTTGGGTTTTGTGAGAGTAACCTAATATGTTGAACTTAGAACACTAACTCTTAGTGAACACAATAGAACAAGAACATGGAACTCATCCCTATTCCCCCAAAAAAGCCAAAATGCTTCCTATGTAAAAATCCCTCAAAGAAAAACTTTTTTACAATTATAACATAAAATAAATTACCAAATTGTGAAATGAACACTAAGGCATAAGATTCACCCAAACATGTCAACATTCCATGAGAAAAAAATTATATTTTTTTCCCAAAAATTAATTGGATATAGGTCACTATTAAAATATTTATCCTGATTTATACTCTATATACATAATTCCAACAAAAAATTGTCATTAAGAACCCCAAAATGAATCACATAAAGAAATTCATCCTCTCCTAGTAATCCAATTTATAGAACCTCTAAAAATTCACACATTGTAAATAGAAGGAATCACTATAAGGACCATGCCAACTTATAGAATTTAACCATTCCATCAATACCTCTCTAGGTGGAATGAAAAAAAACAACACAATTCATGGGGAAAAAATTTTATTTTTCAAAATTAAAATCAATCATTTCCACAATAGACTCTGGCAAAACCCAAATCATTAAACCCAAAAATACATCATAAAAACCTCTTATATTTTAAAACTAACAACATAAAATTAATATTTTAATACTAATTTTATTAATTCAAGTAAAATTTGGAAATATTTTATCCACATTCAGAATATAATAAACCTTAAAACACACTATATTGTTTATAAATATAAATATTTATCCAATTCACAATTCCATCACAAGTTAAACTCCCACTTAAAATTCATTGGAACATATTTCAAAGTAATGTGAACTCATTTTAAAATAATAATAGAAAATCTATAAAAGTAGTCCATTATTTAAAAAATACCTATTTTGAAATATGTATAAAATCACAATATATAAGTTATTCTAAACCACTCTAGAAAACTCTTTTATTAATTTTATAACCATGTCATTAATATTTAAATAATTTTTTTAACATTTAAAAAGAAACTTCATCAAACTAGAATAAACACATCTTACAAATCCACATAATTAACCAAAAACTAAAAACATTCATAATCAGTAACAACCTATAAATATAAATAGTCCAATATAAAATTTCATGGGGATTAATAGTTGTGAAAAACATCACTGCATGGCTTGGTGGAACAGGTTCTGACTATGAAACATCTACTAATAGATCCTCAAAACCAAACACATGAGATCTGTATTTCATTGAAGACTATTGGAGATATCCATGTTCCTCATGTTCTTATCCCATTTACACCATAATAATAAATAATACCAACCAGAAATCCAACTTTATATGGTAACATGAGGCTCTAAATAATAAATAGATATGGAAAATATTCCCACACAAACCACTATAGATTTTACATTCATATCTATAATCTACCATTAATCACCATATAAAAAATATCTCTTTGATAAGATTTTATCATAAAACAACCCCATCCAACCTTATACTAAAAACCTAATACAACCAGTGACAAGATCTGAGGTGTGTTCTCAATCACCATGGTGTAGAAACTAGTTCAAAGGAATCATATTACATACATTAGGACATATTTATCCTAATAAAAAAGAAGATAAATATATCTTCCACCCAAAAGTATAACATAGACACTTCATAAATTAGAGATTTACGTTCATCAAATATTATAAGATACAGAAACATTATAATAAAAAAAAATATCTAGGTTACATTACCATATCCACCTAAAAATTAATATAAAACTATATAGTAAATGAACATCATAGAAAATATAAAAGTTCAGTATGATTTATATATCTATAAAACAAAAACAGTTAAAAAAATACCTCACATAATCTCTATGTGACTTCTAAGGTCACCATCCATACCTAATACAAACCCACTCAAAGAGTGGTCCTATAACTGAACCTAGACCAGCAAAAAATTCAAGTCTATCAACACCGAGTGGCTTTTGTTGAGTGTGATCATAATACCCCAATAGGTAATCACCAAATAGTTCATGAACAAAATTTACCAAAAAAACTAAAAATGATAGTTTGAAATATAGAGAGAATATATATTTTTATATTTTAAAAAATTCATGTTTTTTCCTGAAACCATTTTTTAAAACTCAAAACATGTTTTAATGGTTTTCTAAATAGTCCTTAAATATTCCTTCCAAAAATACAACCTTTTAACCCACTTTTAAAATGACTGCATCAAACTACACCAAATGAAGTAGAAATTGACCAAAATTAAACATCAACTATTTAAATTATACAAATAAATAAAATAATAAATCTAACAATAGAACAAGTAAACATCCAGCAATATAATGAAACAGAGTATGTAATAGAAAATTGTGATGGCATGGAAGAAATGTGATATAAATTTGGAACTACTATTAGATATCCTAAGAGAATAATAAAAAGGAAATATTAAAGTCTTGATAACCATGGGATGTCTCCAAACATATCGTGAAACTATCCTAGATATAATTGGGTGGAAACATCCACTGACCTATTGATGTATCCCTAGTCTACAACCAACTTTCTTCTCATAACTACCCTCACTGGTGCCCCCTCCCCAAGGCCAAGGCATTTATTATACCAATGGGGATTTAGTCAGCCTCATCATGACTAGATAGTAACCATAGCTCAATATCATTCCCGAGGAACCACATTATGTTAGAGATATGTGTTGAGGTAGTATCAATAATATATCAATCATAAATAAAGTGATATCTCCTCATCCAACCCCATTACCCCAACCAATGTGAATACCATATTGGTGTGTAGAAATATCATAATAAAATGGGAAGTTGGGGATTCCATTAGGGGTGTAACTCATTGAGGAAAAATATTTATAAGGTTTCAACATCCCCTTGAGTTTCAAAATTATCAAATTTTTTTAAAACTTCTAGGAAATACCATTTTTAAATCCATGTTCACTGAAGATATATTTTTAAAAGTTCCAAATGGGCCTTATTATTTTATTTTGAAATCACATTTGAAAATAAATTTTGAAATACATTTTTGTAAACTAATTTCTCTCTTAAATTTTTAAACAAAAAAATTCTATGTCTATACACCACTCATAGAGTATACATATCAACGAGCTATAAATCCATAACCAATATGAAAAAAACCTAAATAACAAATTATGGCATAATATTCTTCAAGAAAAATCTATCAAAATCAATCAACTATGAAGGAAAACGTCTATAAAAATAAAAAACCCTTAACTAGGATCACATGGAAACATACAAAGGCCTAAACATCAATTGAAAAACCAAATTCTCAAGAAAAAAATTAATAATTTCATTAAACACCTAAGATGCACTCATTTCCATAAGTCCTAAAATATGAGTTTATTTGTTTTATCATTCACTCCATAAAGTCTTCAAAGATTTAATGAACAATAATAATTTTTAGGGGAAATATATTTTATAAATCCTAAAAATAATTTGTTTGTTTAATAAGGTAAAAGGAATAAAAACATCTATCTAAAATATAATGAATATGGTTTGAAACCCACAAATACCTAAATAGAATGACCCAAAGAAAACCTCACACATCCTAACATAAATAATACATTTTCAATATAGCCAACACTCACCCCATTGATTGGATAAGGAGATAATAAGGAAATAAAGGAAATAAAGAAAATAGAATAATAAGTAGAAAAGAGAAAATTTTCACAACCATTGAAGAAATCAATTAAATAAAATTGATAAGGAAAAAATCCATATCTAAGGAGGGAGAGTCATATACGGCTACCTCTGGAATGTGTTGAATTAATGGGGAGGAAAGGAATCTAATTGGGTATTAAATATTTAGATATATAAACTGGGAAATTCTATAATTCTCAAAAGAAAGACAAGTGGGGCACACCATGGTGTGGTCATATACACCACGACATGGTGGTCCTCCAGGTCATCTATATAAGAGCCCTAAAAATTGTATATTGATGACATGTCCCGACCCCTCTTCACTATTTGGGACATTAAGCATGAATGCACACCATTGGGTAATCCAATGTGAGGAGCCCCTATGGGACTCTCTGAATTCCCACCAACAGTTGGGAAATACGTGGGTAATTTTTATACCCCCCTCCCCATGAGCCTTTTTCACCCATGAAGCCACCACAACCACCCAAAACAAGAAAGGTAATCATTTTCAACATTTTTTTTCCCACCAAGAGAGAAGAAGAGGAAAATAAAAAATGAAATGGGTGTTTTAGGTCGTTTATCCTCATGGTCACCAATAGGTCCATCACCACACCTATGGTTCTTAACAGATAGCATGTTATGAGGTTATACTCATGTGAATTACCTCTATTCAAGTCCAAATTTCCTTAAAAATTCCCATAAATCCAAGAAATAGTGAAAATTAAATCATAAATTGATGATCAAATAAAATTACATAGGAAAGTGAGGTGAGTGTGTGACATGGATAGTGTGTGATTAACACTTAATATCTAAGTTTTCACATATTAAATTTTATGTTATATCATATATATGATATGAGGCCCTATTTTGAAAAAACATAGAACAATAATATATTCAAATACATCACCACATACCATACGCTATGATATGAAAAAACTAATGTATTTTCATTATGACATCACAAACGATGTCCTATATCACATGGAATAAACCTATACTATATTATGATATCTTATATAATTTATCCTAATGTAGTTAATTTTTAATGAAAAATAAACTAACATAAAAAAGATAGTCGGTCTTTTCATTTCAATAATATTTAGAGAGTCAAAAAAACATCGAATTGCTTGGATGCCACTGAAGGGTTACTAAAAATTGAATGATTCACATCCAAGTTGACGAAATTATTTATAAACCTCAAATTACCAAGGTTTCTATTCATTAAATTAAATCAAAATTATATATATAATAAAAATGAATGTAGATTACACTGAAAATCACCATTTCCAAAATGTTTAAACATGTAATTGATAAAGTATACAACAACAAAACTCTCTACTTTTTGGTGTATCCAAGGGTTTATATGAATCAAACTATAATTGGTCAAGAACATCCTTCAACCATGAAATTCTAGTAGCTCATGGGAAAAGACTAAAGGAAAAAAATTGAGCTTCCAATTAGAAATAAGTAGTTAGATGCTTGCTCAATGATTGAATTTTAGTCTCATAGTGAAAACCACCTTTTATAGAACTCGAGTATTCTCCAAAATTTATCATGCATTAATGCATATGTTATAAAATTTACATGTTATGAATGTGGTTATAACCTCATTGTTACATTATTTCCATCACTTAGTCTCATGTGCTTCACCGTAATAAATATTTAATAAAGTATAGGTTTTTTGTGAAATGTTCATGAATGTGAACAATTAACATTATGATGCCTTATCAAGCATATAATATTATTGATAGGTTGTTTCATATCATATCATGCTTTAAAATACACCCTTTATGAAGGCTTATCATATTCCTTGGATTCATGCATGTTGTGTCCTACAACATGATTTAATCATGACATATAATATAGTCCATAGAGTATTTTTCTATTAGTTTGGGTGGTGTTTATGATGTTCATGGTGGTCTGGGATTTCATTCTAATATTTTTGAAGTTAGCATTCAATTTTTTTTTGAAGGCATAGCAATTTTTGGGGTTTTTAAGGATTATGGTTGTAAAACCCCAAGATTTCATAGTATGTTATATAATTAATGTAATTTCATAGCTTGTGCAACACGTAACACCGAGTTCGAGCGCACCACAACTTACCAAACTAGCCGTTCAAAAATAAGTTATGAATAGTATTAACTGAATTTTTAATCTTATATACTCTATCTAATTTTAGAATCAATATTATGTGTGTCTTAGACATAATATAAGAACAAATTCATATTTTCAGATAAAACAAGTAATCTTTCCAAAAAATAAATTTTACCTCCTTTTAAGGGTGAACCATTTTTAAATCCAATATTTGACACTTTCATATATTCAATTTAAGGAAATTAAATTCTTCTTTACAAGTGGGACATAAAAATTTAGTTTGGATAAATTTTTGTTACTTTTCTGATAACTTTCATATTTTGAAAAATAGTGAAAAATAATTTTTCAATCGAAATAATTTATAGTGTTAAATTATAAATTTGAATGGTTTTGAAGTATAATTAGACTATATTTTTATCATTTAATACAATTTAGGTCATTATAAGTAATTTCACATTCAAATTTGACATAAACACATGCCAATCTTTTGATAGTTTTTAGTTTTTAAAAACACACTTTTTGGTTTTGAGAACGGGAATTAATTTTAAATTAATATATTCTACTTCTATGATTTGAATTTGGTAAAATAGAATTCATTTTTGAATTTTTAATATTAAAATTATATTAGGGTGATGTTTTGGTATTTTTCAAAAAATATTCAATTTCTGATGAATAGTGGAAAACACTCCGTTATTATTTGAAATAGAAATTTTATTTAAATAATTATTTATTTTAATTAAATTTATATTAAGTGAAAATAGATATATAATACCTATATATGTTCAATGTAATTCAATGGAGTAATTTTATAAAAAAATTAGAAGTAAAAAATTTTATAGAACATTTTACCGTCTTTTACCTACATTCTAGGAGCATTTACAAATTTGCATAAAAAATAATATTACCGCTTCAATGATTTGAATTTAAAAAATTTGAGAGACACAGATGACATCAATAAGTAAAATTTGGTTCAATAAGATGAAAAAAATATATGGTGAATAGTAACTTTTGACGTCTATTGACCACGATTAAAAGTAAATATGGTAATTAAGGGTAAAAAAGATATTATAATTACCCTAACACGTGTCTTAATTCTATTGTATAAGTATAATTAGACCAAAAAAACCTTAGGAATAAAATATGACCCCCTTTGGTCCACTTGGATAAGATTAGGACATTTATTATTATTTTATTTAAAAAAGAGTTAAAAAGGTTAAATTCAATGTTTAATAACTAAACCATTTTTTATATAAGGTTATAAAAAAGATAAATTAGAATATAAATATTAATTAGAAATCTAAAAAAATATCCTACATAATGATATTTAATTTATTATTTTTAGGCATTATATAATTTAATTTATTTATGACACAATGATGATGCAATAATTACCTTATTTTTGAACGATTAAAATAAATGATATTATAAATATCCAAATAAAAGTAATTTGAATCTTTTGATGAATTATAAAAATTTTATAGGTTAATATGAAATGTTATGGTTGAGTAAATAAATTTTATTCGAAGTAATCATGATGTTATGATTTTCACAAAAACCAAATACTAAATAGTGTCAAAATTGACATAATTGATTTTTTAAAACAAATATTGTATTATTAATTGATATATTGTTTCAAAAATCTATGGTTTGGCCCAAGGACTTAGATAAGGTTATATATATTAATAATGAACTACTTGGGGTTCTCTTTTCTTGTTATTGTAAGTTTATTAATCATATAATTTAAAAATACAAACAGACCTGGTAAATGTCAAACTTTTAAACTAAGAGTTAAATCTAAAAGATAAGGTTAATATGGTTACCTAAACATGTTTAAAGCATATTGGTTGATATTATTTAGACCCAAAACCACCTAAGACTATAAATAAATCATTTTGGATCCATTAGAAACCGAAAAGGATTTTATTATAAAATAATACTTCAAGATTTTCGTAAAGTGACCCTCACCTCTCTTATAAAAGGGTACTTCCCGTTCTCTTAATTTCACACCTCAAAAGACATTTGGATCTACCAACCCCTGACCAAATATCCTAGAAACTATCCTCCCTTAAATCTAGAGTCCTTACTTTGATCAGAAATCCAATATAAGGATCTCTTTTGATCGACTCAAAAGAAAACACCTGAAAAAGAGGTGTTAATTTCACCACGCTCTTTCAAGTGCTTTTCTTCTTCCCCTTCCTCTTTCTTTATTCTTTCCATACCAAAACAATATCTAAATTAACTTATACATACTATTATGTTATTATAAATATGGTAAAACCATATTCTCTATTATACCCATCCTATAAATGATAAATTCACCATAAGTGCGTACGTATGTTTTACCGTCTCCACGTCATGGTGTAGTTTGTTATTCAAACACTTCATTATTTGGATTGGTATAATAATTAGTATAAAAGATGTAAATAATTAATATAACATGTTAATTATTCTTTATATATAATATACCATCCAATTACATATGATTTCACCATCAATATAATGATATTGTCACTCGTGCGTACGTACAGATTATCGTCTCTACGACGCGATGAGATTCATTTCCACAATCAACATTCAACGATGATTATAAAAATATATATTGTTAATAAGTATGTAATATATTACATAATAATTATACTTAATATATATATATATGTATGTATGTATATATTAATGTACTTACATATATCTTATTCCCTTACTTCCATTCAATACGATATGAAAACGGAAACAGTGTTTTTGCGTACATACAACCTACCGTCTCCATAAACGGTGTTTTCCATTTCATATATCTATATATTATACATGTTTATATTATAAATATATATGATATATATAAATCATGTAATATATTCTGTAAGTATCTAAATCATGATCTAAATGATATGATGAATAATAAAAAGTTAAAACATGTACGATAAAGAAATCGATTATTAACTGAAATATAAATTTAATATGGAAATAATTATTAAATGGGTAATATAAAGTAATAAATGAATCATTTATGATATAATAAATATGAATATGGTTTGCTTATAATTTTATAACATACTGTGTTCATTATAAAGGAGGTTAAACGTACCCTCGACTAATGGAAAGTGCAAGGTAAGGGTTAATTTCACAATCTCTTTTTTATCCGAGGTTGTTTTTACGTAAGTTTTCACTGGGAAATATTTTTTATCCATGTCCATGATTCATAAAAGAGTTTTAAAATGGATTATTTTTAAGGTAATATTTTAATAAAACATCATTTAAATGTTTTAAATGTTTATTCATCTAAACCTTTCTCATTAAAGTCCAGGTGTTCAAAATGGTATTAAGGATTTATTTATATGGACAAGAATGTTTTAAAATGTTAATTCCATTCAAATGTTTCAAATTGGTATGGGACACATTGATTAAAAAATGTATTATAATGTATTCCTCTCTAAATTGAGTGACTTTTAAATGTTTTCATGAAAAAAGGATATTTCTCTCAAAGAGTTTTAGAAATTATTTTCATCTATATCAAAATATTTTGATGGACTTTCAACCTCATTGAAGACGATTTATTGTGATACAAATCTTCTATATTGTATTGAATATTTTGTGATATGTTGGACTGTGGATGTGTTTTTTATACCATTCATGGTTTATGGATAAAGTATTGACATTTCATATACTAGTTTCAATACGAATGTTAATGTTATGTTTCAGACTTTTTATATGAGAAATGTATTGGACATAGTAAGTGATGGGTGGAGCCCACTATAGATCCTTGATGCATTGGTAGGTCTAATGAGAAAATTATACATGGAATTGGCTGAGGCCTTTTCCAATTTGATATATAGTTTTGGCCGAGGCCTTAATCATTTTTAGACATCTAGGCTGAGGCATTGAATTTTTTTTAGAATATATGGAATTATACAGTCCCTCATTATGCAAATAATATTGATGGTTAATGTGGTTATTCGACTAGTAGAACATGCATGACTATTTTTTATTATATAATTAGTTACTCATCTCATATTTCGTCCATCAAGTATTCATGTTTATTATTTTTAAAGACATGTGTTTTCAATTATTCACCATGCCTATTGTTTATGTTATCTTTCACAAAATTGTTTACCCTTACTCAGCATCCGAGCTCACCCCTTTCTTATGTTTTATTTTCCCATGATTTCCAAGAAGTGTATTATGACTGACCTGTAGGGATAGTCTAAGGGATATGAATATGGTCAATGGAGACAATTTTGTTGTTGTTTTTCATTTTATAATGTAATGTAACGTTCATTTAAGTAATCTATTTCCAAGATTGCTAAACTGATCGGTCATTTGGGACATTATTTCTTTGTATCATCCCAATGTACATGTAATCTATTTTCATGTTGTTTGTGTGTGAGTTTGTAAATAGATTACACACACATATAGAAATTGATTACACACACACAGACAAACATATATATATATATATAAGAACCCACACACAGATATAAATATATATATATATACATGTACATGCATGCACATAACATTATGAGTGTGTGTGTGTTATAAGATGAAAATTAAAAAACTAAATCAATCAGAAACAAATATAAATTTAATATAAAAAAATTATTAAATTAATGTTTCTAGAACATAATATGGGTTTAAAAGTTTATATGCAACAACCCAGGTCTTCTGGAATCATTAATTTGCATCTTTCTAGAATAGAATGAATTAATAAGAGGTTAGAAGAATGAATATGGGGTTGGAACTTAGATTTTAGTCTGAACTATGCAATATTTATTAGATTTATGAATTGAACCAAAAATAATTTGTTAGAGGAGATGATTGTTTTTATAGTTTTCTAGATCCCACTATATAGTGTCGAGTCACGGTTTGGTTTGTGTGACACAGAACTGGGTAGGCGATATTTGGTTCTCACATTTCTCTTTTTAGTAAGAGAATTTTGGATATTTTATAAGGAGGTTCTATTTCAATATGATGGTTCCTAAGTTATTTTTAACCCTACACGGGTTTGGTTGCACCATGAGGGGTTTTATTATGGAATTATATTCATTAGGTAATATAGAATCATTTTATATGAATTGTTTATGGTGTGGTTCCTTTGAGAATAATCTTATATGAGCATTTTTATTTAATATTCCATAAAGGATATTATAGTATAAGCCTTTTGGCATAACCATGGAGACATGGTTGCTCATTTTTTTCTTATTCCTACATTGGATCTTCTATTTCATGGTTTTTTTAATTACACCAATGTGTTTTCTAGATTTTGTCGGTTTTAAGTTGTAATGTTTTACATTTTCGTCCCGTTTTTTGAAGGATAAAGTAGTGCAGTTGACCACCTAGGATTAGACGTAGCCCCAATTAGATGTGATGACTTAAGGCCATTTTACCATGAGATTAAATTAGAGATTAGGGGATATGAAAGTGTAATTTATAGAGTTTCATTTGAATCAAACCCTTTTTAGTGTATGCATAACTCATCACACTATGACACTATGTTATCCTATATTTATTATAATTGTTATGTAATTATTGAATTCATACAATTTTCCCAATCTTTTCTCAAAACCTAGGTGATTATAGGTATATATTTAGATATTTCTAGAGTCTCCTTGAAGCTTTTTTCCATTTAATTTAAGAGATAAATATTTTGGAGACCCATGGTCATTACCCGTCTTCTTCTTATTTATTCTCTCTTGTTTTTCCTTGTTGGGGTTCTATAGTAGTGGTTTTTGTTTTGTTTGGATGATGTTTTTTGCATTTATTATTGGATCCAAATGTGTTATAGGTTATTGAGGGATTCCCTTGGGAGATTTTCATTGTGTAACCATCTAATTAATCTTATTCTTGTGTTGTGGTTGTTAAATATCTAGATGGATTAGTTAAAAAAACTCCTCCTTCATTATTATTTTTAAATTATATAGTTATAGTGATTTTTATTAGGTTTTTTGTTAGAATTAACCCAATAAAGATAATTGAATAGATGAAATAAATTGGAATGGGAAATGGGGGATTCAGATGTGCTTTACCTAATTACAAGTTATTTAATATCTATAAATACTTCTTATTATATACCATTGTTGTGGAAACCTGGGTTTTTATTGACAAATTGATTTAATTTCCATCCATAATAAGTTATTAATTTAAATATCATATTCAAATGGGGATGGTGGAATTTGGAATTATTACTACTATTATTTATAAACAAAACATTTTATGAAAATGGGTGGGTATCTAAAGAAATTTATTTCAAAAGGTTCCCTACATTGTTTATTATTTTTTATCATTGAAAATATTATTGATTAATATGATCTACTATTATAAATTTAGCTATTATTGTTTATATTATTTTCACCTTCATAATTTTATAAGTCACAAAAATTTGGTAATTAATTGGTTAAGTATAAATATAGAGTTATAATTATGACATTTAAATGTGAAATTCTAATTTAAAAATAAAGAATAATTAAGAAGAAGTTCTTAAAATAATTATTTATATGTTTAATCTTTCATCCAATTGTTTGTAGATTTTCACTTATTGTTATTAAAGGGGTATCTATTAGTTTTTGTGCTTGATTGAGAGGATATGATTTTGTTTTGTTATGGTACTAATTTATGGGTAGTCATATTGTTATGGTAGCAGTGGAATGGCCAGTTATGTTGAAAATAACTGGTTTTATCAAAATTTTAGTGTTTTTTATTATCGGTTATGTTGATACTTTTTCTATGAAGGGTGTGATTTTTATAGTGTCGTGTTACAGCTTCCTAGTGGCATAGAACATGGTTCGAATAAGTGAAAATGATAATGGGTAGTGGGATATATTTTTTAAATGATGGGATATAAATTTAAAACGTGGTAAAGGCTTGAATAAATTTGAAATATGAATAATGAATAGCATTAAGTGAGAGGTGTTTTAATGAATGGTTGAAATTTAATATGGATAAATGAATAGAATAATGAATATGAAGATGGATGGTAAATAAAATCAAAGAACTAAAAAGATAATATGACTAATTGTGTAGTTTATAATTTTATATGGTTTTTTTGTATGGTTAGGTGAGCTTGGTATATGGTATAGTAATGGAATCAGTTGTTATCATATGGAAGAAATAATGTTATGGTTATTATTGGTAATTGCAATGTTGGTTTGGTGTGAGCCCTTGGGATGGACATGTATGGCTATATAATATTCATTATATAATATTTTGATTTTTTACACACTAAAATCTAAGTCAGATAACCTTAATAATGCCCATATGGTTTTGGGTTCCCCATGTTTTCCCCAACATACAGGTTTTTAGGGAATAGATGGTTGACTACTCATACTTCCTCACTCCCCCTTAAAATGTAGTATGGGTTATAAGGCACAAGATAGGTGTGTGTGTATATATATATAAAGTTATTTCTTATTAAAATAGTATGTATATATAGGCTAATATATGAAGTTACTGATGGGTCAGGGTGGGTATATATGTAAAAGTTACACTACTACAAAATAGGCCTTTAACCGCACTAAAAATAGTCTTTATCAGTAGTAGAGAAGCGTTGACCACCAGTGAGAGATTAAAAGACCTATGATTTTATCAGTCATAAAAAACCTACGATATATAGGACCTATTTCATTTCTAAGAAGTGATAACAAAGGAAACATTTATGTATGCTTTTATATAGAATTGTTAAAGGGTCATACTATAGTTTGATGTAATAGCACACTGCACCACCAAAAAACACCACCAAAAATAAGAAAAATCAAGTACCAATACATAATTTAAATGAAGTAAATTTTACATCTCATATAAAAGAAAAAAACTATAATATATACATTTTAAACATTAGTTTATAAAATTACAAGAGTAAGTAAAAATTTTTACATACATTCAAAAAAAATCAATGTTCCTTTGCCTTTTGATCATAACCCTGACTCATGATTTTTCCAAAAAAAAACAACCCTATTCAAGAAAAAAAAACTATATAACAAAATAACTTTCTTTTTAGTGATAAAATAATGAAATAAATTAATTAGAAAGTGTTAAATTTAAATTATACTATGATTCATACCCGTAACACTTTGTATCAAACCGAGTTACAGTTGATTCTTGCAAGTCACAACATTTCGTGTTTATCTTCAAGAATTATCTCTATGAAAATTAAATAAATAAGTATAAGAAATAAATGATGAGGAAATTAATTACATAATATCATATATAATGCTAAGAAAAAATTAAAGGCTTTTATTTCTTGGTCTTGCAAATGTGATGTGTGTTTTAAACTAAAATGACATTTATATATTGAAAAGATGTTATTTGAGTCATAATGATCACACTATGCATTGGATTATTGTGAAGATTATTCCTAAACATCCCAAAAGACTTATGGACATATTCCATTATGTATATAAACAATCCAAAAGAGTATTCTTAGTTTGGTGTGCATGAATTGACTTTTTAACTAAAATCACATTTTAAACTGGAAACACACACTTTAAGTCATAACCGTCACATCATGTGCCGGTCTGATCTGAGAATAATTCCTACACCACAAAAATTACTTATGAATTGTTTTTATAAATTATAAAAAAAATTATATGTATGTTTTCTTAGTTTTTTGTGAGTGACACTTTTTGAAATAAAATGTAAATTTTAATTTGATAATGGCCACTTTTAGTCACACCATGAAAAAAGTTTATCAGATTGAGTTTCATATGATGCCTAAATTTTAGAAATGAATTATTATTTATTTTTCTAAACTATTAAAGCAATATGAATGCATTTTTTCAGTGTTGAGTTTTTCAGTTATCTTATTTACAAAAAAATTATGGAAATTTTAAATAAAAATACATGCTTGGAGTCTTATTGGTCACATCATGCATCGGATTGCATTGAGGCTCATTTTAACACATCCAAAAAGAATTATAAATCATTTTACTAAAGTTTCAGAAGAAAATAAATTCATTATCGTGGTTTTGATTACATCCCTTATCTTTTTTACTGAAATGTCATTTTAAACTAGAAACAAGAACATTGAGACATATCAATCAAATTGTGGTTCAATTTGAAGTGAGACTAATTCCTACATGTCAAAATATGACTTATGGATTATTTTAATAAATTGTCATGGTAATCTGAATGTGATTTTTTGGTTTTTAGTTATTGACACTTTTTGAACTAAAATGTAAATTTTAAACTGATAACAGACACTTTGTGTCATACCGGGAACATCGTGTATCAGATTGAGGCACAACTCTTTCCTACACATCAAAAGTGACATATGGATCACTTTTTTAAAGTATAAAAATAATCCAAATTAATTTTATCCAGATTGAGTATTCCAGTTGTCTTTTTTAATAAAACTAATTAAAATTTTAATGATATATATGTACTTAGAGTCATACCGGTCACACTATGCATCATATTGAGGTTTTTATGATTCCTACATGTCCCAAATGACATATGTATCATTTTACTAAAGTATCACATCAATATTAATTTTTTTTCATAGTTTTGAGTATGTCACGTATCTTTTTTACTAAAATTAAATTTTAAACTGGAAACACGTAATTTGAGACATACCAGTCACATCATGTACTGGTATGAGGATGTTAATTCCAACACATAAAAAGGACATGTGAATAGGTTTTCCCAAATTATCACGACATTTCACGTGTGTTTGATAAATTTTCAATGAATGATACTTTTTAAAATAAAGTTTCAATTTCAAACTAATATAGGAGACTTTGAGTCATATCGGTTACAACGTGTATCATGTTGAGATGAGAATGATTACAACACACAAAAATGATTATTGGATGGTTTAACTAATATATTAAAGCAATATAAATACATTTCAAATTTATGGGTATGTTAGTTGTCTTTTTTAATAAAATTAATGGATGTTTTAAATAAATGATCCACTCTGAGTCTTCTCAGTCACACCGTGCATTAGATTGAGGTGATTTGGAATAATAAATGTCTAAAATGGTATATGGATAATTTTTATAAATTATCAAAACAATATTAATGTGTTTTCTTATTTTTGAGTACGTTATCTGTATTTTTTACTAAAATATCACTTTAAACTAGAAACACACATTTTGATTCATAACAGTCACATAATGTGGTAGATTTATGTGATACTTATTCCTATTCATTTGATATTAATTTTTAATAAAATTTATAATTTATCAAGACAATAAAATAATTTTTTCTCACTTGTTAGTGAGTGACACTATTTGAACGAAAATGTTAATTTTAAACTGATAACGGACACTTTGAGTCACATCAGGAACATGGTGTATCATATTGAAATATGGGAGATTCATCCAAGTCAAAAATGACTTATAGATCATTTTACTACAGTATGAAAATAATATGAATGATTTTTCCCAGTTTTGAGTATGTCAATTGCTTTTTTAATAAAACTGTTGTCAAATTTAAATAAAAAGACACACTTGGAATCCTAAATTTCACATCATCCATAAGATTGAGGTGATGGTATTTCCTACACATCCCAAATGACAAATGGGTAAATTTAAAAACTATCAAACAATAAAAATATGTTTTTTTTGTTTTGAGTATATAACTTTTCATTTCAACTAAAATATCATTTTAAACTGGGAACACACACTTTTAGTCATATCAATCACATCACGTGTCACATTTACGTGAGTCTAATTACTACACTTAAAAAATAAATTGTAAATAATTTTCATAAATTTTCAAGATAATATGTGTGTGTTTTAATTGTTTTTAGTTAGTGAATTATTTTGAAAAAAAATATCCGTTTTAAAATGATAACAGACACTTTGAGTAATACTCAGAAAATTTTGTATTTGATTGAGATCTGGATGATTTCTACATGTAAAAAATGGCTTATATATAATTTTTCAAATTTATAAAAATAAGGGAAATTAGTTTTATCAATTTTAAATATGTTAGTTATCTTTTTTCCAAAAATTAACTCCAATATTAAATAAAAACGACACACTTGGAGTCATATGGGTCACACTATGTGACTAATTGAGGTACGGATGATTCCTACATGTCCCAATTGACTTATGGATCATTTTACCATAGTATAAGATAAATATGAATATTTATTATTGGTTTTGAGTATGTCCCTTTTATTTTTTACAAAAATTTTATTTTAAAATTGAAACATGCACTTTGAGTCATATTAGTCACACCATGTGTTAGTTTTATGTGACACTAATTTCTACACATCACAATTGAACTATGAATATTTTTTCGATATTTTGATGAAAATCCATAAATTTTATCATTTTTCATTGAGTGACACTTTTTGAAAAAAAATGTCAAATTTAAACTATAACATACACCTTTAGTCGTACTGGGAACATCAAGTAATGGATTGAGTAGTGGCCGATTCATGCACTTCGAAAAAGAATTCTGGATTGTTTTAATATATTATCAGAATAGTACGAATGATATTTCTCAGTTTTTAGTATGTTAGTTGTCTTTTTTACTAAAATTAATTTCAATTTTAAATATAAAGAAGCACTTTGAGTCATACCGGTCACACCGGGTGTTAGATTAACGTTCTTCTAGATCCTATATATCCTAAAGTATAAAAAAGATCCAATTTTACCATGATTTACATTTCATTTCTTTATAAAACTACCAAAAAAATAATATTGATTCAACTTCAATATTCCAAAATTCATTTTCCGGTAAGAACATCAACTCAATATGTCGTATTGGAAGTTCAACAAAGAAAGGTAATGGAAAGGGTAGTAAAATTGGAAGAAATGAACATGTTACCTCTTCTATTTCCTTTTGAAGATATTTAAAATCAAAATATGACTTCCCAAAATATCTGAAAAAAAATTAAATGAGTATTTGATAAAAATTATATTGAATTTAACTTATAAAAAGTAGATAAAAGGATGAAAAACATAAATCTAAAAATGAGTAGGAATTGAACTTTTCATGATTTTTATATACATTCTTGACCCTTTTTTTAGTTTTAGCATTGAAGTCCAATATCTCATGAGAATGATCCACATTGAAAAAACCACCCTAACATGAGAAAAAGAATCTACACACATAAGAAAAAATTTCTTAGATGAGTAATAAGAAATAGAAATAAATTAAACATAAATTTGAATTAATAAATTAATTTTATAAACAATGATTTGACTACACAAATGTAAATATTACCTCTGTGATTGAGAATAGGTAGCATAGTTTCTCTTCCTACAAAAGATGTGAAGTGAACTTGAAGGAAAATGATAAACACCAATACTGTAGTGGTTAAAATATTTTTTGGGAGAAGAAATATATGGAACTTTTGGTGAAGAAAGGCATGAAAAATGGGATGAAATATTCTAAAAGAAATGGCCTCTCCAAGGAATAATTAAGATTAAATCAACATTTCATTATATAACTTTTGGTAAAATAGAAAAAGTATATTGTAACATTACCTTTACAAAATTTACATCGTTTATTTCTTTTTAGCAGGTTATTCCATGGGATTGATAACATAATCATGTAAAAAAATATTTTATTCATGAATATTTAAAGAACTAATTTATATTGTTTTAATTTAGTATAGAATAGATAATGTTATGAGGAACAAATTTGTATATTAAAAAACACTTTTACCTTCTCATTTAAATCTCATTTTTTATAGGTTTTAGGGATATTTATCCTCTACTGATAATCAAAATTCCCTATATGTGGTCCACCCTAACATACAAGTCATTATAAACATTGGTATTGTTTTAAATATTTGTGATCTAAAAATTAAAGGGTCATCTTGGATTAAATTTTCATCTAACCTGATAGTTGTTTTCTTCATAAGCTATCTAATTGACCAATTCTTATATGCGGAATATGACACAAAAAATGCTTTCACTACTTTTGATTCTATTTTGAATGGCTCATATGTTTTCCACTTATTAAAAAAATTTACATTCACAAGGCTCATGTTATTAACTTTCAATGGACTCATGTTCTAAATTCATTTGAAACATAAAATATTTACTTGAATTGTTTTATAACCCAAACCATATATCAATTCTATAATGCCAAAATATAACATATTTGAATAAATTGTATTTAAATTCTTATAACCATTTATGTTCATTTCTTCCTCCACAAGCATAACTCCACTATTTTTCATTGTACTACAGTCATCAAGTTCTTTTTTAAAGAACATATACCATTGTTTACAAAATCAGTGGTCGATATAAAATTTTAATTTGGTCCCCTAGCTAGAAATCGATGTCATTTAGAAATTGAATTCGTATTTTCATATAACTCCTTATAAATTTTATTTAAGGAAATCCTCTAAACTATTGATTATATTTATTTGATATCCATTATTCGTTCCTTGATGGGTTCAAATCTATAAAAAATTCGTATTGGGCTTCAACATATGGATTGACATCTTCAGTACTATGTAAAATGTAAGTATACACTATATCACTCTCTATGAAGGTAATTGTAACAAAATCTATTCTTAAAATCCCTTCTCCCATGTTGTTTCCACTTTGATGAGACATTTGGAGACCAATGATATCAACATCTGATAGGTAATCATTATAGAATTCAAAAACATCTTCAAAAATATATTTGTCTAAAATACAACCTTCTGGCCGACTTCAATTATTGACATAACCTTTCAAAATAATTATATAACATTTAATGGGGTAATCCATATATAATGTACATTACCACATAGTTTATCCTCTACAACCAAGTAAAGCATCAGTTTGACCATTATATCAAAAAATGGTGTTGGAAAAAACATATCTAATTCACATAATATGACTTCAACAAATTTATTCGTGATTGGAAACTTCATCAAGTCTATAACTTTAATGTATATGGCTTTGAAAAAGGGTCTGGTTGATGTATGATGTAAATTTTTTTCCATAATGAAATGGAAATTAACATGTATCAATTATTTCTTTAAAACATGACAGTCATGTGATTTTAGTCCCTATAACTTCAAATTAGTCATTGACACAACATTTTGGATATTTTATAAAGACCCCATCTTGAACATTTATACTAATAAGGAAAACGAAAATTTTAAAATTTTCCTCTCTGGATATAGTGTAAACTACAAAAGGAAGAAACTTCCACTCGTTACCATTCACAGGTGCAAACTCTTCCCTTTTCCCCATTTCAATCATTCCCAACCTAGCCATGATTCCATCTTTAATTTTTTCAGGACCATTTATTAACATTATAATGACACTATCAAATAATTTTTTAAATGCATGACATCAGGAAAATGTATGACATAAAAATAATTACAATATGGTAATTCAAAGACAATTGAACTCCTCTTCTAGCCTAATTTTGTAAGGTTTTAAAAAAATAGGTTTACTAAAAGCACTGTCAGTAACTTTTACTTTATTGAACAGTTGATCAATCATTATTGGTGATGATTTTGTACCTTGTTCTATATTCCCATCAAATATTGTCATCCAGGATCAATATTTCTGTCAAAAAGGAAAAAAATTCTAATGTCTTAAAAACACAGTCTTTGGGGAATATTTCATCCAAATTGGGTGCGTATATTATTCAAAAATGGGACACCCAAACATTCCATTATTTTTATATCATATTAAATTTTAATAAATAGGGAAATCATTTATCATCCCATGCAACATGTCCTTGAAGGTGAATTCTTCACTCTTATGAGAATCATACATTATAATACATGTATCGCACATCAATTTTAGATATTCGATCAATGGATCCAAATAGACATCAATATCATTACTGGTTTTCTTTGGTCTAGATATAATCATAGACAACATAATGTATTTTTGATTTATGCATAATCATGGTGGGAATTTATAATTCAGAAAAATGAAGGGTTATGTACTATGAGTACTACTTTTTACACAAAAAGTATTTATTCCATCTATAGATAACTCAAGACGAATGTTTCTAAACTCATTTACAAATTCAGGATATTCGTAATCAATTTTCTACCACTGATGAGAATCTTCTAGATGACAAAGGATCCCATATTTAATTCTTGTATCTACATTACATTTCAATTATCTCACTATTTCCTAAAAACTATATAGTCTTCTATGTCATGGAATGATAGGGATGTACAATAAAAATATTTAAGTACACGATTCATTATTCTTTTATCAATCCATGTCACACTTAGGCCATTTTATAAGTGATTCATGGTCCTTATTAAAAAATATGGAATCTTTTGGAAAAGAATGTAGCTTTTAGAGATGATTCACATTGAATGTATAATTAATTTAGAGTCATATGTTCAACATGTTAGTTCATTTTCTTCAAGATTTATATCATTAAAGCGACTAATTAGTACTATAAAGTTGTAGTCACACTATCAGGTACCATCAATCAAATTAAATAACTTCAATACAACTGAAAATTTTTCATATGCATGATATTTTTAAAACTTTATAAACTCTTTAACTTCATATTCATAATCTTTTTTCAAACTATTAGAGTGCATCAATTCATGAATTTTATCCATCTGATTAGGTTAATAAAATATTCATTTTTTATAATAAATAAAGAAATGCACATAATATATTCGTTATCAAATGTGAATGTTATAGATAATTATAATAAGGTAAACTCAATATTTGATTGTTTCATACAATTTTAGTATGCTTTCAAGGAAATGTGTAATTGAATTTTAGAAAATAATTACTCCAATATGGAAGGTGTCATCCTTTTAATTCATATAAAGGTGAAATTTATAGATTATTTTCATCCTCATCAACTGAAAACTTATTATCTCATTTTGTTTCTTGAGACTCGTCATCGATATCTTGTGGAAAATCAACATAAAAGTGATGGGGGATGAGTATCAAGAAAAAAAATTCAATAATAAATGTTTGGGAGATGTAGCTGATGAGGATGAGAGTTGTACTTTATTTTTCGCTCTAAATGGAATAATTTCTACCATTTATGATAATTACACCATTGGAACTAGTTATTAACTTGTGTCATATTGAAGGTGAGATGTGGGGGGCATACATGTTCTTGTTTGTGATTCAAGGGGTCTCAATGAAGACATGTTATGATAGATGAATCCTTGGGGCCTCTATGAATTCTTTGTTAATAAGATAAATCCCACTTTTAATAATTTAAATCCCCTAACAAAGACTCTTCCTACCTCGATTAAAATGATCCAACAAGTCTTTCATAAATTCAATAAAAATGAAATATTATATAGTCAATTAAAAAGTAATAAGAAAATCAAATATGATAAGCAAGAATAATAAAGTCTCATTCCATCAACTAGAAGATATAAAAATGTATTAATAAAAAAAATTAATAAATAAATAAATATTTCATATATGGGAATGGTAATAAGTGATTCTTAAGGGTGAAACCAATACATGTAGACCTAAAATGATGAATTCCTAAAAATATTTCCTAATAATTATTCTTATATATATATAGAATTTTATAACATTCATTCTATTTTTTGGAACAAGTAATGTGAAAACCTAAGGAATTGTAATATTTAATATTAATGGTATGTAAAATATCATTAATCTCTATAACATCTTTTAATAATGATTTTCACCTCAATAATTGTTATTTTGTTGGATAAAGATACAAATAAACTCTATAAATATTCTTGGGTTCTTAAAAATTAATCTTTATAAACATACTCATTAAAAATTTTATATAATAGTAAAATGAAACATTCCCCATAAAAATAAATAAATAGATACAACCATATAAAAAATATAAAAAATGCATGACATTATAATTGATTAATATTAAATGTGGAGTAAGTAAAAAATAATATGTATGTAAATAGTATTAAATGAAGTATATCTAATCATAGGAAATTCTAAAACGTCCCATGAGGTGACTCTGGGAACACGTGGGTTGGAACCACCTATAAGTATGATGATGAGTTCCAAGGTTAATAGCCTACCATAGACTCACAACTAGTCTACCTTATTGGACTCCCAAATGGACTTTGATAGAAGTGGTGACCCATACAATCTAATCGAGATAAAATGTAACTATATATCATCCCTTACTAAGATCCATATAATCACTAATATAATAGTAATGGGAGGTATGGTTACCTTTTTATAAAATATATCAATCAATGATCAACATAGCCAAAACATGTCTATTCAAACATCCTTCCAACACCCATCAATACGATATCTTTATTTAAAAGAAAGAAATATTACTTCATCAAAACTAATATAGAAATAATTCATAGATGGTGATAATTTTTTATAAAAACTATTTCATGGTTCCAAAAAGGCCAAACACTTTATACTAATAACAATTTTCAATGAAAAAACTTATTTCTTTCAATATTATTCAAAATAAAAAAGTGAGAATCAATGTAATTTTAAAAAAGTTCCAAACATTACTCATTTTCATAATTTTAAATTACTCACATTAATAGTATCTCTTGGAATGAATTTTTGAAACCATGAAAAAAATAGTGTCTTGTTTATTGATTGAATCATATCAATATTTCATATGACTATATACTTACATATATACATAAGAAAATGTGTCCATATATATATATATATATATATATAAAAATTAATATATATATTTATATATGGATGTTCATATTGGATATCAATAAAAAAGAGAGTTAAAATTTATGTCACATGACATAAAATAAAAAACACAATGTAATACAATTAAAACTTCAAAATAGAAAAAACCCCAAAAAAACTGCACCTCAACTTCATGAAATCATTACATGACATCAATTTTGATTTTCACTAAATAAAAACTATGGTCATAATTTCAACAAAATCATTTTTCATGTCATTTACACTAAAGGAAGTTCAAAAAATTTAAACTTAATACATTGAAAGTAAGAAATCTGTGTATGGAATTCTAACTACGCTACAAGAGAGCAAGAAAATCCCCCAAGGGGTCAGTACAAACCAAAAATCATAGAAACCCACAATTATTAATTTATTCTAAAAGTGAAATCATCAATAGATAATGAATAAAAATAGATAATTTGCCAAAAATCATAAATAGATATCACCAAAAAAGCAATCAACGAGTGAGGAGGAGGAAAATATAGTATACCTTGGATGGAAGCTTTGAATACTTTGAGAGAAAGTAAAGATACCAAACCACGGATTAATATGAGCCTTAGATTCATCTGACCTTTGAATCGTTCAAGCCATGGATTCAAGCCTCAAAATTTTTTGATCCTTGATTTTAGCATTGATTTGAGCTTGGATTCGATGAAGAGGAACGCCTGCAGTAGGTGGATTCTACATAAATCTTCATATATCGTGATCTGTTCATGACAAGTTAGGTTTCATTAAATAGATTTGGGACACTTTTATTAGTAATTCCAAAAAATATCTAATAATGATTGACCTTTACTAGTGCTAAGAAAATGGTGACAAAAGACATATTTATCAGTGATAATGATTTAGTGATTATAAATATCTATCTTTATCTACCCTAAAACTTTAGAATTGATAAAGAATTTATAATTATAATTATAAATAATTTTTTTTGTAAAAATATTTATATAATTATATATATATAATAAATAAATTTTAATATAAATATTTTAAGTATATTCATTATTTAAATATATTTATTATTTTTATTATTATTTAAATAAATAAATAATTATTTATAATTATATAAATACTTTTATAAAAAATAATATTTACATATCTAAATACTTATATCATTATATATATTTATATCACTATATATATATATATTACATATAAATACAAATAAAAATAGTAAAAGTATTCATTATTTAGAAAATTATTATAATTTAATAATTATTTAAATATATTTAATTATTTATTTATAATTATGTTAATACTTTTTAAAAACTAATGTTAATTTATTTACAATTATAAATGTATAAATTTATGAAATATAAATTTAAAAATATTTTTATTCCAGTATATATTTTTAACAATATTAATGAATATTTAATCTTAAGTACATGCATGTTAAAAATGAGTGAAATTGTATAATTAAAAATGAGTACGCTTTAACAATATTGAAAAAATGGAAAGGTTTTATTAATTATATATAAATTATTAGAAAATATGGATATATATTGAAATAAAGATGAATAAATTTTAAAAATATTAAAACATAATAAATAAATATACATAAATAAATACTCTAAAATGCGTATATACCTCAAAAAAATAAAAAATAAAAAATATTAAAAATGAATTAATATCTAACTATAATAAAATTAAAAATAATTAATTACAATTCACTAATTAAATACATAATATATTAAATGTATCTTGTTATAAATAATTTCTAAAATGAATACTAAAATTATAATAAATTACATAAATATTAGTTTTATGTGTTTTTATATAAGATTTCACTAGTTAGGTAAATATTTGTGTGTGCACACTATATATAAAAATGAATTAATTGTGTATATGCAAGTGAAATCAATTTAATACACATTATATATAATTTAAATTGAAAAATAGGACGACATTCAATTTGTTCCATTACTCGATAAAATTAGTCGTTAATTTTAATTTATATTAATTTTTAATTATAAAAAATTATTCACTAAATATGTGATTTATTTAATTTAAAGAATAATTATTTGTATTATATAAATCATGTTTATAAAATGTTATATATATTCGTATATATCTATATTAAATATATAAAATTTAATATTATTTATAATATATATATGTATTATAAATTTATTCATTTTTATCAATAATTATTTAATTAATAATTTTTTTAATATTTTTATTACATTACATATTTTAAATTTGTATTTGTTTAATTATTTTATTTTATATATTTATATATTTAACATATACTATTTATTAATATTTATAATTTTGTTATTGTATATTAAAATTATTCATTTTTATCAATAATTATTTAATTAATAAAATTTTATTAATTTTTTAACATACTGGTTTTTAATTTTTATTTATTTTTTAATTTATTTCAAGATTATTATCAGTGATAAATGGGAGCAGATAAAGGGTCTCTTTATCAGTGCTAAAAATTAAGTGCCTATAATTGGTGTCCTTTATTAGATCTAAAAGTAAAGTCGTGATAAAGGTTACCCATTAGAGGTGCTAAATAAAAGTGTGGATAAATATTACCCTTTATCAGCGCAAAAAAAATGTGCTCATAAAGGGTCCCTTTTATCAGTGAAAAAAACTGATAAAAGGAACACTTTATCAGTGATTTTTTTAGCCCTAATAAAGGGAACCTTTTTCGATTCTTGTTTTAGCACTGATAAATGGAACCTTTATCAGTGCTTTTTTCTAACACTGATAAGTTGAAGTGCTGTTAAAGGACTATTTTGTAGTAGTGTTTTAATGGTTTTTGGTTTTGGTGTATATATATTAGCTGACCTGATTATTTTGTTACAAGTTGGTGGTCTTTCATGGTAGGTAGATTGAATGAGGTTGTATTCATTCGTGTTCATCATACCTTAATGTGATGAGGATGTGATGTGTGGTTGTGATATGGTTGTCCAATATATCTATTTGGTTATGGATATGTGTTTATGGTGATGATATGGTGCCTCGTTTTGCATTAGCAAGGATATGGAAGGGATTAAAGAAAATAACATGTATTTAGGTCCCAAGAGGGACAAGATCGGGGGGAATTTGTTTTCTGGTTCATTATTGATATATTATATTATATGAGGTTATAATTCCTCTGGTGGGATATTTGGTGAGTTATCCTTTATGTGGTTTGGAGGAAGTTGACATAATATATGTGCAAGTTAGTTTAATTATTTTTACACAGAGGCATTAGTATACTTCTTCCACATTTTCACAAGTGTATTTTATGAAGAGCTTACTAATTATACATGCAATCTCATCACATTTTATTTCTAAAATATCTTGGAGGGACTAGGTACAAATGGTAGAAATTACTACCTCATGGAGTTCATGGCTAGAGTTCATGAGTTATTTCCCTCTGTAATATTTTTCATATTTCATTTTGAGTTTATTTTATTTATGAAATTACATACATTTGTGGGGTAATAATTTTTATCTATATTGAATATAATTTTTTGGTGTTCTAAATTATATCCGTCAGATTATGAGGGTAATGCATATGATTAATGTGTAATAATACCCTCATTACTAATCAATATGTTGATTCCCATTAGAGGTGGTCTTTATGGGGCTATATCATCTTTATTTCTGGCCTAAGAGGGGCTCCTAGTGGGGGTGGGTTGTGACAGAGTGGTATTAGAGCTATGAATGTGAGTTGAAATGGAGTCTTGCGTTATAAAATGGTATGTATTTTTTGGATTGTAAGGAAACAATATAATCTAAGCTTATTATGTGATATAGAAAGAAATACCACCTAGGAAACATGCGATTAGGGGCCCGATGATTCAGTGTATGGACCTTATGCTTGCTAAAAATACTAGGTAATATGATTCATATTGCAGGGTAGAGACCTGTATGTGTTACATGCTTCTTTCTTTTCTTTAATTGTGTTTCAATTAGGGTGATTCTATATAATTAAAATGAATCAAATTAAATTATATTAAGATGAATTTCACATTTCAAGATTAGGGATTCATTTCATGTTTCAGATTTATGCAATGGTTTTATGTATATTAAGGGACTTTATTATAATTCTCATTACTATTACTTCTATTTTCAGGAGATGTTGTAGGTGTAGTTTTTCCTTATGTTGTGAGTAAATTTTTTTTTTTCATTATTTCACATATATGGTAACATTATTTATACTTAAATATTTATGATTTTATGTTCTTGTTTTATTTAAGGGGATATAAATCTATTATTAATTTGAAACTCTAAAATTTGATGAATTTTATCTTCAGTACATGGTTAATGGAAAACATGGAATCATCAACAATGTTAAAATTTACATCCTAATGTTTTAGGAATTTTTATAAAATTTATAATTTGTGTGGTTTCCCTATTGTATTCTTTAAAAGTTCAGACATGTTAGTGAAATTCTTAATGAATCATGTAGTCACCAGAGATGGGAGCGAATTTAGGATTACTTACTTTTTATAAAATCCCTTTTTCCAATTCAGAACATCCCTCTAAATATTTGAACCCCTAATACCTATTAGGATATAACTGGATGTGTTTTTAAAAAACCCAACATATAACAACAACATGAAATAACGAATATAAGAATATATTTGTATAATTTTTTTTAACATGGTTTGGTCATAACTTCATTACATACTACTCGTTATGAGGGGTTATTATCATTAGCCACATATTTTCTACAATAAAACCAAAATGGTCACAATGGGTATCATCCCATACCCATGGTGCATTCCATATTTACATATAATCCCTCTATTCTTCCCATCATCCCACTAGATTGATACTATTCAGATTTTAGTTACACAATAACTTCATCTTGAATAATATCCCCAAAAAGGATGGATGTCCCTGTATCGACATGATCTGACAGTAGACCTCTATGTTTTGAGTATTATAGTTGAAACTTATTCGGTGTTCAATGATTGTACATGATGAGATAACCCAAAATTGATGAACTAGGTGTCTTAAATGATATTTATAGGACCATAAAAAGTTCTTGATGATGAGAATTGTTATGTTATGGAGTACATAATGACCTACATCTTTACGTGTTATGAAATTCGTATGGAATTTGAATTTTTAGTCCCGTAAAAAGGTAAATTTCAATAACAAGGATTTGGATTGGAATTTTAAGAGTTAGAATAACTCAATGAGATATTTTTTTAATATTAATTGAGGATCATAAGGTGTTTTAGGTGATCAGGTGAGAATTGGAATTGGGCTTTGATACCCTCCCCCCCCACTACCACCACCATTTTTAGTTTTTATTATAGGTATCATGTCATGATATTATGGACTATAGTGAGGTGTTATGGTGTGTAGTATATGGTGTTGCACATTGAGTGAGAAGTCCACACCTATTCCTCCATTAGGGTGTCGTGTATTGTGTTTTAACCCATAGTTGGCATGTCATGAAGGGGAAATAATGGGTATGGGCCCACTTCTTAGGATTGTCATGTTGTACTCCACAATGGTCATACCATGACCCACAAGGGTTTCAATATGATGAGTTTTGTGTAGTGGGTGGCCACTCACACTAGTAAGGTTAAGATCAAACCCATAACAGTTTCATTGGTTCCTAGATATACTATTTAGTTTAACACCATGACCATAATAGCCTTTCCAAAACCAAGTACTAGATGCTTTTTTATTAGTAGGGGACGACTGGTAACTTATCAGTTAACCCCATTGGGATCTTTGGGGAACAAATCTTGTTGGGAGGACCATTTACATAGGATCATATCCCCCCTATTCCCCCTTTCCACCCCATTGGGTAAGGGGTGATTTTATGATATTTTTCCTAAGGTTTACTTGGGAACTTCTTCCTCCTCTTCATTCTTCTTGGTTTATCTTCTGTCATTTTTAATGTTAGAAAGATTTCATCTCATTGTTTGGTGTAGATTCTAAAAGGGTATAGTGTAATTTATCTATGATGATGATGCTTTTTCATGGTATGGATATATTAAACCATGTGAAGATGATCTAATGTTTTTACTATCAATTACTCTTAAGGTAAATTGCTACCTAAGTTTATTTGGTTTTTTTGACAAAATTTTAAATAACTGGAAAATAACTGAGTGTTGAATTTTAGGGGGTTTTATTGTGATGGTATCAATGATATTCCATAGTACTTCATGAAAAGGTTTTTTGTGTTTTTGGTGTAGTTAACTGGACTAGTGATTTTTTAGTAAATTATTCATGTTTTAATTATGTTTAAAAAACTAATTATAAATTATTATAATTGGTTATTTCTTATTTTATGGAATGATATAAGAGTTGGAGTGTTTATATGGGATTGATTACAGATGATTTGATGTAGGTGATCCATTTATGAGTTAATTAGTCCCTCGTTATCTCTCATTGGTAAATGTATTTTTTTAAAGCATGTGACTTGCGGTCTCCCAAATGATGGGTGATTAAGCTTCAATATAAATAAATTGTTTTTTTATTCACAATAAATGAATAAGGTTTCAAGGGTCACAACGGACCCTTGAACACCATCTCGATGTCTTGATCACCAATGGAAAAGGACGTGATTATATATGTGTGTTATGAGACATATTTGGCCTTGAAATTGGTTGTTTGAGAGCCTTATATGTCTAGGGATGGTACTTCAGAGATATTAGGGAAATAAGAATCACCGGGTGAAAATGTCACCAATTAAAGGGGATGTTTACTGGGTTACAAGAGTCCTAGTATTTTTCATAGATTTTGTATTAAATGTGAATATCATAGTGAGTTTCTAAATACTTATTGGTAGACAATTATAGTATTAGGATTATCAGTGATGTTGTGATGGCCACATGTCTCGCACATGATGGTATCACCCTCCTAATGGGGAATCAGACTCTTAGAATTTTCTATAAGTGAGATAAGTATTATTGGACAATATGAGCTTCGACAAGGGGTTATGGGTTACTAAAGAAAATTTTCGGTGTTATTTTAACAAATTTGTGTATTTTTTAACAACATACAATCTTTGTAAAATATATTTTTTTGTTTTACAGGAATCATATTCAGATTCATCATAATATGTTTTCTCTAAAGAATGTTGAAAGATCAGATCCAAACAAAAAGGGTGAGAAATTTATTTTTTCTAAATTTAGAAGAATTTTACATGGAATCATTTAATACAGAGAATCTTCTTCAGTTCCATCAGTATGAACTTGAAAATAATCAAATTCAAAAGAATCCGATAAGGAATGAACATCATGAAGAGTTTTGAAAGTAGAATGTAAAGTTAGATGTTATAAAGTTTTCATTCATTCTAATCGAAATCACAATATGATTTTATGATCAATAAGTTCTAAAAAATCATGAAAAATTTCATGATAAAAGATTTTAACAAAATAGGGGAGAGGTTCAATGAAATTCAAAATTATAGAGTTGAAAATTCCAACATAATGGAAATTTCATCATAATGAGAATTCCATCATAATGATAATTTCATCCTAATGATAATTTTGTTGTAATGGAATTTAAATCATGTTGAGGCCAATCGATATCAGGTACATTAGCATCTAATCATCCATATGATGCATAAAAAACTTTTCTTACGCAGGATGATCGTATTCTAACTGAGGAAGAATATGATTATACATAGATTGATCAGAACCAGATAGAAATAGGAAGGGATACAAATAATCGTATCTAGTCCAATCAAAATATCATAATGGGATAAAAAAGAAAAATATTATAATGACCTAAGAAAGAAAAATATCATAATGATCTGAGAAAGAAATAGATCGTAATGAAGTTGAGAAAGAAATAAAAATTGTAAAGAGTAGATTACGATGAATGCTCAAAAATGGAAAATCGAGAATTTTTATGATGAATTGAAATGATCAAACATGAATTTAAATTTTTCATAGATCTCGGAGATATATAAGAAGGTTTGAAGAAGTCAAAGTTGAATTTTTAAATGAGATATTTTTTTTATGTTTTTGGGATTTGAGTAAGAAAGGAATGTTTTGAAGTTTCCCACCTGGGTCGCCAATAAATACTTCCTCTAATCATTCTTCCATTCACAAAATTCACACATACGCAAAAGGAATAGCACTTGAGGATTAAAAAGTTAAAGTTCCCATCTATATAAAGAAGAATATAATTGATCATTCTATAAAATTTTATGTTTTTCAGATTGGGAGTTAGTTTATTGTTGTTGAGAAAATTGAGTTAAAAATCATTGTTTTAAGGGAATTTAATCTTGTTTTATCGTACTAACATAATAGGATCCAGAATTATTTTATTAATAAAATCATATTCCGAATCATCATACTCGGAAAATCGGATCCAAACTCCAGCATCATTATGTTGAGAAAAAATTGGATCCAATATTATTGTATTGAGAGAATCAGATCTAGCCAATTAAAACTAAGGATTCAGACTGAGAAATTTTGGAGTAGATTCAACAATCTCTTTATTATTTTTTTGTATGAATTTTGTAAAGAAAACATTGTAAACTGGTGGGATTCATTATAATCATTCTTATCGTAATATATAATGTGTATAACTGGATTTGGCACACATTGTATTCACTTCTTCTTACTAGTGGATTCACATAGACTCGTAGGAGTGGTTATGGCAAGAATGTAGGTTATCACACCAAGGACAAACCTTGTAAATCTTATGTGATTTACTTACTTTACATATATTTCATGCATGATTATTTACTAATACATGATAAAGATATAAATTTTAATAGGTTGTAGGTGCTATGTTTTGAAAAAAATAAATATTTTAAAAGTGAACAAATAATTCAATCCCCCCTCCCTTCTCTGTTCTAATTCAATCCTTTGGAACATCAATTGGTATTAGAGGGAAGGTTCCCTTGTTGAGTTATTATCATGGATAATATCAATTCTATCAAAATTAGAGGAATTCCTACATTCAATGGGAAAAATTATTATAGATGAAAAAATATGATTATTTCTTGTCTCCTATCTCTTGGAATAGAAGTTGTTAATTCTACTACTATTTTTTCCATCAGTTAAAAAATATTCTTATATGAAGTTTGTTAATAAGAGAAATAAAGTAGTTTATGTAAAGTCTAGAAATTAAATCCTTATGTCTTTATTATATAATGTTTACCATAAGGATATGGGTCTCAAAAAATCAAAGAGTATATAGGACAAGCTGGAAAGTGTTTTTTTAAGGGAATACAAAAGTTGAGGAAATAAAGATACAAATATATCCTTGTATGTATGAAGACATCAAAATGAGAGATGACGAAACAATTTATAAATACTTCACCAGAGTAAATGAAATTGTTTACAAAATCAGATGACTCTGAGATATCTTGGGAGATTCTCTAATTGTGAATAAACTTATGAAAGAATTTCTAGACAAGTTCATTTATAAAATTCATTCTTTATAAGATAAATATTATTTATCTCTTGATTAATTGCATAAATTTATTTTTTCTTATGAAATGTGGAAATATCCAATGTTTAAAAAGAATATGAAAGTCAAATTTTTTTTTTGAAGATATGAGTAAGTTAACAATTATAGATGTTGAAAATGTTGATCCTTGTGACTCTAAACATAAATATGATGATGTGTCTAATGAATAAATCACATCGCTTATATCCAAGAACTATTTAAGAGGAAGATGAAACTATAGAGGTTAGCTTACTCTCAAATTTTTTGAGTTTGGTTAAATTAGACACTTTTTGATGAATTTATCCAAGATAAAAGTTAGATAATACTAAGATAATTCTGATGTAAAACCACGATGAAATAAGTGAAACAAAAAATGATAAAGAATAAAAGTCCTCCAATAGATACAAGAATAAGTTTACTAGAAAAAAAAGTACATTGAGTAAGAAAATTGGATCGAACTCAACTGATAACAATTCTCTTGAAGAATAAATATCATAAGAATTCATAACCTTCATTGTGGATATTTTACATTACAAATATAAAATTTCATAAAAAGGAATGATGAGTGAAGTTATTTGTAAGAATCTAGAAACTAAGGAAGAATAATTTAACAAGATTCAATAAAAAATTCTTGATTCTAAAATAACCTTGAGGAAAATGAGTGAAAAATTAAACAAAGAATAATAAGTAAATGATGTGACTTATATAGTTTCTAAGAAAGCTCAATACAATAATTAGTAGAAATATTCTCTTAATAAAAATAAAGTTTCATATGATTATTTGAAAATTTCAGGTTCCAGAACAAGTATTTGAAAATCATGGGTTGAAAAAGGTTGTGAGAAACCTATCAAATCATTGAAATTATAGAACTCACTGAAAAGATAATATGGTCCACGTTATGGGTATGTTAAAGCAAAAACAAGTTACGAACCACACCAAAGTTTCAATATACAGAGATCTTATTTTAATAAAAAATGAATATATGATGGTAATTGTTGGTGTTTTGGAATCTATGGGAATATGGATTATAATTTTTGGCACAAAATATCCTTACATAGAAATTTTGTTGAGAAAAGTGGAAGAAATTGGGAAAATAGAATGAGAAAATTTTCTAATTTACATAATGATGAAAAAGTAAATTCTCAAGATGTTAGAAACCTCCCAATAAGAAATAAATTCTAATTTATTGAAGAAGATTGTGGTTGATGTGATCAATATTTTCATTATTTTGAAATATGTATGACACTCCTTCTATAAAAAGTTTCTTATGATTGAAAAGAAATGAAATTTGAAAAAAGGAAAGTTGAGGAAAGGGCTTTCATTGTTGAGATATCTTTAAAAGAAAGTAAAATTAACAAACCACAGATACTTGATAGTGGTTGTTCTAAATATATGATAGGTGATATAAAAATGATGAACCATGTTGAATGTCATGATGGAAGAGAAGTTAAATTTTGGAAGGATGGATCCTTAAATATTAGAGGAATCAGAATGGCTGGTATTGAAGCTTAAAAGTTGAAATCTAAGGAAATTTTGTTTGTTTATGGGATAAAATATAACTTACTTAGTGTAATTAAACCTTGTGATGATGGAAAATAATTTATTTTAAAAAATATTTTAGAAATCATCAGAAGTTTGAAAGCTGGAAAAGTCATTACAGAAGGAGAAAGAACCAGTGGGAATCTCTTTCAAATAGGACAATTCAATAACCCCTATTACATGAGCTCTAAATATAAAAAAACAATTGTGGAACCAATGTCTCGTCCACCTTGGGAATAAAAACATGAATAAACTTTCTAAATTTGATGTTGTTTGTAATTCTATAGATTTGAAAAAAATAGATTAAGATGTTTGTATTACGTGTTAGAAATGAAATATGACGAAAAAAATAATATATGAATTGAGATTCAATCTACGAGACCACTTGATCGTATTCATTCTGATTTTGGTGGAAAGACAATACATCAAACAACAAAAGTAGATTGATACTTTATCACTTTTATTTATTATTTCAATCAAATTACAAACATAATTTTTATAAATCACAAGTTAGACAATATTTAAATGTTCAAAATCTTCAGAAAGGATGTTGAGAAGCAATTGGGGGATTCCATAAAGAAGTTGATAACAGATAATGGAATCAAATTTACCTGAAATACTTTTGAAACTTATCTAGGAAATCATGGTATAAAACATCAGTATATTTCTCCTTATAATCCAAAACAAAATGCAGTACAACAAAGAATGATTAGAATCTTAGGGGAAATGGGAAGAAGTATGTTAGCTAAATACAACCTTTCAAAATTATATTGGAGACAATCTATTATTACTTCTGTATTTTTTTAAAATAGATGCCTGTAGAGTCCATAAACTAACATGTTTCCTGATGAAATTTTGTATAACTAAAAAATGTTCATTGAAATACTTAAAAGTTTTTGAAAGTCCATGTTTTTTCAAAATTAAAAATCTGGATTTTGGAATGTATGGTTACAAAGCTGAGGATGCAAATTTTTTGGGTTATTCCCCAAATAAAAAAAATTACATATGTTGGACCAAATGTTTAAAAATTTTGTGGACTCTTATAATGTGAAGGTTATTGAAAATAAATGTTCCTTAACAAAAGTTTTTGAAAATGAAGAAAAGGATAAACTGTATAATTCCAACAATAGTAAACATTTTCCAAAAAATCCTTACCAAGATTTAGATGAGTCCGATGGTGAGGAAATTGAATCCGAGAAAGAAACCTTGAGATTTTATACCATAAAAAATATGTTCATTTTGAAAGAATTATTTGGAATCAAAAGGCTCTAGCTTAGACTAGAATGTAAGTTGATATTAGAAAATAAAACATCACTTATCTCAAAAGGTGAACCTGAATCAGTATTAGTGGACATTCAACAAAAATAATGGTTGGATGCAAAAATTGAATAATTGGATCAGATTGAGAAGAATGAAACATGGGAACTTGTTTCCCAGATAGTAAATATAAATCCTATCAGGACCAATTTTGTTTATAAAATCAAGTTGAATAAACATAGAGAAGTTTCAAGAAACTTAGTCAGGATTGTTTGTAAAATCTATTCATAGGTGGAAGGTTTGTATTTTTAAGAAAAAAATATTCCAAGGTGCTAGATTATAAACTACCAAAATGTTTCTTTTAGTGGTCGCACATCAGAATTAAAAAGTTTATCAGATGGATACAAAGTCAGATTTCTTAAATGATGGTATTGGGGAAGAAGTTTAAATCGAACAAACTTGTGGGTTTCTACTTGATGAGGATGCAAACATTTTTATTCAATTTGAATAAATCTGTTTATGGGATGGAATAAACTCCACATGCTTGGTATTCAGATTGACAATTTTTTGAGAATTTTTAACTTCTATAAAGTAATATTTGATAGCAAATTATATGTTAAATAAGTTGAATTTAGAGCTCTAATAGTAATTGTTTATATGGATGTTATAATTTTTTCTAAGTATAGAGAAGATGTATGTAGGACATTTGATGATTAAATGAAGAAGAATTTTGAAATGTATATATTGGTAGAATTAACTTTCTTCCTTGGATTACAAGTTCTAAAAAAATTACATTTTATTTTCTTAAGAAATTTATAACATGTAATTAATAAAGAAGTTTGGGATGTCAGAATCCAAAGAATCTTTTACTCTTATTTTAGTGATCACAAAGTTGAGTAAAGATGAAATTATAATAATTGTGAATCAGAAAGTATTTAAAAATATGATAGTAAGTCTTATTGACCTTAAATCCTCAAGGCCGGACATTATTTATGATGTGATTATGTGTGCCTTATATCAATGTAATCCAAAATAATCCCATATGTTATAAGAAAATTGAAATCCATGTTATTCCAAAGGAATAACATCACATGGGTTGTTATATACAATAAATAGTGAGATAAATTTTCTTGTTTATACTGATGTCGATTGGGTTGGAAATTTTAATGATAGAAAATAAAACTCAGGAGAAACATTTTTCTTGGGTGAATGTTTTATAAGTTGTCTTAGTTAGAAAAAAAGTTCAGAAACTTTGAACACAGATGAATCTGAATATGTTGCAGTTATTCAAGCTTGTACACAAATGTTATGGATGAAAGTACATCTTGAATATTTGAATGTAGAAGTATCTAAACCATTGAATACTATTTATGATAATTAGAGTGAAACTGATCTATATAATTATCATATCCGGATTTCAATATTAAAACACAATGATATAAAGTTTCAATTTATAAAAGATAAATTCAAAACTAGAGATAGTTTTTCTCAACTACATTTTGACAAAATATCAGATTTTTAATATCTTTATAAAAGTAATCCCAAAATAAATGTTTTTGGAATTGAGGTTGCAACTTCATGTTCAGCCTCCTCCCATGTCTTCCTAAACCTCATATATAGATACCTCACCATGCATTGGATTATGTTCATAAAGGTGGATAGAAAGTAAAAAATTTTACTTTGTAAAAGTTTTAATTATCTTTATTTTAGGAATCTCAACCAGTGGTCGTCATAAAATGGGGGAGTGAAAGAAGTTGATAAAAAATGAAAGGGGAGAGAGAGAAAGAAATCGTGAAAAGAAAGAATGGGGGATAGTTAAAAGGTGTTAAAAGAAAATAGAGGATATTTTATCTTTACATCTAAATAAAATTTACTTGACATCAAGGGATAAAATTCCTTCAAAATAATTATTTATTTTTGTAGTGTAATTTCAAGACACACTCTTTTGAGAAAGGTTATGTTTTTTATAAAACAAAAAATTCTTGGGATTTTTTACAATTGTTGGGCTGTGAAAAATTATAAGAGATTAAAAAGTTGTTAATGGGGGTTGTCAAAAAATCCAAAGGGGGAGATTGAAGACCCTTTTTGGAATTTTTTTTAACAATGTTTTGTATTTTTTTACATCTAAATCTATTTGAAAAAGAAGTATTTTGTTTCTCAAGAATTATAGTCAGATTTTTCGTAATGATGTTTCTCTAATGAATGATGAAAGGTCATATCCAGACAAAAATGGGAAGAAAGTTATTTTTTATAATTAGAAGAATCAGAATGGGAAGCACTATATGTAGAGAATTGTATTCAGGTCTATCAGCATGATATTGAAAATAATTGAATTTAAAATAATTAGGGAAAGAATGATGTCATTGAAGAGATTTTAATGAAGAATTTGAAGTCCGAAGTTAGAATGTTTTCACTATTTATAAACTAAATCAAATGATTCTTTTCTAATCAAGATTTTCTCAAAAAACCATGAAAACTTTCATGATAAATGATTTTGAATAAATGTTGGAGTGGTTTGAAGATATACGAAATTAAAAAGTGCAGAATTCCATCGTAATGGGAATATCATCAAAATTAGAATTCCATCATACTGGGAATTTCATCATAATGAAAATTCCTTCATAATGAAATTTAAATCGTATTGAGTGTGATAGAAATTTGGTACTGTAGAATCCGATCATACATCTAAATCATAAAAAAAAATTTGTACCCTAAATGATAATACTTAGACTAGGGAGGAAAGTGATCGTACCAAGAATAATCAGAACCAGATGAAGGAAAAAGGGATAATGGAAATTGTATCCAGGCCAATGAAATGATCGTAATGGGCCGAGAATAAAAATGATCATAATGATATGAGAAAGAGACATATTGTAATGAGCTGAGAAAGAAACAAATAATTATAAAGCTGAGAAAGAAATAGAAATCATAATGATCTGATTATGAAGAATGCTTAAAAAGGGAACTCTAGAATTTTTATATAAGTATTGAAGTGGTCAAACATGAATTTCATGTTTTCTTAAGTCTCGGGTAGATCTAAGGAGGTTTGAAGAAGAAAATTTTTATGTTTTAAATGATGGAGAATTCAAAAGTGAAATTACCCATCCTATTAAAGAATAATTTAATTGATAATTCTATTAGAGTTTTAATTTTACAGATTGACATTGAGTTTACTGTTTTAAAAAAATTGGATCTAGTATCATTATTCTGAAATAATTGGATCTAGCTTTATAATTTTGAGAAAATAGGATCCAGAATTAATAAATTTAGAAAATAAGATATAGAATCATTATACTAATAAAATCAGATATATAATGAAACATCAATTTATTTAGAAAAAATAAAATCAAGAATTATCTTCTTGAGAGAATTCCATCCATACAAATTAGACTGAGGATTCAGACTAAGCAATTCTGGAGGATATTCAAAAAATATTTTTTCTTTTGTTTGGATCAATTATTTTTTAAAAAAATTGTAAATTAATGGGAGTTGGTATGATCATTCTTATCTGGATATAGAAGGTGTCTAACAAGAGTTTCTAAGGGTTGTGTTCACTACATAATATTGGGTTTACATATACCCATAGGATTGGCTATGGGAAGGATGTAACATCTCAAACTGAGACCAATAGTTTTAAATCTTGTTTTATTTACTTAAATTACTACTATTTCATGTATGAGTATTTACTCATATTTGATAATGATATAAATATTAACAGGTTTCATGGGCTATGCTATGAAAGGAATTAAAATTTGTAAAAGTAAAAAATGGTTTCCCCCCCTCCCCCCCCCCCATTATCAGTCGCTATTCAATCCTTTATAAATTTAGTTCCTCTAGATGATATGTCTGGGATCTCTCCTAAAGGTGGTTTGGGAAGTGACCCATGTCTAGATCATAGGAATTATACGGTGGATTGGATTTAAGATTCTATGAGGCCTGAAGCGACTTTTCTTGGGGGAAATAAATTATTAGTGGTTTTAGGTAATGATGTTGGGTAATTATGAGGTTTATAATAGACTCTCGGGGAAAGGGTTAGGAATGATCATGTGGCCCAAAAGAACAATATGGGTATTTTATATGTCTTGGTCCCCATACGTAGAGACTATGGTTGGTCTAAAGGACCCAAGTGGATGACCAAGCGGGTGAGTCTAGGTAGCGTGTTTCAGAGGCCATCCTAGAGAAAAAGATCCATATTCGAGAAAGGGACCAACTCAGGGTACATGATAGGAGGTTCTAGAGAGATAATACCTTCTTTATATATGATATTATATGAGATATATTTGCCTATTAGACCAGGTATTCCCACATTTATCGGTTTATGAAAAATTATTTCTTAGGGGGAGTGGGTAGGCCCATGAGTTTTTAGAGTATGTCATATATTTCCATGTGGGAGAAAGTAGTCCCCAAGTTTCTTGAGGATGTTATATTTTTCCTAGTTGGAGAGTGTTTTCCCTAAGTTTCCAAATAATTTATTATAATATTTCCTAGTAGGGTAGTGGGTATTCCTTATAGTTTATGGATGATATTATATATGTTGTCCCATTATGTAAGAAAATACGCTACATGGTTTTCAGAAGATAAAAAATATGTGCTCCAAGTGGGGATTAGGGTATATCCATGAGTCCCATATGATAACATGATGTTCTCAGAGACATTTGGAAATAATTGAATCATGTATGGTAAATCTATGGTGTCATCATATGACTTTATGACCAATAGTACTTATTTTATTATTATTTCACACTTTTTTATTTTTTATAAGAAAAACACAAGTTCATGCACTACTTAATTAGATATTTTAGTGTATCAGCCCACAATTTTACTATGTATTTTTATTCCTTTACATAAATAGGATATTGATTATATTTTTCATATTATAAACCAAACTAAAATAAACCATGAATCATTTTATTGAAATAAAATATTTCAAAATTAGTTCAACATTAATACATTCTGAGAATTAAATATGAAACATCATTAAGAAAAGTACATTTGAAATAAACTTAAAAATAAATAAAAATACCATGAAAGGTAAATATTTATCCTCATTATTTTATAGAATACTATAACCCTAATTGAAACTACATAAATAGGAGAAAATAGTATAAATATAATGTACATATTTATAAAGAAGTATATAGGATGAATTTTTTTAGTAATGTATATAGGACTATATATAAGAATGAAATTTGAACATTGTAAATATGTTTATTGGAAATATAGTCATTGGAAATACTTTCACTGGGTATATCCAATGGGTATGTTTTTTAAATTGGAAACCATATAGTAAATCAAGAATTAAATAAAGACATAAAATTTAATTGAAACATTTAATTATAAAAATGTGTTTTTATTCATTATATATTTATATGATTAATAAATAGTAATTTTATTTATTTAAAAAATTACAAGAAACATTTTATTTCTAATGTATTGATAATATTAAAGTTTAAACTATGAGTAATTAATTTCCACACAATGCGGTTAGAATTATTTAACGTTTAAAATGAAATTTTTTCATACAACTATTTTTTTAAGTATTTAATATTTTTATCTTAATAAATTAAACTGATAAATGTAATTTAATGTTTACTTTTTTAACATATATAAAATTACCATTTAATTTTTAATATACATGAAATGATATTAAAGACACTTACTGTTTAAAATTTCATTCTTTTATAGAAATTATTTTTTCTATATATATTTTTTATTCATGTTAAAGTAAAATTTAAAATATTTAGAAATTAAATTAAGAAAAATATATTCTAAATCAGAAATAATCTTGTTGAAATTGGGAATGAGGGGTTATTTTTTTTTTTTGGAAAAAAAATAGTTACCAATATTAAAAAATCAATCAACATAAAAGGATGTAAAAAGTGATAAATAACCTTGAATTGAATTTTATGTAATTAAAATGATAGTTATTAATTATAGAGGTCTTTTTTAGGGTTTTAGATCGTACCCTCAATTCTCACAAACAATTACTTAGCTAACATAGCTAAATCTCATGAGATTCCATCATTACACCTCACCTAAATTATGAGCATATGAAGATCTAAATAAATAGAAACTAACTAATTTATGTGTTGTAAATGATTATAATAGAAGAAAATAAATGGGTAATATATATCAATAAGTTTATGAAAAAACTTATTAATATGGTTCTGTTTATTTTTAATTAGGTTAAGCATATTTCATTGAAGATATGAGTAAAAGGTAAGGGTTTCTCTTCTCAATTTTCCTTTCATTGAAATATGTTCATATTCACCTCATATCATATTTCTTTTGGAATATATACTTCCCATGGATGTTCTTTATAATGAATTTCATGAATTTGAAGGGAATTACAACTCTATATCTATTTTCACTTTCTAATTTTTTTTGTATTCAAAAGTTACCAAAGTTGTAAGTTTTTTCATTCCAATCTCATTATAAATTCAATAATTTTATGACTATGTGTCAATCTTGGGAAATTTTAGGAATTTTCCCTCTAAAACCACATATATTTTATTAGACTATAGTTTTTCATGATTTTTACATGCCATTTCACCACCCCAGTGGTTCATAATTCACTTCATTCAATGTTTATAATAGAAATTTTACTTACCTTTTATTTTCATTTAGTAATTCTTACTTTCAATGTCCATATTATTTATTTTATATTGTAGATTTCCTTATATTTACTTATATTATTTTATAAGGTATATTTAAATGGAATCAACTTTTTTATAAAAGGAAACTACTTTTAACATTTTTTGTGGTTGTCTTCCACTATCTTTGACCTTATATACAAACTGTGAAAGGAATATCCATTTTAAAAATGTTTTCAATAAATTATTTTTTTCGTTTTCTTCATCAATTTTCTTTAAGAAACATACTCTATAGTTTTTATTGTTTTACCAAATAAATTTATATTCCACTAATTTTTTAAATATCATCTTTTAAAGTAAAAAAGTATTAAAAATGTAATGTATATTTCTTATTATTTCTCAATGTAAATTTTAATGCCTTTATAAAAGTATTTTCCATCTCTATAAAAATAATTTAATGTTTATTATGCTGATCCAATGGAACCATGAAAATATATTTTTTGATTTATTATGATATTTTCTAATGAGATTTCACATGGAGATGTTTCTTTCTAGTAGGATAATTAATCCTTGACAGAGTTAGTAATTTTTTATATAGGACACGTATATATAGTTTTCATTATGTAATGTGTAAGAATATAATTATATATCTATCCATAGAATTAGGTAATAAATTATATCATGAGATTAATGGGAATGGGAGTGAAATATAACCCTTAAGGGACTCTATCCACTATGTAATGGGTCGTCCTAGAATTATAGATCCCTCAAATGATTTGGGTGAAGACTTATATCTCATGAGTTTACATGATAGGGATTAGGGGGAAAATCTAATCAATTAAGGGACTCATTTCACTAAGAGAAAATGGCCATTGTGTGAATTTACATAAAGAATTATTTTCTATTCTTATATATTACATATTCTTATGCCTATGTTATATTCTCATGTCCCGTGATTACGGACTCATTTTTCCACACTCTTACTGATCATGTCTTATTTAATTTCAAATCCATATTCCATGATTGATGATTTATGATATTTTATTTGATGAGTATGATTCTGTTATCTTATGCCATCGATCCTTGATTATATTGTCTTGTACATAAGTTTATTTTATGATCACTTATGATCATATATTTCTTTCTCTCATGTTTACCTATACTAAACATCTATGATCACCCTCTAATATTTTTACATTGCTTATGTTTTAAAAAATAATATTATGTTTGATATGTCTAAATGGGTATCACAAGATAAGAAGAGTTTGTGTGATATGTTGAAGATGTTTTAATAAAATTTTATTATGTATCTAATCTCTAAATACACTAAACCATTCAATTTTGTGGAGTGATTTATTATGATAGGAACTGAATATTCCTATGACATGTTGTAATATGCTTCTATTCTATGATTGGGTTACCTAACTTGGTATATAAGTGATGTTTAGATATTCCGGGGGATTTGTACAAGGAAATATTAGTGAAAACCCTAATGATATGCATAAATATGGGAAAATATACTAAAAGTTTAGTAATGTAGAGATTATATATTTTCATAAAAATGACATCTCTATTGGAATAAAAAAGATAATGTATTCCTTGACATAGATGAACCTATGTGTAATAACTAATAAAAATGGTTGGTTTGGTATTGACTCAATCTTTACATGGTGCAGAATAAGTTAGACAAATGTTACTTCTATATTGATAATCCTAGAATATATTCTTTGGTTAATTTACGAGCTCTTTAAGAACCATTATGAAAAATAAGATGATACCACCTAACACAACCTAAAATAAACCAAATGTTTTGTATGATAGACTTAAAATTTGATATATTCAAATGGATGTGTCATAAATTGGGACATATTAGGATTTATTATCTTAATCCTATAATTTTTTAATCTAATTACTATTTCTTAATACTCGTGTGAACCTTTCGGTTTTATTCAAGGGACCAAACTTGGAGGAATCACAAAAATAGTGAGTGTCATGGAAAATGTAATTATTTTCTAAACGAAAAACTAAGTAGAATGGGTGATGAATTGAAAATAACATTTCCACAATCACCCAACTCTTTCAATATATAAATAATAACATCAATTATGTATAACTCCTTAATTTTTTTTAATTTATAATGTTGAATTGATACCTTCATGTTAAAATATCCACACTCCTTTTGTGGGTCTTATAATCCTATAATTACTGAGAAATGTAACAATATAATAGAAAACAAATATTATATTCTCCAGTGCTCGGATCATGAAAACAATATCTTTGTTGTTTACCATTTGGAAGTTAAATTTGACCAATTATGTAACCAAATTAAGAATACATGGAAAGTAGAGGAAATAGACTCCATAAAATGGGAGGTTTTTAAGATGGTTTTATTCAGTAAATGCATTCTTCATACTATTCACACTAAGATATAGAGGTAATTCTTTGAGATAAAACATAATGATGATTAATCCATTAGTAACTATGAGTTAAAATTCCCAATACATGAGAGGTACACTTCTGGTTTTATCATTAACCCTAAAAAAATTTCTATTTATAAAATGTCTTAAAACCATGTCTCTAAATGGAATTGGCTATAAGGGACTTTAGAAAATATGAAGTGACTTTCCAAATTTCTCTCAATGTATAAATGATGATTAGATACTGATATTATTCTCCTGGATTTAGTAACAATTAGTGAAAATGGTGTTTTTAAGAAACTCAAATGACAAAAAACCATAAAATAAATATAATCAATCATCATATATGCTGAAAATGTGGGAAAACCATGAGTAAATTTTCCTCAAATTAATGGGGAAATTATTTAATAATGGAAGATAAATCTATCATCCACATGAATGTATAATGGATATGAATACTATAACCAATAAAATATATAAATGTGAATATTACCCTAACTAAACACCCACACTATAATTATTTAATTGTTAGTAATATGGGAATTTTTCCAACTAATGCACTAATAAAAGGCCCAATGATGAAAATTTATTTTTTCTACATCCAAATAAAATAGATAAATGGAATGGCTAAAAAATCAAAACTACTAGTGTGATCCATGATAATTATGTGGGGAAAGGTATACATATCATCCACTCGAGAACAATAAATTTATTGTTTGATTCTGGTTTTATCCATATTTACATATCTATAATGTTTTCCAAGGGAATTATGTCACGACCCGTCCACCAGGGGCCCGTGTCGTGACTACCCCATGCCCACCTTCCATAGACCAGGGGCTGGCGACTAGCACCAAAGAAGTAATTCCCTAAAACTGGTTAGGCATTGCCTTTATAACCAGTAATTACACACAATAGAGCACACACAGAAAACAAAACACTAAGTAAAATTGTATAACAAAAGTGTTCTAAAATTAAAAGAGGCCGAAAATACAAGCCCAACTGTAAAGTACAAGAAACTGAAATTACAACTGAAGAAAAGAAAAACTTCCATTGGGTCGTCCTCCGAGGTTCCTACCTAAAGGGTAGGTACATATTTACACCTCAGCACTCCAGGTCAGTCCATCTCTTCTGTGTTTCGACACGCCGTATGGTCCACCTCTGGGTATCGTCTGGTCCTGGGGCTCTCAGCCTCAGTCAGCGATGTCTGTCGTCTGCATCCAACACAATGAGGTGTGAGCATAGCTCGTTCAGGGGTGAGATTAACGATACTCAGTAGGGACCCCGACACCCTCAAGGTATCATAAAAACCAACAAAGATAAATGACAAAGTATGAAAGAAATAGATAACCCCACTTATGTATATGCCCATATATATTACTATGTTATCAATTAATCAATCTCAATCATGAGGAAACCACAAAAGTTACTGACTCAGCTCAACCAGGATTTTTATTCACCTTATCAAAACCTTGGCTGCTGGATTAATCCTCCTTTGTTGAGTATAGTGGGCATGTCGTGACACCAAGGCGCTTTCCACTAACCATGGATTGCGGAGGTACTTCTCCTGTCGAGTACCGTGGGTATGTTGCATCACCAAGGCGCTCCCCACCGTGGGTCTGCCGCCACAACCAGGTGCTCCCTCTAATAGCCTGTAGAGGTACTCCTCCTGTCGAGTACTGCTGGTCTGTCTCCATAAACATGAACTCCTCCACCATGGGTTAGCTACCACAACAAGGCTCTCCCCACTAGGCTAGTCGAGCCACTCTAAGTCTATCGGTCAGTAGCCATGAAGTCTCAGCCAGCTACAACGTCTCCACACTCTGTCTTCTTGTCTTTGGAAGGATCCGCTCCATGATCTACTGGTCGATACTCCAACCATCATGAAGTCCCAAAAATATGTATCTCAAAGGTCAGCTATGACATAGGGGTCTCAATGCAATAGACGGCGCGACAATCAGATGCTCGGTCTGTGATTTATTATTCTTTTAGTTTCGGGGGCCCGGTTGGATTCGTGCACAATCCCACCTAACCATATCTCAATTATAACCTAAAATCTAGTGGGGTATACTCGAAATGACTGTCATGCTCTAAGATTACCAGGGTCACTGACGGTTCGTCAAATGGATGTCTGGTGCCAATTATATGGCCAAAATAAAGTAAAGGGTCGTAGTGGGCCCGGGTCCGGTCTGACCCAGCCTGACCTAGTCTAGCCCAACCAAACATGACACAATGGGTCTGGCCTAGCCTGGAGGGTAGGCCAGGCAGCTAGGATTGTCCCGGCCTATAGGGCCTAGCTAGGAGGCTGCCAGGGGTCGAGGAGGGTCCCGAGAGCGCGGACCAGTTGCGTGGTCACAGAACGGTCGTGGGTCGGCACATGTGTGGTTCGGCCTGGAGGGCATGGTTCAGCCCGGAGGGCATCGTGAGAGAGTGGCCCAGCCCGAAGTGTGCCTTGAGGGGCGCAGAAGTCGCGGAATCTGGGGGCAGAGGCGCAGTGCGGCCGGAGAGCGGCTCAGCCTGGGTGCAGCATGCCTCGGGCCGTTTCGGCCAGCGGGTGGTGCGGCTGGCGGGCATCGCGGCTTGGGTGGCGCAGTTTGGCCCGGGTAGGCGGAGCATCACAGGGGCAGTGCAGGTTTCCTTCGTCATCTCATGGCCTAGTCTCTATGCCAAAAAAAATCACAATGAATAATGTCAGATGGGGGGTCAGGCCACGTTAGGTTGGCCCGAACCCTCCGCGTTTAGGGTGGTAGCAATCGGTTCATCAAGAATGTTAACATAGAACAAGCATGGAAGATATCTTAAAAACAAAAATTCCCGATAATCCCTCATTAACAAAATATTCCCAAACTACAAGGAAAAACATCCATGGATCAACTTGATAATAAGTTATTACATTATTTGTTTTAGAAGGAAAGAAACTAGGGAATAAAATCAATCACAAAAATCCCCTACCTTTTTTTGTTTTTCACTGACGGGGTCTCAGGGAAGAAGACGGAGTTGTCTTCATTCGTCATGTCCAATGCACACTTCCAATCCCAAGATCGTGTGTCAGCTCGTTGATGACGATGAGGAGGGAGGGTCGGTCGTCGAAGACGTTCCATGTCAGTTTCTTCCGCAAGGTGCTTCCAAGGAAGAAGTCAAAGACGCTCGTTGTCAGCGTTCTTCATTGGAAGAACATGTTCTTAGTTCTTCATTGGTGAGAGCTTTTCGATCAAAAGATCCTTCCTCATTTGACAACAAAAGACTTGGTATCCAAGAATAATAGATTATAAAGTCTATTAAGTCGTTGGCATAAGAATTCAAATTGGGCGAATTAATTATGTTGGCTCCACTTAATTAATTCATGTGGTTGGAACAATAAAAAGAGAGGAAGTGTTGACACCATTAAAGGAGGGGTTGGAGAGACTCACCCTCATTATTGAGGTGATTTGAGAGGTTTTCCAAAATTAAAAAATGGGGGTTTAGTCCCGGGTGGTCCCCACCACCGTAACCTCTCGTGGGACGTTTGGTTAGGGTGGGCCCCACCACTATAACCTCTCATGGGAGGTTATGGTTAGTTGGTCCACACAGTTCAAATCCCACAAGAAGGTTTAGTTCATGTGGACCGTACATCTATCTTCCACATGGTGGCTCATAAAATAAAATAAAGTGTAGTTCATTTTATTATATTATTTTCCATGAAAAACCCCTAAACTATCTTTTATTCTTGACCCACTGCCATCGAGGTGAAAGTCTCTTTAAGCGAATATCGGTGATGTGAGTTCAATGGTGCCATCCGATTTCAATTTTGAGCCTGATTCAAAAGTTATAAACACTCACTCGTACGTTTACTGAACGTACATGAACAAAACTTCAGAAATTGATTTCGGGCACTCCAAGCCTCGGAATCACGCGCCGCCAATTTTCACAGACTCATAAAATTTCGATTTATTTAAAAAAATTACATGGAAATTCCAGGTCTTTACATTCTCCCCACCTCCAGGATCTACTTCCCCATAAGCCACAACTCATAACTAAGGGAAAAAGTGGGCGTAATGAGCACGCATCTGAGCCTCTTAATCCCATGTGCTCTACTAGAGGTTCCCACCCTGCCTGCGAATGTGCACCAGAGGTATCGACCGTCCACGAAGGACCTGCTACTTTCGATCCTCAATCTCTACTAGAACCTCAATAAAAGTAACCCCATTGTCGACGTCCAACTCTCTATGGTTGATGATGTGAGAAGGGTCGTGCATGTATCTCCTCAGTTGGGATACATGGAAGATGTCATGTATTCGATGTAACTGAGGTGAAAGAGTTAAGCGGTATGCCACCTTCCCAACTCTAATGAGGACCTGAAAAGGTCCGACGAATCTTGGAGATAACTTACTGCCTTGGCCAAATCTCTTTAGACCTTTTCAGGGAGAGACCCATAGAAAGAGGTGGTCACCATCCTCGAACTCTAGAGGTATTTGTCTCCTGTCGGGATATGACTTCTACCTGCTCTATGAAGTCTTCATCCGCTCTTGGATGATATGCACCTTCTCTTTGGTAGCCTATACAATCTCTGGTCCCACCAGTTCTGACTCACCCAGGGTCATTCGAGCACAAAGGTGATCTGCAAGGTTGCCCGTACGACACCTGAAAGGTGTCATCCCTATGGTGGAGCGATAGCTATTGTTGTATGCAAACTCTACTAAATGTAAGTGGTCCTCCCAGCTACAACCGAAGTTGAGGACACAAACACGTAGCATGTCCTCGAGAGTCTGAATGGTCCGCTCAGTCTGACCATCCGTCTGTGGATCGATGGAAGTGCTCAAACGAATTTTCATCCCAAAAGCCTCCTATAACCCCTTCCATAACTGGGAAGAAAAGCGTGCATCATGATTGGAGACAATCGTCGAAGGTACTCCATCTAGCTGCATAATCTCCTACATGTAGAGGCCTCCTAATCTCTCTACTGAACCTTGATCTCTGATCGGTTGGAAGTGGAATGACTTGGTGAGTCGGTCAAAGATCACCCAAATCGAGTTGTAACCCCTGGATGTACATGGATGTCCTGTCACGAAGTCCATGGATATCCCATGCAACTTGCACTCTGAGGCCTCTAAAGACTGCACCAAGCCTACTAGTACCGGGTGCTCCGCCTTCACTTGCTGACAAGTGAGGCATGGAGAGACAAACTCTGCAACTGATTTCTTCATTCCCGACCACCAGTGCTATCGTCGAAGATCCTAGTACATCTTCACCTCTCCTGGATGTACTGCTAGAGGGGATGTGTGGAACTCCCTCAACACTTTCTCCTGAAGTGACACTGGTACCATGGTACGTCCTTTGAAGAGGATGACGTGCTCCCCACCTTCAAAAAATCCATCAGGTGCCTGCCCTATTGATATCTGAGCACGTTGTGTCTCGCAGTCAGTGTCCCCACATTTTGCCTCCCTGATTCACTAAAGAAGTGGGGGAGTGAATTTAAGAGACTGAAGTAAGGTTTCTCCCTCACTATCCAAAAATTTTATGTGTAAAGGAGCTAGATACTCTATCACCTCACATAGAAGCTGTATACTAGATCTCCTGTTGAGTGAATCTACAACAACGTTCCACTTTCCAGGATTATAGACTATTTCGAAGTCATAGACCTAGAGGAACTCAAGCAAACATCGCTGTCTCAAGTTAATATCCTTCTGGGAGAAGACGTACTAGAGACTCTTATTATTAGAGTACATGGTAAAATTCTCGCCCATTAGATAATGTCGCCAGTTTGTTAAGGCGAATACCACTACTGGTATCTCCAAGTTATAGGTATCATAGTTCAACTCATGTTGTCTCGGCTTTCATGAACCATAAGAGATAATTTCTCACTCCTGCATCAGGACATATCTGAGTCTGGTCCCTGATGTTTCGTAGTAGACTACGTACCCAACGCCTTCCTCTGGAAGCGTCCAGATGGGGGAACTAGTGAGGCTCTGCCTCAGCTCCTGAAAGCTCTGTTAACATCTCTCCGACCACAGAAAGGGTTTCCCCTTCTTTTTCAAGGATAACAGTGGTGCTAAAACTCTATAGAAATCTGACACAAATCTCCAGTAGTATCTGGCCAAACCCAAGAAACTCCGTACATCCGTCACACTCCTGGGTGGCTCCCAATCAAGTACCACCTCAATCTTCATTGTATCTATTGAAAATTTAGCCACCGAGATGACATGTCCTAGAAATTGAACCTCTCGAATCCAAAACTGACACTTTGAGAGATTACCATAAATCTGGTGCTCTCGGAGTGTGTCCAGTACTACCCGAAAATGGCAGTCATGCTCCTCCTCAGTAGTCCAGTAGTTCAGAATGTCATCGACAAAGAATACGACAAAGCGATCGAGGTATGGATGGAAAACCTTGTTCATGAGTCCCACGAACACTGCTAGAGCGTTGGTTACACTGAAAGGCATAACCAAGAACTCATAGTGGTCATACTGACATCTGAAGGTCTTCTACTACACATCCTCGTCTCGAAATCTGAGCTGGTGATAGCCTGATTTGAGATCTATCATTGAGAACCACCATGCTCCCTTCAACTTATCAAAGAGGTCGTCAATCCCCGAGATTGGGTACTTATTATTCATGGTCACCTGGTTAAGGCACCAATAGTCAACACAAAGCCTCAAGACCCCATCCACCTTCATGGCAAATAGAATCGGGGCTGCCTAGGGAGAAAAACTGGGTCGGATGAATCCCTTCCCCTGCAAGTCCTCTAGCTGTACTCACAACTCACGAAGCTCCACGGGATCCATTCAATATGATGGTGTAGATATCGGTGTCATCTCAGTGTACTAGTAAATGTAAAATACCTCTAATCTACGATGAGGTAGACCTGGGACATCATTAGGGAAAACATCCGTGTACTGGTCCACCACTATAAGATAACTTGGACTCTCCACATCAACTACTCTGAGGGTAAGGGCATCCATCTGATGAGTGATCAGCTGCACTCTCCTCCGGGAAAGTCCATCATACCGTGCAAAGGCTCCCTTATTGATAGTGAAGGTAAACCTGGTCCCATCCGTGTGGACACACCGTACTTTGCGCCTAATACAGTCTATCTGAGCGTATAATTCAGATAACCAGTCTATACCCAAGATGATGTCGTAAGGCCTCGACGCCGCTACTAGAAGATACCAGCCGAGGCTCTCGCATCCTAGATTAAGCTCACACTACTAGAACCTATGCGTAATTGTCGAATCTACTCTTTTAGGAGTATTTGGCCATAAGGATCGAGCCAACGGCTCCATCGGAATCTCTGAGCACCAGACAAGGGCAGTGGTAATGAAAGAGTGACTGGCACCTATGTCTATAAGAACTACATATAAGGTGTAATAGACACAGATTGTACCTTATATCATCATAGGAGTGTCGTGATCATAGGCCTCACCTACCTGGAGCTGAGATCTCCCATGTCCACCTGCTCCCTACGGTCATGGTGGGCCTCCTAGTGGTGGTGGAAGTAATGTCTCAAAATGTCATCCACCGCCAGCTACACGGCCAGCTCCTATTCCACGTCTGCCTACTCCCTATGGACTACCTCAATTGAATATTTGTCTCCGCTTGGATGGTTCTTCGACTGCATTATGATCATCTGAGTGGCGGGTCGGATAGTCATGAGCCATGTGACCCTGCCCGCCGAATGTGAAACTCTGCCCACTTCTACATATATGTCTCTGCTCCGAGTGCCCCACACAAACGATCCTGAGTCTTGAAGGCGTCCACCAATAGGTCTGATCCTCTTGGACCTCTGTGACATTTTCTGCTTCCATCTGTAGAAGACTCCACTACGTGTTGACTGGTGGTGGATCTCGCTGCTAGAGACTTCTCAGCAAGGAAACTCTCCACTAGGAGGGCTCTCTATAGCACCCCTACCTGCGTCGGGATGCTCAGTGAGATCATCGGAGCTCTGATCTTCTTTCTGAGCCCCTGATTGAAGGTATGTGCCCTATAGAATAGGTCTCGCACCATATTGGTGGAGTAGCATGAGAGGTCAGTGATACATGATGAGTACTGGGTTATAGTCATGCTACCCTACAGTAGATGAAGTATCTCTTGAATGCACACTGCACGGAGAGTTGCTGGAATAGACTCCACCCGAAACAGGATCATGATGTCTGCCCAGAGTAGCATCATCTCATCATGAACATGGAGCATCAACCTACACCATCTGTCTGTTGTTCCATGTAGAAGGCTGATAGTAAGAATCACCATGAAATCAGTTTTTGTCCCTACCAGTTGAAAAACACTCACCACAGCCTCCAGCCAATCCTCAACCGCATGTGGGTCCATCTCTCCCCTAAACCTGAGTGTCCTCTGGCACTAGAACTCGTGAAATGTGCTTAAGTGGTGTGCATATTATACTAATGGGGCTGGTGGCATCAGTGTCTCAATGGGGAGTGGTACCGCTGGTGCCTCCACTAGAAAAAGGGACCTACACCAAGGCCTCGTCGCTTGGTTGGTTATTTGTGCATAAAACTATCAGGACTCTAGATGGTTGTCCATGGGGAGCCATCCTGAAAGAAACAGATATGACAGGGTCAAAATATTATACCTGGTGAGCTGACTTGGTTGTGCTGACATAAAGAAAACTTTTGAAAACACACACGTAATCAGGGTTTTCGTATACTGAGTCGGAAATCATATGTCAGGGTCCTGGTGTATGGATACATCGGCTGCTGAAAAAACATTGAACTACCTAAACTGAGAACCACACTCACTACTCGTAACACTATTGCACCACAGAAAAGAACAGATTCCGAAGTTTTGTTGTAGAACCGACCCCTCTGATACCAATTTGTCATGACCCATCCCTCGGGGGCCCGTGTCGTGACTACCCCAAGCCCGCCTTCTATAGGCTAGGGGCTGACGACTAGAACCAATGGCGTGATTCCCTAAAACTGGGTAGGCATTGCCTTTATAACCTGTTAACACACACAGAAGAGCATAAGATGGAAACAAAACACTAAGTAAAATTTTGTAACAAAAGTGTGTTGAAAGTAAAAGGGGCCGAAAATACAATCCCAACTGTAAAGTACAAGAAACTAAAAGTAAAACTGAAAAAAATAAATAAAAATTGCCGCTAGGTCATCCTCTGAGGTTCCAACTTGAAGGGTAGGTACAGATCCCTTCCTCAGCACTCCAGGTTCGTCCGTCTCCTCTGGGTACTGACACGTCGTATGGTCCTCCTCGGGGTACCGTCCGGTCCTGGTGCTCTCAGCCACAGTCAGCGATGTTCGTCGTCTGCATCCAACACAATGAGGTGCGGCAATAGCCCATGCAGGGGTGAGTATAACGATAATCAGTAGGGACCCCGAGACCCTCCAGGTCTCACAAAAACCAAAAAGGATAAAACAAAAAGTATGAAATCAACAGATAACCCCTCTTAGGTATATGCTCATTCATTTACCTAAGTTATCAAGAAATCCATCTCAATCATTAGGAAAACACAAAAGTTACTAACTCTGATCAACCATGATTTTTATAAACATTATCAAAACCTTGGCTTCTGAAGAACTCCTCCTCTACCGAGTACAGTGGGCATGCCATGACACCAAGGCGCTTCCCACTAACCTTGGACTACTAAGGTACTCCTCCAGCCGGGTATCGTGGGTCTCCTGCATCACCAAGGCGCTCCCCACTGTGGGTCTGCTGCCATAACTAGACACTCCCCTAGTATCCTGCAGAGTTACTCCTCTTGTCAAGTACCGCAGGTCTGCTGCCATAACCAGACGCTCCTCCGTTGTGGGTTTTCCGCCACAACCAGGCGCTCCCCACTGGGCTAGTCGAGTCACTCTGAGTCAACCAATCAGCAATCCTCAAGTCTCATCAAGCTACAAGGTCTCTTCCCTTTATCCGCTCATTTCTGGAAGGATCCGCTCCATGAGATATTGTTTGATACTCCAATTGTCGTGAAGTTCCATGAAGATGTATCTCAAAGGTCCTCCATGACATAGGGGTCTCAACATAATATACAACACATCAATCGGACGCCTGATCTATGATTTATTAGACTTTTAATCTTTGGGGCCTGGTTTGATTCATGCACGATCCATCCTAACCATATCTCAACTATAACACAAACTCCAGTAAGTTATACTCAGAGGGACCGTCATGCTCCAATATTAACAGCGCCACTGATGGTTTGACCCAGCCTGACCCGTTGGTTCTGGCCCGACCTGGAGGGCGGGCCAGCCCGTTAGGTTAGGCCCAACATGTTGGGCCCAACCCAATAGTCTGTGAGGGGTCATGGATGGCCACAAGGGCACAGACTAGTCGTGTGGGCACAGACTGTCCATGGGTTGATGCAAGGGCGGTTCATCCCGGAGGGCACCTCGAGGGCATGGCTCGGCTCGGAGGGCATCGCGAGGGCGCGGCTCGGCCCAGAGGGCACCGTGAGGGGCATGGGAGGCGCGGGAGGCAGAACTACAGGGGGTCGGTGTGTGGTACAGATAGAGAACGGCTCGGATGGGATGCGTCGCAGATTGGGCCAGTTCAGCTGGCGGGTGGTGCGACCAGTGAGCAGCACAGCCAGGGTAGCGCGGTTCGGCCCGGTGCGGCAGAGCATCGCGGGGGCGGCACAGGTTGCCTTCATCACCTTCATCGTCTCTTCACCTCGTCACCATGCCGAAGAACATCACAAAGAAGAATGATGAATGGGGGTCATTCCATGTTAGTTTGGCCCCCACCCATCACTTTTACGGTGGTGGAAATCAATTCATCAAGAACATAAACATAGAATGAGCATAGAAGATATCTTAAAAACATACATTCCCAATAATACCTCATTAACAAAATATTACCCACCCGTAATGAAAAACAACCGCGGACCAACTTGATAATAAGTTGGTTCGTTTTCTTTGTTTTGGAAGGAAAGAAACAATGGAATAAAATCAATCACAAAAATCCTCTACCTGTGTTCGTTGTTCTCTGATGGAGTCATGGGGAAAAAGACGGAGTTGTCATCGTTCGTCACGTCTGCCACACACTTCTAATCCTGAGCTCATGTGTCGGATTGTTGATGATGATGAGGAGGGAGGGTCGGTCGTTGTAGACGCCCCACGTCGGTTGCTTCCACAAGGTGCTTCTGAGGAAGAAGTTGAAGATGCTCATTATCGACATTCTTCGTTAGAAGAACACGTTCTTCGTTCTTCGTTGGCAAGATCTTTTCTCTCAAAAGTGTTTTCCTCATTTTCCAACAAAAGAATAGGTATCCAAGAATAATAGATTATAAAATATACTAAGTCATTGGCATAAGAGTTCAAATTTGATTAATTTAATAAGTTGCCTCCACTTAATTAATTAATGAGTTTTGCACAATAAAAAGAGAGGAAGGGTTGAAACCATTAAAGGATAGGGGTGGAGGGAATATCCTTCATTAATGAGGGGAGTTGAGAGGTTTTCCACAATTAAAAAAGGGGGTTTAGACTCGGGTGGTCCCCACCACCGTAACCTCTCCGTGGAGGTTTGGTTCGGCTAGTCCCCACCACCATAACCTCTCATGGTTGGTTATGGTCGGGTGGTCCCAACACTTCAACTCCCACATGGAGGTTTAGTTATGGTGGACCTCACCTCCCACTTCCACATGGAGGCTCAAAAAATAATATAAAGTGCATTTCATTTTATTTTATTATTTTCTATGAAAAACCCAACAACTATCTTTTATTCTTGACCCACAATCATCGAGTTGAAAGTCTCCATAAGTGAATATCGGTGCTGTGAGTTCAACGGTGCCCTCAGATTTCAATTCTGAGCATCGGTTCAAATGTTATAAGACCCCTCTCGTACGTGTACTAAACGTACCCAAAAAAACATCAGAAATTGATTCTGGGCACATCGGGCCTTGGAATCAAGCGCCGTCAATTTTTGCGGACTCATAAAATTCCCATTTATTTAAAAAAATTACATGGAAATTCTGGTTCTTTACGATTATCTCACCATCTCAATGACTATATATTGATTTATTGGTGAAATATCATGGTGGTGTGATGATTTCATCTCAATTTTACCAATATTCTCTGATAGAAATTTATTGAAATGTGTTTCCATTAAATCTATAATTATCCCTTTATTCAAATTTTTTGTGATTCATGTCATGGATCGACCCTATGTTTATAAATCCAATATTAGTTTTTGAGATAGGTAAATCATATTTCATATCAGAGATCAACCCATGATCATATATCAAAGAAATTTTTACCATAAACTCCATATGGAAATTTTTTCAATTATATGGGTTATAATACCCACTCATGAAGGGTATTTAGCTCAAATGGTTGGGAAAAATATTCATATAAAATATATTACCATAGTTTAGGAATATTTTGATGTATTTATGAAAGATATCCCTAGTCTTCCCCATTAATGTCATTGATTTTCTATATAACTCACAATCGATGTCATATCTATCCCAAAAACCCCTTATAGAAGGACCCTAATTGAACAAGAAGAGTTAAAGAATCATCTATAAGAGAATTTATATAATAGTTTTATATGATAAAGTGCTTCAGTATGGGGTGAAGTAGTTTTATTTGTTAAGAATAAATATGAGCCAATGTGTCTTTTCATTGATTATCGGAAACATAATAAAATCATGATCAAGAAAAAGTATCATCTACCCCATATTGATGATTTTTTTTACCTTATGTGAGGGGATCAATACTTCTCAAAGATTAATATTTGTTCCAAATATGATCAATTATGGTTAAAAAGGGTATATATATCAAATATATCCTTTCATATAACATATTGAAACTATTATATAAGATTAATTCCATTTAGACTCAAAAACTTCACATCTATATTCATGGAATTGATTAATAGAGTCTTTATAGATTACCTATATCAATTTAATGTAGTGCTTATAGATTATATTATCCTATATTAAAAGAGAAATAAAAATAAAATAGTTCATTTATGTATTTTTCTAAAGATCTTGAGAATAGAGAAAGTGCATGCCAAAATTAGAAAGTATGGATTATGGTAACAAAAAACTGTAATTATTCTGTCAATTAATTAAAAGTGTGGGTATATCAATGGACCCATAAAATACACAGGTGATTGAAGAATATTCCATAAAAAATACTATAACGAATATCTATATTTTCATTGGTTTGATAGATACAATCTATGCTTTGAGAGAACATTACCATGATTTTCATATCAACAGACTATGTCAACAATGATGGAATTCATGTTTCTATTTATAGAATAATGTGAAGAACATTTCAAGGAGCTCAAAAGTAGTTTTGTTACTACACATATACTCAAACTACCCTATAATAGAGATGGGTTTTTTTATATATAATGATGCCTCAAATAAGGGTTTGGGATGTTTCCTTGTACATAATGAAATGGTGGTATATTATGCCTCATGTCAATTAATGATTATTGTGAAAAATTACATTACACATGATTTGGATCTACTTGTGGTTAATTTTTATTTGAATATATGGAATAATTGTATCTATGGTAAAAAGTTAAATATTTTAATAATCACAAGATATTAAATTATATATTCATATATATAGATTTGGACATTCTCCAAAGGATATGGTCAGAGTTGATCAAGGACTCTAATTACTCAATACATTACAACCTTGTGGAGGAAAACAAGGTAGATAATGCTTTGAGTAGGAAGGATCATGTTACCTTATCCAGGATGAGGATTGAAAGAGACATAGTACTCATGGATTTTAAAAGGATAGACCTTGAGATGATGAAGGAAGGGTAGAAATTCTATCGTTTCCAAATGAATTCTCAACTCTCTATACATGAAAAGTGTAATAAGTCAGTGAAAGGGGACATTGAGCTATATAATAAGGTAGAAAATATATTTGAGCATAACATTCATGATGATTGAATTGTAATATTTGGGAAAAACATTTTTTTCAAATAAATACCAAAATTAAAGATGGATCTATTGGATGATGAATAGATCTCATCATTATCTATTCATCCTAGAAGTGTTAATATTTATAGAGATATAAAGAATAAATTCAAGTGGAACAACATGGAGAGTGAGATTAAAGATAATGTATCTCGATGTTTGGTATACTAGAAAGTTAATATAGAATAACATAAGTCAAATGGAATGATGCAACCATTACCCATAAATGTATAAAAATGGGAAAACAACACTATGGATTTCATTTTGGGGCTTCTAAGTACTTTTAATGTTTATAATATTTATTTGGTTGTGTTGATCACCTAAAGATTTCAATAAATTACATTACTATTTAAGAATATTTTCACTTGATTATATTGGAGTTATATATATAAATAAATAGAAAATGTTTCATGGAGTTACACTCTTAATGTTATCATATTAAGATCCATGGTGTACCTAAAAGTTTTGGTGAAGTATTAAATATGCACCAGATATAGATATAATCTTCAAAACTACTAATCATCTTCAAATGGTGGTCTTTATGAAATTACCATTCAAACTCTATAGGATATTATAATATCCAATTACATGGAATTTAAATTTGGGATCAATATCTTCGTCTAGTAGAGTTCTCAAATACCCACATTTTCCATTATAGCATTCAATTGGCACTATATAAGGATATATATGGGGAGATCTATAGAACCCCAAAATGATGGAATAAAGCTGAAAAGTATAAACTAATTGGACCAAATCTTACTCTATAAATATGAGATGAGATTGAAGTCATTCAGTGTAATATTAAAATTTCCTTGAGTCAATATAAGTGATATGTTGATAATCATTAGTGAGATCTATAGTTTAAATTTTTAAATAAGGTATTCCTTTGAATATCACTATAAATGAGTCTTATGAGACCCAATAAGAAGGGAAAGTTGAACCCAAGATACAAAAAACCATTTTAAACCCTTGATCACGTGGGGATGATGGTATATCATCTTTCACTTCCATAAAAACTCTCTCAAGTTAATTATTTATTCCATGTATCTCTCCTAAGTAAGAACATACCTGACCATTTATATGTTCAAAAGATGGAGTTACTACACCATTAACATGATCTTTCTTATGAGCAGAAACTAGAAGAAATATTAGATCATAAATTACTAAAAGATAAGACCACTCACCCAGTTAATGTTCTATAGAGGAATCATGAGTTTTATGAAGTAACATGGGTACCTAAAGATGTAATGAGTTGTAAATTACCTCATTTTATTTCATTAGAATAATTTATTTTTAAAAAAAAATTCTTTTATGGTGATCTAATAAAAAACCCTATAATTTTATTAAGTATTTAACCCTATATATAAGCATATTAGGTATATATAGTTGATAATAACTATAATTATAAATTGTATAGTAATTTGAGAATTAAATATATAAATAATATTTAACTAAAACATTTTATTATAAAAATTTATTTTTATTATAACACCTCGAACTTCAAAAGCATGAACATTGTTTGTCATCCCGTGTACGACACACAACTCGATGCACTCAAGGGAATATAATATCCTGAGACTTTTCAATATAATTACTATATTAAATAAATTAAATCTATGATATATCTTAAAACTGATTCATATTTCAATACTCATAATGAAGAATTTCATCAATAGCTTGCATTACACGTAAGACCGAGTTATACATAACAACAATAAATTATTAAAATATTATTATTTAATATAATAAAATATTAAATAGTTATTAGATTATAGGTTATTAATAGGATTAAATAACTTATTGAAATATATCTTTTACAAAAATAAAAAAATAATTCATTGGTTAATAATTAATTAGAAATGAAAATATAAACCAATTTAATATAAAGTATTTTTATATTTATACTCACAAAGGTGTTTTATATTAATTAATTATAATTAGTTCATGATATTAAAGAAATATATATGTTATATACTAAATAAAATAGTGTTCATATTTATCTAAAATATTTTATATGCATAAGATAATAACAATACCATTATTACACATAAAGACCAATATTTGTATAATGTCACTTTAACAATATTTTAATGGATAACATATTTTAAATAAATTTTTTCAAAAATTTATACATTTTATATTTCGAAATAAAATAAAATTTTGAAATTTAATCCCCAAAATTATCATAGGGTGAATTTATTTATTTTTATGTGATGTTTCATTTATGTATGAATAGTGAAAAGTTCCAAATTTTAATTCATAAATTTTTTTGTCTAATTTATTTATAATGAAAAAATATATATTAGGTATGTTTTCAAGACTAATTAGATAAATTAAAATTACATTTATATCATTTATATCATTTGAATCAATTTCACATTGAAATTGGATATAAACAAATCTCAAACTTTTCAATATTTTACTTTAAAAATCAGCTTTCTCATCTTGTCTATGAGATTAAATTTAAATTAAATTATTCCACTTTTGGGATTCGAATTTAGAAAAATGTATTTAATATTTTTAATGACAATAATTTATAATGTATATTAAGGTAATCTTAGTTTTTTATGAAAATATTAGTGAAAGTAATTAAAATTAATTTTAGTGATTAAGAGAAAAATTAGCTTAATACGGGGAAAACCTTAAACAAAAGGTCCAAAATAACCTAAAAATATTTCCAAAATCCATATTTTGGAAATATTAAGACTCTATAATCCTAGTAATAAAATGTAAACTATTATTGGAACCATGTTACATGGTAAACGTGGGTGGAATTTCATTTTCAAAAAATTACTAGAATGCCACTCCTCCTCCACTATAAAAAGGAAGTCAACCCTACCACTTATTCACACCTCTCAAACCCTTTTTATTGGACAAATATACCAAAATAAGCCTCAAAACCCCCTACCCTCTACATATAAGCCTCAAATTTTTCGAAAATCCAACCAATGAAGTATTTTATCATAAACTAAAAGGAGTTACTTGAAAATGAGGTAACATTCTTCAACGATCAGTTTCATTTTATTTCCTTCTCCATCCACAAAAATATACTTATTACATTATTATATAAAAAAATAATTATCCTAAATAGACGAATATATGTTTATTTGAATTTTATACCCATAATTTCACACAATTCAATTTAATGGGTTACAAACATAGAGTTCATGTGTACGACGAACTATCACCTCACGAAATGATGATTGTTTGTCCTTCATTTACCACCCCTAACGGAAGAAATTATGATGTAAATAATGTTTTTATTTGTAATATAATATATTTATAATGTATTTATAGTTCTTTAATTCTTATATGACACATAGCTTCATTTTTTCCATTTTATGGGGATATGATAACAACGTTTGTGGATATGTGGACTACCACCTCCTCAAATCGATGAGATCCGTTCACACTATACATAGAATGTATAAATGCTGGTTATAAAAATAATATATGTAATATATTGAATATATATGATAATTTAATTATCATATAAATATCTATAATTTAATTTTAATTCTTTTAATATGGAAATTAAATGAATGTAGCGTGCATGCGTATGTATGGTATACCATCTCCATGAACATCAGATTTCATTTCCAATCTCAAAATTTTATCGATTATTATGAATACATATATAATGAAAATATATTATATCTAAATCATGTTTTTCATTTTGAAAATGATTAAACCATGATATTATTAATAGAAAAAACATATAACAAGTCATAACATACTTGAAAAACTAGACAACTAACAAAATAAATCGTAAAAATAATGAAATATAATTAATAGAAAGGTGATGAGATATTAAATAAATACCATATATGATATCATAAATATGAGTTTGGTTTTTTTATAAGTTATTTACATTTTTAAAACTTTTATAAATGAGTTTAATGGACATTAACATGAAATTAAACATATGGTTTGAGATTCTCATCTTACTTTTCTTTCTGTGTTCCATACATAATTTTCACCACCTATTTCCTTTGTGAGGTGTATATACTACACATATTTTATCTTATATCATGAATAAATTTATCTTCATGGTATTTATAGTTTCATTTGAAATTATTTTTTTCATGTGGATCATAATTCCAAATATACAAAGTAGGAATGGACTTTATCTCAATTTCTATTATTTGAGAAATCATTTATTATTGTTCACCTAACTTCCTATATATGGCCTACACACAACCAATTTGACATATAATTTTATGATTCAATAATTATTCATTATATTTTGAGTTTCAAGGTTAATTATTTCATCTATAGGGATTTTAATTAAGTGTTAGTAAGTGGAAATAATTTCATAACCTGATTCCTTTTCACTAGATTATACTACTTTCTCTTTGTCGTTAATATTCTAAGTTTAAATGTGTAAAAACTTTTTACTATATATTTTTGTATTTAAACTTGTTTTATGATCATTTACATTTGACACACATAATCTATTCATTTATTAATTCTCGTTATAATTTTATGGTATTTTCATGTGTTTACTTCACAATCTCATTTTGTTAGGGATTATTTACACGTTAATTATCCTCAAAGGACATTATTGGATCATTGTTTAATAAATATAAAAATTTTCAACTACTCTGATTATTCATGACCATTTCTAGGTAATAGTACTATTTTATACTATTTTTTACTGTAATTTTTTTAATTTTTTTTAAAGAAAACCCTAATGTAATTCTCTTTTTAGTTGGAGAACCCGTTTTCTTCTAAAAAATCATGATTTCTAAAAATAATTAATTTTTTTAACTTTAAAAAATAATTTATTTAATAAATTTTTACACATTTTGTCCTTTTTAATTTTTTTCAAATGAATCATATTTTATCATTCCAAACAAGGAGCTTTTATATCATTTTTACCCTGTAATGAAATGTTACTCTTACACTATTTGGTAGGTATGGATTTAATGCCAGTATTCTATCGAAGATAACATTTTATTTTTAAAAGTTTTCTTTTCAAAGAAATTTTTTTAATAGTGATCTTACAATAAACTGTTTTTCAAAACATTTCTCAAAATGAAAAGGATATTTTTCAATAATGTTTTTAAAAAACAACTTTATACTATTTTAATTCATCAACTACAACAACCATTTATTTTACTCCACTTGTGATATGTTTTATTGATATTATCCTTATTATTTCTCATGACAATTTATGATTGATATGAGAAAGGGTTGTATTGACATTAGCTGCCATGATTCCTTTGTTAGTCCACTTGAAATAATCAGTTATTATATCATTGGACGTTAAAATTCCTCTAATTATCCATATCCTTTATCAAGTATATGTTTATTTCCTAAAACGTATATCATTTTTAAATACAGTTTTTTCTTTGACAGTAATTTGATTTTCTAGGGAAATATTGATAAATATATTTCCTTTATTTAATATGGATATTTGATAAGAAATATTGTTTATTAATCAAATATATTTCTTGATATGAGGAATTATTTGGATAGGCAGTGATATGTAGGGTCCATACTTTATATAGCCCCTCAATGCCTCGATAGGTTCTCTAAAGACAAATTAGTAGCAGAAATTAAACAACATTCTACATGAAGTTTTAAATAGTCTTGTAAAATGATATGATGGTATAGGTTTTCATATTCCCTAGAGATGACATCAAAAAAATTAATCATTGACTTACTATTGATTCGGTATTTATTATCCATGATGTTTTCACTATAACAAGGTCTATGGAATCATTTCATTATCAGTTTATTGATTAAATGGAATGTATTTTTAGTTTCTTAGCTTTCCATATTGATTATGCCTTATCTAGTTTTTTAAATTTCACGTGGGTTTATTTATTTACCATTACATATTATTTATACACTTCCTTCTTTATTTATTGAGTACATGTATTATGTCATCCGTAATTACCTTGTTATATTGACTATTCTCAGGGAATTATTATTTCTTATGTTTTACATTACCCTTATAGATCAATTTATCTCACCCTTATTTTGTTTCTTTTCCGCAAGATTCCTTGAGAATTACTAAAATATATATGAAATCATATACTAGATAAAATAAATTTATCCTCAAAATAAAAAAATAATTTTGTAATTTGTGTATTTAATTTTTTTTAAAAAGAATCATGTATTAATCTGGTTTACCAAAACTACTAAACTAGTCGGTCCTTTGGGAAGTGATTTCCTTGTACCATATTCTAATGTAATGGTAGCATTATGTCGTCTCTGGGCTTGTTCTGATCAAATCTATACAGTTTGTACCACATCAAGTTTAGTAATAATCTTTGAATCTATATTTAGGAAAACATAGATTACAGAACATAACCCTGTGGTTGGCTTTGAGGAAAAATATAGATGAATATCCTAGAATTTTGGTAATGTAGGTATTTTAAGGGTCTTATTAGAAATTTGTCCTTGTTTATATACTACACATATATGTGGTTCTGGAATAGATGTAACTTGGGGTAACAATACTAAAACGGTGTAACGAGCCTAACTCAAGCATAACCTGGATCATGACAATGGGCATTACTGTGCACCGAGTTTGACACTCCTGCGGGATACACTTAGTATAATTCACATTTTTTTTACAACCATTTATGAATGATTTTAATAGATAATGAAAATTAATGACCTCTAATAAACTCTAGACAAAGAAAGGACCTATGTTGAAATAAAAAAAGAAGTATTTATGTATTGAGGTTATTTTGAAAACCTTAGTTAAAAGGATATTTAGTGATTAACCTTATTTCAATGATTTATATCACATTTTTGAGAACATCATAGGGATTATTTTATTACAGTTTTAGAAAACAAAAACTTGTATTCTTGGTGATAACCCATCAATTCTAGCAATTCATTGGGGATTAAACACATGACTGAAGGATGATAAGGATTTCACACCTACCACGGACCTATGTAATGTCCAGGTTCATATATCATTTTTTTATCTCACAAATTTGACCAATAAAAGTTAATGATGAACTGGTACTGTTTTTATAGGTTTATAGATTAATGTATTAAACATATTGGTTTTAGAAAATAGTCAGAAAAAAATATAATTAATTTTTTAGGGGTATTATGATTAAAAAAATTAAATTTTAGTGTTCCATAATAAAGGGGGTCATTCTAGGAAGAACATTTCATGGAGTAAGGGATGAATTAGAATTTCATCTTGGTACAACTACATGATGAAATTAGTCATATAAAATTGAAACATATCAAGAAATTATATTTCCTTATATTATTTTTCAATAAAATAATTCCTTTATATTATGAAAAGTATATTAAAACAAAAATGTCCTTTGAATACCTTCATTTCTATTGAAATGATGTTCTTTTAAATCATCATAGATTTATGACTATGAGGCCCTAAAATTTCCATTGATAATTCACTTGTTTTTTATTTATAAAGTTAATGACTCCCTATAATTATTTAATATTTTCATCCATGTTTGTATTTTCACCTTCTAGTAATGTTCTTCTATGTAGGAACCTAGTTATATGTTATTCCCTGTGATCCTTATTCTTATCATAATATTTTACTAATAGGATGTTTTATTAAATATTCTTACTTTGTGGGATTTAAACAAATTAATATTAAAATATCAAACCCTGTATTTCGTATATCAAGTTTAAATTGTGAGGATTCATTTTAATTATGGAGGTAAGAATGTGACGCCCCAAAATTCTAAATTAAGAACTTTGTACTTGATAACATGTATGGAAGGAAACACCAAGAGCATAAGGGAATATAATATCCCAAGACTTTACAATATAATAATTATTTAAAATAAATTAAATATATTATATATCTTTCAATTCATGCAATACCGAGTTAGCTTGAATTACACGAAACAAATTCTTTCTTCGGTAGCTTGCGTTACACGCAAGACCGAGTTATGCTGAACAATATTATATTATTAAAATATTATTATTTAATATAATTAGACATAACATTACAGTTAAATTAGAGGTTATGAATAGAATTAATTAAATCATAAAAACATATGGTTTTCACAAATATAAAATAAATTCATTTGTAACAAATTAATTATAAATGTATTTATAAACCAATTGAATATAATGGAAATTTTTTTTTTATACTCACAATGGGGTTTTATAATAATAAATTATAATTAGTGAATGATAATAATTAAATATATATTTTATATATTAAATATTTCATTTTTTATATTCACCCAACAGATTTTATAGGCATAAGACAAGAACAAACTCTATATTACACATAAAAACCTATATTTTTATAAAGACACATTTATCTCCTTTTAAAGGGGAGCCTATTTTAAATCCATTTTTTGAAATTTATAATTTCTATATGTAAATATAAAATTTATTTTTGGGATATGAGTGTCAAAATTAACTTTGGGTTATTTTTTTGTGAAGTTTTATTTTTTGATGAATAGTGAAAGATAGTAAATTTTAATTCAAAATTGTTTTGTAGTACAATTTATTTATAAGAAAAAACTATATTTTATAGTAGTTTTAAATATAATTTAGATAAATTAAAAAAAATTAATACAAATTATATCATTTTAATCTGTATGACATTGAAATTGGAGAATAAAACATTTCAATCTTTAGAACATTTTACTTAAAAAACACGCTTTGTCATCCTATTTGCAGGCTTAAATTTAAATTAATTTTTTCCATATATATGATTGGAATTTAGAAAAATATACTATTTATTATTTATTGAAATAAATTATAATTTATAATAAGGTAAAATTAGTGTTTTACCAAAAATATTAATGAATGTAATTAAAATTAATTATAGTGATTAATAGAAAATGTCACTTAACAAGGGAAAATGTTACACATAAGGGCCCAAAGGACTTAAAAAATCATAAAAATTGCATTTTCATGCTATATTTAGAACATAAAATCTATTGGATAAATTATTTACAATTATTTTAGCCACCTAACATAGAAAAAATGTGGGTGGAATTCTCTATTAAAGAATTTACAAAAATGTCACTCCTCCCCCACTATAAAATGCACTCACCCCTCTCACTAATTCACACATCTAAAGCATTTTTTATTTCCCAACATCTTCTCAAATATTCTCACAAAATCTCTATAATCATCCTATAATCCATACATTTTGAATAATTCTAACCAATGAATTATTTTGGTAAAAACCAAAAGAAGTTACCTGAAAACAAGGTCACATTCTTCAATAATAACTTTCATTTTATTTCCTTCTCCACCCCTAAAATATTATTACTATATTATTATATAATAGCCTATGTATCATAAATATAATTAAATATTTTCATTCTATGTTTTGTAGATAAAATTACACACATTTTCATCTAATGGTTAATGAAATTACCATTTGTTTGTACGACGAACTACCGCCTCGCTAAACAATCAGTGTTCATTCTCCATTTACCACCTCTAATAGATGTAATTATGATAAAAAAGTATTATGTCAAAACATACTAAAACAACTAGATAATTAACAAATGAAATAGTAAAAATAATGAATTATTATTAACAAATGGGTAATAAAATATTATAATAAGGTCGTATGTGATATTAAAAATATTATTATGGTTATGTTATAAATTATTTACATGTATAATACCATTATAAAAGAGTTTAAAGGATGTTCACCTAAAAGGAAACACAAGGAAAGGGATTCTTATCTTACTTTTCTTTCCATGAGGCATTCACCATTTTCAGCACTTATTTATTTTGTGTCATGTATTTAATACAAATATTTTATTTTATATCACGGATAAATTTATATTCATGGTATTTATATTTTTATTTTAAATTATTTATTTTTTGGAGACTCTAATTCAAAGGTTGACAAGTAGTAAGGGACTTCATCTTAATTTTCATTCTTTTGAGACATACATTATTATTATGCACCTAATTTATTATATACGGTGTACATACTATCACGTGGTATTATAATATTATGATTATATCATTATTCATGAAATTCTGAGTTTTGATTTTAATTAATTTATCTAAATGGATTTGAATTAAGTGTTAACCAGTTGAAAATGAATTTCATAACCATATTCTTTGTAATTTATTTGTATTACATCCTAATTGTCATTAATATTATAATTTTGTGTGTGTAATAAATTTTTACTATATAATATTTTATTTATACTTGTTTAATGTGGATTTAAATTTTATAACATATCTATTCATTGATTGATTCTCACATCAATTTTATGGTCCTCTCAAGGGTTTACTTCATAATATCATTTTGTTAGGGATTGTTAACACTTGAATTTTCATCAGAGGTAATTATTAGATAATGTTTTAATAAATCCATTAATTTTCTTCTCCTTTGGTTATTCATGACCTTTTCCATGTAATAGTATTGGTTTCTCACCTTTTGGTACTCAGAATATTTTATGAAATGTTTTTAAGAAAACTCATCTTTATTTCTTTCTTTAGTCAGAGAACCAGATTTCTTCTAGAAAGAAACCCTTGTTTATAAAAATGATTCCAAATTTTTTTGTTAAACTTTCCATAATTATTTCTTAAATAAATTTTTCCCTTTTATATTTTAAAAATTCTTTCAGAGTAATCTTCTGGTCACATTCGAAATAAGGAAATCTTCTAACCTTTTTACCCTGAAAAAGGAATTATGTTTTTACATGGTATGACATGTATATATTTAGCCATTTTAGTTTATTAAAAGATTATTTTACTTGTTTAAAAGTATATTCATTAAATAAAATTCTTTAAAATGTGATTTTCAATGAAATGTATATTAAAAAAAATGATATTTTCCTCATTAATGGTTTTATGAGACATTTCTCAAGTATTTCCATTCATCAATTATGAAAAACCTTTATTTTACTCCACATGGGATATGTTGCATCGATACCATCCATATTTTTCATCTGTATGGTTTTTGACTGATTTTGAAAAATACAGTACTCACATTCACTTACTTGATTCCTTTTTTAGTACTACTGAAATATTCAATTTCAAATGATCATTAGACATGGAATTTCCCCTAATTATCCATATAATTTATCAAGGATATGTTTTTTTCCTAAAATACATATAATTTTTACATGTGGTTTTTACTTTGATATTTATTTTATTTTATGGGGAAATATTGTTAAATATATATCCTTTATTCAATACAGATATTTGATATGGCATATTGTATATTAATTTAATCATTATTTGATATGAGGAATTATTTAGATAGGCAGTGATGGGTTGGGGTAGATCTTCATATATAACCTAGATACATTGATATGTTATCTTGAGAAAAATTAGGTAACAAAATTAAATAGGTTTATACATATTGGATTAAACAATATTATGAAAGGTCTTGACGGTATGGGTTTTTAGGTTCCTTAAATAAGACCACCAAGAAATTAGGCATTTCCTTCATAGTGATTATATATTTATTATACATTATATTTCACTATTAAAAATTCTATGGATGAATTTAATTCTAAATTTTTTGATTAAAAAGAATTATTTTTCAATTTTTTACCTTTCCATATTTATTATCACTTATCCAGTTATTTAAATGTAATGTGTCTTCAGTTATTTACCTGGAAATATTTTTTATGAAATATATTATTATTTTACTGATTACATGGAATAGGTATTCAGTTATTACCTTTCAATATTGAATATTATCATTGATTCATTTTTTTCATCCATTGAACTTTACCCTTATGGAGAAATTGATCTCACCCTTAATTTTATTCTTTCCCCGGGATTCTATGAAGTGTACTAAAAATGGTATGCAAGGATATACTAGATGGAATAAAGTATCCAAAAAAATATTATGTTGAAACTTGTGTATAAATTTGTAAAACAATAATCATATATGTATCTGTTTAATCAAAACTACAAAAATGTTCAGTCCTTTAGGACATGATTTACTTTAGTCTTATTCCTAGGTAATGATAGAATGACACTAGCTCCAGGCATACTGGAGTCGCATTGATACATTTATGCCTTATATATTATTTTATTATTATTATTATTATCATCAAATAATGATTTAATTTATTTGAAAAATTAAAATATATATTTTAGTACTAATTTATTTATAAAATTAAATTCTTAAAAGGTGAATAATAAATTATAATTGGATGAAGTTATAAATATTTGATGTTAAAAAATGACATTTTGAAAATAACTATTTCTTTAGTATTGGGTATTTGTTATAATAATAAATTAATTTTATGAATATAATCTAATGTTTTAGTATATAATAAATATATAAACACTCATTTAAATTAATTAGAGATATAAAATAATATAAAGAAAACTTAGTGTTTAAAAATTCATTTTTCTATAGAAACAGTGTTTTGGATATGTATGTCTATTAATCTTATATTTTTATGTAAAATTTTACCTTTTATTATTAATAAATTGAATTTAACTAAATGGTGTACAAATTTTCAATCAATACCTATACATTGGGTAATAGGGATCCTATTAAATTTTTTTGGTAAAAAATTAGTTACCATGGTATAAAATTAAACATATTAAAAGGGAGTAAAAAGAAATAAATCATCATGGGATGAATTTTTTGTAATCAAATTGATATTAATAAATTATATAATTCATTTTTAGGTGTTTAAATCATACCCATTTTTCTCATCAAAATATCTTAACCTAACTAACCTATCACCCTTTGATTCCATCTTTACCCCTCACTTAACTTAGTTCCCAAAGAAAAGTACCCCTTTCCACCTAAAAAAGAAGTTCTATTCAACCCAATTCAAAAAATATTAATATTTAAAACCAAACCATATTAATTCCTAAATAAGGCTATTATATTTTTGGAATTCTCTGTTATAAAAAATATGTCATAATTTCTTCATTCTGAGGGAATTCATCATAAGAAAGTGCGATTTCACCAAAGTATGTAAAAGGATATTCATTATTATTTTAAGTTACATTATCAAATCCACTCTTAATAAAACCAATTATAAACTATAATGATGTTATATTAATATCATTGTGATTCAAATAAATTGAAACTACTATAATATAACGTCATGCTCTTTCATATTCATCAGTATAACATGTTCTTATATGGGTTGAGTTAACAACATATATGAACAATGTTATACTTTCAACACCATATCCATAATAATTGATAAAAATACCTCAATACTATTAGTATATGAAATTAAATAGTAATTTATGTTATGAATAAGGATTTACAATTTTAACATAAAAAGGAATTATCAGAATAAAGTAACTTGTTATCAGTAAATTACACAAAACAACCTCATCAGGGATTATATTCTTGAAAAAAATACCATATATTCCCATAAAATAAACATATGGATACACAAATTATTGAGAAAACAGATTTAAATTCCTTTTATAATATATAAATTTTTAAATTTCTCCCAATTAATGATTTCTAACATCTCCATTACAAAACACGCATGAGATAAATAAAATAACAATCATTTCATAATTATAATAAAAATAAAATAATTAATGTTTTCTCACTTAATGATTACAATTAAGGAATTAAAAAGGTCAATATATATGGATAAGGTTCTGAAATAAGTGAATAATAATGTTATTTTTATTATATATGAGGTTAAATAAATTTTGTACATGGTCGGAGAAAGAGGTAAGGGTTTCAAATATAAATCTTTCTTTCATTAAGATATGTCCAATATTCACCACCTATCTTCTATTATGTGGTGTATATATTACCCCATGTATTTGTTTCATAATTATTTTATTGAAACTAAAGGGATTTTTAATTTTACCTATATTTATATATTTCAATTTATTTTGAATCAAAATATACCAAAGTTGTAAGGGTATTCTTTCCAATATCATTTTGAATTAAATATATCTATAACTAAATAATTATTTAGGATAATTGTATTATTTTTCAATATCATAAATTTTCTATTTTATTATCCACTAGTATTTCATGATATTACATGCTTTTTCACCCCCCCTATAGTTCATAATTCACCACATGTAATTTCTATAATAAAAACTGACCTGACATCTTATTTTTGGTTTGGAATTTTTATATTAATGTCAATATTATTTATTTTGTTTCATATATTTTATTTTATCTATTTTTATAATTTATTTATGTACTTTTCAATTTATATGACATTTTTTAAAAACTAATCTTATTTTAACATTTTTTGGTCATTTCCTTTCAATTTTGACCTTCTTTGCAAAGTGTGAAATGAATTTTTTTTTTTGAATTTTTTTTTAAAAAAAATTTCCCTTCATCTTCTTTGGTTTTATTTAATAATCTTCATATCCATGTTGTAATGAATTTCAAAATAAATTTACATTCCAATTATTTTATAAAATATTTTCCTTTAAAAAAATTCAAAAAGAAAAAGTTTATTTGTTATTCTCACTCAAATTATATTTTAATGATATTATAAAATAATTTTTTAATCTATGTTAAAATCCTTTAATGATTCATATGATTCAATTAAAATATAATCCAACAATACCATTCACCTTATTTCTCTAGATAAATTATGATAACGTCTCTTTAAAGTTCTTGGGGAACAGGTTTCTTTCCCATTAGTTAATTATGTTATAATGTAAATAAGAATGTGTTCATGTGGAACACAAATATACGGCTTTCATTATTTGATAGGTGGGCCTAGAATTATAAATCCCCAATTACTGGGGTAATACATTATCTTATGAGAAGAATTTTAATGTGTAGTAAACCCAAACCTTCAAGGTACTCTTACCACTAAGTGATAGGCTTTCCCAAAATTACACAACCCTCTAATGCTTTGGGTAAAGAATTATATATCATGAGATATCATGTTAGAGATTGGGGAGAATACTAAATTCATTAAGGGAATCATTTCAATATGTTATGATGTTTATGGTTTTATTTTTTTTAAGTAAGGTATTATTTTCAATACATTTTTATATTCAACATTTTTATGCATTTTTTATGACCTCACAAACTATGATTATTTACTAATTTTTTCACACTCTTATTTTTCATGTCTTAATTTATATCGAAATCCATATTCTATGACTTACAATTTATTATATATATTTTTTTGTTATGATTCTCTTATGTTATGTTCCTAATCCTTGATTATGTTCTCGTACCCACGGGTTTATCTTAAACTCACTTATGATATTTGGTATTTTATCTCATGTTTACCATTATTGAGAATCTAAGAACACCCTTAATTTTGTTTCCATTCTCAATATTATGAAAGAGAATATTATGTATGACATTTCTATGTGGGTATAACATGATAAGAGTATTTTTGGTATATGTTGAAGATGTTTTAATATACATTGATTATGTATCGAGACTATAAAGATACTACACCTTATGGTTTTGAGGTTTGATTAAATGTGAGATAAAATTATTTTTCATATGAAATGATCTAATATGAATTCATATTATTTTTGGCCAAATAATTTGGGGACACTAATGGTTGTGGGTGATTGAGTTTTACTCAAACCCCTATTCGGTGGCCGTGGAACTTGGGTACCTAATTAGACCTCATTATTCATAAATTCTGGTAAAATATAGGCCTAGTATTTATTTTTAGGGATGGAGCATATATTTGGGAATTTAGAGACACAGATATGATGAGGAAAAAGGATGGTTGCATATCCTAACTGTATTTTATTAGTTTTATATTTTTATATGTGATCAGACCAGTGGGAGATCAGTTGGAAAGTGTTCTTGTATGAAAAAATTTAATTTATTATAACATTATTTTTGTTTATTGGATTATGTAATCTCAAACTATTTATATGGGTGATTTATAGTAATTTATGACATTGTTTTATTGAAATATAATGGTATAGTCAACCCATAGTAATACCTTAGACCCTCACTGATAGTCAGAAACCCATGGAATGTGAGGAGGTTCACTTGATGTCACGTGACACCATCAGACTGAAAAACTAATGAGCAGTTTCAGGCTAATGGGTAATTTTAATGTGGTAGTATAAAATAATTTTTATTTCTATTTTGGATATGGTATATATTTAATAAGAAATTAAATATTATGATGAACCTCAAATACATGGGTAATGAACACATTTTTTGGAGGCAAGTCCTCATTACTAGGGTTACTTGATTTATATTCTATTTTTTCAATTGTACAGTTAAGATATTTATTCAATGATAGTGTTTTTATTATATAAGTTGTTATAATTTTGTATTTTATCCCACTACAAATAGTTTCATTTACATGCATCATTTTTTCACATGGAGCTCATAAGACATATTCTGTCTTATGCGTGATTAATTTACCTAAAGATGAGGGATTGTTTGTTTGAAGTGACAAATATAACTAATTTGGTGTTTTCCAATATAACATGTTGGTTTAATTATTATGAATTAAACCAAAATATATTTTCTCTGATGAAATGTCATATGGATATTATGACGAGATCACATTTGATGATAGATATATGGTATCTTCTAGAAAAGGATATATAATGACCATTTTTGGGTCAGTATAGGAATTATATGTCTTAGTAATGGTTCCTTGTGGGTTATTATGATTCTATTTTGGATGCATTAAATTTCAAAAACAACCTCTATGGTTTTTCCCTATAAATATTCTTAGTGTAATACTACTTAAGAAAACCAAGTGTTTATTGTTTCACTTAATAAAAATTATCATACGACTAAATGGTTATATGCAAAAGGATTTGGCTTGGACCCCATGAGGGATGTCTAGTATGAATATTGCTGGTGGGTGTGGATGCTCAAGATTGTGTGGTTAATTCTTAATGTAATGCATGTTATTCATATGTAGTAACTATAGTGTGGGTGCGGTGTCATGATAAAATCTTTATTATATAGAGATGTGAACAAAGATGTTTCCTTTTGAGTTGTGACCTATGTCAGACATGGTATACCGAATGGGTGGGAGATCCTAGTGGAATGGAAATGTAGCTCATCATTTTGGTGATCCAAGTGTTATAATTTTGTATCATCATCATTTACAACTATTTTTAAGAAATTTTTTGACATACAACAGTAACATGATAGAGAGGTTAACATGGGCTTGAGTGTTCTCGTAAATATGGGTATCTTGGGTAGAAGATTTTCATTTGATATTGAACAGTGTGGAGTTCTTGATTTGTAATAGGTTTTTCATACATTAGATTCATTTTTAGTTGACATATTGGGTACTTTTTCCTATGTTTTATGTTGTATGAATCATGGGATCATGAGTTTTGTTGTGTGGTAGGGTGATATGGAAGCGAACAACCATTAGGTTTGTATAAAATTTATGTGTATAGTGGATATGAAATTTTGATATGCTTATGAGTGGATCACTCTACCTGGGATATGAATTTTGAGTCTAGAAAAATAGTTTTTTTTTAAAGGTTTGTTCTATGAAATAAATATTGCATTGGTAATGCATAATTCATGTTTGGTTATGGATTGGTGAGTAGTAATGTGTGGGTCAATGAATAACGGATTTCCCAAGACTCTCATGGTCATAAAAGACTATAGTTTTTTAGGATGGGATTTGATACCTCTATATTATATGGTAATATCATGGCTGGATTAGAGTATCATGATATGGTTGATCAAAACCTATTTCATGAAAGGGGTCGACATGATAGGTGAGGTTTTCTTGGGAGGAGTGACATGCTTATGATACCAAAATATATTAATCATTATATTTGATGTGGTATGTACACAAGATATATATTTAGGATCACACCATGGGATAGTTGATGGTTTTACCCTCACTGTGAATGGAAATTCAGTAGAAGCTAAGGACAATATTCCTGATGATTAGGGAATGGGTGGTGAACAGTATTTAATGTTGGAACTTGGGTATTAGTCATATGGAGACTTCAATTCATTTCTTATAATTATGTATAGATCATGCACCATGGAGGTTATCATTTTTTTCTTATAGTAAAATGGTAATTATAGTTCTATAGTGGGTAGCACCTTGTTAGTTCTTCAAGTATGTACCTTATATTTGACGGGTTTTAGATGTGACATACTGATTAGTGGATGGTTGAGGAAACATTAGGGTGTTGCTATGTGAGAATATATGACATGAATTGGTTCCATAATATAAACCATAACCAATATTTATATGTGGTTTTGGATGATGTCTTTATTTGACAATTGGATAGATATGGGTTGGGTGTGATCCGAGAGCGAGTTGGATCGGAGGTGTGAAAGTGCTCGTGGTGAGAGAATAATAAATAGTTTTGGTTTTTTGTGATCCAGTCATGGAATTACACCATGTTTCAAGTTATATATTTACGTGAATATTTATATTCTCTTTTGAAAACATTTTTGGATTTAGGAATCATGACCAATCAAGAAGATAGTGCACCAATGGGTGTGCCTAATAGTTTTTCATAGTGGTCATCTCAGGGTGGAACATTTAATAATTTTTTTAAAAAAATTGGTGTGTTGTTGTGAAAATTTTATTGAGTTGGTAAATGTAAAACTAGAAGTGTATTTTGATAGGAAATTCCTATGGTGGGGAGTATCATGGATATGAATCCGAATTTGTGAGAATATCCTTATGGTAGGGATTGTAAAAAGTTTGAGGATGAATTGTTCGATAACACATTGGAATCTTGGTATAGACAGGTGTAGTTGAGGACCATATTTTTATTGGTGATCATGATGACTGGTAATTTGAACCCTTGATGAATATCATGCCTCGATATTAGGAGTTTCAGAATGAAATATTGTTTGTTATTTTTGTATAGAACAAAACAAGTTACTCTTGAATTTTTTTCCTTAGTGGTTTAGGAACAATGGTTAACAGTCCATAATGACTTCTTAGGGATAAATAGTGTTTTAGTGGGGGGTATGTAAACACTTACATATTTATAGCTAATGAAATTTTGAGGTATTTTAAATTTTTTATCTCACGGTAGGGGACATTTTTAGAATTGAGAATCAGATCAAAATTCCATGAGTTGTAACATCCCAATGAGAATTTGTTTTTTATCAATTGACGCATGTGAGGTGTTTTATGTTATTGGGTGACTTTTTCAGAATAGTCATAATTATTCCACTGGTTTTAGGTTTTTTTATAGAAGAACCACAATTCCATGACCAATAATGATTATTATGTGATAACCTATAGCAAGGTGCCACAACACATAGTGTGAAGCATTGTGTCACGAGAGAGTAATTAATTCTTGGGTCTCCCTTGGGTTAAGTGCATCATGTCCTGACCCATATGGGTCCCTCCATGATATAGAATGGTAATGGTATTGACTGGATACCTGGTGTGTTCATATCATGTCCCACAAGGGTAATGTAGTGATGGTGTATGGTTAGTGGGGTGTCCCCTAGGCCTAAGGAAATTATTTTGTGACATCAGACGATCATGTCCTGACATGGATGGGTATGTCAGTAGAAAACAATGACCCCCATAATTACTCCACATCCCACATAGCCATGGTACGACCCATCACTGGATGGTTCTTTAGTAGGGTTAGACTGGTAATTTACTAGTTTTTCCCATTTGGATCTTAGGGGAACCAGGTGTAGGGGGTCCATTTAGACCAGCTTCTCCCCCTATCCTCCCCCATTATTTTTCCTTCAAAAAGGAAGATTTTTGTATAAAATTTCTATATATATTATAGGATAATTTTATTATCCTCTTATTTTTTCTTTGTTTCCCTTCTATAATCTCTAATATTTGGATGATTTTATATTAGGTTTTTTGTGCTAATTCCACTAGAGTGTGTTGGAATTAGGTTAGGATGATGGGTATTTTTCGTATTATGGGTATAGGACATCCTTTCGCAATTATTAGATGTTGTTTCACACTATTTCACTAAAGGTAACCCACTTTACTAATTTATTTATGTTTTCAATTAAATTTAATAATATTTTATATTGATCATGATCTATATGTTAGGGATTTTTAAAATGATGTGGTCAAGGAGATTCCATTTCTAGGTTTGGTTTTTCATGGTTTTAGTATGATGAGGATTCTTGGTGAGATTTTAGGAAATTGTATCAATTTAAATTCAGTTAAGAAAAAAAATATTTTAAATTATTTAAATTAATTATTTTTGATTTTATGGATAGATATTTGATCTCGAAAGTTTACATGGGATTATTCATTGATATATTATGGAATGAACAAGGTGTGAAGGGCCACAATAGACCCTTGAACACTGGCTTGATTCCTTTCTTGTGGATTCTTGGGGAATCGATTATATATGTTTTTTGTGAGACATAATGGACCAATAAATATGATTTCTATGAAATTATTATATCTAGAGAAAGAAATCTAGATATATTATGAAAAATGTAATTTTCAAACAATATTTTGTCCAATAGGTGAGGATATTGATTGGGTCAAGATAATCTAAAGAAATAAAAAGGTGTCAATATGAGATTCACATAGACTAGGTGAGTTTCATAAGGCATATTTGGTAGTCATGATAGTGTTTGGCCTAGTGCTGATAGTGAGATAGTTCAATGTCCCTCATATTAAGGGATCACCCTCTTGATGATGGATTTGATTTTTTGTGACTTCCATGATTAGGATAATCCCTTCGGGACTAGATGATTTTTAATGTGATGGATTTTCTCTAGAAAAACTGCTCACAGCCTCTCCCAAAGGTGATGTAGAATAGAACCTAAGTATGGGTCATGGAAGTTATTTAATAAAACTGTATAAGGATGAGAATTTTTTTTTTGAGAAAGTTATATCCTCATGTTCTATGGTTGGGAGAGTCATGTTTTGATACATGATATTGATGATTTTTTATCTAGTCTCTTGAGGATAGGGTCAAAAGGGGGCCTATCATAAGAGATAACATCATTAATATTGGATATGGATTACTTCTAGTGACTAGAGGATGGGATAGGTCTAAATGACCCTAGTGGATTCACAGGAAGGTGAAATGAGGATGTTAATAGGTTCAGTTTGGTGAGCCTGTGAGACCAGGATAGTGTTGAGAGAATCAACCTACAGGGATGGTTAGATAAGATGATGATAATTGAGGTGAAGAACAGGCTTTGAGTGATTATTCTAAATTTCATACTTAAAATTAAATCCTTGGGAATGGATATTTAGTTTTGTTGACTAGACTATACATGGTTTGTGATAAGTGGATCTAAGGAGAGATTATGACCTAGGTATAAATGATATTATCTGAGATATGTTTCTAAATGGGAGTGATTACAACCCAAGTTACTAGATGAAGACATAATATTTATGATGGATATAAAATTTTCCCTTGAGTTTCTGAATAATTTGATATATTTTCCACTTAGAGCAGACACACCTCATAGCTTTCAGATGACTCGATATGTTTCCTGAATAGAGAAGGTACATCCCAATTTATTAAGGATTTGTATATTTATTTTATATGGTATTTAGTATTCCCTCAATGTTTTGGATGGTATTATATATGTTTTCCCCACATGGTAGTGGGTATACCTTTAGGTTACTAGATAACTTCTAAATCTTATTGAAAAAATAGGGTACACCCTAATGTTTGTTGATTATGTGGTATGTTTTACAGTTAGAGTGGGTATGCCTTGAGTTTTGAGATAATTTGTTACATTATTTCTCAATGGGGTAGTGCATATCCCTAGGTTTGTTTAGATGATATTGTATATTTTTTCAATGTGGGTTAGTGGGTAACCCCTACCTCTATGTTTACAGATCATGTTATATATTTTTTAATAGTGGTGAGCGGGTATGCCCTTGATGATTGGATGATTATGTAATGTTCTTAGAGACAACCTGATACTAGATAAATTAGGTATTGTTGATCATGGGTGTCACTATAGAACTAGAGGATCAATTGGGTTTATTTTAATGTTCTTATACACTGTACTGTTTATTCAAAGAATATCAAATGTACATTCACTATTTTACTAGATATTTTAAGGACATGTTTGGTGGTGGCCTGTTGACCTTTACTCATACCCAACTTAGGAATCAATAAATCTTTGGTACCTAACTAGGCCTTATAGTTCATAGATTTGGGTAGGTAATAATTACACTTTTTTATGATCAGGATGGAGTACCTAAGTGGGTATTTAGAGTCTGGGATGTGATGTGGCTAGGGTATGATAGTAGAGTCTACCAGTAGGATATTTTTTTTGTATATGTGATCATACCAATGGGATATTAGTTTGAATGTATGCTTGTATGATATTACTTCATTTGTAACAAGATGATTCTTATTTATTGGATTCTTCATTACTTTATTATTTTAAATGAAAATGTTTGCTTATTTCTGCTAGTTTTTTCCTTCGATACAAGTTTATAGTCTCCCCAAAATGACTCAATAAATCCTTATTATTATTCAATATCCTCTAGCACAAGGATTGGTTCACTGATGTTCATGTGATGTTATTGACCTCAGACACTGGTGTGTGGTTTTTGACCATATAGGTGTTTCAGTTACATTATTGAGTGGTATTGGAGCACAGTATATCTGATACAAACACATCATTCCACTATTCTTCCCAACATCCCAAAAGATTCACTGTATCCAACTACCAATTAGAAAACATATTCTTCTTAATGAAGATCGCCAAAAAATCAGTTCCACTATATCAACATTATCTGATATCTTTCCTCGATAGAGTCTTTATCTTATAATAAATGATAAATACAACTATATAAAACTTGGTGTATGTAAACATTCAAGTTACCTAACCTTATACATGATCTATATCACTATCTCCACTAACAAAAATAATGTCTTCAATTGAAAATATTATATTAATATAACTACATGCACATTGACCTTTATAAAATCTTCCATGTATTTATTATTTTTCACTATCTTCAACTTCTATAATTAAGGGTATATCATAAATTGGATAATGAATTTATTTTTACTTCTTCCTATTATATTTTATTCAACTGACTAGATATGATCTATAGAATCTACCCCAAATCTTATTCTTCTTCTACAATACTCAAAATGATATTCTTCCTCTTCATAGAAGTATCAATTTATATTATACTTTATAGGTTTACACTTATTAGGTTACCTCTTTCTATATTACCTTTTATATATTCATATCACAAAAATATATTTTCTCCATAATTTTTATAGAAATTTTCTCAATCAATCTTAATGATATGATCTATGAATATTTCTACAACAACATCACATGGGTTTTCCCTTATAATCTTAAGAATATTACTTTATCTAAAATTAATATCATCAATAAGGTTCCACAAATACCATTTTTTATTTTAATTTTCATTTTTTCCAAGGTAAATAAATATCTATTTAATTATATTTAAATCGTGGGATTATCTTTCCCAAAATATTTCAACATATATTCATACTAAATCATATTCTCAAAATATATGAAAAATATATAACAAAATTACTATTGTGGTGTGGATTTTATTATTTAAACATGAGTTCATATAAAATAATAGTATAGGATTCATCTTGAAGATTTAATTTTCATATTTCATCTTATATTGATATTTTTCCTCTCAAAATTCATTAACATCACCATTATCAACCTTATAATTGAATCACAATCTCATTTTTGATATTTAAACCACTAATGAACAACACCATCATGTCATGCTTTATTGTGCACATCCTATATTATAATATGGGAATATTGTATTCTAAAATTCCCATTTTCCACAATCAACCTCAAATTTTCTCTTAAATGTTGGATCATTAATAAGAATTATGATTTCATACATCTCAATTTTGTGAGGTTCACAAATATTATGAATACCCATAAATTTCACGTTTTTTCTATGTGTAAAAAATCATATACGATAGTGATTATCTTAAGAATCATGTTATGGGTCATCAAAACTACCAAATTTTAGTGTCAAGTGATATAAAAAATATTTTTCATATTCACATAATATTTTTTCCATTTCCAAATATCCTATTCATATGGAAAGAATCTTACATAACATTAAATAAATATTCTTACTGCCACAAGCATCTCTTATGAAACAGAAAAATATTTTACATATCAGCTAATATTCTTAGGTATTATGTGATTTTTGAATATTTTTAATCAAATTAGAAATAATATCTTTCATTTTTCATGAATTTATTAATGTTCTGATATGAGGTAGAAACACATATTATATGTATTCTATGCCTTTAATAATTTTATAAAATTCATTGTGAATCTATTATGCATCACAAAACATGTGATCCAACTATTTTTTTTCTAAATTAACTATGTGATTCAATAAATATCTTACCCATCACTGGGAAATGCATCTTAGAAAATCTAATGCATTACTTCCCTTTTCTATTTTTCATGATTTTAATTTGAGAATTTATTATGCATCATTAATATATTATTTGGTATAATAGTATATGTTTTTATTTTATAATTTATTTATACTCATTAGTAATAAACCATACACATCCTCTTGAGAAAAATATATGCATATAGGGAACTCTCACACTTATCCATTTTTCTACTATAGTGGATATATTATTTATATAGTGGGATCTCAAAACATTTTTAAACTTTTTATCATATAAAAAATAAATATTACATATGAATGTATAAATATACCAAATTTTATCATTAACTAAAAATTCCATAATTCTTTTAAACCAACTTAGAACCATTTCAGATCATCATATGTAATTCTAAAACCACTCCAAAATATCTTAAATGACATTAAATAACCTTTAGAAATATATGGATGTTTTAAAATCTCATAAATACATTTTAAAATTATTTTTTACAACATAATTACACTATATAGTGTACTTTTATAACCTTCACTAAATATGTAATTCTAGATTAAATCAAAACCAATCTATCCTTAATCCTTGGGACATTATTCATTGTATTTAGTGATTTTTATTCTCAAATATACATGAATGGTCTCATAACATATCAACTGGATTCTACCTCTTTAATTCATAGATCTTAATGTTATTTCAATAATCCAGAATACTCCAAATACATACGATATTAGTATAAAGTACCAAACTCCTTCGAAAATCAATTTCCTTTGATTCATTATAGTCCATCTCTCCATTCCTCAGTTATGAAGGCTACTCATGAAGAAACAACTTTACCCTTATTTATCCGTTAATATATGGGAAACAACATCATATTCTTAATCATTATATTCCTTTATCACTAAAATATCTAATACTTATATATTGGCATGCTAATTAACAATAAATACAACCAACACGCACCTTTGGGTATATCAATCTCCTCCATTTTATTTGTTTCCTCTATGTTTAACTTCCTCACATAATTCAAGTAAATTTTTATTTATTAGTTAAATTTTTTATCCCCATTATTTATAATAAATAAAAAGGTGTAAGTGTAGGGGAAAGATCTGTTCATCTCTTATTATTCATCTTTTTAACTTTTGTCTCATGGTTCGTCTTTTCTCTACATTTTATTTGACAGAATCAATCATATCCACATAAGATAAAAGTGGAACCGATTTTTTTATGAAATGTGCTATCAATTAAACAAATATAAGTCTGCATGATCAATGATTAGTATAGAAAAATAGATTGGTCAATATATAAAATAGAGTTGTCCATAAGTTATCCTAATTTGGATACCAACTTATATTCACTTATTAAGATATTTTCCAATATATTTTGTAAAAAATTCATATCCTTCACTCATATTTGACAAAAATCATAAAAAATTAAGAGTAAGAATGTATTTTTTCTTTTAAAATAATTTTAATAATCCCTCCCCCTAAATAACAAGAATTTATATAATCTAAATAATGAAGGGTAAATTTATCATCATACCATAACTTTAAAATTTTCAACTATTTTATGAAATTAAGATTCACATAAAAGAATAGAATTTGGTAGATCTTACTATTATTAGATATACCCAAATGGTTTCCTTCTATTAATATTCATCATGGTTTTTTTATCTTCATGAGATAGTTTCTAGGAATTTATAGCACTAGTTGAATGATATCATCAATTAAGGTGTTTCAAATGATGTGTTGCATGGATACAAATATAAAATTACTCAATGTTTAATAACATATCATGTTGTATGGATATAAAAACATTCAATACATTATCCTTGTTTATTTATAACGTTTTAATACCTATAAAAATAGTATAAATAAACATATTTAGGAATAAGGTGAGTCTTCATAAGATCTTTAATGTGAGAAATAAGGACTAGACATCGATCTCAACCAAATTAATCCTTTATTTGCATCTCTAAAATGGTGAAAACTCTTCATGAAATATTCACCATTAATTTTTTAATATTAAAATTATTTGTGAAGTATAGAATTCATGACATATTTATCATTATTATTTTATTAAATAGAATTTTTCAAATCAATAAGAAAATCACTTTCATTATTTTTTCATTCTCCATTTTTAAAGTCGGTTACAAATGAATTAGAAAATTTGTTAAAAATATTAAGTGTAAGTACATAATTATTCTTATATGTGGAATATTTATTAATTGAATATTTTTTAGCATAATTATTCATTAGTGATTTTTTATTTTATTTTAATAAATTTCTTTCTCCATGTAAAACTTGAATAAATTTTTTAGTTAAATTCCTATAAATTTTTGCCTTCCACAAAAATCATCAATAGATTTTAGGTTTACCTTCTTTGGTAACCCATCAAAGTCTTATTTTAAAATTTCAATCATTAGGCCTATATTATTGTACCTCTCATGGATTGATTCAATTTTTGAATCCATCTTGATTCCTTTAAATTTTATGTTCATAGAAAATTTTCAATGCTTTATGATGATGTATTTTCGACCATAGTAGAAGAATATTTTCATTGTTTTGACATCGTTTTCATCTTTTTTCTTTGACTTCTTATGAGAAGTTTTCCTAAAAAAATTATTTTATTTATACCCTATGGAAGTGAAAGGTTTTTTCAACCATTGAAAATGAGGATTATAATACTTTAATGAGAAATTGTAGGGAAATTTTATGTATAGTAGAATACCCTATGTTATGGTAAATAAATGAGTTTGGTTTTACTAAAAAACCACCCAAATTAGATACTAAAAGTGTATGTGGATCTAGTAAATTTATACATAGTGGTAATAAATCTCAAAATTATTCATTGAGTTGGACTCTATCATTACCCAGTGTATGAAACTATTCTTTTCTTCACACCTAGTTTGACACTCTCAGGGGATATGTTATGAAAATTCACAACCTCTTTACGAACCAATATGAAGGATTTAAATAATGGAAATAAATGACCTAGGTTAAGACTAAGTTTTCATATATTGAAAATATGGTTTCACGTATTGAAAATAATGTTTCATAATTTATACATCGTATAAGTTATTTCTCATAATTATGTGCTTCTATAATATGATTATTATTGCTTACAATATACTTTTTGGTTTTAGTCAATGGTTGGTACCTAAAAGATCTATGTTAATGATTAGTTAAATGGATAATGAAAATATTGTTCTCCTAGGAAACTAAATTTTATGGGATATTGAATAAAAAAATCTAATTTCTTTTCTCACACAACATTCTCAAGCTATGAATCATACCGATCTTCCAAATGAGCAAATGAGGGAACAATTGTCTCCTGAGTCCATAATGAGAAAAAATACACCTTCATTTAGTGGTTCTTATAATCCAATTGTTAAAAAAATATATCAATTCCATTGAAAATATATTTTATTTTTTTCAATGTTCAGAGACTGAAATGGTCCATTTTGATATCTATTATTTGGAATGTTATGAAGATCAATGGTGGTCTCTTTTCAAGAATACAAGTCAACAAGATGGAATTCACTACATGGTATGGTAAGAGTTTAAGGAATTATGTTTAAATAATCAGTTTATTCATATACTTCATACAAAAATAGAGAATGTATTCCTTTAGTTAAATCACATGGATGATGAATCTGTTGGTACCTATGAAGTGAATTTCAGCTGACTTTTGACGCATGTTTCTAGTATTATCAACCATCTTGAATGTAAGGTTGATTTATACATTAGTGGTTTAAAAACAAGTCACTAAAGGGATTTTTATAGAATGTAATCATATATCTATGAATAAATTGTTCTATGTGATATCCTGTTAGGAATAGATATTGGAATTACTCAACAATATCAAGGTTTGGCTAAGAAAATAAAGATGGAATTAAAAGGAATCTCTAACACCCATAGAGAAAATTATATAATATTTTATATATGTTCAAGGTGTAGAATGAATCATAGAGTAAATTATCTAAAGGGTAATGGTAAATGTTTTAATTGTGGGAAGGAAGGTCATAATTAAATTGATTTATAAAGTGATAGGAAGAAGTTATCTAATGATGAGAATAGATAGAAAGTTATATAGGATATACAACCCACAATTTAGTGTTTCAAATGCAAGGATTATGGATAGTATGCTAAAAAGTGCACAATTGAGAAAATTAATGGCTATAATTGATTTCAATAACCTCTTAAGCTGATAGAGAAATGGAAATCTCATTTCATCCCTATTTCTAGTGAGGTGTGTGATAACGATGTGGTTAAAGGTACACTTACCATACACACTAGTAAAACTAATGTCTTATTTGAATTTGGATATATCCACACTTTTATATTTGAATAATTTTATAATGGTTTGAAAAATTCACCACAATGATTATATATTGAATCATTAGTGAAATACCCTTATGTAATGATGATAATATCTCAATTCTGTTATTCTTATCAAGTTGAATTTTCTAGAAATTTTCTTTTAGGAAATCATTCTATTCTCACTTTGGTTGAATTTGATTTTATATTAGGTATGGATGTGATTTTTCTATTTAAATACCATAACAAGTTCTGAGGAAGGGAAGTAATGTTTTATATTCTAAGACAACTCATGATTGTATATAAATTTTATGATAAAAATGAACATCCAATGGAATTCAGCTACATTTTATGGGTCTTGATTCATAGATAAATGGGTGATTATCTCATATGGTTGGAAAAAACTAGAAATCATTGATATTACTATTATATTAGATTTTGTTTATGTCATTGTGAAATAGTGTACAAGTCTTCAAATGAAACATGATGTTGATTTCCCAATAGAACTCATACTAATTTCTATAGATATTACAACGACTACCAATAGAATAGACATGATAGAGTTGTGGAAATTAAAGAAGAAACTCTAGGTGAATCTTGATTAGTAATTCATTCGTCCAAGTGTATCACCTTGGGGTGCACCTATTATTTTTGTTAAAATGAAATATCGATCGATGCAACTTTGTATTTATTACCTGGATCCGAACAATATCAAAATCAAGTAAAAGTGTCATCTACCTCATATTGATGACTTGTATGATGAACGACATAGTGATTAATAATTTTCCAAGATTGAACTTTGTTTTGGATATCATCATCTGAGGGTCAAGGATAAGGATATACCTAATACAACTTCTATACAAGGTATAGAATGTATGAGTGAATATTGATTCCATTCAGTCCTACTAATACCCCCACTAACTTCATTTATTTTATGAATAGGATCTTTAAAGTTCACCTTTACCAATTTGTGGCCATCTTTATAGAGGATATTCATATATATTTAAAGAGAAATGATGAATAAGAATATCACTTTAAAATTGTACTAATGATCCTAAAGAAGAATAAATAGTATAAAAAACATACCAATGGTGAATTTTGGAAAGAAAAAGTTTCATTTCTGGGACATATAATCCCAAGAGAGGGTATATCCGTAAATCTATCAAAGATAGAGGGTATTGAGTATTGGCAGAGAACAACCATGGTAAATGAGATATGTATTTTTCATAGTATAACTGGATATTATTGATTGTTTTTGTGAAATTTATCTTGAATATCTAATCCACTCATCAATTTTACTCAGAAGAGACCTAGGTTCCTCTAAATGACTGAATGTGAGAAAAATTTCAAGGAACTGAAGAGAGGGATAGTCAGGGAACCTGTGTTAAAATTACCCTATAATGGAAAAGGGTTTGTAGTCTATAATTATGCTTCCAAGAAGGTTCTAGGATGCGTTGTTAAAATAAATTACATGGTTATAGCCTAAAATTGAAGATAATTTAAGGTTCATGTGAAAAATTACCCAACTTATGATTTAGAGTTAGCTATGGTAATTGTTTAAATAATGATACGGAGGCATTATCTTTATGGAGAAAAGTTTGATATATATGATAAAGTATATATTTAGATTGAAGGAGTCGAACATGTTCTATATAATATATTTAGATCAAATTAATTATTATGACAACTCAATACATTACCACAATGAGTAAGTAAATTAAGTGGTTGATGCATTGAGTTAAAAGGATCATGCAATAATATCCATGATAAGGATTAAAAAGATCCAATATTTATGGATTTTCAAAGGATGGATCTTGAAATCCTAAAGAGAGATGAGAAATTTCATCTTTCCCAAATGAGTGATCAACCTTCTATAAAAGTGATGATAAAATAAGTTCATAATGATGATTTAGAGCTAAAAAATAATGTTAGAAATGTTCTTGAGTTTAATCATGATTGTGATAGTGTAATATGGTTTAAGAACCATGTTTATATACCCTAAATACTAGTTTTTAATAAGGTTCTAGTATTGGAGGATCAAAGTTATTCATTATATATTTATCTTGGGAGTAAATATATGAATAGATATTTGAAAGAGTGTTTCTTGTTTGGTGGAATGAAGAGAGATATTGAAACATTTTTATATAATTGTTCAGTATATTTATAAGTTATGTTGAGTGACAAAATTATAAGGGGATGTTTCAACTATTACTCATACCAGAATAGCAATCGGAAAATTACACTTTCTATTTTGTCATCTGACTCCCCAAATATATCTAAATAGAATAATGCTATATGGGTTTTAGTTGATCCCCTTTAAAATTCAGTACGCTTCATTACTATCAGAGAATATTTCTCTCTAGATATGTTTTCTAGGATATACATTAAAGAAGTGGTAAGGCTACCCAGATTACCAAATTCCATTATATCTGATTGGGAACCAAGGTTTACATTGTAGTTTTAGTGAATTATTTAGCAATCTCTTGATATAGATTTGATTTTCTACACTTTGTATCATCCTCAGAATGTTAGTTAGTCTAAGTGAATAATTCAAACTATAGATGATATTTTGTGATCATTTTATATGGATTTCAATGGTAGTTGATATCAACATCTTCCTATAGTTGACTTTTGTTTATAGTAACATATTTCACCCTATAATTCAAATGGAACATTATAAATCCCTTTATATAAATAAGTGTCAAACTATAATGTATTAGGATGAAGTTGGAGAATGAAATATATTGGGACCAAAGATATCTGAAGAAATGTAATACAATGTTAGATCCATTCAAAATCATATAAGGGGATGATGATGTCAATAGAAAAGTTATGCGGAAAATCATCAGAATAACCTAGAAATTGAACATGGTGACATGCCTTTTCAATGAATTTCTCCATAGACGAAAGTAATGTGACATAGAAATAAGTTCAATCTAAGACTCGAGTATATTGGTCCCTTCAAAATTATTGATCATATAGTTATATTATCTTATTATTTTATACTTCCACTAAACCGCTCTCTAGTTCATAATGTATTTGAGGTATCTCTCATGAGGATGTACATACCTAATCCCACCTATATTTTAACCATAGAGTTCATACCACTGTATAATAATATATATTATATGGAACATCTTGTAGAGTTTCTAGATCATATAGATAAAGGGATACCAATAATACCACTCACCTATTCATTGTTTTGTGATAAAACCAATAACTTGAGGAAGCTACATGGGAACATGGGGATGTAATAAGGCATAAGTATCCATAATGGTTTGTACCAAAGTGAAATAATTTTGAAGGAAAATCATTTTTAGGGGGAATAATGTAACACCATGAGAATTTTATAAATTCTCTTTGATGAAATTTAATTTCATAAATAGCTTGTGTCACACTCAACACCAAGTTCAAACAAACTGTAACAAACTATTAATATTATTATTATTTAAACATGAATTTTGTATCCTAGTCATTAAACCTTACAATATGAGTAGGAATAATGAAATGTTAAATATTTATTATAAATATTTTATAAAAAGAAAACATATTGACAAAAAGGGTATATAATTTTTAGTATAGAATTTATATGTTTCATAAATACTATTTTTTCAAAAAAAAATTTAATTGTTTTTGTGAAAAAATAATTAAAGTAATTTCTCACTTTTGGAAAATTTATTTGATAAAATAAAATTCATTTTTGAAATCAAATTGTCATAATTATCTTTAATATACTTTTTGATAATTTTATGAAGAGATTAGTTTTTTGATGAATAGTAAAAAATAATGATTTTTATTTAAAAAATCATTTCATTTACCGAATTTAAAAGATATATTTTATTTTAATATAGTTTTAAAATTAATATTAATTCAATTATATATTTATTCATCAAATTTATTTCATTGTAGTCAATTTCATATTGAATTTTGATGTTATCACTTTCTGTTCTTATGAAAATTTTCCCTTTGCAATATCACTTTTTGGTGGAGTCAGTTGATTTAATTTTAATTTTATATTTTCTTCTTTTGTAACATATCAAGATTAAAAAAATAAAATAAAATAAAGATCGTGTTTGATAGCATAAAACATATGTGAAACCAAGCGTAAACAAACAAATTATTATTATTTAAATGTGATAGTTAAAACCTTTTTATTAAATTAGCAGGTACGAATATATATAACTAATTTGTGAAATATATAATTTTCTTACTCATTGTTATTATATTAATAAATCTTTTTAAATAATAATTTTTTTTAGAAATTTCATTTTATTCTTCAAAAATATATTTTCTTAAAAAATGATTTTAATTGATTTTTTTGAGAAAATAATATAATTAATTTGTATACATGTTATAAAATTTGTTTGATAAATGAAATTTGTTTTTTAAATCATCATGTAAAATTATTGTAGGAATAATTTTGATAATTTTATGAAATATTAATTTTTAATGAATTGTGAAGAAATACTAATTTTTATTGAAAATCGTATATTATTGTAAATTAAAAAATTTTGTACAATCGCAAATGTGGCGCACACACAAGGAAGAGAATTACATGTAAATCGCAATCCTGGGGACTTGACCCCATGACATTCCCCTCACCCCATAAGCCCTTACCACCCCACCACCAACAGTGGGGATTATTTATAATGTAAAATTAGGTTTTGGATTAGTTTTAAATTTTAATTACTTTATTTTGATTTAAAATAATCCAATTATTGTTTTTTAAATTTATTTTTACCTTGATTTTAGCATAAAGATAGTTTATATTTAAAAGGACATTTTTCTAATAAACTATTTTTTGTTGTATTTTTTATGTTTAATTTTAAAATAAATTCTACTAATTATTTATTTTAGATTATAAAAAATGGATTTCATATTTGGAATTTGTGGATCAAATTTTGGTGAACAATTTACTTTTATTTTTATTTAATATGAATATTATCCTTTGTAATTTTTTCTTACCATGGTAAAGGGTAAATTAGGTAATTAATGATTAAAAAAGATATGATATGGACTATAAAATTAATCTAACACTTGAATAAATTATATTTTATGATTATATGTCATCAATAATCATAAAAAATTCGTAAATATTATCTTTTTTTTATTTGGATATTATTAAGACTTTTACGATGTTTTATTTAAATAAACCTAACAAAAATTTCACTCATTTTTAGTAATAATTTTATTTTTAAGATTGATATTACCAATGGATATGTTCGGTTATAAATATATATTTAAGATATAAAATATTTGTCTTCATTATAGTAATTTAATTTTAATTTTTAGTAAATAAGTAATTACCGTAAATTCTTACACAATACAGATGCAGTAGTTATTTAATTAATGGAATAATCAAATAAATGATATCAAAAATAACCAAAGTATTATAATTCGATATAATTAATGTTATCCATGAATTTTATTGATCAACATGAAATTTTTTTTTTGTTTTTTTAATTTACTTCTTTTTATAGTTGTTAATAAAGTCATTGTAATGAATAGTTCTACAAATTCAAATTATCGAGACACTATAATAAATAATATTTTATTAAATTAAATAAAATTAATAAAAATATTGTATTTTTCCAATGTATGAGTATATGGTTTACATTATAAACCAAGTTCCATTTATGGTCCATTTATCTATTTATAACAACAACCATAACCCTCATTGAGTAAAAAACCTTATTGTCCCTGAAATTTTCACTTGTGTTAATGAGGGGTTAGTACCAAAATATAAGGGTAAAACCATATTAAAAACTTGTAAAAATTCATTATAAGAGATTATTTTAAATTAACCTCATCATATATTAAAAATAAATCTTTTTTTAGAAATTTTTAATTTTAAATTATGTTATATTTCTTTAATATTTTGAGAAATTCCTAGAGGGCCCATACCCTCTCTTATAAAGGGTCATAACTTCTTCCCTTTACATAAAATTTATAACTAATTTGGTTCTGACAATAACTATCCAAATACCTTCCTATAATCTCTCCCCTTTTTCTAGAGTCATTATATAGGGTGTCACACCATCCTTGGTTGTCTTAATGTGTTAAGGAAAGGAGGTTGTTTGAAAAAGTGGTATCGTTTTCGATTTAGCATTTCCATTTCATATCTTATTCAAGCCCTTAAAATATTTATTAATCATATATATAAAATAAAAACAGTATATTCCATGAAATTTAATGTTTTTAGGTTAATGGAAGAACATATATTCTTCTTATCTTCCATTAAATGGGAAACAAAACTATTGTGCGTGTGTACGACTCACTACCACCACGTGATCCTATGTAATTAATTTTCTATCAATGTACCTCATGGATGGATTATAATGATTGAATAAATGTTTATCTATTATATTAATGAAATATTTATAATTATAAAAAATAACATATCATATAACTTCTTACCTTCCCATTCTCTGAAAAATGGTAATGTTGTTCATGGGTACATGTGAGCTGTAACCTACACGAAGCAATAAAATTCATTTTTTATCGACATCTAAAATTGATTATATATATAAGTAAATTTATAGGATTAATATTATATTAATAGTTTTATTATCATTATATAAGTATAAAATTATACTTAATTTATCTCCATAAAAATCATTGAAAAATGGAAACGTTACTCATGTGTATGTACGAAATATCATCATTATGATGGAAACATGGTTCATTTTTCTTAACCATCATTAATTTTTTATTTCTAAATTATTATTGATTTGAAAAAATTATAATTATGTAATTATTATTGTTTTAGAGATTTTTTAATGACAAAAACTTTGACATTAGTCAACCAACCAAATTTAGTTTTGACTTATGGACTGAATATCACAAAAAAGTTTGAAGTAAACTTTAACAATTAAGTAATTATATATTTAATGGAAATATATATAATAATTTGGAAAATAAATTTCAAAAAGTTTCTAAATATAATAAATAAATAAGCTTATTTTATTATTTAGGAATATAAAGAACATACATGATGAGTCAGACTCAAGGTGGGGGTATTTCTTTTAAAAAATCCTCTTTTCAGTTCCTCTTTTAACTATTTCTACCAAATTCAAAAGGAATATATATTTTTAACATATTCAGAATGAAAATAATTTCCTGATGACAAGACTCATAAATGATATAATGTTTCCATTATAAAATTCCCTTATTATTTTCACCAAAAATGGGTTCTTTATTATGTTCCCTATTTAAAGATTTTTAAAATTGAATTTTTAAATGAAAATGGTGTTTTCTTATCAAAAAGTGTTTTTATATGGGTTTAAAAGTGAGTTTAAAATTTTTTATGATAAAAATTTCCAATAATATATTGTTTTACATGGTACTTTTGATTTATACATTAAATTAGTGAACTCAATACCACTTATGTGAGGGGTTGAGCCCCATTATATATATGGGTGAGCCTGATACAACTTATAAGATGGGAGTACCTAGATAGTACCAAGTGAAAATGTTACAGATTATATGATGTATGCAACCAAATAGTTCTACAATGAATTGGGTAATGTACCATATTGTTTTAGGAATGAATGAGAGAGTTACTAAAGGGTTTCCCCTATGGATTTCACAGGGCTCTAGTTATTTCAAACATGAGCTTAAAATGTGTTATGAATGTGATACTCTATATTTCCAAAAATTGTTTTTGTTTTATTTTTATTCTTTTTAATGGTTTTATTTGAGAAAAAAGTTTGTGGGTTTTTCATGTGAAAATGATTTATTTCATTTTATCAAAGATCATTGAAGAAAAAGTAAAAATCTCATGTGTTTTAATGGTTTTCACTAGGCTGAAATATTTATTCTTTTAATGTCTCTTACAGAGATTTTAGTGATATTCCCATGTTTAATTTTTTTCATAATTTTTAAAGGTAAAGTAAGAATTAAAGTGTAAATTTTTAATGTTTTTTCATGAAAATAAATCATATTTCATTTTAAAAGATTAACATTTTGGAAAAAATGGAAACTGAGTGGATGTGTCAACCGAATAATTTATGAGCTTGTTATCTATAAGTAATGACCTCATTCTCTAAAATTCTAAACCTAAAATATTTTGGGTAATATAAAATTATTTCTGGTTAAAAATCAGCATAATATGCAATGTTTAAATTCTGGACCTTACAGTCGGTATCAAAGAAGGGTTTAGATAACATTAGAGGATAGGATGTTATTTAATCATTAGTTACATATATTATATTAACATAATGGTTAGTATGTTAATGGGAATAATATTTATTTTGGAAAACTGAAAATGAATGAAATAATATGAATATGTGTATATTATTATTTTCCTCCTCATAATATGGTATATTATTATTTTATTAATATGATCAAACTAACCTTTTTGGTTTCCAAAAATGGTTGGATCTAATAGGAAACAATTTAATAATGGATATGAAGGAAAATTTGATTGTTGTAAAAAAGAGTACCTCAATGGAATGAGAGATTTAGTGAGAACTCTTGAGGTTATTCAAAACTAGAATTTAGTAGTAATTATTAGAAAACATGAACCTTAGTGAGTTTCTTAATGCATCAAATATGAAAAAATTAATGCCTTGTGGAAGTTCGGGTGATAATGATCATAAAGGTAGTTATATTCAATGACCTATGTGTCAACAATGTATAAAGAATAACCCGGAAAAATATATTAAAATATTGAAAATTTGTTTTATATGTGGTAAAGGGTGTTATAAAGAAATAATAGTTCAAGGAAAAGGGAGCAGTATGTTAACTCTCTGAAGGGGAAAGAAGTTATTTCTAAGGTATAAATTGGACATTCTAAATGACAGTAGAAAGGTCATTATAAAAATTAATGTTCTCTGGGGGAGGCACACAAATGGGTTCAACAAGACTGTAAAGATTCCTTTTCAGAAATTCCTATTTCTATTACAATATAATATGAGGAATCTCTAAATTACATATGAAATGTATGGATTTTTATTGCTTTGTGTTTTGATATTAATGAATCTTACACTATAATTCGTATTTTATTTATAGAAATAATGTATTAAGGAATAATATGGAAGATTAAGGTTAATAACGAATGTTGAATGATTAAGGTATATATATATATGGATTTAAGAGTTTTGATGTCATGTTATATTTAAGGTTGATCATAAGTTCAAAGTCATAGACACCCCCTTTTGAGTTTTTTCATGATGGGAGTACATTGGGAGACTTTTATTGAGTTATGAAAGATGTTTGAGGTTTATTTAACCCTTATGATTATTATGTGAAAAAATTATTTGAATAATAATTATCATTTCATTTTTTTCACATAAGTTTAAAGGTATGTGTAACCTTTAGGGTTTTTATGATCTTTTATTTTAAGGTAGTTATGGGTTAAGACATTTTTGGGAATCAAAAATAAATAGTTTGACATAACCTTTGAGGTTAAAAATATTATTTAATTTTGAATATATTAAAGTTATATTTTAGGATATTTATTACATTTATAGGAATCTTATAAGTATTATATTAATATAGTTTTAGAATATATACATCCCTAGGTCAGATTACAACCCGTCACAACCATCATGGTCCAGAGGCATGAACCCACAACTGAAGGGAAACAAGGGTGCATCTCCTACCATATGTCAATGTGACATCCTGATTAGTTTGATATTGTTTTTATTTATTTAAAATACTTTACATGTGAATGTTATATTCATTTTGAGAACATATATTTTATCATGTAGGTAACCATGGGGTCAAAAATATATTTGGTGATTAAGTGATTAATGTTATTTCGGAACAATTTAACTATTTTGGGAACCCATATGATAAAGTTAAACAGAACACTACTTGTTTTTATTTTATCAATAAAGGTTTAATTTTATTTTGGAAAAATATATGGTCTTATTATGTATTATGTTCATTAAGGTTCTTTTTGAAAATGATTAGCATACCCTAGAGACTATATAATTAAGAAATATACAATTTTGGTATGGTACATTAAGGGTTATTGATGTTATCTTGGAAGAATGTGTTATAAAATCCATTTTATTTTGGGGTTTAATTCTCAGTTTTGAAATATTTTGAATAATTTTTAGTCATTTGTTTAATGATATATATTGAACATTGGGTATTACAATTTAATTTTGGAGATTAAAGTGGTTTTTCTTCATATCAAGGATTATTTTTTTATGAATTGTCTAATATTAATATGAAAATTTTGGTTTTAGTTAATGACTAAAGATAGAAGGAATATATTTATACTCTTTTTTTGTATTTTTTGATCCATAGAAGTTTATTCTAGTGCTACAGGCATGAAAAATCTATCTCAAACACCCATCGTTTAGAGAAAAAGATGAGATTTTTTGGGAATTGACTAAATGATGCAATTATACATCTCAATTAACTATATTTTCTAATTCATTATTATTGGAAGTAGATTAATTCCTCAACTTTAGGAAAAATTATTTCAAAAAAAATTATCTATTTAATTTTCATTCTGAGAAATCAATTTCCTTTTAACAGGACATATATTTTCGATTTTGCGATGGTTAAATTTCTCATGAATATATTCTATATCACTATATATCAGTCCTTATGAGTTAGGTTTTTCTTATATATCTATGTTTCCACTTTCTAATTATTTTTTCCTACATGGAAACCATACAATGTGTTATTCTAGATGATCTTAATACTTCCCACTTCTCTATTTTCGAGTGGAATTTTCACTAACCCTATTTGTGATGTGGGATTTCAACAAAGGTATTTTGAAAAATCTAACCACTGGTTTTCGATTCTAGGTTCAATTTAAAAAGATGAAATTTATTAAATTCAGATAATAAATAATATTTCATAAAAAAATAAAGTAAATATTATGTTTGATGGCGTATAAGATACACAATACCGACCTCAAATGAACAATGAATTATTATTATTTAATTGTGACGGTTATCACCTAGACAATAAATTATAAAATAGGAATAGGAATAATTGATTTATGAGATATATAATGGTCCTAATCATTTCTAGTGTATAAATTAATTATTTTTAAATAAGAATATTATTTTTTAGTAAATCCATTTTATTCTTCAAAAAAAGGTTCAAAAATGATTTTTATTTATTTTTAGGATAAAATAATATAACAAATTTATATAAAATTTATTTTATAAAATAACTTTTTTTTGAAATAATATTTTAAAAAATTAAATAGGACTAATTATTGAGAATTCACTAAAAAGATATTTTTTTTTTAATGAATAGTGAAAAATATTGACTTTTATTGAAAACTGTATTTCGTTTCAAAACATTTAAAAAGTAAAATTATTTTTATAATTAGTTTTAAAAATTTATTATTTCCTTATGATTTAAAATAATAAAATTTTAGTTTATTAATAGGATTTAATATTTTAATTTAGCATAAAGAAATTTTATATTTAAAAAGGGTGTTTATCTAAAATATGGGTTTTCATTGTGTTTTTTCAGTTTACTTTTAAAATAATTACTGCCAATTCTATTTTTCGAATTATGAAAAATGGATTTCATATTTGAAATCATTGTTTCCAAATTTTGTAGATCGGTCCCTTTTATTTTTGGCTAATATGAATAGTAACCTTCATAATTTTTTACCACAATAAAATGTAAATTAGGTAATTAAGGATTAAAAATGATATAATAAGGACTATAAAATTACCATAACACTTGCCTAAATTCTCTTGGATGATTATATCTCATTAATAAACATACAAAGGTATAATATGTGACTTTTTTCTATTTTTATTTTATTATTAATTTCATGATGTTTTATTTAATGAAAAGTCAAAAATGTGACACTCTTGTTCTTAATAACAATTTTATTATTAACATATGGATGACCAAATAATATGTTTAGTTATAAATATTTATTTTAAATAAAAATCTTCCATATTAATCATATTAATTAAACCTTAAATCTTTGTAAATAAATAATTATCTTTAGTTATTACACAACACTAACATATCAATTATTCAATTAATGAAAAAATAAAGTCATTGATATTAAAAATATTAAAAGTACTATAATATGAGATACTTAATGTGATAAATGAATTTTATAGATTCAAATTACATTTTATTTATCTATTAAAACATATTGTTTCGAGTTCTACCTACTTTCTTGATGCTATTAAAGTCAACATAATGAATAGTTATAAAAATTGACATTATAAATATTCTACAATACATAATATTTTATTAAATAAAATATAATTAAAAAAATATTATATTTATCTAATGTATTATGATATGTTTTATAACATCAAAAATTCAACATTTATGGGACATTTTTCTATTTATAGTAACTATATTGACCCCAAGGTGTAAAAAAACCTTGTTGTCATAATATGTTTAAATGGGGTTAATGAGGGGCTAAATTCAAAAAATAAAGGTGAAAACATATTTAAAAATTCTACAAAAAATATTTTATGAGATTATTTCGACCCATAATAATAATTTATTCAAAATAATTTATTTTCGATCCATTTAGAATAAAAAATTAATATATACTACATTAATATTTGTAAAAATTTCAAGAGTGGCCCTCCCCTCTATTATAAAATGGCAGTTCTTATTCCGTTTACGTGACATGTAAAACTCATTTTTTATGAAAAAACACACCCAAATAATTTATTATAATAACTAAAATTACTCTATATACCTTATATAGGGAAAAAACTAAACCTCATTCCTCTTAATGTGTTAAAAAAGGAGGTTTTCTGTAGAAGAGGTATCATTTTTAATAGAGCGTTTCTGTTTTATTTCTTCACCCACCACTTCAAATATTCTTTAACCATTATTACATTATAAAAACATTAAATTACATAAAAATAATTTTTTTACCTTAAATTTACATCCTATATCCATATCCTCTTCTATTAAATGGGAAATGAAACAATTATTCATGTCTACAGAGGGCTACCACCTTGTGAACTGATGTAATTCATTTTCCATCATCATCTATCATGGATGTATTATAGTGTCAGAATTAATGTTTATATATCATATTAATGAAATATTTACAATTATTAAAAGATAATATATCATTTAATTTCATTACTCTCAAATCACTAAAAAATGAATATGTCATTTGTGTGTATGTGTTGACAACCACCTCCACAAAGCGATGTGATTTTTTTTAATCAACATGTCATATTTATGATATATATATGTGTGTACATTTAAAGTAATAATATTATATTTATTATATTATTATAATTATATAAATAAAAAATAATATTTACCTTCTTTCTATAATGATCATGGAGAATTGGAAATATTACTCAGGCATATGTACAGACTACTATCTCAATGGTTGTTACATAAGTCATTTTTCTTTTCAATCTTTCATGATTGATTTTAAAATTATTATTTATGTATATAAATAATAATTATGTAATTATTATTATTCTTGATATGTTTCAATGATGATCCCTTTGACCAAAGTAATCCTACCTATGTCATTTTGGACTTATGAACCAAATGTTATCAAAATGCCCGACCTAAAATTAAATAATAAAGTAATTATACATGACATGGAAATAAATAAAATAATGTGGATAGTAAACATGAAAAGGGTTTATAATATATTAAATAATTAACATAAGTTAATTATTCATTAATATAAATAATTTACATGATGACTTGGTCTCAAGTTAAAATACTTTCTTTTAAAAATTAATTTTTACGTTCCCCTCTTTACTCTTTTTACCAAAGTCAAAAGGAATATATTTTTTCAACATATAATTCTTGAACTGAATTTCCTAACATCATTATGAAGAAATTATTTGATGTTTAATTTACTATTTTCCATGTTTTTTTTCAATGAAAATTGTTTCATTATTATGTGCACAATTTTTAGATTTTTAAAAGTGATTTTTTTTTATTAAATTGAATTTTGATATCCAAATGTGTTATTCATATATGTTTAAAATAGTTTTTAAAATGATATATGATGAAAATTTTCATGAATTAAATGTTTTACGTAAAGACTCAGAAATCCCGTGGAATTTTTTTTTAAATACATGGTAATTTTTCGTGTCCTCGAAAACAGACGGTGCGTGATTCTTAGGACCGATGTTTCCAGAATCAATTTATGATGTTTTTTTCGGGTACGTTCAGTAAACATACGAGTGGGATTTTATAACTATTGAAACAGTGCTCGGAACTGAAATCTGAGGGAACTGTAGAGCTCGCAGTGCCTATATTCTCTTAAAAAGACTTTCACTTCGACGGAATTGAGTCAAGGATAGAAGTCAGTTTTTTGGTTTTCGTAAAAAAAGTAGTAAAACAAAGTGAGCTGCACTTTATATTATTGAGATGCCATGTGAGTTTTGGTGGTTAAAACCTCCTCATGGGAGTTGGTGGTGGGACCACCACACCTTAACTAACCTTGAAAGGTTATGGTAGTGGGGCCCACCCGAACATAACCTCCCGCGAGAGGTTACATCATGGGGACCGCACAGGGCTAAACCCCTATAGATAGAGGAGGATATAACCTCTCTTCTCTCCCTCATTAATATGGGAGATCCTCTCCAACTCCCCAAATTAAGTGTGCCAAATACTCCTCTTTAATTGTTGAGCCAACACTTTTAAATAAATGTGTCAACCCTTGTGAATTAATTAGGGGAGCCTTTTAATTTAATTCTTCTTTTTGAATTTTTGTGCCAATGAATATTAGACAACTCAATCTAATATTATTTCACTTGGAATTTGGGTATAATTTGAGAAATAGGATAGTTTCGGAGGATTAAAATTCTCCCAATGAAGAACGAAGAATGTGAAGAACGCCGGTGACAGTCCCCTTCGATCTTCTTCCCCAAACACCTACCGATGTGGAACCAATTTCACAACCGTCGTGCGAATTCAGGAGTGGAATAGTGCGACAGAAGCGATGAGTGATAACTTCGTCTTCTTCCGCGACTCTGTCAACAAACAAAGAATAATGAACAACGAATCAAAGGTAGGGGTTATTGCATGTTGGAGTTTTTCTTTTCTTCTTGTCATCATTGAAAGAAAGGAATCGATGAAAAGTGTTGTAATTAATTGTTTTTCATCCTCTTTTGTTGATGAACCAATTGATAAAATCTTAAACGCGGAGGATGGGTCCAACCTAACATGGAACGACATCCTCCGTAGATTTTTCTTTCGTGTGGTGTTCTTCGAAGAGGCAACGAGGCGATAGAGGCAGCAACGACAAAGGTTGTAGTTCCTGCGGCCTTCGCAAACCGCGTCACCCCCACGGCACACCGGTGTTCTCGGCCAATCACCGTCAGCCCGCTCCGGCCCGAGCCGCGCCGAACCGGCCTTCCCGGCCACCACCGGCCGCTAGCCCACCTGCTCGCGCCCCACGCGGCCAGCCCGCATCCTACCTGGTGCCCTGTCGGCCTGCCCGACGCCCCGCCTGCATGCCTAGGCTGCCACCCGGACTACAAGGCCGCCTTCCGACCGACCCGACACCCTCCTGGTCACCTTCCGACCTACCCAGTGCCCTACCGGTCACCTACCAGCCTACTCGAAACCCTTCCCGGCATCCCGTCGGCCAGCCCAGGCTGCTACACGGCCTACTCGTCCATCTTCCAGCCTACCTGGTCCCTCCCGGTGCCTTGTCGGCCCCTCCGGAACCCTTCCCGGCCGCCACCTGGCCTGCCCGAACCGCACCCCGGCTTTCGGGCTGAGTCGCCTGAGTCGTGCCCCTCGTGGCGCTGGCTGAACCGGCCCCGGCCTCTAGGCTGAGCCGCCTATGTAGTGACCTCCTGTCCAAGCCGCCTATGCGGCGACCTCCAGGCCAAACCGCCCTCGCGGTCCGCTGGGCCAGGCCCAGTGGACCGGGGCTAAACCTAGCAGGCTGACCCACCCAACGGGCTGGGTCAGACCCAATGGGTCGGACCGGGTTGACCCAGACTGGGTCGGCCCAGTCTCGGTTGGTCCGAGTTGGTCCAACCAGGTCGGACTGTGCCAAGGCCCGTTACTGACTGATACTTCCTTTGGACATATCTTTGGCACTGGACGTCCGATTGATAATCCGCCAGCGGCGCTGGAAATCATGGAGCATAGTTGTCCCTTTGAATATACCCCACAAGTGTTCGGAGTTTTGTTGAGATACGGTCAAGTTGGATTGAACACGAATCCAACCAGTCCCCAGGACTAAAAGGCTAATAACTCACAGACCGGGCGTCCAATTGAAGAGTCCTCTAATGCGTTGAGACCCCAATGACAATGTGAACCTTTGAGATACTAATACATGTGACTTCGTGACTGTTGGTGTATCAACCTGTACCTCGCGGAGTGGACCCTCCTAAATATGACCGAGCAGAGTAAAGAGACCTAGTAACTGGATGAGACCTGAAAACTGGTGGACCGATTCGACTCGGAGTGATTCGACTAGCCTAGTGGGGAGCGCCTGATAGTTGGTGGTAGACCCACTATAGAGGATCTCCTGGTAGTTGGCGTCAGACCCGTGGTACTCGACAAAAGGAGTACTTCTGCAGTCTGTTAGGGAGATCGCCTGGTAGTTGGCAGCAGACCCACAGTGGGAAGCGCCTCTATGTGAGCGCGATAGACACATGGTACTCGACATGAGGAATACCTCAGGAGTCCAAGTTTAGGGGGAAGCTATTCTGTGTGAGCACGGTAGGCCCAATGTACTTGATAGAGGAGGATTTCTCCAGCATCCATGGTTTTGATAATAAAAATCATGGTTTGAGATGAGTCAGTAACTTTTGTGTTTACCTTATGATTTAGATGGATTACATGATAACTTAGATATATGTATGTGCATATACCTAAGTGAGGTTATTTTTTGATTTCATACTTTTTCTTTTATCTATAATGGATTTTGTGAGACCTTGAGGGTCTCGGGGTCCCGATTGAGTATCGTTATACTCACCCCTGCACGGGCTATGCCCACACCTCTTTGTGTTGGATGCAGATGACAGACAACGCTGACTAAGGATCAGAGTAGTAGGACTGGATGGTACCTGGAGGTAGACCACACGAAGAGTCGGTACACAAAGGAGACTAATGGATGTAGAGTGCTGAGGAGGCCATCTGTACCTACCCTTTAGGTAGGACTTCCTGGAGGATGACTTAGTAGCTTCTTTACTTCTCTTTAGATGTACTTGTTTTTCAGCTGTACTTGTACTTTTCTTTTGGGCTTGTACTTCCGGCCACTTTTACTTTTCAGGACTCCTTTTTATACAGTTTTTCTTAGTGTTTTACTTTTAAATCATACTATGTTGTGTGTATTTACACATTATAAAGTCAATGCCTTCCCAGTTGATGGATTTATGGCTTGGGTGCTAGTCACCAGCCCCTGGCCTATGGAAGACGGGATTTGGGTAGTCATGGCACGGGTCTCGAGGACAGTTCGTGACATTTTATTTGGTAATGGAGAATTATATGTGAAATGGGTTATCCCGATATAACTTATATAAAGGTTTAATCCCCATTATAACATACAGGTTTGGTCGATACAACTTGTTTATTGGGACTACCGAGATTTCATTTGGTGTGAATATTATAACTTATAAGATGGGTGTTATAAGATATAACTATAATTCATCAGTTAATTTAAGTTTCCTTTTCAAGAAAAAATAGGTAGTTAACCATGGTTTTCTCTTATAGATTTAACTGGGATCTTTTTATTTTTCAAACAGGTTTAAAATGGGCTTTTAATGTGATGCTCTAAGTTTCCAAAATGGATTTATATTTTCATGTTATGGGTTTAAATGGTTTTATTTGATAAAAAAATACGTTTTTTGTGTTTTATGTGAAAATTATTTATTTATCTTTCTGAAATTTTATTTAGGTAAAGTTAAAAATTTCGTGGGTTTCATGTATTTTACAGAACTAACAGTTTTATTGATTTAATTAACCTTATGTATATTTTTGTGTGCATCCCATGATTTAAAATGTTTTTTCCCAAGGTTTAAATTTAAATAAAGAAGTTATTTTGAAAGTTATGAAGATTTTTCATGAATGTAAATAAAGTTTCATTATAAAAATATATATATTTTGGAAAAAATGGGTGCTTAGTAGAAGTATCTACCTTGTAATTGTGGGTTTATTATGTAATATTTATGATTTAATTATCTAAAACTATAAACCTAAAAGAACTTTGGGTACATAAAATTATTTCTTGTTAATATCACTATAATATGTAATGTTTAATGTTATGTCCTTACAAATTTTGTGAATGTAATTTATAAAATTGGATCCTATATTTCAAATAAGCGTAATTAATATTATCTAAGGATTTAAACTTAATTTTTGGTCAAAATGAATAGTAAAAACAAAAAAAGTAACCACTGTGATTAAGGTTAAAATTTAATATGAGTTAAACAAAAAATATAAGGGATAAAATGACCTAAAAACCTATCCAAGTCCCTTTGGATGGATATAATTTAACCATATCACATCTATTATTTTGGAATAATTCATTTTTTATCCTAATTGATTGTGAAAAATGTTGGTACCCCTTTTTCTTATTAAAAAATCTTAGTGTGTTCTCCCACCACTTATAAAAATATACCCCCTCTCCTCTCATATTCACAATTACAAAACACTTTGGTTCAGGTAATCCCTATACAAATATTTTCTTTAATTCCCTACTCATATCCAAGTGGTATTAGTTTGATTTGGATACCCTAATATGAATTCTTTAGGTATAAAAATAAAGTTGTTCTTTGAAGAAGAGGAAAAAATATTAAACTTGGGTTTTTGTTTTATTTATTCTTCAAACTCCTAAAATTTATATTCAACTATGATGATTTAATGACACTATTATCTCATATATATTGATATATTATTTTATTAATGTCCTAACAAATATCTATCTCTTTTTTTCCATCAAATGGTGAATGAAAATGATGATAATGTGTACGACGGACAATCACCTCGCAAACCGATGTAATTCATGTTCCATAACCACATATCATCATCATATATAATGCTATATATAAATTATATATTTCATATTCACAACATAATTATTAATATAAAATTATAATATCTCATGTACCATCTTACATTACCTTTCATCGAAATAAGATAACGTCGCCTGTGTGTACATAGGACTACTGCCTCGTGAAGTTATGTGATTCGTTTTTGAGTTATGATTTACATAGAAGTTAATAAGGATAAATATAATGAATATATGTGATATATAAGACATATTAATTAATCTATATAGGTTATATACTAATTAAATTTTTTTATTACATTCGTAGAAAAAATGGAAAAAAAATTCATGTGTTTTCATGACCTACTGTCTCCATGGATGATGTAATTCATTTTATATATCTAAAATTTATGGATTATTATAAATACCTATATAAAAAATATATATTATAATTATATCATTTATAAAATTCTGTATAATATATAACCATGATCAAAATAAAAGGACCAAAACTAAAAAACCAAAACATGTATGGAAAAGAAAGAAATTTTTACCTGAAACATGATTTTAACAAGGAATTGACAATAAATGGGTAATAAAAGGTTATAGGTAAATAATATATGGTATGATAAATATGATTATAGTTATAAAATATATTTACATGAAACCTATATTTATTTAATAAGAGGATCAAATGTGTACGGATCAAGTTGGCCCTTAAGGTAATAGATTTGCATCTCATTTTTATTTTTGTGGGATACATTCCTTATACACCACTTTTTTATTTTTTGTTGTGTATATACGTACCATAAATTTATTTATTGATTATTTTCATGAAAAATATGTGACATAAATATCCATATCATTTCGATTCATTCATGGGGATTATGATTCAAAAGAGACCAATATGGATATGGTTTTATGTTATACTCTCATTGTTTATCGGCATTGTTTATGATTAAGTTACAATGATAAAATATTATGGTATATTTATTAGTAAACCATTTAATTTTATTATACTCTTTTTATTTCATGAAATTCAATATATTCCTTTCATTTTCATTCCTTTATGTACTCAATATCTCAAAATATTGTTTTTAAGAAAATTCAACTTTATTTCATTCATTGGTAGAAATAATTTTTCTCTCATCTAAATGTTTTATAAAAATATTTTCAATAAATTTTCTAATATTATCAAAATATTATTATAATAAATTTTTACCCTTGTTTTAACTTTTTAAAAATGGTTATTTTAAATATAACCTTCTGGTCATTTTCTGAATGGGTACTTTTGACTTTGACCAAAAATTTGAATGGGATCTTTGTTTTAATGTGATTGACATGAATGGTATTGTTTATAATAATGAACACTAAATGATTATAATATTCATTTATATTTTTAAAAGGATATTTTCACTGATATTTATTCCCACTATGTTATCTGAATTCAAATATTTAAAATGTTATTTTCAAAGTGTAAAGGCTATTTTCCTCAAGAAACATTACAAGTGATCTTTCAAAATCCTATTCCATCTAAGATGACATCCTTTTATATTACATAACCTTTAATCGGGATTCAATCCAATGATAACATCATTATTATTTTTCGTTATGGTTTATTATTATAATTAAAATATGTTTATAAAAACAACTTATTTTCGGCGGTTCTGATATGATGAATGTTTTAATATCTTATGGTACACTAATGTATGGTTTCCATTTTGTGAGGAAGGTTATGGTATATTCATGGATGGTGGTTATGTTATAACCAAGTTCATTGGTTATTTTATAAACAAGGATGGTGTTCATGTCATAACCAAGGACATGTGGAACCTATATCTACCTCCAATGTATTGGGTAAAGATTGATATCTCATGAGATAAATAGGACTATAATGAAGAGTTAACCCAGTTGAGTATGGGACTTTTTCCACTACGGTAGTCTTTAGAGTGCACATTCACAACTACGATAGTTTGTGGAGTAGAACAATTCCACTATGATATCATTATAAGTTGGCATTTACTACTAATGAAATGATTTTATATTCTTAGGTGATTGAAAAAAATCTATATCTTAGGTCAATATTATGATCTCATAGCTCATGATATTTAATTCAATTATTATTCATGTCTTATAAACTATCAATATTTATGGCATAACTCATGTTTATGATAAATGATGTGTAGGGTATGGTTTGAAAATGGTCTTCTGTGGTTCCCATACCATTATGCTCATGTTACGTTGATACATCCCTTGTTTACCCTTATTGATCATCTGAACTCACCCATTCTTATGTTTCTTTTCCCATGGTTATGAACAATGGTATTGTGTATTATATGTATAAGTAGGGTATTGGTTATTAAGAACTTAGTGGGAGATGATGTGGATGACCTATGAACTAGTTGTTTATGTATCCAATTTTCTAAAGGCACTAGACCTGAATAATTCTTGAATAAATTGTTATGTAACATAACTAATATGTGTATACTAAGATCTAGTATATATATATATATTTTAAATATTTATGTCTTTATATACCACTTGAAAAATTTCTTGGTGACACATATGTATAATACTTTCTTTATACCTATAGAATTAATAAACACCACTTTTTCACTTATTCAACATCAGATCAATCTCTTTAACATTTAGTCTTTATTAATCGTAGTATGTAGCTCTAGATTTGGCTTTAAAAATTTAGAGAGATTTATTAAAACCAATAGCAGAGTTAGGTCAGGGCATTAATACTAAATATTTTTTTGGGTTATGAATAAACACCAATTAGGAACTTTAATCTGACTGACCCCATTCACTATGTATATTGTCATTCACCACAAACAACTTCTCACTAGGCATGCATCTACTTTGAATCCATACACCCCAGGAATCATATATGTCCCTTAATATTATTCCAACTTCAACATATATTGTAAATATTAAAGTATATTTGGAGAGGGGTACCTTTAACATCCTCAATTCAGAGAATATGGTTGGTTATGTTGAACTAACACACTTTTTTTACTTTCTTCCAAGCCTTGAAAGTGGTTATCTTTAAAATACCACTCATGTGTATTTCATTCCAGATACTCTATTTTGGATTTTTTATCTTCTATAGATTGGGTTCTATCTCTATAGTGAGATTAATATAACTCATAAAAGTTTCTTTTATTGATGCAACATTGAGCCATACTTATTCATGATTCTTTTTCCATAAGATAGAACTTCTACCAATCATCATCTCTTAAAAAACAATGTGATTTATTGTACCACTATGGAATTACTTGGGTATATCCAAATATATTTCTATTAGTATCACTTTGGACTTGTATTTCCTTAGTGATTCTTTCATGTAAAGATCATCCATATTTATCATAACTAGTGTTGTGTACTTATTCCCCTTCTAGATTGGTTTTCAGACTTTCAAATAGGGTTGTTGTGAGTGAATAATCATTGAATCCTAGTTTACCTTCTGTTTAGCACAATTTTTATCCTCTAAATTACTAAAACTATTCTTAACATTAACATAATTTATTCTAGTGTAAATCCTCTCCAAGAAAGTCATAGGAATGGAGGAATTAATTTTGACTTCTTTTGTTCCCTTCATGTTGCAATCTCTTTTCTTATGACTAGTTCTAAAACATTTAAAGCATCTCCTATATAAGTAAAACTTTATGTGGCCTAACTTAAGTTGATATGTTAGTATGGTAGGTTTTATTCTATCATTGATCCCTTGGGATTCCATACACCTTCTCATAGAGTGCCCCATTATTCCACAAAAATTAGTGCAATGTTTCAACATTTCCATGAGAGCCTTTATTTTTTATTTTGGGAATAAATCTACTAATTACCCACTAATTCAACATTTACATAGTTGTAGACTCCACTTATCAATACTATAATGGGAGGGATATTCATCTGTTCATTAGAGTTTCTCAACCTCTATTAAAGTTCCTCAATTTTTGTTTTATTCTCCCGTAATTTTGAATCAATATATTTCATCCATAAGCTGAATTTAATTCTATATTTTATCCTCTATTCAAGATATGTATTGAGAGGGATAATTTGTTCTTTTAACATGTTATATGTGGCTAGATATTTTCTAATTTCTTCTAAAATTTGTTCATGTAAATTATTTTTCCATAATCTTTTCACCTGTATTAATTATCTTATAATTCAAGGACACCTATAATTTTATAAGCATTTTATTTAAATAGAAAACTCTCTTGTGAATGCACAATTCACTTCATGCATATTTTACCACTGATATACCTTTTCATATATTTTTTTGATATCCTTTTGGTTGTTCCATGAAAATTATCTTTATTTTTGAAGGGATGTTGTTTCCACTTATTACATGAACTTTATATTAGTATCTATATTTAGGGGTCACTCTCGGTTTTTTGTATTTTCAAGAAATTTCGAAAATATTGTTATAATCATATTTAATAATATATTGAAAACTATTCACCTAAATTGGATAGTGCATCTTAACAAAAGTTTTCTTTTTTTTATTCTTATTATTCTTTGATTTTTTACATAGGGTAGTTTCCATTAACCTTGTTTATTAGTTTAACATCTAAAAGATTATTTCAAACTTATCTTGATGTAGAAATCATATCCTTTTTTACCTATAAAATTTTACATGAAAAATTTCTAGGATCTTCTATATATTAATATTAGTAGCACAATGAGTGTGTTTCTTGTGAACATCATTCAAAAATGAATGTTCTAATATATTCTCAATACTTGCATCTCCATTCCTCTAACTATGATTTTTCAAATCATCATCTTAAATAATTTACTCTAATATCTCATTCCCACAAGACAATGAAATAAAATCATTTCATTTTTACATACATAGAAATTAACTCCTTTAAAAATATACAAACCATCATAGAATCCATGTTTGAAGTAAATCGTTATAGATATATATATTGATCATTCAAGTTGAAACCATTTGGTTATAATACCACCTGTAGGAACCTGGGACTCCCAAAGAAGGGGATGAATCCAAGTGTATACTAGTTAGAATGTTTTTCTCTTCGTTTTTTACTTTCAGTGTTATAGATCTTATTCTCATGATAGTAGGAAACACATTCAATATACCATTTTTACTCTCGATAATCCGAAATAAAGAAAAATACATATACATAAATTATATCAAATAGATCATTTGGATTTTACTCAATTAACCACAATTGGAAAATCAAAGGAGAATATAATATAAATGAATTAATATACCATATGATAAAACTATACATTATTTGTTTCAATATAGTTTTGAAATGGTTCACGACCAATCTAAAAGAACAACCTATTCTTATATATTCATGAATTAATTCAATAAAAGGAATAAATAGTTTATATAATTGTGGGTATTAATCAATATTTTAAGGACATGTCAATATATCCCTATTCAATATGAGGCTCTACTTGCATCAATGTTCCTGAAAAGATCCTACTTTGTTCTTCAGTTCACTACTTTTCTCTTATTATATACCAGATGAGATCAACACCCTGAAGTGTGGGTATAACCTGTTTCTTTTAAAAGATCATAGTAGTATATTCTTCTACTCTATGATTAAGATAATTCTTTATCAAAATTATATTGTTTTCATCCTTATATTCCAATTGTATATGGTAGTGTAATCCATATTTTATTTTGAACACCCCTTCAAGAACCAAATTAGTTCTAATAATGCAATTATTATTTAGCTCACTTTATATTTCCTCTGAACTATATTTTTCAATTATCCAAAGTTCTCCCCTATCCTTATTTTTAATTTTATATTCATCACTATTTAGATCAAATATCATAAAATTATAGGGTTAATTATATTTTTATCCTATAACCATCCCTTAAATAGATGGTTAAGATCGATCCCCCCCCCATTATAATGTCCATGATTATTCATGGTGTACTAAAAACATTTACTGTGAACATTAAGTGAATTTAAATCTAAATAATACACTAAAATAATGATATATTACTATATTTTTAAATTTCCAAAAGAATTTTTTAGGATGTCTTGAAATCGACTCTCATCACAACATGGATTCCTATTTTGTGACATGGTCTACATCAATTTTTCTATTTCATAGTGTGGTCATATTCACTTGGGGTTGTTTTGATTCAATAATCACATCCTTGATTTATAATAAAACTTGTTCTACCATATTCTATTAAATCAAGGAAATCTTCCTCCAGATATTCTCTATTTTCATACTGATTACAGCATTTTCTATTATTCCATGCTTCAATATCCCAAAGTATCACCAAAATCACTCATTTTCTCTACCAAACACACAATATCAATGGTCCATCCAATGTTTTGAAGTTTTTTCTTTATGTTTTCCTTGAAACATTACAGCACAACCATTCTCTATAGTATGGAGGTATCCAAAGGACCACTGTAACTAAAATTCAATTATTCTTCTTTCACACTGTGGCCAAATTCTTGTAGTGTGGTCCTCCTCAATCATATTTTATGATAGAGTTTTTTTCGACATGGAACTCATCCCATAGAATAGGCACCTCATGTACCCCAAAACCATAGAAATTTACCTTTCCATTTTTGAATTGTGACATCCTTTTCAATAGTATGCAACCAAATATATCTAAATAAAGAAATTTAAGAAATCATACATTTTATCCTCACTAGTATTTTTTGGTGTGGCCATAATCCCACATGCCAAAATCCTATAAATTTAGGTATATTTTCAATTTTCATACTTAAAATCTAGTAAAGTATGGTTTATCTTTATACTCCATGATTCATTTCTATGAGCTCAAAACCATAACATAACCTTATCATTTCATATCATCCTAAAGTTATTCATTCTCATGCACTAACAAAATTACTCTTGTGCATAATTTACTATATTTTAATCAATAAATTCCTTTTAAGACAATAATAATGATATAAATCAAAGTATCTCTTGGAATTTCTATTTTGTCGCAACCATGTGAACCAATTCTCTAGATCATCCAAGAATGTGATAATAATTCTCAAATACACTCTTCCTTCTCCCATGCTTGAAAACAATACCATTGACTGACATAAAACCCAACACAAAACACTTATGGTTATGAAATATTATAAATGTATATAATATTTTCTATTTTGAAAAATAAAATTTATTAAGGAAATCAGGTTTAATATGATATGTTAGCCATTATGTTCAATTATTTTAGATTTTTTATGTGAATTAAAAAAAATAAAAATTGAAAAATTGAAAATATGGAATTGTAAATATGTTATTATGTATAATGAATTAAACTGGTAAATTGATTAATCTTGTCTCTTTAATTGGTATTGAAATTTTTTTGCAAAAACATTAGGTTTGAGCATGACAATTTTGAGAACTCTTACCATGTTGTGTAATAATTTATGCATTGTTTTTTGTTAATATTACCTTAACATTATTAAATAATGATATGATTTATTGATAATATGATTTCTTAAATTAATGAAAATTTTAAATTTTAATAATAGTTCGTTCATGTTTTTAAAGTCTTCTTTCAAAATGGTTTGGATTTTTTTTATAAATGTTTTTTTATTCATACATTGTTTTAAATAACCAATAAAGATATTTAATTTAAATGGGTTTAGAAAAAAGGAATTTATGAGTGAAAATATTTTCTTGATTTAAAAATTTTAAAATGTGTGAGTTTTAAGGTAATTCCTCATGCACTAAATTAATGTTTCTTAAGATTATTTTGAGAATGTTTTAATGTGACAAAATTTAGTCAAATTGAATAATGATTTACATATATGATATTATTTAGGTCCTTAATTTAACAAGCATAATTATTTGTATTATTCCATAAACATGATATTTGGGGATAATAAATGGATTGTTAGGTTTTTCTATCGTTAAATTTATAGTGGTGGTGAATTTATGAGGTGTTTTTATTTTTGAACTAAATGATGGTGTTTTTTTTCAAATATGGAAATATTTTTTTTCCTGGAGGAAGAATCAATTAAGTGATTCAGGGATCTAAGGGTGAATCGTATTTGTATATTTTATTTTATATTTATTTTATTTTGGTGTATAATTTAGTTGTTTGAACTAAACTTATTGATTTTTCTGTTTGGTTTGAAGACATATCATCATATAATTATCCGGTTGTTGTGATCAGGAAGAAGAAGAATGATTCATGGGATGAAGTACTTATAAATGTAATCATATTGAAGTATTGAATATCCTTGGTGGTGTGTCATACATCGAGGTTTAAAGGTGGTTTTAAGAGGTTGAGGTTTTTTTAATAGAAAATTAAATAATATTAATTCCAAGTTTACTTAGCAGTGGGTTTTTCTTAAGGGGTAGCTCAATTGTCATGGAATATGAACCATGGTCGGATGGAAAGGAACTCTTGGTAATTGTTTCTCATGTTTGTGAAGAAGGTTTTTATTCCCTAGGTGTGAAAGAATACATATATAAATGTTTTATTTGTTCACTTATAAGGGGATGAAAGTGTGTGTGATATTAGGATTTTTGTATGTGCATTGATTTTCAAATATACTAACGGAAAAGCTGGGGAAGATTTTCAAGAATTATGTGATGAGTATTATTTGAGGGAGAATATTTGATAGTTGTTGGTGATTTTTTTATTAATTTTTTCAATAGAGACGAAGAATCATTTTGAAGTAGTGGTACATAGAAAATTTGTGCACCATGCAGTCTATGGTGTTCCTTAGTATGGGTGAAGTGTATTTTTTGGTAGTGTGTGATGTTTCAATGAATATATAAACCACTAAAAAGGGGATTCAACCATTGGTAATAATTTAAAATTGGTATTATTTTAAAATCAACCTATACAACATTCCAATGTATTTATCCTTAAAACATTATAATTCATCCTCACCTGCATGCAATGATAAGGAAAATAAATATAAAACAGACAAGTTTTTACATGGATTAGTCCTAATGTGGGTATATACTCTATGATGTAGATGATTATTATCCCAATACATATATATTCACTAAATACCACAAGTTCATACAAATAATCAACATCCCAAAAAAAGTTCAGTCTTTCCCCCGATAGGAAATATTTCAAGTTCCCATAATTTATAAGATTTGGTTATTCTTTAAGAAACCATGATAGTTGAACTTTGATTTTTGATACCTATATGATGTTTTTGGAATAAATTATATGGATATTACATTATCAAAATATATACTCCCAATATCTCAACTCTATAGGCTTTTAAATTTTGAAAACTTATCCTAAACACTAAAACCTCCATAACTTCATCTCTTCATAGACACTTCTGATTCTTCAAACAAGGATGAACAAACACTCCCCACTAATTCCTTCCCATAGAATTCACAAAAACTTATCAAAGATACTTAAAGGAACTCAATTATTATATACTATTACATTTCCAAAATTGATTACATATTTGAGGTATTTTAACTCTATAATTATCTCACTACTTCGTTTTAGATAGAACAAAATAACAGCCTCCTATTTTATTAGTGTGAAAATTCCTCTTTATACCTTTCATGAAAACTGGCTTCAACAAGATTTAAAGATTCCCAACATCTCGGTAAGAATAAAATTATTTACTTCATGAATGGGATCCCTAGATGATACAAAAGGAATTTTCATAATAATAATTTCTAAATGCATTGACCAATATGAGTTATAATCACTTTAATTATTCAAAGTAAAAAAATCAAGCAAGAATATCTTCCTTTAACTAATTATAGACAAAAATACCATGTCTATATTTAGTCATCCATTCATAGAAATATTTCTTGCAGCTACACCTAAAAAACATTATTGTTTTATCTTCCAGTCAACTAAGTTTTATATTTCACATAACATCTACTATCCACAACCTTCAGTACTTCGAACATCTACTATCATTACACTAAATACTCTAGTGAACACCATTTCTCTCTCTTACACTTGTTGAGGTTGATTAATATATTCCTCTAATAATAATCTTATTCATTATATCCTTTAATCTACTAATTTTTTGTAACTAAATTTTCATTCTTTATCATGAATGTGATCAAGATGTCTTGAAAACACAATATTTTTTTAGAAACCTTTCACAAAATATCTAACTATCTCCAAAGTTATATGATATCATCAATTATTGAACATACACCGTATTTAATTCACCAACCTAAACCAATAAAATATTGTAGACATTTAGTCATGATTATCATATTATTTTCTATTACTTTATAAGATATTTGTCTTCAAAATACTACTATTTTCCCTCTCTTAATGAAATACTTCTCATATAAGCCATTATTTTCTCACGATAATGGTAGAATGTGTCTTGTCTACATGTTTTTACTAATTAACTTCCACTCACTTACATTTCGGAATACTATTGTCTAAAATAAAAGTTATCACTGTGATATTTGTTTCATTAATATAACAATTCTCATTTTACCATTTTTAGTTGTCTGTCAAGACTTTTGGAATATTTTTATCTTCCGAAGAATGTATAAATTACTACAATCATATTAACTTACCCCTTGAACCATCTTATATTGACTTTATATATCATTTCAATGAGTAGAAAATTCACCTAGGACTTTATTTATAGAAAATCCATAATAATAATCTTATACATAAGTATCTCATCCTTTACTGCTTTTTGCTCACTTAACTCACTTCACATTATGTCATCTGGTTAGTTTCTCAGTCACCCTCAATCATCGAAGAACTTATCCTCTAGATAAAGTTATGTTTATAGAGTTATCTTTAATTAGTGTGCAAATCTTGGTAAAAGAAACATTGTTCATAAAAATACTATGTGAGGATTAAAAGTATGGACTTCATTTACCGATTCTCATGTGTATATTTTATTAAAATTGGACAACAACTGGTTAAAGAAATAACAATTCATAATTTCATGTGGGATTTTTTATCCCATGTTATACATTTTACACCTAACTACCTTTAATAAACACATTAGATCCACCAACTTTTATGTTGATCCTGTGTTACCTGACATAATGGTCAGACTATTTCAAGAAACATACACAAACCAATGCATAAACTCCACACACCAGGGCTGACTATTGATTGTTCTTAGTATAATAACCCCAAACCTGCACTCTTGGATTCAAAGTTATAACCACAATATTTACATTTATGAATTTGATACCAAAAAGTGTGACCCAAATTTTATAACACCTATGATTTTAAGGTATGACATTTTTTAGATAAATTTAATCTCTTCAATAGCTAGTATTGCATTCAACACTATGTTCAAATGAATGAAAATATATTATTATTTGATCATTATAACATAAAAATTAATGTTGGTATCTATTAATAGTACTAACTAAATTATAAAAAAGTTATGGGTTACACATTTATAAAATAAATTCACAGGTTATCATTAAAAATAAATTCATCTGAAAGAAAAAGAAACATTTTTCTAAAAAACTATTTTGTTCACGTGCAATATTTTTATATATTAATAAATCGAATTAATTAGTACTGATGACTAATTTTAATAAAATCAATATATTATATTTTAAAAAAAATTTGTAACATTAATTTATTATTTTTATAAGAATGGAAAAATATTAATCCATATTTTATGCTTAAAATGTATTTTTCTAAAAATTGGTTTTTGTCACATTTTTTGCACACATTTTAAAATTAATTTAATCCACATATACGTATTTAATTTGACCAAATCGATTCCATATTTATAATTATGAGGTTCAAATTTTGTAAATAGGGCCCTTTTAATTTTTTTTCAATGTGAATTGTAGTGGTGTCGAAATTTATCTCTTATGTAAATGTTAAATCGGATCAATATTGGATAAAACTAAATGACAAGGACATAAAATTTCATAATATTTCTAATTGGATGAAGGTAACTCTACCCTAATCACCTTAGTCTCAAAATTGATATTTTTAATGGGCTTGTGTCTATGAAAATTACCAATATATTATTTAAATTAATGAAAGATGAAAAATGTCACTCTATTGGTTTTTAATAATTATTTTGTGTCCATGTTAGAAAAAATAAATTTATAAATAAATATTAATATAAATTTGGTGTCCACTACGATAATATAGTATTTTTAAAATTAATCGAAAAACAAAATAATTCATATTAAAAATATTAAATTGATATAATTTGATAAATAAATAGTGTTCTATGAATTTTTTAGATGCATAAAACTTATTTTTAATTTTTAAATGAATTATATTAAATATAAAATTGTTCTTGATGTATTTAAATTCAAATTAAATAGATAGTGTCATAAGTAATATTAATGATAATTTATCAAAATAATCTATTATTAAATTATTTAAAAATAATTAAAATACTAAAGGAGAAAAGGGGTAATATATGGTATAAATTTTCATCCCTTTTCTATTTATGAGTCAATAGTTACATTATGTGTGAAATTATAACCCTTTAAGAGTGAATAATATGTTACTGTGGTTAATGCTAAAAATAATTTAATTAAAGCGTTAAACAAAAAGATAATGTTTAAAACACAAAAAAAACCTATCCATTTTTTATTATATTTATACCATATCCCATCCTAGGTTCTAATACCTAACAGTTTGGATGATTTTTTCTCAAGAATTAATTTATTAAAATTTAATCTTTTATGAAATTCCAAAAGTTCCCCTCACCTCAATTATAAAAGGAATCCTCCACCGTCACTTCTTTACACAACATTGATCCCTCTATATCAACCAAAACTACTGAAATACAACATAAAATTTGTTATCCATGTTATAGATTTATTTTTCATCTTAAAATACCAACCTTATAACCTTTAAGAGAATAATTAAAGGACTTCTTTCCAAGGAGAGTTAATCACCATAATAGATCACTTTATTTTTTACTTCTTATTTACCTCATATAAATATAAGGTATTAATCGTAAAACTATAAATTAAGTAACCTAAATATAATTAAATTATATTATTATTATTAAATCCCCTGTATACACCCTATTTACTATATAATGTGACGTGAAGATATCACTCATGTGTATGTACGACTTACTCTCTCTTGGTAGTGATACAATTCATTTTCCACCACCATATTTCATGGGTGGTAATTATGATGGATTTAATGTTAATGTGTGATAATTCTAATTTAATAATATCCCATTAATTATAATATAATATCAACCTACCAACCTTTCAATCTGTTGGAATACAATAACATCACTTGTGCATACATGCGGACTACCACCTCCATGAAGCAATGTAATTTATTTTCCATTTCATTTTTAATTTAATGAAATTAAATATTTATTTGGGGAATATATATGATTTATATGATATAATAATTATTATTTAAAGAGGAATTATTATTTAACTTTACTTCAATCCATCCATTAAAGAAATAAAATAGTCTTCATTTGTACGTATGGAATACCGTCTCCACGAACAACATAATTCATTTTTATATCTATAAATTTGACGGATCACTATGGATATGTAAAAAAAGAATAAAAAAGATAATTATATTACAGTTAAAATTCTACATATTATAAAACCATGATCAATGTACTAGGACCAAAACTACCGAACAAAAACATTCATGAAAAATAAACCAGTTATCACCCGGAATAGTGATTTTCATAATGAATTATTAATAAATGGGTAATATAATGTTATAAGTAAATAAGATAAGATATAATATATATTATTATAGTTTTATAATATAATTATAATAAATTTATATTTATTATATAGTATTTTCTAATGCATACAAAGTAAGTTGAACATGAGTGAATGGTTTAATTCAAAATCTCATCACTATTTGGGATTTTCTCTATTGGGGTAACCTTTTATTCTAAATACATATTTTCTGAAAATGGTTAAAAGAACATTTTAAAATTATTCAATTATTTATTAAAGACATTTTTATCTATGTCAAACCTTTTTACAAATTTTTTTAAGGAATCCTCTTATCATTTTCATAGTGGGGTACTTTCTGTCTTTTTTTTTAAATTGTAAAAGGAATGTTATTTATCATATATGTCATAAATGGAGTTTCCCATCATCATGAAAAATAAATTATTTGAAACGTTTTTTATAAGTTTATTTGTTTTTTTCTGATAAAATGGTTTCTTTATTATATGTGACATTTTTTTGTTAAAATTTTATTTTAAAATAGAAAAGTGTTTTTCCTCAAGGAATATTCGAGTAAAATTTTTAAATTATTTTCATCATTGTTTTCATAATTTTTAGAATATTATGTTGAGGATATACTATAATAATTCAATCCAAAATATTTATCTAGATGGGTTATGAACAGCTTAACTAGGGGAAATATTGATATTTTTTAACATAGTTTTTTCAATATAGACAATTATTGATTTCTAAGGCATGTTTATTAAGATGTACAATTTATTCATATGTGGAATCAATTGGACTATATATATGATGTGTGAGTCCCATTATAGCTCCTTGATGTATCTCTATATCCCATGATACAAACTATATTAGGTTTTTTCCATGTCCTTACCCAATTACTTTCATATGTCCTTGCATAAGGCCTTAATAATATTTTCAGGTGTCTTGGATAAGTCCTTGATAGTATGTTTAAGATGTATAAAATTATTAACTTCCACATTATGAAATATGTTATTAATTTACATGTGATTATTTGATTAGTTATGATATCCATGGATGATTTTCTAGGTCATATGAGTATTCATATGGCATTATTTTGATCATCATTGATTCTTGTTATATTATTCATATCTTATTTTCTTATTCTATATGAATATCATTATTGATCATCTAAGATCATCCTTTTATTTTTTTACTTTATGTAATATATGAAAAGGGTATGATGAATAACATTTATGATGAAATAATTCTTTTATACTATGTATTTTATATTTCCAATGTAATATGGGAATCATGTTTTTATTTGGCTTTTCAAAACTACTAAATTAATTAAACCTCTGGGATGTGGTCTCTGGAATCTAGTAGCGATTTAATAAAGTAACCAATGGCTCCAGGATAGTATATTTTAGTTCTTTACCGATTTTATAAGATTAATTTTATTAGAAACATTAGGAAATAAATTTAGAAAAACATAAATAAGGAAACATAACTCAATGAAGGACTTAGATAATATTTGTTATAAAACCAATCTTATATTTTTGAGACTAGTTACACATATATATTAAATTTATGTTAAATTTATCACTTTACTTGAAATTATAAATTCTGATTCATAATTTTACTTTCTAATCTAGTGTATTCCATTATTTAGAAATGGATCTTAGTGGAAGGAATCCAATCTGTATCAATGCATGTAATCCTTATAGGGGTCTCCCTCATAGAAAATATAATGAATCCAGAGATAGATATATATATGGAGTTGAAAAAACTATAATTATATTTAGGTATCTAACTTAGGATACTAATAATAACCTATATCATATGGAAAAGACTTCTAATCCAAAGTGTGGTATAACAATTTTAGACCACTTTATGTGTTAGAAACCTCCATTAATTAAGAGAACTATGAATCCATTTCTAGTTGACCAATGGACTACTACCTTATATAATATATTTATTTCATTGGGAAGTAATTAAAGGGATAAAATTTTCATTAAATTTTATCATATCTTAATGGTTATTGATCAATATTGGTCATTGAATTAAAAGACTAAGGATGGGGAGGAAATAGAACACATGGAATGGGTGGATTTTAAATAAAATTTTAATGGAAAAATATTTTCTTCATGAACAATGATATGATATGGAAAGTTAATTATTATGTTTGAGGCAATGGTATGATGAAAATTTTTATAATTATAAAATCCAAAATTAGAAGGTTATAAAGGCATATTGCAGAGAACATACTTAATCCAAAGAGCATGATTCAAATTTTATTTTATGGGATAAATACATTCTATAAAAGGAAATTATATCACAACCACTCTAATTATATGAGGAACTTATATCTTATACTATCTAGGTAGAAAAATAATTCTCTAAGTCTTATTAATTCAAATTAAAATAGGAGAAAATTTTGATTTAAGAGAAAAAAATGGATATAGGGAAGAAGAGAAATGGGAATTTTCCAACAAGCTATACTTGTGCAAAGAAGCATACTGGTACTTATATAAAAGGAAAATGAGTTTTCTTCAAGTTTTTGGAAAAATCCAACATGAACTTGATTGAAAAGGATAGAAATAAATTAAAAATGTTTAATAATTCATCTTTATGGATATGGGGAACTTTTCAAATGATTGTAGCATCCATCGAGGGAATTTTTCCCAAAAAATGCTAAGGGAGAAAGGCCAAGATTTTTTTGTCACAACAATAGAGGATAATGTTATAAAGATGTGGAATAAGATAATTTTTTCATATCTTCAAATTTATCTGATGCTTTATTTTATTAAGGATCATCACACTCATTTATAACATACACTTTTTCAAAGAAAATTATATATTTTCCTAGCACATTAATAAGGGGGTTGTCAATTTAGAATCCAAGTGAAAGTCTCACTATAACAAAAATGTTTCAATAAGTTCCTATTATGAAACCTAAACATGCCATATTTTTGGAAATTATTATTATAACTTTTGTGTATTTTAACATATTTCATGGTATATACTAGCTTTGAAAATATGATTCAATAATATATTTTAGAGAGAATGAAATTTTCATTAGTGATGAATATGTATAATTCCTTATCTTTATAGGGGATACTTTAGCATCTGATTCATGTTTAGATCCACCACATTAGATATTCAAAATTAAATTCTTTAAGAAGATGAGAAAAAATACATGGATGGAAAAGATAATATTCAATTTTATGATGTACCTATTTTATAAGAAGACATTGATTTATTTCTTGAGGAATTACCTAGAAATCCTCCAAAGCATGAAGTTAAGTATTCCATTGATTTAATACCTGATGAAAGACCAATATAAGAGACACCATTTATAATAAATATTGTGGATTTAGTGGATTTAATGAAGCAGTAATAGGAGTTGTGTGATATGAAACTTATATACGCTAGTCCTTTATCTTGGGGGACACTATTCTTTTCGTTACTAATAATGATGGATCTATATGTTTAAGTATTTATTATAGGGAAATCAATGCTATTACAATAAAAAACATGTTTTATATACCACAAATTGATAATTTATTTAACCAACTTTACAAAGATCAATATTTTTTAAATATCATCCTTCATTTTGGGTATTATCAACTGTAGGTAAACAAGGATGACACCCCAAAGACAACATTTTGAATGAGGTATGAGCATTATAAGTTCACTTTAATTTCATTTGGAGGGACTAAATAACCCTCTATCTTCATGGAACTAATGAAAATATTATTCAAGTAATATCTTAAAATTTTGGCTTTGATATTTATTAATGATATTTTTGTACTCCAAAAGAAATGAGGATCGCTAGAATCTCTTGTGGATAATTCATTAGATTCTTAGAATAAATGATTTGTATGAGAAAATTAGAAATTTTGGATTATAACTTTAGAATGTTTCATTTTTAGATCATATTTTCTCTAAGGAGAGAATCATAGTTGATATTATAAAGAAAAATGTAGTCCAATAATGTCATACACCAACAAATATAACCAAGCTAAGTAGTTTCATTAGTTTGGCAAGTTACTATCGTTGATTTTTTAAAACCCTTCATGATTTTCGAACCTATTAATAAATTTTACCAATAAATGTGTTAACTTCATATACAAAAATTAATGTGATGTATTTTTTGAAAAATGATGTAGGATATTGGTGATTATGCATATTTTGACTCCACTATCCAGAAATGAATGATTTGTGATATATAGTGATGTATTGATGAAGGGACATGGTTCTACCTTTATAAATAATGATAAAGTTATTGCCTATACATCAAGGTAGTAAAATAATCATGAAAAATAATATTTATCCCATGATCTTTAATTAAAATCCATAGTCCTTTCTTTTAAGATATGGAGAAACTATCTCTATGGTGAAATATTTGAAATATATACAGAGCAGAATAATTTTAAATAAATATTCACACAGAAAGAACCTACCATGAGTCTAACATAATAGATCAATCTACATAAGGATTATGATTTCATAGTACAGTACCGTCCAGGAAAGGAAAAGATTGTAGTATAGGGAATGATCAAGAAATATCATAGATTTTTAACCAAACTGATGATTGATAAGGATCCTATGTTCAAGGATTTAGTAAAGACGGGTCTGGAAATTATTAAGGATGGGGAAAAATCAATCCTTTTTAAAATTATTTTGAAACATTATTTATAGGAAATGATAATAATTTACTATTCAAATAATGAGAATATTCAAAGGAAAATTAATGTTATGAATGATTGGAAATTTTTAGAATTCATATATGAAGATAGTGTTGTGAAATTTTAAAAGAGACTATGTGTTCCATCAATAACAAATCTAAGAATGGAACTACTAGATGATCTTCATAACCCAAATTTCACTATACACCCTGGAAGAACAAAGATATATAGATATTTGAATGAATATTTTTTGTGGGATATTATGAATTGAGAAATTACTAAATACGTGTCAATATGTTTTCTATGTCAAAATGTAAATTCACATAGATAAAATACTACAGGATTCAGGCAACATTGGCCAATTCCTACATGGAAATGAGATGAAAAAGGCTTCTAGAAATAATGATGTGATATGGGTTATTTTTTCATCAAATTACCAAATCTACACATTTCATCGCTATAAGAGAATATTTTTCTCAGGATCTCCTTTCACAACTCGATATTATCAAAGATGTAATACTTCATGGTGCTATTCATTAAATTTTATTTTATTATGACCCACAATCAATAACAACATTATGAAATGGTCATCAGAAGGCTCTTGAAACTAAGCTCCATTTGAGCACCGATAATCATCCTCAAACTAATGGGCAGTCAGAAAGGAATATATGAAATTTATAGAACATTTTGAGGTCATTCTAAAATTATTTTTAAGGTATTTGGGATCATTATTTACTAATGGTAGAGTTTTTCTATAAAATATCTTACATTAGAGTATTCAAATGGATCCATATGAATAACTAAAAGGAAAGAGATGTCATACTCCATCATATTTTGATGAATTTGTTGAAACGAAGCTAATTGGAAAGAACATGTGGAGGATAATATGTAAAAGGTAAATACTATTCAAACCATATCAAAGAAAATCAAATCTGGTAAAAGAGACAATTCAATATTTGGAAGAAATATTGGGAATTTCATGTGGGAGATTGTGTTTTCTTGAAGTTATCTCCATTGATGGGTGTTATAAGATTTGTTAAGAAAGGAAAAACTAACCCCATGTTTATATGACTTTTAAATCCCATAAATAATTAATGTTTTGGGTTATAATTTATAAATGCCTCTTATCCTTTCAAAATTACATGATGTGTCTCATATATCGTTGTTAATGAAATACATTTCATACAGAACACATATTATCACTTCCAAAGAAATAGAATTGGAAAATGATTTATCTTACTTTGAAGATCCTTCTAAGATTATCGACACTAGAGAACAAGTGTTGAGGAATCAGATAACTCGATTTCTAAAGGAAATTTGTATAATTCATATGATAGAAGAGGCAACATCAGAAACTGATAAAATTTTGAGTAAGACCTACCAAAATCTATTCATCATGTGAAATTTTAGAAATTTTTAGGATGAAATTTTTTATTGAGAATAATTTAACACTCCAGGATTTTACAATAAATGTCTTTTTAAATAAATTTAATCTCTTAAAAATCTTTTGTTGCACACAATAATGAGTTCGAACAAATTTTCATCTATTATTATATGATATTTGTAACCTAGCCATAAAAAATGGAAATAATGAACAGGAAACAAAATTATGAAAATTATATGGTTTACACATTTATAAAATAAATTAATTGTTTATCAATATAAATAAAAAACATCTAAGTGTAATATAATTGATTTTTAAAAAAAAAAATTCTGCGTATGATATGATTATATATTGATAAATTTACTTAATCACGATTGGTGAATGATTTTTAATGATATATATATTATTAAATCAAATATTTTCAAATTTATTTGTTATTCTTCTAATCAGGGGATAATAATAAACCATGTTTAAGGCAAAGAAATATATTTTTCAAAAAACAATTCATCGTGTTTTGCACACTTATTCTAAAATTAGTTTATACCACTATAAGAATTTAATTTGAAAAAAAGAATTTCATATTTTTAATAACGAGGTTCAAATTTGGAAAATAATTGACTTTTATTTTTTTCCAATGTGAATAGTAACATTTTTAGAATTTACCACCTCAGTAAAGGGTAAATATAGTTAATCTAGGTTAAATCTAAGTGATAAAGTCATAATATATCATCTTAATTCTTATTGTATGGAGGTAATTTGACCCTTATTGCAATATTCTAGAAATTGATATGTTTATTGCATACTTGTCCTCAAAAATGACCAATATAATATAAAAATGAAATAATGTTACAAAATTTCACTCTCACAGTTAAACATATCTATTAGGTGTCCACATTGGGAAAAAGGATAGTCTAGAACTGATAAAAATGTCAATTTTTTGCATAATGAAATTATATTCATAATTATCATTTATTTATAACTTTTAGTGATTATATATTTAACTTAAATTCTTTCATAATGAAAATACAGTATTTACTAAATTAATAAAAAAGTGAAATAAATTAAATTAAAATATATTAAAGATATATAATTTGAGTGGTTTATATTATAAGGCTATGGCCTAAAATATTACATAATCTTGAATTAAGTTAATAATTAACATTAATGATATTTTCAATTTTATATCTTTAGAGAATTATGTCATAACTTATACATAACAACTTGAATATTACAAGTAGACACTTCTACTCACTACCCAATTTTTCATTAAATAAAAACTCTTTAAAGAGAACATGTTTTTGTTTAATGCTTTAACACCACACCTTTTCCTTGATCCCATCCTTGACCCTATTCATCTTTATGTCCTAAGAAAAGAACTTTAAAACTTGATATTAGCATAAAAACCCTAGTAAGGGATACATAAAGAAGGACAACTGTTAGTTTTTCCAAACAACAATTAAGACATGAATGCTTTATCATAAAGTAATACCTTTCACCTTTAAGAAGTAGTAAAAAAACTTCACTAAATAAAAGATCATTTCTTAAACTTTTTTGACAAATATATTACCATAAATATGATAGAAATCAATATATAGCATATAAAGGTAGCTTAAGACATAAATATACTTAAATGTAATAACCATATGATTGACCTTCACATATATCACAAAATGGAGTAACCATATGGCCAAATTCTATACCCAACGCAATGGTGGTTATAACGAAACCACTTGTCCTTGGTTTATCACGGAACCACCCATCATTTGGTTTATCACATAACCAACCATCATTGTATTATCACATAACCACCTCTAAAATGTCCATGTACCATTATATAATCCTAACAGATAAAATATTGAAAATATCATCATTTCACTAATAACATTTCATTTGAAATCACAGGAAATCATTTCAATATATTGAAATACTCAATCCATTTCAAAAAACCATTTTCAATGAAAAAAATACATAATAAGGGTTTATGGTATTTATTTTTCTTTAAAAACACATTATGGATTTTTAGGAAAGCAAAATATCAAATAATACTCGCAGAGGCGGAATGGTCGTTGTTGTTACGTACATTAAAAAGAAATATTCCCTTTTATAATTTCATAAAACAATTCGTAGAAAAAAAATATTTCCTTTCAATGAAATTAAAATTCAATGGGGTTTATAACCCCTATAAATGAATGTCTTGTATAAATCAAAATATACAACAATGAAAGGAGATTGAGACGAGGTCCCTTAAATTGTGTCTGATTTGTCTTGTTTGTTCTTTATCTCCCTGAATAATAAACTTAATTTAATTTATACTTTCTATAGAACCATTTTAAATTTTATTATTACTTTTTTATAACTTGTTACTTTTTTATAGAAATAATATAATTATTCAAGTTCATATCGGTCGTTTTGTCGATGTTCGGTACGTTGGTCAAAAATGAACTTGTTGTAATTACAAATTTTCCATTTGGTCAAATGTACATTATCTCAAAAATTATATTGATGATTTAGATATCATACATATCATATATATACATTTTATATGTATTTATAACAGTCCAAAATATTTGAATATAAGAAATGAAATGCACCGTTCATGGAGACGGTAAGCTGTATGTATGCATGAACGCTACTTTAATTTCTATTTCATATTTAAAGGAATGAAAACATAATGATACATAGGTATACTATAATTATAGTATAATATAAATTTTTATATATGTCACATAATTTCATTAATTACATCCTTTATATGTTCCATGTATAGCAAGAATGAGTTATATCATATTGAGGGGGTGGTAGTTCACACATCCTCAAATGAAATTATAATATTTATACAACATGAAAAGCATAAAGGATTGTTTCAAATGATAATTATAGAATCATAGAGATAAAATAAATATTATATATATCATATATAATATTAGTTCCCTTATAATGTCCACCGTAAGAGGTTGTAGGAGAAGATTCAACAATCATCATTTCGTGAGGCAGTAGTTCGCCGGCCACAGAAACAGTATGTTATATACCCATTAGACGGAGGTGTGTATAAGTGTAGTTTTATTCCTTCTAATAAAAAACCTAGTATATTTAGGATTTTTTTTGTTGTTATGAAAATAAATAATATGAAGATTATAGGTAGTGGAGATGTAAAATAATGGAAAAGAACTTGAGAGAACCTGTTACCTAAAATCGGGAAACTTCTTTTGATTTGATGAAAAGGGAATTCTTGAATTTCCTTCTTTATAGGTAGAGGATTATAGGAGGAAGGGAGGAATTTTGGGAGGTTATTGGAGTAGTTTTTGGATGATCAAAGAGGTGTAAGTAATGATTTAGAGGTGGTGCCCTTTTATAAGTGGGTGGAGGGGCACTTTAGGAATGTCTTGAAATATTATTTACTATAACTTTATTTTTAAATTATAATAATATCATAGTGAAATATTTTGAAGGTAAGATGAGGATGGGTAGAAATACTCTCATAAAATGGGTTTTATAAAAATTTTAGTAAAAAATTAACCTTATCTTTTAGATTTAACCTATAGTTAACTAATTTAACTTTTACCATGTCTTCTTGTATATTCCTACTATATGGTTAATATATTCACTATAAAATGCCAATAGAACCTAAAGTGGTTCTTTATTGACATTTTCAACCTTATCTATGTCGTTTTGAATAATAATATATTTTTAAGACTATTATATAATTTAATAAAATAATATTTGTTTTAAAAACTCATTATGTCAATTTAATACTATTCATATCATGAGTTTTTAAATATCCATTATAACTTTATTATTTCAAGAAAATATCATTAATTCCAATATAAAAAGCTATTATCAAACCCAAAATTTGTGGATGGTAAAAAAAGTTTCAAAATAAATTTATTTTTATATTTATAATCTCATTTATTTTAATCATTTTCACATCCAAGTTGCTTCAAGGGGTCCCAAAATCGACACAAGGATTTCCATAATTGTAAATATATCATAAAAATGATTTTTAATGTGTTAAGGTAATTAAATATTATTATTATATTATTTTTTACCCTTATTTACCTAATTTTCACTTTAACTATGGTAAATAAAATATTTACTGAAGTTACAATTCATAATGCTTAAAAATAAAAGGTACCTATTTACACAATATGGACCTCCTGATTCCAAATATAGAATCCATTTCTCCAAATTCATAACACAGAAATAATATAAATTAGTTTAAAACAAATTATCATTGTCAAAACCAAAAAAGTTTGTTTTTATGAAGTAAAAACTACCAAAATATTGAATGTGTTTATATCCAATTTCAAAGTGAAATTATATAAAATGACCAAAAATGTGTAAAATGATAAAAATATAATCTAGTTACACTTTAAAACCAATTAAAAGTACAACATAACAATATAAATTAATTAGATGAAATGGTAGTTTTGAATTAAAATGCAGTATTTTTCACTATTCATTAAATATAAACTTTATCAAAAAAATACCAAATTTTCATTTAAAGTAAATTATGATATTCTGCTTCTAAAGATTAATTTTATTTTTCCAAATAGAATATATAAAACTGACAAAAACATGATTTAAAAAGGTTACTCCATCAAAAAGCAGTAAAATGAACTTTTAAAGAATATTAGAGTATTTCATGCTTAAAATTGAATTCTTTCTTATTTTGATGCCTCTAAAATTTATTGGGTAAATGTACATATATTTAAAAAAAATGTGTAAACATATTTTAGTTATTTCTTTTCATTCATGTCAATACAATGGCTATGTGATAACTACAATTTGAAATCTGTTGTTGCATGTTGATTATGCTATCAGATTAGAATCCCATTGAAATTAATATTTAATTCAAAAATATTAACAAATATAAAAATTTCATATACTTTATTTACCTAGGATGTTACATCCTTCCCCCTTTTGTGAATCGCATCCCCGCAATTCTATTAACTTTTGAAATAAGTGGGGTATTTATTCCATATATCATTTTTAGATTCCCAGGTCACCTCTTCAACCATATGGTTTTTTCAAAAAACCATAACCTAATGAATTAACTTATTCTAAAACACTCTCTCTCTTCAGAAAAGAATCTGGACTGGTTGTTTCTTATAAGAAATATTCACTTCCAAATGTACTACCTCTGGACTCAAAACATGAAATGAATCTGGAATATATATTCTCAACATTGAAACATGAAAAAAATTCTATACTTGGGATAAACATGGATGTAAAGCCACTCTGTAGGAAACTAATCCAACTTTTTCCAGGATTTCATATAGTCTAACGAACCTCGGACTCAACTTTCCCTTATTACCAAAACACATCACGCTTTTCCATGGAGAAACTTTGAGAAAGACATGATCACCTACCTCAAAATAAAGATCCTTCCTTCAGTTATACACATAACTTTCATTCCAGATCTGAGATGTTCTCATGTGTTTCTGAATCAACTGAACTTTTTTTGCCATCTTTTCTACCAATTCTAGTCCCATAAACTACCATTCACCCACTACATGATAAAAATATAGAGTTAGAAACCACTTTCCATATAATTCCTCAAGTTAATCTATCTTTATACTGTAATGAAAACTATTATTATAAGAATACTCAACTAAATAAAGATGTTTGTCCAAAATTCCCTAGTAATATATTGACAAAACACGTACCATATCTTTCAATGTCTGAATTGTTCATTCTGACAGCCAATCAGATTGAGGACGAAAAGTTTTAGGGAAATTGAATTCAGTTCCTAATGACTTATGAAGGCCTTTCCAACAGTTAGAAATAAACATGGGATCACGATCTGATACAATGGAGAGGATAAGTCCATGAAACCTGATTATCTCTTTAACATACAACTAAGAAGGTTCATCTAGAAAAAATTATCTCTAATAGTAAGTAAATGAGAAGATTTAGTTAATCGATCAACAATAACCCATATTGTATAATTACCTCAAGATGTCTTCGGTAATCCCACAATGAATCCCAAGGTTATATTTTTCCATTTCCACTCCAGAACTAGTAATGGATGAAGCATTCAATTTAGCAGTTGTCACTCATCTTTAACGTCTGGACAAGTCAAACACTTCCTAGTGAAGTTAGAAATATCTCTTTTCATTCCATCCCACCAGTATGACTCTCAAAAATCTCTATACATCTTAGTGCTACCAGGATGAAATAAAAATGGAGAACTATGATCTTCCCATGACAACTCTTTATTCAACTGGGAATCACAAGGAAAACATAATCTCTTCCCAAATCTCAAAACACAGTCTTTTTTAATGTTAAATTCAGGAAACTTACCCTTCTGAACCAATTCTACCTTTTTCTGCAACTCACTATCATCTTTCTGTGCTTTCTTTATTCTATCAACTAGGAATGATTGTACTAAAAAATAAATCAAAATATATGAATTCCATGCATCAACAACTTCCAATCCAAAATTCATCAAATCAAAAACCAATGTATATCATTCCAAAAGTATCATGGTTAAGCTATCATTACTCTTTCATCTCAAAGCTTCGGCCACTTTATTTTCCTTTCTTATATGGTCATGAATTATGAAATTATTGTCCTTGATTAATTCTAGCCATCTCCTTTATCTCATGATTAATCTCTTCTATTTGAATAGATACTTCAAACTATTGTGGTTAGTATATATTTCAAACATTATGCCCTACAAATGATGCCTCCAAATTTTTAATGCAAAAAATAGAGAAGATAATTACAAATCATGTGTAGGGTAATTTAACTCATGAGGTTTTAACTAATATAAAGCATAAGAAACTACTCGATCATTCTGTATAAGGACATAGCCAAGTCTTTTCAATAAATCACCACTCTAGATAACAAACTCTCCGTTTCTAGAAGGAAATACCTATACTGGATCATTCAAAAATCTTCTTTTGAATTCTTAATACTACTTCATTTGATGTCCCAAAATATAATAAAGTAGTTGAAAATGATTTCACCACCCCTTTATGATTGTAGTCTGGATACTTTCCCTCAGTTGAGTTCTTTGTTGGACACTCATTCTCATAATGACCCATTTCATTGCACTTAAATAAATTTACTGACTATAAATCATATTTTATCTTACCATTATTCTGATAATTTTTAGTGAAATTATGAGCCTTATTCCCCATTTTACCACATCAGTATCACTTACCAGAATTCAAAAGTAATTCCCTAGTTTGATTCTTACAACAATTTTCACAAACTGTAATCTTAATGTTCTTACCAATAGAATTTTTTGAAGAGTTATTCCCTTTTGTTTGCCACAATGACCTCTTATTTTGTTGTTTGTCCAAGAAAACATGGTCATCAGAAAAAATTGTTTCCACCTTCTCCACACATCGAACATACTTTTCATAACTTTTGAACTCATGAGAAGCTAATTCCCTTTGATACTTTGCCTTTAATCTAGAGTAAAAAATGGTTTATTTTAATATCAATATCTCATATGAAATTTTGAGCATACCTTTCCAATCAAGTGGATTTTTCTTTATAAGAATCCACTGAGTCATCCTCCTACCTCAATTATAATAATTGTATTTATGTCCTAAGTCAAACCACCTTATGAAAATATTTCTCAAGAAACAAACATTAGAATTCATCCCAATCAAGAGAATCAATCTCCTTATTGTCCCTGATATTTTTAACCATCAACCACCACTGATCGGATTCACCTTCATAACGGTAAATAGCAAGACTAACCTTTTGATGTTTTTAACACCCCATGACATCAAAAATCTTTTATAGTGCATTAATACACCCTTAATATATCCGAGGGTCAAATGATCCTATAAATAATGGGGGATGTTGCCTCATGAAATGCTCCACTATAGACATGTTCCTATATAGTTGATCTTGTTGATCTCATTCATGGACACCACCACCATTTATCACCTAGTTTGATTGTACCATTACTACAATAAACTATTCAATTCTGATTATGACCATCTCAGGTTGCTGATTTGGATGATTATTCACCTCTATGTGCCTTCATATTACTATTGCGATGTTTCATCTCTTGAAAAACATTATAAAAAAACATATCATAGAATAAGAAACATGGTAATGTTCAAATTATATATCATTTTAAAGAAAAAAAATCATTTATTTATATACTTTAAACAATATCCTAACTCTTAAATTTATCTAAACTGACCTCTGATACGAACTATAAGGCCCCGACCTTAAATATTACATAATCTTAAATTATGTTAATAATTCACATTGAGGATATTTTTAGGTTTAGGGATTTATAGAATTAGGTATTAAATTATTCATAAAAACTTGAATATTAACAGTAGACACTTCTTATCACTACACATTTTTTCAATAAAAAAACTCTTTATAAAGAACATAGTTTCATTTCATACTTTAACATCACAACTTTTCCTTGATCCCATCCTTGACCTAATTCATCTTTAAGCCCTATGAAAAACATCTCAAAATGTAGGATGAACATAAAAAGATCAGTAAGGGATACATAAAGAGGTAAAACTATAGTTTTTCAAAACAACAAGTAAACCCTAATTACTTTATCATAAAGTAATACCTTTCACCTTTATGAAGTATTAAAAATAATTCACTGAATATAAGCTCATTTCTTACCCTTTTTGTAACCCAAATATTACTATAAATTCCATAGAAAGAAATATATAATATATAATTGTATCTTGGGACATAAACATACTTTAATGGAATAACCATATAGTCCACTTTCACACATATCACTAAATGGAATAGCCATAAGGCTGTCTTCAATACCCAATGCGTTGGAGGTTATAATGTAACCACCCATCCATCATTTATCACAGAACCACCCATCATTTGGTTTATCATATAACCACCTGTCATTAGTGTATCACATAACCACACGTCAAATGTCCAAGTTCCATTATATAACCATAACACCTAAAATATTTCAAATATCAATATTTCACTAATAACATTTCATTTTTAATCACATTAAATAATTTAAAGATATTGAAAAACTCAATCCATTTCAAAAGTCCATTTTCAATACCAAAATACTTAAAAAGTGTATTTGGTAGTTATTTTCCTTTTAAAAAACAATACGGCTTGTTAAGGAGGCCAATTATCAAATAATGCTCGCAGTGGTGGAAAGGTCACTGTCACTGCATACATTAAAAAAGAAACATTCCCTTTTTTCATTAAGTAAAATGATTCATAGAAAAAAAATTCCCTTTGAATTAAATTAAAATTCAATGTTATTATACACCATATTAAAGAATGTCGTGTATAAATCAAAATATTCCTCAATGAAAGGAGATTGAGATGAAATTCCTTACCTTGTTCCTGATTTGTTTTTTTTCGTTCTTTATATTCATGAATAGTAAAGATAATTTTATTTATACATTATTTAGAAAAATTTTAAAGTGTATTATTACTTTTATATCGCTTATTAACTTTCTATAACAATCATATAATTTCTCATGTTCATATTGGTTGTTTTTTTGATGTTCGGTACATGAGTAAAAAATAAATTTTTATAATTACAAATTGTCCATGTGGTAAAAAGTATGTTACCTCCAGAATGATATCCATGATTTAGATACCATATATATCATATATATCCAGTATATATGTATTTATAATAGTCCATAACATTTGGAGATAGGAAGTGAAATGCACCGTTCATGGAGATGGAAATCTATACACACGCATGAACAATACTTTCATTTCTATTTCATATTTAAAGGAATGAAAACATAATGATACATAGGTATATTATAATTAAATTATAGTATAATTTTTTTTATATTTTACATAAGTTCATCAATTCCATACTTTATATGTTCCATGTATAGAATTAATGAGTCATATCACTTTGAGGGGGTGGTACTCCGCACTTCCTCAAATAAATGTATCGTATATATACAACATGAAAAGCATAAAGGTATTTTTTAAATGATACTTAAAAAATCATACAGATAAAATAAATATCAGTTATATCATATTTAATTTTTTTCCATCATAATGGCCACCACAAGAGGTGGTAGAATAAGATTGAACAACCATCGTTTCGTGAGGCAGTAGTTCACCGTCTACAGAAACACTATGTTCTATACCCATTAGATGGAGCTGTTTGTAAGTGTAGTTCAAATATTTCTCATAAAAAAAACCTAGTATATTTAGGATACAGGTGTTGTTATGTAAATAAATAATAAGAAGATAACATGGAGTGGAGAAGGAAAATAATTGAAAGGTACTTGAGGGAAGACGTTACATCAAATCGGGTAACTTCTTTTCATTTGAGCCAATGGGATTCCTTGAATATTTTTCTACCTAAGGAAAGGCCTATAGGAGGAGGGGAGGAATATTAGAATCTTATTTAAGTAGAGTTTGTATGATCCATGAGGCATGAGATGTGTGAGTAATTGGTTTGAGGTGGTGGGCTTTTATAAGTCGGAGGAGGGTCACTTCAGGAATGTCATAAAATGTTATTTTTTTATTAATTGATTTTTGATTTCTAATGACACCAAAGTGATATATTTAAAATATAAGATGATTATGGGTCGAAATAATCTCATCCAATGGGTTTTAGACATGTTTATGTTATAAAATTAACCTTATCTTTTAGATTTTACCATTAGTTAACTAATTTAACTTTTACCATGTCTTATTGTATATTCCTACTATATGGTTAATATAGTTACTATAAAATGCCAATAGAACCTAAAGTAGTTCATTAATTAAATTTTAAACCTTATCATATTTAATTGGCCGAATATTAGATTTTTTGGACTACTATATCACTTAATAAAATAATATGTGCCTTAAAAACTCATTTCTGTCAATTTTTATACTATTCATATCATGACTTTCTTAAAAACCATTAGAACTTATTTATTTTGAAAAAAACATTATTAATTCTAACATAACAAGTCATAATATACCCCAAAATTTGTTTATGGCATAAAAAGTTTCAAAATAAGTTTATTTTAATATCTATAATCTCATTTATTTAAATCATTCATTAATAAGAAAATTACGACGTCATCATTATGTCATAAATAAATTTATCTATTTGATGTCTTAAAATTATAAATAAAATACCATGATTTATGATATATTTAGCTTTATAATGAAAATTTATAGTCGAATATATCACTTATATAAACCCAAATAATGTTTTTTACTAAAAGATACATGTTTTTGTTATAGTTATATTTTCTTTAAATTGATTTTTATAAAATGTCATTTTCCCATAAAAGTGGCTCCCTGGGGTCCAAAAAATGAACCACAAGAAGCACATAGTTAGACATATTTTATCCAATAGTATTAGGACACATGTTAGGGTAATTTAATACTATTATAATATTATTTTTTACCCCTATTTACCAGATTCACTCTTTAACCCTGGTAAATAAAATATCTACTTAAGTTACTATTCATAATTTCTAAAAATAAAAGGTATCTATTTACAGAATTAGGAACTCTTGATTCCAAATATAGAATCCTCTTTTTAGAATTCAAAAAAAATAAATTTCATAAATTAATTTAAAATAAATTCCTATGGTCAAAACCAAAAAGCATTTTTTTAAGCAGTAAACACTACCCAAAGATTGACATGTGTTTATTTTAATTTCAAATTGAAATTATTTACAATGACCAAAATTGGATAAAATTATAAAAATAGGATCCAGTTAAAAAATTAAAACCAATTAAAACTATAATATAACTATATAAATAAATTAGATGAAAAAGCAGTTCAGAATTAAAATATGGTATTTTTTCTCTATTCATTAAAACATTAACTTTATCCGAAAAATACCTAAATTTCATCCAAAGTAAATTTTTTATGTTCAACTTATAAATTATAATTTTATTTTTTAAAATAGAACAAATAAAAGTGAGAAAAAAATAGATTTAAAAAGTGTTATTCATCAAAATGTGATAAAACGACCTTTAAAAGAATATTAGAGAATTTCATGCTTAAAATCATATTCATTATTATATTAAGCCTCTAAAATTTATTGGATAAATTTAAAGACATTTAACAAACATGTTTAACAATATTTTAGTTTTTTCTATTCAATCCCACTAATAAAACAACTATATGTTATCCACCATTTAAAATAATAATATTATTATGTTATTTTTTAATATAACCCAACATTGTGAGCAATGTACTATTTCAAATAAATTCGTTGTGGCATGTTGAGTATGCTATTGGACATATCATCCCCTTTAAATTAATTTTTAATTTAAAAATATTTATAAATATGAAAATTTCATATTATTTAATTACTAGGTATATTACATATAGCGTTATGTGATTTTTGTAGATTAATATGATTTATTAGTTTTTTAAATGATTTATATTATAAATAAACCTTTTTATTTATGTGTTTGAAGTAAAATTAAATGAATTGTTTCAAAATTGACATTAATGATAATTAATCAAAATAATAATTTATTAAATTATTTAAAAATAAATAAAATATTGAAAGTGGCCAAGGGGTAATATGTGGTCTAAAATTTCAACCCTTTTCTATTGATGAGTCAATTTTTACCTTATGTTTAAAATTATAACCCTTTAAGAGTGAAAAAAATATGTTACAATAGTTATTGTTAAAATAGGTTAAATAAGGGTTTAAGCCAAAAGATAAGGTTTAAAACACCACACACACCTATCTAAATTTTACTATTTGATGATATTTCAACCATTTAATACCCTAGTTTCTAATACATGGAAATTTGAATTAATTTTTATTGAGAATGACATTATTATAATTTAATCTTTTCGGAAATCCTAAAAATGCCCCTCACTTGAGTTATAAAAGTTCACCTCCTCCCTCAATTATTTATACAAAATTAAGCCTTATATCTAAAAAAACCCATAAAAATAACTTATAAACATACTTATAAACAATTTAGAGGTGTTGGAAATCCCAAAATTCTAACCCTATGACCCTTAATATGAGATTTAAATGACTTCTTTCAAAGGAGAAGTAATCATCTTAACCAATCACATGACCTTTTTACATTTTATTTACCTCATTTAAATGTATTATATTTATCATAAAATAATAAATTATTTACCCTAAATATACATAAATTATATTATGATTATTAAATAACAATAACCCACCCTTTTTCATCAAATGGAATGTGATGGTTTCTCTCGTGCATACATACAACTTATCATATCCCCATAGAAACACAATTAATTTCCCACCACCATATTTTATGGATGGTTATTATGATGGGATTAAGGTTTATATAAAATATTTATGTAATAATTATACATAAGTAATTATAATATCAAGTCTACCTTTTTACCATCAAATATGTTAGAATATAATAACATCGCTTGTACGTATCTATGGACTACAACCACTATAAAGCAATGTGACTTATTTTCATTTCCATTTTAATTGGATGGAAATAAATATTTTTTAGGGATAGATATTATATATATTATATAATAAATATTATGTAAATAACAATTATTATTTAAAATTATTTCCTTCCATTCATCGAAAAATCATAACAGCGTTCATGGGTACGTACAACATGTCGTCTCCATGAACAATGTAATTTATTTTTGGTCTATGATTTTTAAGAATTTCCCAAAATATGTATATAACTAATATACAAGATAATTATATCATTATTAAAATTATAGAGATGATATAACCATGATAAAAGTACATGGACCAAAACTACAGAACCAAAACACACTTGATAGACGAAGTAGTTATCACCCAGAACCGTGATAAATATATTCCAGAAAATTAGAAAAATTATACGAAGTAGTTGTCACCCAAAAACGTGATTTTAATAAATAATTATTAATAAATGGGTAATAAAAATTTATAAGAATGTAATATATGGTATGATATGTGTTATAAGTTTTCTGGAATATATTTATAAAAAAATATTATTTATATTGGGGTTTATAATGCATACTAAGGAAGTCGAACCGGATGTAAGAGTTTATTTCACAGTCTCATCACTATTCAAGATTCTTTCCATGAGGGAAGTATTTTCATCCATATCCATATTTTCTCATAATGTTTCAAATAATATTTTTATTATCCTCACAAAATTTAATAAATAGAATTTTTTATTTTTTTAAAAAAAATTACAAATAAAATCATGGAGTCTTTATTTCATTTTTTGAAGGAGGAACTTTATAATTTTACTAAAAATGTAAAATGAATGTATTTATCTTATAAAACAAGAACATAATTTCACTATATAATGATCAATAAATTATTTTAATCTTTATTTTTTATTTTAAAAGTTTCTTCTTCAAAGGAAATGGTTTCCTTAATATGTTATCGGTTTTTAGTTTTAATAAAATGTTTTTAAAGTGAAAAGGGTATTTTCCTCTATAAATATTCAAGTAATATATTTAATTTATTTTCATTTATGTCAATATCATTTGTTTAATATTTTTTTGATGATGTACTCTAATGATATCATCCAACATATGTCTCTTTATTTTTATGATCATCTTGACTGGGGAAAGTATTGACATTTTGAATGTTAGTTCTTCGAATATGAACAATTATTGATTTCTAAGGTAAATATTTATTAATTTTTATTGTTAATTCATAAAATATATGCATTTTAATTAGTGTGAGATAGGTAGAGATTGATTTATCCCCTTGATTCATTAGTAAGACTCATGAGACATAGTAGATTTTATTTTTTCTAAAGCCTTACCCATTTATTTTCCGATATCTTAGAACAAGGCCTTGATGACATATTCAGATGTCTTGGAGAAGGCTTCAATGGTAACTTTAAGATGTCTGACATTATCCATTCCCCCCGTTATGAAATCTTTTATTAATGTAAACCTAATTATTATTATTTTTATGATATCCGTAGAAGAGTTTTTATTTTATATGATTACTTATATGACATTATTTTGAGTATCACTTATTAATTGTATATTATTCATGACTTATTATCTTTCATAGTATGCATACCCTTATTGAGAATTGAAGCTCAACCTTTTTATTTTTTCACATTTACCCAAGATATTACAAAGTGTATTATGAATAGAATTAAGGGTGAAAGAATTTTATTATCTATATCATTTATATTTACAATTAAATATGGGAATCATGTCTGTATCTGGTTTTTCAAAACTACAAAACTATTCGGTACTTTGAGATGTGATATCTTATATCTAGTTCCAAGGTGATAAAGTTACAAATAGATATAGGCTATTAAATTTGGTGACTTTACAATTTCTTCCATCCAAAACACACAAAATCAAAAAGAAATATTGGGTCACATACATACCCATATACCTTTTGTTTTTATACTTTTAGTGAATTAGTACAAACTCTTTTATATCATTACTCATGTCTTCAAATGAAATTTTTTTCAATGATACCCAACATTTATTCATCATAATTAAGTATTCATCATCACCAAAATCAAAACCTTATAGTAATATGTTACTTGACATCTTTATTTATAACCTGGGGAAATAAAATATAAGAAGGGTGAGATAAAGTTATCAGTAAGGGTAAACCTAGGTATTAATAATTAAATATCATTCGTGAGAATAATATAAGATTAAGGATATAAAAAAGTATTAAAAGTTAATTTTAATTATATAAAATAATTCATATATATAAAAACATCAATAATTAAACATTTTAAATTTCATAAAGCTTTAATAAGGACATGATTCATAAAAATCAATAATTATGAGTTATGTGATGTCAATATTTATTAATGTAACCACTAAAAACTCATCAAAAGCATAGAGAAAATCTGTTGGTATCTTGGAAAATTATATTCATCACTTCTTTCAATTTTTCCATAAATAACTATACAATATTTAAATCAACAGGAGAAACCACTAAATTTAACTCCCTCTTTCATTCCATTAAATACAAGTAATGTTACCCAATGAATTAGAGAGCTATATCAAACTCACCAGTCATATGAGTTATATCATGATCACACATTATCCTGAGTTATATCAATATTACCTATCACAATCAATAATTCCAATTTACTATTCATGAATATAACACAAGGAATCTTTCATTCTAATCATAAATATTTTTACAACAACTTGAATTCATTTATAAAATGATTTATGATTATAAAGGAATTGTGTTTCATGAAAAACATTAACCAGACATAGAAACGAGATAGATGCTATCATTGGGTAATATCCCCAATAAAACATAATAATATGTAAAATAAATTTATATAGATGAAAAATAAATTTAAAGAACATTTAAAAACATTTACTTGAAAATTAGATAAAGTATCCCTTTTCTTTAGATATATTTAAGAATAATTCCCACAATATTGAGGAAATTATTTTCCATTAAGATAACCATATAAACTTTTAATGGAATTTTAAATAAAATAAGATTTATAATTATGATAAAACATTTTTATGTTATAAAAATTAAAAATAATCATTCTTTTCCAACTTATTTAAATAGATTCCAAAGTGACCCATATAATAAATATTAAGAAATTTAATTTTAAACCCCTTTAAAATATAGTCAATCTTCATGGAAAATAGATTATGGAAATAATTTATGTTTATAAATTAATATTGTTGAAACAATATAAATAACATTCTGGAGTACTTTTATTAAAATTATTTAAAAACATTAATACACTTTTATAGAAAAACCCATTTATGGCCTTTTAAAACCAAAAACCATTTGGAAGAAAGAACATGAGAAGGAAAAAAATACCACAATTATAACAAGATTCAGGATATTAAATTTTAATCATCCCTTTATAAAATATATAAATGTATATAGGTGCATCAAACGAAACATATCTCAAATAAGGAAATTTGAGATGAGAAACCATTACAACTTGGGTAATGCTTGAATCAAAAAAACATTGAATGAAGGAAAATAACAAGATTCTATAAAACCCATGATTTATTTGAAATAATTTGTTAAAACACATTCATGTTCTATAAATCACACCATATAAAAAAAATTATGGTTTATAACATGAATTATGTTATAAAAATTTGAAATTGAGACCATGAAAACACTTTCAACTTTTATAAAATTTGAATAAATCTCCCTTGAAGGAGATAACTTCAATTAAACATTATATTATGATAAAATATTCATTCATGATATAATATCTCAATAGTTTGTAGATAATGCTTATAAAATGATGTAGTTTCATAGGACCAAAAATGTCTCAAAGAAAAAATATTGAGATCCACAATCCAAACAATGATCGAGTTATTAAAGTTAAAATTAGTCAATAATATGTATATGTGTTATAACTATCAAACCTAATAAACATGTTTAAGTAAGAAAAATACCATTATATTTCATTTCTCACATAATATTGGCACAAAATAAAAATAATAATGTAAGAGTATCAACTAATAAAGGTAAATTGGGTTATGAAACCCCTTACTAAGAGTCCCAACTTATTATGTATGTAATTTAACCCCATATAATAAACTTATAAAAATTATATTATTTATTCAGAATATTTTAAAGTTTTATTCCCTTTCAATTGAACCATTTATTTCATTTATTTCAATTAAATATATAATTTAATAATTTATAAAGTCCACATCTGTTGTTTTAAGGATGTTCAGTTCATAATAGAAAAATAAATTTTGTAGGTTGATCATGTTCAAAGAGTTTACTATTCCATCATATCCAAAATAATAATCATGACATAATTATTATTTTAATTCATCAAATAAAATTTACATCATCAATGGAAATCATTTATGAAACAAAATGTGTCAGCTAGTGAGGTGGTAGCCCACATGTACACATGTGATGGTTTTAATTATACTTGGATTGAAAATAAAGAAATAAAATATTATATTATATTTATAGAATAATTATCATGTACCAAAACTTAAATACCTCCATTAAATGCATCTTCATGTCCGGTTATGATAGGTGGTTTTGAAAAACAATATACATTACTTCATTGAGACAATAGTCTGTTTGTACGCACGTAAAATGATTTTGTTTCTAATGATTAGAATGGTATAAAGATAGATGATATATTAAATTTCTAGAATAGTAATTATATAATGAATAATATATATATAAATATATATATATATATATATATTAAATTAATAATTGAAACCATCCATTAATGGTGGTGATGATAAATGAATTTCATCGGTTCGTGAGGCGGCTCTCTGCACATACACACGAACGATTGTTTTATTTCTCATTTTATAAAAATGGAGATGGATAATGTTCTAAAATTATAGTAAAACATTTAATTATTTGGTAGATATATATTTTATAATATTGGAATGGTTTGGTCCTAATTTAAGGAGGTATAAGAATAAGTAAAATGAAAACCCAAGATTAAGATGATCACCGCCTCTTTGAAAAACCAGTATAGGATCTCTCCATAAAGACCTTTGGGATAGTATTTTAAGAATCCCAAAACCTATAAAAAGTTTTTAAAGAATTTAATAAGTGTTTATGGAAATTTATAGTTTATGTAAGTTGCTAAAGAAGTGTGAGGAAGAGATGAGGGGTGGTGTCTCTATATAAGAGATGATAGGGGCACCCTTGGAATTACTTAACTTATTAAATTAATATGAATTAATTTTCAAGTTATGGTGTAACCAAATTGATATATTTAAACTATGGGATGGATATAAGTCATATTAATCACATATAGTAATATTTATACATGTTTAGATGTTTTTTTAATCTTTATATTCTATTTTAACCTTTATATTTTGTTTTAACCTCCTGTTAACCCTTTTAATGATTAACATGATAAAAAAAATTTACTTTAGGGGTCAAGAAATATAAAATAAAAATACCAGAGGAAAATAAGTGGAAAATATATTATATTAAATACCATATTAAATTTAATTTTCAAAATAGAGGATTTTTATTGAATTTTAGAATATTCAATAAAATATTAATTAAAATAAAAATCCTATAAATTCATTTAGAAGACTATTCACATATTTGACTATTAAAAAATTAATATAAAATAATGTAGTTCTGATATAAAATTTTAACACATATATAATAAATAATATTTATCTAGAAAATTATACCACAACCATAAAACATTCAAAATATATTACTTCTATAAATTATAAAATACTTAACCTCAGGTATCTTTTCCTTGGGAAAGCATTATGTCGGCGTTGCGTGATAATTTTACGTAATTATGTCTTCCCAAAGAATTTTAAATAAATTATCACCATAAATATAATTTAATCATATTGGAACTAAATTTTTTTAACTTTTTATAATTTAATGGTATTTATCAATGAATAATGGAAAATATTATATTTTAAAATATTTGGATGGTTTGTAAAATTAATCTCATAAAATATATTAAAGTTAAGTGTTATAGTTATTTTAAATCCTTTTCATATTAGATTTTACTTTGATCAATCTGTTCTACCCTTACTATGTTTACTAGGATTTTACCAGAGTTACAAATCATTACAACCAAAAAATAAAGATGGTATATTTTCGAAATTTTAAAATTATCATTATAAATATGGAATAAATTTAATAAAATTCAGTACCTATAGTTGTTATAAATTAATTTTTAAATAAATTCGCAAAATGTGATGAAAAAATGATTTTCAAAAAAATAAATTTTTATGAATAAATATTTTTCCAAATTTTTTTAGGATAATATCAATTCCCATAAAGTTAATTATATTATTCTTAAAAAAATAAAGAATTTATATTTCAAATTAATTTCAAAAAATGTTATATTTTAAACAATTGAATAGAAAGGTCAATTTTTTTATTAAATTTGCATTTTTTACTATTCAGAGAAAATTTAATCTTTTCAAAAATACTAAAACTTTTACCTTAAGCTAATTTTGATATTATGATTTCAAAAATATTTCCATTTTTATAAAAAATCTAAAATTTTCACAAATTAATTATAATATTCACCCACAAAAATAAAAAAATAACATTTTAGAAGAAAATGTATTTTTGTAGCATAAAATGACTACTAAAAAAATTTCTTTTTTCCTAAAAATTAATTGATAATTTTGTATTGATTAGGACCTTTATTGATATATTATATAATTTTTTACTTATATTCATATCTTCCAATTCAATGGCTATGTTATATTAGTCATATTTAAATAATAATATTTTGTAGTTTTTAAATCTTGGTGTTTTTTATTTTTTTCCCTATATAACACTGTCTTATTTAAAATTAAAAGTATATTATATTCTCCCACCCCCACACTCTCCTTAAAAAACATTATCCTCATAATTTTATCTTGATCTTGGTTATTCAAGTGTTTAATTTTCAAAATAATTTTAATGAAAATCCACGTTGTAAAAAGTGTTAATAAAATATCTTTTTCAAAAGAGGGATAATTTTTTATTGAGTAGGACCTTTATTGATATATTTTATAATTTTTTACTTATATTCATATCTTAAAATTAAATGTATATTTTATAATAGTCATATTTAAATGATAATTTTTTGTAGTTTTTAAATTTTGGTGTTGTTCGTTTTGTATGCTATAGAACGCAGTCTTCTTTAAAAATATATGGATATTATATTTTCCCTTCACCACACCTTAATAAACTTCATCCTCAAAATTTTATCATGAGTTTGGTGATTCCAGGGTTTAATTTTATGAATCCTTTTATTTAAAACCCATAGTATAAAAACTATTAATAAAACATCATTTTGAAAAGAGGTAATGGGAAATATAAATGTCATCTTGATTGACACATAACTCATTTTGTAAATATGATGACATTAGTTAGAACTAAAAATACATTCCTAGAGGAGAAATGTAATGTCGATATGATAATAGAAAGTGACAAAGAACATTGATCATAAAAATGTGAATGATCATCATAAAGTCATTTACCATAAAACCATAAAACCATAAAACCAATGAGGTTTTAAAAATACTATTAATTCATCATAAAATATTTTAAGGAAGAAAAAAATTCATTTTCAAGATATTTTATCTAAAGGTGAGGGATCCTTTAACAATTAAGAAATTGAACAGAAGAAAATTCACTTACTTTATTTATTAAATTCCATAACTCAATTTAATACTTTGGTTTCATGTATTAGCAATATATAACCTCTATATATTCGCAAATTTCAAAATATGAGTATCCATTATGAATCTTACTCATGCATAAAATATCAAATTGTAATAGATCATTAGATTTAGTCGTGTACAAAAAGATATAATCCTCTTGAATTTACTAAATCCAAAATGGACAACATATGGTAAGATAATACCTAAAATTAGTATACTTCCATATGAAGAAATAGTAAATTTAACTCCAAAATTTCCATAATAACAACAAATATTCACCTTTTATCCTTCCATAAGTCAATAACCCTTTATAATAATTAACCTCAATATCCTCAACATTAAAGAATGTTTTATCCACAAAGGTTATTTCATACCTTCCAATTTACATCCCCTAAAATGTAATAACATTCTTGTAAAATAATTCTCCACAATACAACTAAGGGTTACATATACCTCAATCCAATAAAAAATCTACCTAAATATCATTAATCACAATAAAATCCCATCACATAAAACCTCACAGGTGTGACTATACCTTTAAAATTATAACCAATCGTAAACTTAAAATCCTTTCATAGTATATATAAATCTTACATTAACCTCAAATAAAAACATCATATTCTACAAAGTTATTTACTCCCTACTTTGATACAAACTATAACTTCCATGAACCCACACTCCGAGATCCAATGCTAAAAATATAATCTCTAAATTATGGTTTTGATACACATAAATGTAAACTAATTTTATGCATCCAAAATATACAACATCAAAGCTAAATATTGGATAATTTATATATCCATGGTCCTTTTAGGATTATAGTTTTAGATAATTATGAAAAAATATTTCAAAACAATACTCAAGCCTTAAAGTGATAATTGTTTCTAATATACCCAAACATATCATACTTAACAAATTTATTTATAACCTAGGAAAAAAGAAAACCAATAAGGGTGATCTCAAATTACTTGTAAGTGTAAAAATAATAATTAAAAATTGAATATCTTTAGTGTTCATATTATGATAATAATGGTATGAGAACATATTACCATTTCATGAACATTACATAATAGAATTAATATCCATTAAAACTTTTATCATTAAACAAGTGATATGGAATTAATCTTTAAAAAATTTTAGGGTCATAATAATAAATAATAATGATCCATGTGATTTCAATCTTGAACAAAGGAACCATTAAAAAATAATAGTAAGCACATAGAAAATGTTTTGGTATCTTGAAACACTATCTTTATCACTCAGTGCACTTCTGTAAAAAATAAAAAGACCCTGTTAAAACTTATAAGAGAGACATCTTGAGTTAACTCCCACTTAATTTCATTTAATGATGAAAAATATTAACCAAGGAATTGGAGAGAGATATCTGGCTCACCAATCATAGAAGATATGTTAAGATATCTCATCATCATGATCTATATCGGTCTCACCTCTCATCATCAATAATTTTCAAGTACTATATATTAATATAACACATGGAAGATTGTATTTCCATCAAAAATATTTTAACAATAGCTTTCATTACTTTTTAACTTGATTTACCAGTGTAAAAGAAATGGGTTACATTATAATTATAAAACATCCAAAGAAAATAATTAGATGTTATTAATAAATAATTTACCGAATTAAACATAAAATTACTTAAAATATATAGATAAATAATAGAATTCATTTAAAATGACACTAAAAAACATTTCCTTGAAAAAAAGGAAAATAACCATTTTCTTTCAATATCCTTAAAAATATATCCAAAATAATGATAAAATGATTTTACATGAAACATATTGTGAGAAATATAAATTAATAAATGAAAAAAATAATGGTTATGAATTCAATAAAATAAATTTATGTCATAAAAGTAAAAAACAAACACACTTTTCCAAATTTCGTAAAGAGACTCAAAAGTGACCCATGAAATTTTTTTAAGAAATTTCCTTTTCAAAAGTATTAAAATAAGGTAAAATACAATTGGAAATAACTTTAGGAAATAATTTATGTTTTAAAATAAAATTATTTAAATAAGGAAAAGAACATAGGGTAATCGTTTCCTGAAAAGTCTTTAAAACAGTAAAATAACATTTTAAAAATAAAAAACTCTATTAAGGCCTTTTAAAACCAAAACCATTTGGAAGAAATAACATAATAAGGAATATAAAATACCATGAGTATAAAAAATATTCATGATATTATATTTCAATATTTTATGTACACACAATGTAATTGAATACACGTTCATCAATAAAAACATGTCTCAAAGAAGGAAGTTTGAGATGATAAATCCTTGTAACTTGGGTAATGTTTGAATTAAAAAGCAATGAATTAAGGAACATAACATGATTCTATAAACCCTATTATTTATATAAAATAATATTCCAAAATAAAAACATGTAATTGTAATTACACTATATATATATATATAATTATGGGGCATAACAATAATTATGTTTGAAATAATTGAAATTGAGACTGTGAAAACCCTTACAACCTTTAAAACATTGGAATCAATATCTATTGGAATACTGAACATCCAATGAACTTTAAATATGATGATAAAAAATTTAATTCATGATATAATAAATAAATTGGTCTCATATACATATTATAAAATTACATACATGCATAATACAAGACTTGTCTCAAAGAAAAAATATTTAGACAAAAAATTATTTTAAAGATATTATTATTGAATTTAGAATTATCCAATGAATTTATTATGTGTAGCAATTTTAAAACCAAAAATAACAAGTGGAAATACAATATAATAAAATTATGTTTCTTTTATCATATAATCTTTCCAAAATATAGTCAATTTAGTTTAAGTATTACCCAAATAATAGAAATTGTGTTAAGAACCCGATTACGTCAAGTACCAACTTGTTATGTATGTCCTTTGACTCTTGTATAATAAAATTATATTAACTCTTAATTTTGTTAAGAATATTTTTTTAGGTTTTATATATTATCAATAAAACATTTATCTCATTTATTTCAAGAATAAATTTAATTACATAATTGGTTAATTCCACATCATGTGCTTTAAGGATTTTTGATTCATAATTGAAAAATGGCATCGGTAGGTCAACCATGGTAAAACATTAAATTATTCCTTAATATCCAGATTAAAAATCATTAAATAATTAGAATTTTTATTTATTAAAATAAAATTTTAGATTCATTCATGAAAATAAGTCATGAAAAAAGAACACACCGACTTGCGTGCCGGTAGTCTGCACATACACACAAGTGACATTTTTATTTTTTGTTGGGTAGAAATAATAAAATAAAATATTATATTATATTTCCATAATTATTATGATTTCAAAAACATAAAATAATTTCACTAAATCCATCCCCATGACCATCCATGAAATTCAGTTTTTAAAAATAGCATACATTATTTTGAGGAGACATTAGTCCATACATACGCATGTCCATTCGAATGATGGTTTCCTTTCTTATTTGATCAAAAAAAGATGAATAAGGTTATAAAATTAACATAAAAACATCTTATTATATTATAGATATTTATTTTATTATATTTTAATGGTTATTATAGAATTGAAGGAGGTAAATGAAGAAGTAAAATGAAAACACTCGATTAATATGATTATCTATTCTTTGAAGAACCTCCATTGTATATCACCTTAAGGAACCTAGAGAAAATATTTTAAGAATATAACACTTATAAAAGGTTTATAAATATGTTAATAATTGTTTTTTTATGTTTTTGGTTGGATAAGTGGCTCATTATGTTTTAGTAATAGAAGAGAGACAGTGTCCTTATATAAGAGATGGGAGGGGCACCCTTGGAATTACATAAAGTGTTAAATTAATATAAATTAATTTTCATGTTAAAATGGAAAAATTGATATATTTATAATATATGATTGATATAATTATAAAAAATCTCATGAAATGTAATTTATATAATTTTAGGGGATGATTTAACCCTTATCACGTTGTTTTATCCTCTCGTTAACCTATTTTATGATTACCTTTATAACAATATTTTTTTCTATTTAGGGATCAAGAAATTCATAATAAAAGGAAAACTTATCCATAAGTGGAAAATATTATATATTCTAGACCATATCACGTTTACATTTTGAAATCTAATATTTTATGATTTTTGAAATATTTAGTAAAATATTATTTATCATAAAATAACATTAGTCATTTTCAGGACTGTTCATTTAATATATTTTTAAAGAATATTAATATAGTAATATACATTAATATAAAAATTTAAAACATCGATAATATTGTATAATTATTTAATTTTTTTCATGATAACTCACCTAAAAAATATTACTTTAAAAATTTTTGAAATCCCTTAACTGATGTTTCTATAGCTTGCATAAGAAATGTATTGGCATTGCGTAAGTATTTAAGGTAATTATTCCATCACAAAAATTTAAAAATAAATTAAAAATATAATAATAAATTCAAATTCAAAATAAATTTTTGAAACCATTATTAACTTTTTTTTTCCATATCAAAAAAATATTATGAATATTAAAAGAAATAAATATACATTTTGGAATTATCCTTTACATAGAATGATATAAAGGTAAATATAAATAAATGGTACAAAAATACCATATTTTTTATTATTTGAAGGAGGTAGTAAAATTAAACTCATATAATAAATTAATTTTAATATTTAAGGTGAATTTAATTCCATTTCATATTAGTTTTAACCTGGTTCAACATGTTTTACCCCTACCAGGATGACAACATTTTTATAAGAGTTACTATTATTTATAAAAAATATAAATATGATCAATTTAAAAAATTTGAACAATATGATTCAAAGTATAGAATCTATTTTATCAAATTCACTCCCTACAAGTGGTATAAATTAAATTTAAAATAAACCTGGAAACACGATGGAAAACAGATTTCCTCATAAATGCATTTTTTAGTGTAAAAATGTTTTCATTCCAAAAATTAAGCATAACTTATATTACAATGAAAATAATTAGATTAATATTAAAAAAATTATCTAATTGAATTTCAAAATTAATTCAAAAAAAGATTTTTTAATACATGAATGGAAATTTTAATTTTCTATAAAATTTATATTTTTAACTATTCACTGAAAAAGAATTTTTTTAAGAAATATCCCCAGATTTTACATTAACCTAATTTTGATATGATAATTCCAGAAATATATAATTTTTTAAAAATAAAATATATAAAATTATAATTAATTAATTATAATATTCTCTAACAAAAAGAAAGAAAATAATTTTTAATAAAATGTATTTTAATGCATAAAATTACATTACTAAAAATTGAGGGATTATTTAATAAGAATTAATCAATAAATATGTATTGAAAAAAGAACTATTTATATATTTTTTATAATTAAGTTACTTTTATTCGTATCTCTTAATTCAACAACTATGTCATGATGGTCATATTTAAATAATAATATTTTATAGTTAATAAAGGTTGGTGATGGATGTTCTGTACGCTATCGAACAAATTCTTCTTTTAACATATTGAGGTATTAAACTTATCCTCCTCTACCATATTCTATAACAATATAGAGCTGGAAACCATTAACCTTGGAAATTACTTATAGTTGTCAACTTGGGTGGCTATCTTAGTTTGGCAATACATATTTCTGTAAACTCACAAAAAAATTAACATTGCAGAGCCAGAAGACCCCACCAAAATGTATCACTTGATCACATAACATGATAACCATTAATGCATCATTCAAACATATAGAAAAAAACCCAAAATTTCATCTATAGCTATGTATGAAAAACATTTGGGCAAGAGGATGAATAAAAATACATTTCCTTTAACAAATGAAAACCATGGGTTATTGTTTTTCCATATTTATATTTGTTGTCAATACCAATATCACTAACTATTATATCAACTAATCTAAACATTCCATTAAACTATAAGATTTCTTATATAGATTCTTCCAAACACAACATTTTCATATTAAACAATGTTTTTTAATTAATTTTATCCCTTGGAGATAATAAATTGTCTATTCATGATAATTTAGTATTTTTTCCTCAATATTATACTGGAGGATTAAATTATGAAAATTATACTCTCCCTTTCTATAACAAAATCATATTTTAATTCACAAAAGATTAGGAAATTAAAAAAGTTTTGTAGTTATTAAAATCCTTTGACAACATAATACAAATAAAAAAGGGGGTCCTCAAAAGCATTATTAAGTGAGGGGTAGAGGATGAACAAGAAGTTCCACCTCAATTCAACAAATCTTTCCATTGGTATATCTTTGGTGAATACATCAAATTTTTTTATTTTTATAAAATATACTCAACATTTAAATAATTTATCTCATCTTATTTATTAATTAAATGATACTTAATATCTATGTTATTGGATATATAATGTTGCACCAGATTTTTAGATAGATAAATTAAACATTGATTATTAAAAATAATTTTCCTAGGTTTATCAACATTCATGTAATGTCTCGGATTTTCCATACTTTATTTTTAAAAATATGTGGGAATTATTTCGAGACCAGTCTTCGAGATGGCATGCAGTTCCGAGTCCCGGTGAGCCCAGAACAAATAATTGAATTTAATTAAATAATTAAATTGCGTGCACATGTGGTTTTCCTGAAAGAGTGGAATAACTACAGAACGAGTGCCCGGATCTGAAATCTGAGGGTGTCTTTGCTTCCAGAGCAGTGGGTTTACCCTAGAAGAGACCTAACTTCGGTTGGTGCAGGTAGGCGTCGAAATCTGGTCTTTGGACATAACCGTAATAAAATATTTATTATAAAATATTTTATTAAATATTTTATGCAATGAAATATCTTTTTTCTTTTTAGATATAGATTTCACAGGGGATCAGGGTTACATTTCTCATAACCCTGAATCTCCCTGTAGAGATCTGGAGAAAACCTCCCAACGCGGCGATGGTGTTCTCGGCGAGCTTCGTCGGTGACGACGATGCGGCGATTGGGTCCTCGCCAGCAAACGCTGCGAATCCAGGTAGTATGTTTGTTTTTTATTTTCCTTTCCCTGTTCTTGATTCCAATGTCAAACACGGAATAATATTCAAACCAATTAGCCAGCGGATCGATCGTTTTATGGGTGTGTGTGTGATTTGGGGTTTTATTGGGAAATTAAATACTCTAGATTTATGATATGTTGATTGTTCTGGTTTTGATCTAACAGAGATGAACCCGGATCATCATGAACAATGATTGAGGTTCATCCCTCTTTTTCGATTCATTTTATTTTTATTCTCTTGTGCGTTCTTCACTGTGTTCTACGCGTTCTTGGAGGAAATTGATCGTTTCATATTCATTTGTTGGCGCAACGATCTGAGATTGTAGATCCAACCCTAGAGTGATGTCACGGAGGTTCAATGACGGTTTTGGCAGACGATTTGGAGCGGATTGAGAGATATGAGTTTTCGGTCGTTTTTCTTCGGATGGATCGTTCGAGGTTTATGATTCGATTTAAGTGGCTAAAACACCCGTTTTGGTGATCGTATGATAAAACGAACCAACCCCTGTAGTATCGGGATGAACGGACGAGAAACCATGGATCTGGAGGATCAGCCGCGGCGTGAGGAGGAAGACGGTGTTTCTAGAAAAATCCCGACCACACGGCATGTAGTATGGGCTACACGGAGTGTGTTCGTCGGCGGACCACCTAGTGTGTACTCTGAGAGTACACGGATATAGGTTGGGTACACGGCCAAGGCCATGGTGTGTATACCCCTACCCAACAAAACCCGGCCAGATACACGGGATACCCCGTGTACTGGTACACGGGAAGGGGACACGGACAGAGACCGTGTACGGGCACATGGCCAGCGTACACAGAGCGAGCCCCAGGTTCTCGAACGTGGCATGTGATTATTCTACACACTGTGTAGTTACTTTTTATACGATGATCTAAATGACACATGTCGTTTACATGGGCAGTACCCAGAGTCAAGGAACACGGCGTGTGATTCTTCTACACGCCGTGTAGTTGAGTTTTACACATCTTGGACTGATGACACAGGCCATTTACACGGGCAGTACCTAAAGTCACGGAACATGGTGTGTAACCATACTACACATCACGTAACCCATTTCACGTGGCTTGAGCTAGTTGCCTTATGTGACTTGGACTAGTTTTCTTAGGGTTTGTCCCCTTATTCTTTCTCCTGAAGGATTCCAGTATCATTTCATACATACAAGAGTATGATCCCTTCAGCAGGACCTCCTGAATAGAGTTGTTGGAATCCCCTCTGTGAGACTTGGAGCCGGTTCCTCTATTCATTTTTTGAACCTTAAGTAGAGTTCTTGGTATCGACGTGACCAACTTTATCCGGGTTCCGATCCTCTACTTAGCAGATTAGCTCAGACTGAGTTGTGGGAATCACCCCATGACTTGGTTCTGATTCTCATCTGAGCATCATGTTCTCAAAGTACTTGTGGAGTGTGTTCTCCCAGAACAAGTACTTCTTATATCCCTCTTCAGACCTAGGAGTGTGTTCTCCCGGCTGCATGCTTAGTGGAATCCTCGAGCTGGATTTTAGTGGTGGTTTCGCAATGGTCACTTGTGTATGAGTATATCTAGATATTCGTGTTATATGTTCTGTAATCATATACTGTGTAGAGCTGATTTTACCTTTCTTTTGTAGTATTTACCTTGTTGTATTTCATTGTGGTTTCGGGGTGTCCTACTTGGTATTGTTATACTCAACCCTATATGGGCTTTGCCCACACGTGGCGTGTCTTGTGCAGACGAGCGAGCCTTTGACAACATTCTAGGTGGACCAGGACCAGACAGTACTCAGTGAGATCAGACAGGCTGAGGTGTGTTCCTACGGCTACAGAATGCAGTCCCAGCATATTTATTTACAGGTTGTACATTTTTACGGACTCTCCTTTGGTGGGAACGTACTTTTGGCCCAGGGTTTTACTTTCTTATACTTTACTTTCCTGTCATACTATGTTGGTTGGGTTCTAGTGTATGCATGCATCTTTTCCTTTTAGTAGTTTTTACTTTTCAGCTTTGTGGGCTTGGATATGTGTGTGTGGGTACAGGTTTATAGGCAACGCCTCCCATGTTAGTATCATGCCTACTCGGTGCTAGTCACCAGCCCTTGGCCTACAAAAGGAGGGCTTGGGGATTTGCGGTTTGGGCCCCACTGGGAAGGGTCGTGACAATTCATCCTAATGTATTCTAGTTAAACTTCATCCACACAATTTTACAACCTTAATGGGTGGTGAAAATTTATTATTATTCAATTTTTATTATTGTCACACAACTTTTTAAAATTTACTTTTCAAAATCACTCCTCTTTTTCCTATAAATAATTTTCCTACTGAAGTTTATTTTTGATCATTGCACTCTCAACCAATAATCAGCAAAAGTAAAACCATGTAAGTTCAATTCATTAATCCTACCATACATCATGCCAAAATTTGATGTTCCATTAACATGTGTGATTCAATTATTTTACTCTAATATCAAGTACAAAAATTTACATCATATACAAAATCTTGTCTTGATGTAGTGACCTAAAGAAAAATTCTGATCTATTTATGAAAGTCCCTTTGATTCACTCTTTTTATGGATTCATTTTTTCTAATTTCCACACCAATATTAATGAGTGTGCTAACTTCAATTGATTCTTATGTGATAAATTTATTTAATTGTTCCTTTTTATACTTTTATTGGGAGTGTAAGATGTATCTTCCTTTCTATTGGACTTATAGTGAGGGAAAGTAATTCAACTCTATGAGCATTGAAATTTCAAAGTTCCTCTAAATCTATTTAAAAAAATTACTCAAAATATGTATTTCTCTCAATAGAAAAAAAAATAATCAACATTGAAAAAAAGACAATTAGGGATCCCAAACTCCTCTATTTTACCTATAATTTTCAATCAAAATTTTGAAAATCTCAACTACTTTAGTAAATAATATATTTTTGAATTATAAGCACGAGGGGCCTTCTTTAACCCATATAAAGAATTATTTTTATTTTTAAACATTGTTCTTTCATTATCGAGTATGATTTCAACAAGTTTCTCAATGTAAACTAATTCTTCAATTTCTCCATTCAAAATTTTTGAATTAACATCCACTTAATAGACATTGTAATTTCAATGGATAGAAACAGCTATAAACATTCTTATGGTTTTATATATTGAAAAAGGATAAAATTATTCATTAAAATCAATACGTTTAACCTGTGAATACCCCTTAAAAAATAACCAAGAATTATTCATTAAAATTTCTCCACATTCCTTGACTTTATTTCTTAGTACCTGTTTAGTTTTTTGTAATATTAATTCCTTTCAGTCGAATAAAAATTTACCATATGTAATTTTTTTGAATTTTATTTAACTATTATTTCATCAAATTTAATCACTATTTATTTTCAATAAATTTTGATATAGATTTTTCATAAATTTATGAGATAAGTTCCATTTTATTTTCAAGACCTAATTTTCCTCTAGTCTCAACTATAGTTTCATGAATTTCAATGATATTATCATATTCCAATTGTCTTTATAAATTATGAGATATGATTATTTATCTTCTAGTCTTACAATCCTCATCAATAGATAGATCAAAATCGACATATACATGGTCAGGTTTAGAGCTATGTTCCTTTTAATCTACTTCTCTAAATGTTTTCATTCTATCTTCATTTAAACCATCCATATCTACATTAAAAGTATCTATTATGATGAACTTATTTTAGATGAATTGTAAATAAAACAAATCAACCAATATATATAGTTATTTGTTCTAACACCTATTTATTATTTATTAAATGAATATCCTAGGAATGAACCATCTTCATATCTTTCATTAAACTTCCATAAATCCATATTTTTAATTTTTAATAAACATGGCCTTCCAAACTTTAAAAAATATTTCACAGTGAGTTTATTTTGAAACCAGATATCATATGAAGTATTCATTGATTGTAAACATTATAAAAAATTATTTTCAATCTTTATAGTGATAATTACAGTTTCCATCTAGAAGAACATTGAATATTAAAATTTATCAGGCATGACTCTTCCCATCTCCTCAACACTTCTCCATTTTCTTTTAACAAATCCATTTTATTGAGGAGTGTAGGAATAACTATAATGATTTTTGATCCCATGTTTCATTAGGAAGGACTAAAAATAATTATATATGTAACTTTTTCAAACATTCCTTATCAGCTTTTAAATATACACACAGAACTCCTTCTTTTCATCTATTTTGATGATTTTAATCAACTAAACAGCCTCTGGTTTATATTTCCTGAACATTAAACTTATCATATATGTTAATTCATAAATGAATGTAACAGAGTAAAAAACCATCTTATATTGACTAATGTCTCATCCGCTAATATAGGTTGGAATGTATGAGTTCAACGGGTCTGGTGGAATAATTTTATACATTCTTTTAACTTCCACTAACCATACTTCCATTTTGACATGAAGTGAAAATGAAATCATCTTTCCTCTATAGTTTTGGAAAATATTTTACAATATCTTCCATTGAAATTTTTATCATACTCATCTATCAAATCTAGTCAAGTATATAATTTGATAACTTGTTTTCATCTTATCTACTCTAATAATTAGGGTAACTAGGGTCACAAATTTCAAACAAATTACTATATGTTTTACCTCCATTTGTAATAATTTTACCATACTTTAAGAAACATATAATAAAATAATATTATATAAATATAAGTTCAATCCCATCCTTAAAATTTTGGCTAACACTTAGTAATTATATCTCATTTCTGTCAAAAAATAGATTTTCCTTGGACTTTAACTTTCTAACTTCAATTTCAGTCATACTACTTCATCTTATTTTTATGGAACTATCATTTCCAAAGGTGACTTCTCCTCTCACAAGTTCATTAATTTTTTATAATATTTTCAAATCACTTTTCATATATGATGAATAGATCTTATCAAGAATATATGGTTTACCTTTTTTACTAGTATTTTGTTAAACCTTAATAATAACACATTCTTCTTATATGTTTAATTTCCTCGCATATTTTTCCTTTTCATCATAAGTAATATATCTCAAAAGATTTATCATACATATATAATAATAGTGACCTAGTTTTTAATATCTTTTACAAATCTCCTCTAAGTTTCCAATTTTATTTTTTTCCTTAAGATATTTGTATGTTCTAATGATTTCAATTTTGTATCTTCATTTAACATCATGGAATTGATTCCATTTATTCTAATATTTCTCCCCCTCAATTCGTTCTTACTCACATTGGGAGAAATTTTTTTTCAGTATTTATATTCTTTGTGTGAAATAATTCTAAAAAACTAAAAACATTCAATGAACCAAGATCTTACATTATAGTATGAATGTGTCCTGGGATAAGTTTTTTGAGATTCAAAGGATGTTACACTATCTAATTTTCCTTTTCTTGGGGTTACATTCTTCTAGATGTTCTTCCTAAATTTCATTTATGAGATAGATTTATCACATATATTCTCATCCCAACGTCTCCCATTATTACTTCTCATATCTACATTGTTTTAAAACCTATATGAACTTTGAACCTAATTATAAATAGATCTCAAATAAATTTTTTGATGGGTTTTCTTAGTAGTCTGGAATATTATTTCCTTAACCTCGAAATATTTTTTTTATTATCATTTGTATTATTTAAAGAATTTTCAACTTTATGAATCCTTTATTGTGACTTTCAGTGCTTATATTCCATAGAAACATGTTTTTTTAACAAGGTATTTCACCATTTTCCTTGTTTTTAAACTTTGAACATGAGGTTTTTTATTTCCTTAATATACACATCTTTATTTCTGAGAAATTATTCTCTTCCTCTATTCTTATTTTCACCTTAATTTTTCAATACCTTGAACTCTTTCTTGATTTTCGTATTTTTCTCAAGAGAAGACTTAAGTTCTAATCACAGTATGTGTTCGATATAAGTTTATTCACCTCTTTCTTCTCCACTTCTTGATGTGTCTTCCATTTTTTTAAAATGATCCATGATGGTTTTGAAATTATCATAAACTTAAAATTTTGATGGATATTTTTTAATAGATCATTAATGTTATTCATTACTTAACATAATTTTTCTAGTCTTTTCGGAGAACTTTTTCTATCTTCTAGAATATTTGTTAACTTTATTTAATGTTTTACCCCACTTATTCCTCAATTTTTTTCCTCAAAAATATCATTATCACCCTATCCAACATTTTTATATGGATAGTTTATTATAAAGTGATTGATTCCCCCACACCCAAAACATTTGAAAAAGTGTTTCCCTTTTTACTTACCTTAGTGGATCAAGAAGTTCTAAGAAAAAATTAATATAATCATCTAATCTTATTTTTAATCATCTTATTTATATTTCAACTCATTGGAACATATATCATATTATTTTGGTTCTCAAAATTTCAGTCTCCTCATTGCTTTAATCCCATTTTAATTATATTATTCATTTTAAATCCTAGAGTGTTCCTCATTTCATATACAACAATTATGTTATGTAGTTCATCAAGAGATAAATCTTTTATGACTTATAATTTAAGGATTTTAGGACAAAAATATCCATAAATTTCCTCATCTATTTTTAAAAAATGGTTTAATCTTGTAGTATATCATTTAATCATTCACTATGGTGAGGTAATCATCCACAGTTCCTTCCAAAAACAACCTGGTATACTTGAACTTTCTTCAAGAGATCTAAATATTTTCTTCCTTCACTTCTACATTTCCCATGAATATGGTTTCACATTTCTCGTATGTCTCCTTTATAGTCGGAAGACCCATAATCATTGTATAAAACTTGTAGGTGAAGTACATTAGAATAACATTTCCAAAATTAAATCTACCATAGGATTATTTTTCTAAGGAAAAGACATAGAATCATCTTTCTATATTGGTTTAATTCTAACTATAACTGCATCAATCACTTTAACACCAAGTGAAAAAACATTGGATACCATTTTCTATTTCCATCCATGATAATTTTTTTCAATGATGGTTAGAATACCTCTATTATGGAATGTATTGAGATTATCTATAATAGAAATAAAATAATTTTATAGAGTAAACATGTATTCCTCTGATACCAAATTAAGTTCCCTAGAATATATAAACCACTGAGAAGGATGAGTTGAACCAATGGTGATATTTTTTAATTTCCTCTCTTATTATATAAATTTTTTCAACTTGTTTTTGTTTTCATCCTCTCAATATTATAATTCAACATCATCTTCATGCTATAATAATAAAAATAAATGAAATAAACCAAGTGTTTTACAAGGATCAGTCCTAATGAAGGAACGTACTCCATAGTGTTTGCCTTTTTTATCCTAGGCTACAGATATTCCCCAAATACCACAAGTGAATACAAATTAGTTTTCATAAAAATCCGATTTTAGCTCATTATATGATATATTATCATTTCCTGCCAATTACAAGATTTGGTTCTTCTTCTAATCCAACATTAAATTGAAACATTGATATATTCTCCCTATTTAATTTCTCCAGAATAAATTCTATGCAAATTAAGTAAACAGAATATATACTCTTTGTGTCTCAAATTTATAGGCCTCTAAAACTTGGATCTTTCTCCTTATCACTAAAATCATTTGAACATAAGAACTTCTTAAACCCTTCAAATTCTATGAACAAGGATTTCTAGAAACACCATTATAATTCCTACTCTCCTAGTTTTCAAAAAACTCATCAATAATTCTTAAAAGAACTATATTGTTATATACACAATTATTTTTTAAATTGATCAAAGATTCATTGTATTTTAACTCCAAAATTTAACACATTCTAATTTTAGATTTAATACATTTAAAGACTCATATATTATGAAATTAAAAATTCATCATTATTCCTCCAATGAAAACTAGTTTCAGTGACCATAAAATTTAAAAAATATATCGGCAAGAATCATGGGATACACTTCATGAATTAAAACCTTAGAAGATCAACATGGAATCATATAATTATAATTTTTCTCACGTTATTTATCCACCATGGGTTATACTAAATTTAATTCCCCTAAATATTACTTTATATCATGAAATAATATATTCATTCAGGAAAGTCTGAACACATATATATTTTCTATATTTAACCTTTTGATCATATTACTACTTCATGCAGCTACATATATAATAAAGACTTCTAATTTTATATTTTGGTCACCAAGATATTCCACTACACGTTACTCATATTATCCACCACCTTCAATGCTTAAAACATCCACTAACATTACAATAGATATTTTAATAAAAATAATTTTCATCTCTTATACTATGTTTAATCTCTAACTAAAAGTTCTTCATAAAATAATATCACTACAAATAACCTAAAATATCTTACTTCTATGCAACTCATTTTTCATGATTCCGTATGATAGTGTTCAAGATGGACTAAAAAAACACTATTTTTATAGCAACCTTTCTTGAAAGATACAACTATCATCAAGATCATCCTATATCATACATTATCAAACATAAGGCATACTAAATTAATCAATCTCAACTTCTCAGATACGGGTATCTTATGTTTACAGCAATAATATTATATTATATTTCATTACAACTTATCCTTACTCATTGGGAAACAACTTTTGAATAACTGCATGAGATCATTCACATGGAACCTTATTTCCTATGAAAATGAAAGGTAGAGACTCGTATTCATGTTATTAAAACTTAGTATCCACTCACTTACCTGTTGATAAACTTTAGTTTGGAATCACTATCAGCACCATGATATTTGTTGCATTAATATAATAGTTCTTGTATCACTATTTTTAGTTATCTTTTAAGACACCCAAATATCCTCATCATTTGATTTTTTATTAACTACCAATAAAATATTTGTTTCCCCCAATCTTTCTTCTAGTTTCTTCACAAATAATTTCAATGATAGAAAACTACACATCAGACTTCATCTATCAGAAACCCAAAAATATACTCCATCACATAAGTATTATTATGAAAAAATGAGGAGAAAAAACTCAATTAATTTTCATAGGAGAAGAGTAGAATGGAGAAAACTAATATAATAACATAAAAATAAGATCTCAAAAAATAGGATTTATGTGGTTTTTATATAATTCTTACACCCATATAGTGGTTGTAAAATTGACTAATTTTAGAAGAAATAGCTGAAATATATGATTATAAATATAGAAAATCTTTCATTAAAATGAGATCATAGAGAAATTTATATTTATTGTAAACTGTAATAAATCAGTTCTAAAATCCATACATTAGGTCAACTATACCACAATAATGGTGGATGGAATTCTGTAATGCTTTAGTATCATGTCGGTTTTACCAGTCACATATTGTTATGGCATCATTATTGAATTGGTTAATAGTATATATAACCAATAAAAATATAGTATCTAAGAGTTGGTGTTTATTATATTTTAATGTCATAAGAAAAAATAGATGAAATACCAATGGTTTAAATAGTATAGTAGTCTTGAGAGACTAGATACATAAAAGATTCTCACATTACATTAAGAAGAATGTAATACAATATAAAATTCCAACAATAACTATATTATTTATTCGATTATATCCCTGAAATAATTAATGTATATTTAATGGGTACCCTAGGAATTATAAACAAAATAAAAAGTTGTCTTACATTATTAGTAAGGTAAGGAATACATTAGAACTTATCAGAGAATAAATAAGGAATAGATAATATGGTCTAGACAAACAATAATCAAATATGATGTATAACTAATTTCATAAAAGAGGGATATATCTTTTTATGAAATATAAATACAAATAATCATATAGATAACAATAACTAGTTTCATTGTGATATAATTCATAATTTTAGAGATCATAATCTTACATTCAAGGCCTCCTTCCAAGACATCATACATAAATAAGTGAGGCATATACAAAATACCCAAGATAGTTTTTATCATGATACCTACTAATCATTCATGCGATATCTAATTTCAGACCTCACACATCACTAAATAATTATAATGCATTCATCTTATAAAATAATGAGTAACCAATACAATTAAAAATCTATATTCCTTAGTAATAAACAACCCTATTAGAAAATTAGTAATTGAAATGTCAATATTTTCCTAGGTCAATAAATGGAAAAATATGATCATATGTCATCTAGGGAAAAAAGTGGATTACATAATAAGATAATATCAATATAAAAGTAAAGTAAACATTAAAATATGTCAACATTTATAAAAACACCTTTACAAAGACATTGGAAATATGCTTTGAAAATGAGAATAAATATCCTTCTGACTAGTGACTTTTATAAAAATGAATAATTAATAGAATAATGGGAAATATATTTTCTTTGAAAATTCATGGAAACTTTTTAAGAAATCTTCATAAAAATAATGTAATTGACTATTTGAGAAGGAGATAAATTGGTAAACATTACAAAACCTTATTTTCATGCATTTGTAAAGAAAATCAAAACAACTCGTACTAAAAATATAAATAAGATTTATTTTTAAAACATTGTAAAGAAATAAAAAAATACCTGAAAATGATTTTAAAAAATAATTCATTTATAAATAAAAATAGTATTCGTATAATGTAAATAAATGGAAAAAATAAAACCAATCTTCTTCAATATGAGATATAACGTTGACGTGTCTTATTAGATTTATTTTTTCTTGATTTTTAAAAAATGGGAGAGGAAATAATAAGAAGTCATGTAAAACCAAATAATAAACAAAGTAAAAAGAAAATATTGTGTTTAAAATAGAAATATTAAACAATTCCCGCAAATTTAATTTAATAATAACCAAACCTAATTAAAAGTGATATTGGAACCTAAACTGTTACCTTAAACATCAACATGGTCGAACATTCCCTAGTCTATTTTATAATAAATTTATAATTTTTATAAATATATATAAAATAATATTTATATTTTTCTCTCTATATAATATTAATTGATAATTTATTTGTACACATTTATTAACAATTCTTTGTTTAAATCAATATTTGAGTGTATGTTGTTCTATTTCCCATGCATGTTTTGATTTAGTGGGTTTGGCCATTACACATTGGGTATGGTTTCATAACCTCCAAAATATTAATAATGTTATTGATATCATATTTATCCATTTCTATAACTATCCATATAAGGCAGGATAAAGAAAATAAATACATCAGTCACAGAGTTGGGAGTTTGCACGAACATAGGTGTGACATTTTAATTTTTTTAATGTATGGGATTGAAAGAAGGATGAAAATTATTTATCTTTCATAAATACTAATTATTCCATAAATATAATATTTATTCATTAAGTATATATTTATAACCGTCCATGTGATGTGGTTATGAAAAATGAAATATGTTATTTGTGGATGTAGTTGCCTGCATTTACGCTTGAGCGAAACATTCATTTTTCATCAGATAGAAAGGATGTAGGCAATAGTTATTCCATAAATGTAATAACAATTAAGTAATATAATTATAATGATGTTATTATTAAGATATGGTGATAGAATATTTTTTGGAGGTTGAAGAAGAAGTAAACATGGATGAACTCGGTTAAAATGATTACTTCCTCCTTGGGTACCCCCCCTTGGATATCTCATTAATACTTATTAAGATGGTCTTTTAGTGAGATAAAAATCTATATGTCATGGATAAATGTGTTGTGATGTTATTTTGGTAGATATTGGTTGAGATAAAGTTATCAAAGTGTTTAGATTAGTGAGGGGGTTAGGGGATCCTTTTATAAGTGATAGGAGTGAGACCTCTATTGATACACTTAAATTTAAAATAATATAAATTTATTTTCATTGGAATGTGAAACAAAGGAAACATATTTTTCAATATAAAATGAAGTTGGCTCTAAATAAACTAATCCAATAAAATTAGAGAGAGGATTTTGAGATATTTGTGACCTTATCTCATAGTTTTAACCTTTTAATCATTTTAAACCCTCATTAATGTGACTGATTTTTACTACTGTCACATAATTTCATAATTAGAAATAAAATGAAACATATTAAAGAATTTTAATTTTTTGATTAAAAATATAGAATCCATTATACATTTTTAAATTTAAAAATTTGGTAAAAATTACTTTTAATATAATTATGAAAAAATCAATGAAAAATATTTTTTGAAAAAAAACTATCTGTTAAAAGATGATTTCACACTAAATTAATGTGTAGATATTGAGGCCCATAAATCCAAAAAAAATTTAAGTAATAGTAATCATAATCAAGAAGGAAATTCATTTATGGTATTTTTGAAAAGAAATCCATCCTCAAGAGTCACCTATTACTATTATGTCTCTAACCACATGTGGCGGCATGCAAGTGAGGTGTCCTTATAGGGAGACCAGTCTTGTGAACTTATCAAAAATGTGAAGCAACATCACCATGAGAAGTTATAAAATGGTTTCGAACCACATGATTTCATCATACTTATAGTTTTTTGGATTATTTGTTTTTCAATTTTATGTGGTTACATCACTCATAGGTGGGGAACAAGCTCATATGAAGACCTAACGAACTACGAACCTCTCAAAAGGCCCAACCACATGACCATGCAGCTTGAGAGCATAATTTTTAATAGGACTGCAAGGTCCAATCCATGGACTCGCCACACTATTCAACTCTCCATGGAAACATTTTTCCTCCACATGTCCACTTATATCAATAAAATAATTACATTATGTTTTTATTAATACACCACTCTCCCTGAGGAGACACAAAAAGATAGAGGGAGCATATAGAAATGAGGTAATTATGCTTTTTTAAATTCTCTCACAAAAATACACTACTATTTTATAGGGAAAACCCCCAAGGAAAATGTTAGAATTACAAAAAATAAAAAAAAATCATGAGGCCAATACCATGATACAAGCTTTCACGGCCCAGAATGTGAACCAATATCATGATACCAAGCCCGTGATACAAGTACAAAAGTACAAGCCTATAATACAAGATCATAAGGCCAAGACCATGATACAACTTCATGTTACTATGGCCCTAACTAGGATCCCAAGTCCAGACCCATGATTCACTCTCATGAGACCACACCTATGAGCTATCATCACATAGATAAGCATGTGATCTAAGTTATAGACACCCAACCTATGAGTCTATCTCATGAATTAATCCTCATAGAGGTCGGAAAATCATGTCACCTCACAAGGACCAGTTCACAAACCCCCCTACACACACAGGTTCTCTCATTCAATAATTCTACATTATTCACCTATATTTCCATATAGGCCTCAAGTAATTCAAATACTATCATAAATTCGTTTCACCAAGATAAAACCCTAAAAGGAAAAATTTAAATCCTCCTCCAAAGCACCCTAACATAGGTGATTTGATCATGCACAATTACATGTACTATGACTCTCCACATAATTTATATTCTTAAATATATGAATTTAAAGAAATTATTTCAATTCAAAACATTCCCATTATCTTTTAGTTTTAGAGTTTTTTAGAATTGTGTAGAAATATCAAATAAAAAATCTCATTTCTTTTTCATCAAGTGGGAATTTTTCCAAAAATATTAGAAAGTTATTAATATATATTATTCTTCAATATATAAAAAAATCACCACACAAGATACCACTATAGAAGAATCTTATATATTAATTTTATTCATAACCATGGAAAAGAGAAACATAATAAATGGGAGAACTTGGAGGCTCAGTGGTGTAAAAATAAGTGGTAATAATTAGATATCCATCCACCGAACAACAAGAAGGCCTTAAAATGTTTTATTATATGATAAATCCCCCTTTTAATAGATAAAGGGGAAACCCAAATAGACTTTAGGGACACTGTACCGATGCGAGGTTGGGATCGCAAAGCCAGAAGCCATAGCTATAATGCCACCAAGCCACGATCCTGAATCTATAATCCATCACCGAGATCTAATTAATAATAGATCATAAATCATGGAATAATGAATTAAATAACATAAAATAAGCAAATATCATAGAAATTGTGCATAAATATTAATTTTAACATATAATTAGAATAATATAAATATAAAAGGTGAAATAACCAGAAAACCCCACTTGTAGATATGTCACAACCATATGAATCTGAGAATATTAGGAGAAAACTCATTAATATCATGACCAAGTGAAAAAAATAAGTATATATGCACCTTAAAATGTGTGAAAACACATTATTCCTATTCCTATGTGAAAAAACTCATTATGTCCACACCTAAAAATGTAATGAGTTTTCAACATAAACTAATGCATTTTTGGTGATATAAGACCTCACCCATCATCATCCATACATATGTGTGCCACAGATAATCAGTCATCATCAAATAATAAAAAATCCATGGAAATAAAATGGGTTTTATGTCCTTTTTAAATGTAATCACATAAGGAATACATTCATAATTTTATCAATAATCATAACAAGATGTACCCATTGAAAATAAATGGGTATATAAGATATTCAAAAAAATAGGTAATTACACTTTAATTAACATAATATAGAATATATTATTTAAACCATACAGATAATGGGTATAAATTTTAGCCAATAATTTTCCTAATCAAATGATGAATAGAATCTAGGTGAACACTCTATATACTAAGAAATGGAAAAATAGTATTCAAAATTAATGTAGTGGAAGGAAATTTATTATTATTCATAGTGGATGGTCAAAAAAGAAAAACAATGTTAAGGATATATCCTATAATAGAAAAAAAATACATAAGCCATCCCAAGAAAGAAAGTGGATGGTATCATTTGAATATTATCCAGAATCAAGCATAACATATGTCAAAGATTAATGGCTTCGATGAAGAACTCTTTTGGGGTGTTTAGAATAATCACAATATAAATAAAAAATATCCTTAATCGTTAAATATATTTTTATAACAAAAACATAATAATATTTGATGAAAAATAATTTATTTTTTAAGAAATGCAAATGTAGAGGGAAAGATTCATAAAGGATAACAAAAGAAATAGAAAGATATGATCCCATGGAAACTCTGAAAGATATTTTTTTATAAAAAAACCCATTCAAAAAACATTTAAAAAATTTCATTTAATATATTTTTATATGAATTCAATGTATTTGAAATTGAATTTTTAATTTTTTTATACAAATATAGAGCTATCCACAAATTGTGTATTCAATGATAAAATATGAGTAAAAAATTTATTTTCATTTAATTAAAAATAAATTTTTATAAAAAGTATATAAAAAATAGTAACAAAAATTCAATTTGAAAAGAGGAGAAAGAAATATGATTTTCTTATGAGATAAAACATCACTGGCTTTCAAATTATAAATGAGAACATTGGAGGGAATAGAAAATATATACAATTATGGGAAAACATAGTTAAATTAGATAATAATTATTCTCAATAATGATATACTTTCTTAGAAATGAATTTAATATGGGTAAAATATTTTAATTAAAAGTTTATTTTCCATTAGAGATAAAGAGAAAGTCTCATGAAATAAAATATTAGGATTGAAGAAACCAATCTTGGGTGAAATAATTTCTAGAAAAATCATTTTAACATAACAAAGGGGTTGATTTTATAAAACCCCTTATGGTAATGTTAACACAATAATAAAAGTATATAAGTGGGATACCATGAAACATATATTCAAATATCATGAAATAAAAAATATTTATTATACTTGATGGAAATAGGGTAGTGAATTGTGATAGTTTAGATTTTTTTAATCCCACCCTTTGAAATTATGAGGTGTTTGGTGGTTTGAGAAATGTTTTATAAGATAGATTCTTTGTTTTAGAATGATTTTTAAATTATAAATTCGTTTGAAAATGATTTTAAAATTTTATGAAGTATTGTTTAAGTGATAAAAGTTTTTTTGAAAATTAATTTGAAATTTTTAAGATGATTCTTTTATTTTGGGAAGTGTGTCAGAATTTTGAATGTAACGATAAAAACTTTTCAAAATTATTTAATATTTAGTTTAATTAAAAAATTAATATTTTCAATATAATGTTTACCTTTATGAATGAAATTGAAGTTTTTTTAGAGTAAGAGATGTTTTACTTTAGTGGTGTAAGGGTAGGTGATGATTTAGTTGAATAATATAATTGTAAGCTATGGTTTTCAAACTATGAGTAAAGGTATGATATGTTGTAAAGGTTATATAAAAGTAGGTTGTTGTTCACATAAGTGTTTCCATGATATTCCGCATCTCATGCAAGGGTATTGACTAGATTGTACAAGGGTGGCACCCTATTCACATAAGGGTAATTTGCGGATCTAATGGTTTATGTAAGGTTCCCTTTCATTTATTGAAGCCTGTATAAAGGTAGCTAGCTATTTAAGGGAAACAACCTATTAACCATACACATTATATATGAGTTTTACAGGGATAGTGGTATTTTACTAATTTCCTATATTTTCATCTCCTCCAACCTCTAAATTCACTTTTCAACTACCTAAAATATTAAAATTCATAGAATTGAATACTTTTGACACATTTTAGATTAAAGAAATTATGATGATTTAAAATGCTTTGAATTGAAGTTTTTAGGTAGACATGAATTAAATGGTAACTAAACAAAATGAATATTTAATACCAATATAAACATTTATCTTGTATTTCTAAAGTAACAGTTTTCTTATTATCAGGTATGTATTCTTTTCTTAAGATTAGATGATCTCAAAGCATCCTCAAAAGTCATGAAAATACATCTATAGTTAATCTATGATTATTTCTTACACTACAAACAAATTTTAGAGGATATGTAAATATCTTCTATATTCTATCCTTTGAGTGTATCATAAATCCAGTACCATCACCAGGTTAGGGATTCGAGTTCTTTCTTTATTTTCTGTGAATGTTTGATGTTAGCATTCTTTTGTTTCTTTTTGTGTGGATGGTAAGGGTTGAATTAAAAAATATAATTAATTAGACATAATAATAATGTGGGGAAGGGGAGATATCTTATGTGCTGTACTTATTTCATGAAATTTCTTCTCCCTGATTTTTTCTTGGATATTATTGATCTTGCTTTTTTCTGTTGGGAAATTTGTTTTGGGAAATATATTTTTGGAAATCACCTCACATGAAAACTTTAAAGCTCTTGAATATGGTAATTGAACTAGATATGTAAAAATGATGAATCGTTGTGCTTCCCTCTATATATTCTAAAATTTATAAATTTTAAGGTATATGTAATGGAGAGAATTATGGGTCTGATTCTTTTTTGAATTTTTTCTTGTATTGATATGTTGGAGACGTGTTATGCTGGATCATGAAATTAATATAGAAAATGGTTTTGGAAGGTAATAAAGTAATTTTAAATAGGATAATGATATCTAAATTGAATATGGAAAGATGATAATTGAATATGAAGTTAGGTGGTAATTGATGTAGTTAAATGATATCTATGAAATTGATGTGTTTTAATAGGCATAAATGAATGGGTTTTTTTAATGTGAAATGGAATGGATTAGTGAATGGTAGTTTGTGAAAACTAATTAATTTGGGAAATTATAGAGACATGTAATTGCTTGTAGGCTTCCATTCCCTATGTGTGGTAGTTGGGTGGAGTGATGTATTAGCTACAGTACCGATGTTGACATGTGCTAGTGGTGATTTAGAGGTTGTGGTTCATGGGTGGTTTTGGTTATGGAAACCCATAGGTTGGGCTTGTGTGTAACTATTATATATTTTATTTTCCTTTTATATGAACCCTACCTGAGTTGTGAGATTACAATGACACCAAAATGTTTTAGGGGTGTTTTCCCTATTATCTGGTTGGTAAGGAATGGATGCAAAGATATCCCCTCTTCCACACACTCTCTTCCAGAAGAGGTTTCTATAAACAGGTTTTGATTGGCAGAAATAAAATGTGCACCAGAGGTAATTATTGAAATGATTTATGGGGAGGTTCTTGGTGAGGATAATTCATTATAGGATGAGGGAATAATTTTAGTTTCATTCATGTACAAGATACTATACTAACGTGGTTATAGTGTTACTTATGATAGGTTTTGAATGGGATTAACAGTTTCACACGGGGTTCTTGGTATGATATTGTTTCCAAAGTGTATTTAGGATGGAGGTGATGTTCAGTTGCATGTGGGGTTCGTATCATGATACAGTTACCCATGTTTCATTGGGAAGGATTATATGGAATGTATAGGAGAACCATGATGAGAAATGTTGGATCATGAGATCATAAAAATTAGTGTTAAAGTTGTGTTGGGTACCCTTTTTCATTATGATTCATCCGAAATTACCATATGTGGAAACATTATTTACTGAGTGAGCCTTTATGAGGGAGATTACTTGTTGACCTGATAATTTCAAGTGGATTTTGTTGTTTTTTCACAAGGTCATTAATTTTTTCTTCTCACATTTCCATTAGAGAACTTGGGTATGATACTACCAATTATACATGTTATTATCTACCTTTGTATATATATATAAACTATTTATCATGTTTCCATGGGTCTTTAGAAACTGATCTGGACACTACTAGCTTGGGTACTGGAGTTTTCATTGATTTTTTGTCATATGATTGTCTTTGGTTCTTTACATAGATACTTTAATTTGTATCATTACTCCATTACATGTATTGTGGGATATTTTGGGTGTTGATTTTTCCTTATGTTGTGAATTTATTTAGGGATTGATAACCTATATTTCGTTCCTACTTTTTCTATTGATGATAATTCATCCCATATGTGTGAATTTATTTATACCCTTGATGGTAGTCACTAACTCAGGGCCTAATAGAGGTATGAATTAGTGTTCATTATCTCCCTTTATCAAGTATCTTCCAAAGAGGGGTACCTTTTAAGGTGGGTAGTTATGAAAATGTGGTGTCAAAGTGTTCGGTTGAGTGGTTGGATAAGGCATGGGGTTAGGAACTTCTAAGGACCACATGGTTCTGTAGGGAAATAGTATCAGTAGATCGTTGTGAGTTATATGGATCGGGGATACCATCAAGGATATGAGATTTTAGGGACCCCCATGATCCTATGCAAAGACTCTAGGATCATTGAACAACCAATTGAAGTGGTACTGCTTGCAGGGTAGAGAACTAGGTATGGAACACACATCATTGTTTTTATTTTCTTGTGATTGAATGTGGTAACTTCAATAATTTAAAATTGATTTAATTAAATAAAATATTATTATTTACTAGATTTCTCATATAACCTAAAGTAAGGGAGTAAAACTATAATTAACTAGCATGATCTGTTTTTATGGACCTTTTTTAGACTTGAGTGTTCTATTTCATTTAAAATTTAACATGATTCTTCTTGAATTGAATTATATTTCCACAGTTATAATACATATAATGCAATCAGGTTTCCCTAATATTTGAAGTTGTTAGAGATACATTCTTAGTGCATATTTTGATGAATTACTACTGAATGTTGAAAACCCTTATAAAGCAAGAGCAGATATTATATGGCCATGTTGAAATTATTTTTTTGAAAACCATGCTGAGGATTATAATGGTTTTCATGTGATTCAATATGTTACTCATTTCTTTCCATTCATAATTTGTCATGAACATGTGTTAAGTATTTATTATAAAACTTGTTCTTGGAAATTTAAATTTAGAAATTTTTTAAAAAAGAACATCGTGATTATTGATAATTCATATAAAATTTTACAACATTGACATTAGTAACTTTATTCTTCTATTTTGGTATGATTCTAATTCAGTAGTATTAATCTATTAATATGGTGTATGCATGTTCTGGGAATTTATCACAAAGATATAGATTTTTGAATCCTTTGTTTCAATATTTTGGAAAATGATAAGAATTATTAGTCAAAACCATTATCAAAATGAATGCATTAAAAAACAAAAAAATATTTCTCATTTTCCAAGGTAGGTTAAAAACTTTGTCAATATATATTATATAGGTTATTGAACAACAAAATGTGAACTTCAAGCCATGTATTACTTTTCTATCCATCGTATGTACCTTTCACATTTTAGGAATCCAATATAAATCTATATCTTTTTTTTAATTCATGGAAAATGATTACAATTATTTTTGATAACCTATTAAGACTCAAAACTATTAGTATTATTGAACTTATACTTTTGATGAGTGTTAAAAAAATTATTCCTGAAATAATTTTGTCTTTAATGTTAAATAAATAGTAGTTTTTTATAGGGAGGATATTTAATGTTGAAGACATTTTTTTAGTAAATATGAAATATATAGTATGTTAATCATGAGTATGTAACATTTTTAATATATTTTATTTATAACCATAAATTATAATATGCATGGATCATGCGGTATTTAAATATGGAAGTAAAATCCCGATACCATTGTTATAGTGTATAATCATATTTTCCTGAGTAATGAAAGGTATAAATAATGTTTAGTTTGATCATTATAATAATGAAACATAGTAATAAAACATGTTTAGATTTAGTTTTTTTATCTTAGAGAATGTTTTATTTTGTGAAATTGTAATTCATGTAATATATGTAACGGGGTATTTGAATTGAGATCAAGAACCTATCATGTACAAAATTTCATATGAATTTGTAAGATTGTTTCCATGATAACAACATGATATTAGAATTTCATGTTTAATCATATTAATCATAATTCACGAGATAATTTATGTACAATTTTTGTCTTCAAATTGGACAAATTTTAGATATATTTAAATACATGTCTTGATGGTTTCCCTGATTTGACTTGGAAGAATTGTGTGTTGTTTATGGTTTTATTATTTATTTTTTCCTTTAAGTATTGATATGACTTTCTGGAAACATGTTCATGATTTATAATATGTTGTTTTAATATATGTTAAACAGGGATGCATTCCATAATAAATCCTAATCCATGAATCTCATATACTTCTTAATTTTTATAACTGTGTGATCTTTGTGATTATGTTTCTTACTATTCATAATGTGTATACCCACTATAATTATGTTTTGTGTTGTGGTTTTATTGATTGAATTAACCACCACCTATAAAAGGGTAATAACTAAAATTTGTTAATAGAAAATTTTGTTTTGATAATATCATAATTGGTGAAAATAATATTTCTTTCTACCCATGAATTATTATGAAAGAAGTGATGTGAGTGTTTAACATTAATATTTTTTGATGTGTTTTTTATTATTGTCCCCATGTGGGTGGTTTTTGTAGTGGATTTAATGATATTAAGATAGGAAAACCCCTACCCCCATTAAGATTTGTTATATTAAGATACATTTTAAAACTATGTGGGAAAGTCAGTACCACCCAAAGAATATAATATCACAGTGTCATGGATGGGTTCATTTGAATTTTATTATTATGAAAACTATTTTTATTCTTATATAAGTTCTTATGTCGGTTGAGAAAATTTATGTGGTGATATATATATAACTCTATGGAATAATATCATGCACCTGTTGTAAATAGAAATTGAAATGTTACATAATTTATAGATTTTTTGTGAGTGAATTCCTAGTAAATAAAGTGTTACTAACCAACATGGAGAAAACTAAAGTTGGATAAAATGAATTATAAAAAAACATTTTTTTATGAATTTTTTATATTAAATTTGTTTCTCCAAATTTTATGTTATGTGTATTTATGTTAACTTGGTAAAGATCATGGTTGATGTTGTGTTGGATGAATTAAAAAATGATGAAAGAATGTTACTTGTCTATATAGGCGAGTTGTTATGGAAAGAATGTATAATATGGAAGGCTAGATATCATGCTTGAAATTATTTTATTATCAATTGGTTTAAGATGAAAAACATGTCAAAATTTTAATTATTTTAGTCATTGTATAAACTAAATTTTGTGATACATGAGAAACTAAATTGTCTAATTTATCCACTAGTTTTATTTTTTTAATTAATAATAAAATTACTTAGGAAAAGGAAAATCACCTAAGTATTTAATCTTTATAATTCCTCTTCATGTTGGGTAATAATATTTACTGGTACACCCTTGGAAAATTTTATTTTTTGGTAACAAGATTTCATAAATAAGATATAAAAATTATTTTTAAAAAAAATTTATTTATCTTAAAATAGTTTTGAAAATTTTGTTGAAAGTGTTTTCACGAAAGGGATTTTGATAAATACCTTGTGATAATGGACCAAAAGGGTTTCATTTGAAGGTTTATTAAACATTAATATTTTGAAAACTAGATTCTTGGGGAATTTGTTTTATCAAATTTATTTTTAACATAACAAGTATTAATATGAATTGTTATGATACATGTCTATCAAGTGAAAAGTAATTTGAAAAGAAATATTATGTTTTTATCTTCTTAACCATAAATATTTTATAAATTGTTGTAATAAGAATATAAAATATTATCAGTATATTGTTGTGAAATAAATCTGGTCTACTCAATTCATATTAATAATGATATAAACTAAATGTTATCTACTATGATGATAAATAAGGATAAAAAATGTATAGATTTACATTTTATATTATTTATATGTAAACTTATTGTAGTTATAAATATAATAATGTTTCTTCTTAAGAAAATTTATATTATTATTGTTTAAAAAAATATAAAGTGTTTATTTCTGAAGGTGTTGCTTCTACGGTGTTATTTTAATGTAATGCTCATTTGATTAATGTGTATTGTTCTTAGTTCTAATATAGCAATATATAAAACCTTATTTTGGAATGAGAGTGTCATATGTTACCTAAAATCTCTAGTTGTTTATTTTTTTTATATTTTGATGAAGTATGTATTATAATGTTGATGTACATGATTGATTATCCACCTTGATGTAATTATTTGTTTGCATATTTATTCCTGTTTGAGGGGGATTCTGCTCAAGATATTTTTTTTGAATGTTTCATAATTTTATATATTTATATGATTTGTTCCTCTAGTTTGTTTTTTGTGTTCAAAGTATAGTGAGGTCCTTGAGAGGTATCTCATTGTGTGGTTAAATTATCCACCATTCATTTTCACTTCTTCAAAATTTAGTTCAAATTTTAAAAGATGATAATTGTTTGAGTGGTATCTAATGTATGGTTCTAGAATTTCCCAAGCCCTCCCATTTTCATTATAGAATGTCAATTAATACATAAGTGGTTTCATAAAAAAGAGGGGTTATTTTACAATTAATTTATAAATTTTAAAGTTATATTACAAATTTAGAATGAAATTTCAAAGTGTTAAAAGTTTATTTGAAAAATTAATTTCGACGTTTTAAAATGAAAATATTTGTTTTTGAAAGAGTTTTAAAAATTTTAATGTAAAAATAAACCCATTTATTAATTATTTATAATATATTTTAATTATATATTTAATATTTTAAATAAAAATTTTATGTTTATTCATGAAATTGAAGTTGTGTAAGGGTTTGTGATGTTTTTATTTAGTTGTGTAAGGGTGTGTGGTGATTTCATTCTGTTTCTTAAGGGTAATATATGGTTTTCAAACCCTTTATAAAGGTAATATAAGTTATAAATGATCTGTAAATATAGATTTTTGTTCGTTTATGGGAGGCCATAGGATTTCTCAACTCATGTTAGGGTAATTCCCAGCTCATGTTAGGGTAGTTCCCTAATCACATAAGTGTAAATCATGGATCCAAATGTTCAAGTAATGGGACCGTATTTTTTTTAATCATATGTAATGGCGTCTATATTCATAAGGTTAAAACATGTTACCCTTAAACAAGATGTATGATTTGTATATGGATAGATTGATTTTCTAAAAATCATTGTTTTTCAACTCCTTTGACTAATAAATGTGCTTTTCAATAGCTTAAAATTAGTCATGTAATTGAATCATTTTGACCACCTTTTCTTTAAAATAGTTATTTATAACGATTTAAAATGAATCACATTAAATATTTGAGTTAAAAATGAAGTAAATGGGAGCTAAATAAATGTGTATTTAATATCTGTGTGATCCAAAATCTTGTATTTCTAAAATAATAATTTTCACAAGATCTAATCGTTCTTCCTTTCTAGAGTTTAGATGATTTAAAATATTATGTTTAAGCCTTAAAATTCCATATGTAGTTTATATGAGCTTCTTTATTTTTCACCAATCCTATGTTTATAGGTAAAATAAATATACTCTCACATATATCCTTGGTATTCATCATGATTCCAGTACAATCAATAGGTAGGTTATCCATGTTCTCAGTTTTTTTCAATACATGTGTGGTATTAGAATGTTTTTTCCTTTGGGTGGATGGTAAGAGTCTACTTAATTATGATAACTAATTGAACATAAGTAAATTTTTGGGTAAGGGTAGTTATCACATGTACCTTACATATTTCATGATAATGATTCTTTTTATTGTGTTTTGGATGTTGTTATCGAAAATTGTGTTTACTATTGATCGCACCATGATTCAGGATTTTATTTCACCCATACACCAGTATATTAAACTCATTTTTTTATATTAAAAATATAATAAAAATTTTAACTTCATTTTTATTCAATAATTTAATGTTTATAATTATGAAAAAGTTATATTTCACTTGTTTTTATGTTTTTATTGTACGTGGTGGTGATTTGGAGGGCCCAGGATAAAGTTGGAGAAAAATGGTCTAATCTTTGAAAGATTTCAAAAACACCTAGGGAATCAATTGGATAATTAATATAATCCATATATCCAATTAGGAATAAATATTATTATCCTATAAAAAATTCAATGCCTTATAACTCTTTTAAAGACACCCAATCCCAACTCTTCTATTAAGGAGAACAACCAAACTAATCTTTCCATGAAACTGAATATGCTCTATGTTAGAAGTTTTGTTTTTTATTTCATCCATTTGTAAAAATGAATATTTCTAAATGGTAAAAAAATTTAATTGTAGATATTCCATAGGTGGGGAAATAACTTTTTAATTGATTCCAAATTGATATAAGAATGTCTGGCCACTCAAAACTATGTGCCATGTTGTGTCTCAAAATCTGATTTCCCAAAACCACCTTCCACATCGCCTATAAATTGGTAAATTGAAAGCCATGTTTGTAAGTTCTTATAGGGACAAAATATCTAAAATTTTATATTCCCAAAGGATTTCTCTCCTTACCTTGTAATATATGGAGTCCCCTATTCTCAAAGGTGGGTTAAGGATGAAGGAGAAGTTCAACCTGAGCCTCCACCTCCTCTCGATGGCGAGCTAAATAGTGGATGGTCATTCCTAAAGAGCTACATGGACTTGGTAGGGGTCTAAAGAACTTTTTATTATAATTTATTTTTGTAATTTTTGTGTGGAACATTTCATTTAAATTTTATCTTAACATGATTCTTCTTTGAACTCAACATTTTGGTTTAATCAAGTGAAACACTTTTTATCACAACACTGATTGGGTTGAAATTTCATGTGGGAAACTTGGGTTGTTTAGATTGGAAAAAAATCATATTATTTCACACATACATACATTATATTTTAATATGTTTTGATTTCTCTCACCCTATTCTTGAGTTCCAAACCTAGAAAATATGATTGTTGTGTCAAGTAGTGGTTCATTATGCATTGTTTTAATAGGCAATGGGGGAATTGAGATCATGACTCTAAAGACCAGGAAATTCCATGTAAATTTTTTTTATTAAATTCATGGGAATTTTAGGAGTCCGTAGTTTCCGACGGCGCTTGATTCTAAGGCCTGGTGTGCCCAGAATCAATATCTGATGTTTTTTCGGGTACGTTCAGTAAAAGTACCTGCAGTTTTTTATATCATTTGAAATGGTGCTTGGAGTTGAAATCTGAGGGCAATGTTGAACTCACAGCGTCAGTGATTGCTTAGTGAGACCTTCTCCGCAGTTGAGTTCTGATGAGAATGGAAGTCGATTTTTGGGGTTTTTAATTAAATTAAATAAAAATAAAGTGTTACTTTGTTTTTATTTGTGGCGGTTTAATCCTCCAAGGGGAGGTTGGAGGAGGGGGCCACGACACCCTAACCTCCCATGGGTGGTTATGGTGGTGGGGTCCCCCCGCGCATAACCTCCCCTGAGAGTGTATCTTTGGTGGGTTCCACACGAGCTTTAAACCCCCCCTTTAACTCCCCATTTATGTGGGATGTCAACTCTCCACCTTCCCCCATTAATTTTTGTGCTAACCCTCACGATTATTTTATTGTACTTATTTTAATTAATTTTCACCCTTTTGAATTATTTTGAATTCTTTCCAACCATTAAAATAATAGATAGTTTATTATTTTTTTGTTGGAAAATCTTTTGGTGGAGCTTTGACTGGAGAACATCATCCTTCCAACGAAGAATGCCACACACCACCGAAGAACGATGAATTTCTTCATCGATATTTGACCGAGCCAAAAAAGAAGGAGTTGACTATGAAGAACGCAGATGACGATTCTTCCCCAGACGTTTCCTGACGTCAATGAATCGATGTCCGCTATTCCTCTCCTTCCACCATCAACGATCATCATATGAGGTTAGGGTTGATTTATGTATGAGATCTACCCTCCTTTCTTCATCATTTTGTTGTGTTCCTTGTTTCAGATTGATATCATCTTAACGAGGAGGTCCCGGACCGCATGAACACGGTCTGACCCTCCCCCCTTGTTGTTGTTCTTGTTGTGTTGATGGTGGAGGCGGAGCAACGACAGCCGGCATCAGGCAGACCATGAAGCAACCCGTGGCGTAAGGCCGCTGGGTCACCAAGAGGGCACGGCACTGTCGAGCCAAGCGGAAGGAGACCCGCGCCAATGACGGGCCATGGAGAAGGGGCGCGGCACCATTGTTCCATGCCATGGGGTGGAGCAGCTAGCTGCTCAGGTCAGTTAGGAGGTGCGGGACCCCGTCGGGTCCCGCGTGTGTGGGACCGGTTCCACAAGGCACCGGTTCGGCTCACCCCCGAACGGCAGAGCCGTTCGGGTGCCAGGGGTGCGCGCCTACCCCACTGGGTGCGGCTAGAGAAGTCCGCCCTCGGCCGAGCCACCCCTTCGGGCCGGGCTGCCCCCTCGGGCATGGCAGCTTCCTCGGACCGGACCCGGACCCGTTTGGCCAATTTACACAATTTTCGCCCCTATCTTGGGCTACGAGTGTCCGATCGGCAAACCGTTTGCGGCGACGAAAATCTTAGAGCAAGACGGTTATTTTGAAACACCCCACATGAGGTTTGGATACAGTTAGAGTATAGTAGGGTTGGTTTGAACCTAAAAACTAATTGGGCCCGTAGAACGAAAATGCCAATAACTCACAGACCGGGCGTCCTATTGATGCATCGTCTATCATGTTGGAACCGTTACGACATGGAGGTACTTTGGGTTACTAATTTTTGGATTTTAGTGATGGTCTAGGTACAAAATATATCTCAATGGAAAATTCTACGGATCTTGAGCACACCAGGTGTGAGGAATCCAGTGGCTATTAGTGAGGCGGAGGTTGGAGACAGATCATACGGAGGTCAGCGCTCAGCGATCCTATGTGGGTCAGCGCATACCGATCTTGTGTGGGTAAGATCCTGTGTGGGTCAGTGCTCAGTGATCCTATGTGGTTTAGCGCATACCGATCCTATGTGGGTCAGATCCTATGTGGGTCAATGCGGGGGTTAGTACCTATAGATCTTGTGTGGGTTAGACTCTGTATGATCAGAAGTTGTGCCTTTTGACAGAATAAGATGATCTAGATTCATGAATAATCATCTGTACATCTATAATTCTTCGTACCACTTCGTGATAGGAGGAGTTCTCCAGTAGCCCTGGTTTTGATAATTAAAATATTGGTTTGATCTGAGTCAATGACTTTGGTGTTTTCCTCATGATTGATATGGGTTAATAAATAACTAAGGTATACATATGGTCATATACCTAAGTAAGGGTTATCCGTTTTTTCCATACTTTTTGGTTATCCTTGTTGGATTTTGTGATATCTTGAGTGTCTCGGGGTCCCTACTGAGTATCGTTATACTCACCCATGCACAGGATATTCCCGCACCACATTGTGTTGGTTGCAAACGACAGACAGCGCTGATTGGGGTAGAGAGTAGCAGAACAGGATAGTACCCGGATGTGGACCACTCAGCGAGACGTACACACAGAGGATGGAAAGACTTGGGGTGCTGAGGAGTCCATCTGTACCTACCCTTCAGGTGGGAACTCTGAAGGATGACCCGGTAGCTGCTTTACTTCTTTTCTTCAGTTGTACTAGCTTTTTATTTTTATTGTACTTTACTGTTAGGCTTTTATTTCCAGCCCCTTTACATTAAGCACACTCTTTTTTATACAGTTTTACTTAGTGTTTTACTTCCAGTTGTGTACTCTGCTGTGTTTTTTTACTATTATAAAGCCAATGTCTTCCCTTTTTAGGTATTTTCGTCTTTGGTGCTAGTCGCCAGCCCTTGGCCTATGGAAGGAGGGCTTAGAGTAGTCACGATATGGACCCCGGGGGATAGGTCGTGACAAATTGGTATCAGAGGAGTCGGTTCTACCACAGAACATAGGACTCTGATCTTTCTTTTCTGTGAAGCAATAGTGTTAAGGGTACCGAGTGCAGTTTTCAGTTTAGGGAGTCCATTATTGGTTCTTTGGACAAAATATCCATACAATAGGTCCCTGACTACTGATCTCTGACTTAGTGCATGAAAAAATGATTGTGTGCGTGTCTTTAAAAGTTACCTTAAGTCAGCTCAACCAGGTCATCTCACCAAGTATAACCTTTTGACCGTGTCGCATCAGTTTTTTTCAGGATGCCTCCCTGTGGACGAATAGTTAGATCCTCTATAGTTGTATGCTCTAACATCCCACCAAGCGATGAGGCCTCAATGTAGGGACCTTTACCAGTATAGGAACCAGTGGTACCACTTCCTGTTGGGCCACTGATACCACCATCGCAAACAGCAGAGTGTGCACACCGCTTGAGCATGTTTCACGAGTTCCAGGGCTAGAGGAAACCTAGGTACAGGGGAGAGATGGACCCACAGGTGGCTAAGTATTTGATGGAGGTTGTTGTGATAGTTTTCAGGTTGTTAGGGACACCAACATACCTCATGGTGATTCTTACTGTGAGTATCCTTCAGGAAGAAGCAGGCAGATGGTGGAGCATGTTGCTTCTGGTCCACGATGAGGAGAAACTTCTATGGATAGACTTCAAGAGCCTATTCTAGGCTGAGTTTGTACCATCCACCCTTCTTGCGGTGAGGATACAGGAGCTACTTCACCTGCAGCAGGGCAGCATTACAGTAGCATAGTACTCGGTGAGGTTCACCGACCACTCTCGCTACTCCACAGATATGGTGTGAGTCCCATTATTCAGGGCTCAGACCTTCGATCAGTGGATCAGGAGAGATATTAGAGCCTCGATGATCTCCCTCAACATCCTGATGTAGTCAGGGGTGTTAGAGAGAGCCCTCCTAGTGGAGAGTTTCCTTGTTGAGCAGTCACCAACAGCGAGACCCACAATTAGTCGACATGCAGCGGAGACTTCTGCAGCTGGCAGTAAACAGATGACGCAGAGGTCCTAGAGGACCAGACCCCTAGGTGGTCGACTGCAGGACTCAGGATCGGTTGTATGGGGAACACATAGCAGAGACTTATATGCCAGGAGCAGACAGTGCTACTCATGCGGCGGGCATGGTCACATAGCACGTGACTGTCCGACCTACCCTTCAGATGATCAACAGTCAGTTGAGGAACCTCCCAGATAAAGGTAGAGGTTCGATCGAGGGGTTCTGCAAGGTGCAGGAGGACGTGGTAGAGGATCTGGTCGAGAAGATTCTGGTGGATGACGTTTTAACGTATTTCCACCATCACCACCTGGAGGTCCACCCCGACCGTAGGGAGCAGGTGGATAGGGGAGAGATCAGCTTCAGGCAGCTGAGGCATATGACCATGGCACTCCAGAGATGATTCTAGGTACTACTTGTGTCTACTCCACCTCAATTATAGTTCTTATAGACACAGGTGTCAGTCATTCTTTCATATCCACTGCCCTCATTCGGAGCTCGGAGATTCAGACGGAGCCGTTGGCACGATCCTTAAGGATAGAGACTCTTACGGCAGCAGACTAGACGATTACACACTAGTGCTAGAAGTATGAGCTTACTCTAGGAGGTGAGAGATTCCGATGGAATCTCCTCGTAGCGACGTATAGTCCTTACGATGTCATATTGGGTATGGACTGGGTATCTATAGTCCATGTGCATATTGACTGTATTAGGCGCATAGTGTGGTGTGCCTGATTGGATAGGACCAGGTTTACCTTCACCCATGAAAAGGGAACCTTTGCAGCACAGGACGGACTGACTCAGAGTAGGGTGAAGAAGATCACTCACCAGTTAGCCTACCTTACCCTTGGAGCAGTAGATGTGGAGATTCTGACTTATCCTATAGTGATGGACTAGTACGCAGATGGTTTCCCTGACGATGTTCCCGGACTACCTTCTCGCAGAGAGGTGGACTTCTACATTGATATGTACCCCAGGAAGACACCGATATCTACTCCAGTATATCGGATGACTCCCGCTGAGCTTCGTGAGCTTCGGGTAAAACTGGAGGATATGCAGAGGAAGGGATTCATCCGGCCCAGTGTTTCTCTCAAGGAAGCCCTGATTCTGTTCGCCAAGAAGGTGGATGGGAGCTTGTGGGTTTGTGTTGACTACTGTCGCCTGAACTAGGTGACCATGAAGAACAGGTATACACTCCTAAGGATTGATAACCTCTTTGTTCATGTGTCTCATGAACATGATATTCCAGCCATACCTCGATCGCTTTGTCATAGTCTTCATTAACTACATTCTGATCTATTCGACTGCTGAGGAAGAGCTTGCTTGCCATCTGTAGGTAGTACTGGACACACTCCAATAGCACCAGCTTTATGTTAATCTCTTGAAGTGCCGGTTTTGGATTCGATAGATTCACTTCTTGAGACAAGTCATCTTAGAGGCTGGAGTTGTAGTAGATCTAGCGAAGATTGAGGATGTACTTTCTTGGGAGCCACCCAAGAGTGTGATAAAGGTACAAAGTTTCCTGGGTTTGGCTGGATACTATCGGAGGGTCATTCCAGACTTCTCTAGAGTTGAACCGCCACTTTCAGCCTTGAAAAAGAAGGGAGAACCCTTTGTGTGGTAAAAAAGATGCCATCAAAGCTTTCAACAGCTCAGGCAGAGTCCGACTAGTGCCCCCATTTTCAGGCTTCTAGAGGAAGGCATAGGGTACATAGTATATTGCGATGCATCAGGGACCAGACTTGGGTGTGTCCTAATGCAGGAGCGAGCTGTGATTGCGTATGGTTCTCGGCAGCTGAGAAAACATGAGCAGAACTACGCTACCCATGACCTGGAGTTAGCAGCAGTGGTCATTGCCTTGAAGATGTGGAGACAATATCTGATGGGTGAGCATTTTACCGTATACTCTAATCAAAAGAGTCTCAGGTATATCTTCTCTCATAAGGACCTGAACCTGAGATAGCAGTGATGGATTGAGTTCCTCTTGGACTATGACATCGAGATAGTCTATACTCCTGAGAAGGGGAACGTTGTTGCAGATGTGCTCAATAGAAGATCTGGTATACAGCTGCTTGGAGAGGCGACAGGGCAGCTGGATTCCATACATATATCCTTTGTAGATAGGGATAGAGTAGCCTATCTACAGTCACACATAGTCACTCCTCCACTTCTTCAGCTATTCTGGGAGGCACAGCGTGGAGACGGTAAATGTGAGATGTGGCGTTCTCAGATATCCGCAGGGCAGACACCTGATGGATTTCATGAAGGTGGGGAGCACTTCATCCTCTTCAGGGGACGTACTATGGTACCAGTAGCACTTTAGGAAGAAGTTTAGATGGAATCCAACACATCTCCTTTAGCGGTATATCCAGGTGTGGTGAAGATGTATCAGGACCTCAGACGACATCACCGGTGACAAGGTATGAAGAAGGCAATAGCAGAGTTTGTCTCAGGATGCCTCATTTGTCAGCAAGTGAAGGCGGAGCACCAGGTACCAATAGGCTTGGTTCATCCCTTAGAGGTCCCCGAGTGGAAGTGGGATGGGATATCCATGGACTTCGTGATGATTCTTCCACGTACATCCATGAGTCACAATTTGATATGGGTGATCGTTGACCAACTCACCATGTAAGCCCACTTCCTACCAATCAGAGATCAGCCCTTAGTAAAGAGCTTGTGATGCCTCTATGTGCAAGGGATTGTGCGTTTTCATGGAGTAACTTCTTCTATTGTCTCCGACCATGACGCACAGTTTACTTCCCGACTATGGAAGGGGTTGCAGGAGGCTTTTGGGACACAGCTTCGCTTGAGCACCGCCTTCCATCCTCAAATGGATGGTTAGACTGAGCGGACCATTCTTAGCCTCAAGGACATGTTCCACGCATGTGTTCTCGACTATGGTCACATCTAGGGGGATCACTTAACTTTGGTTTAGTTCACCTACAACAACAGCTATCACTCCACCATCGGTATGGAACCTTTTGAGGCCTTGTATGGTTGACCTTGCAGATCGCCACTGTGCTGGACAGACCAAGGGGGGTCAGCACTAGTGGGACTAGAGATGGTACGTGCTACCATGGAGAAGGTGCAGATCATCCAGGAGTGGATGTAGACTGCACAGAGTAGGCAGAAGTCATATGTTGATAGCAGATGGAGACCTCTGACATTCGAGGATGGAGACCATGTCTATCTTCGGGTCTCAACTTAAAGAGGTTTACGGAGATTTTGTCGAGGTGGAAAGTTATCTCCGCAATTCATCGGACCTTTCCAGGTCCTCAACAGAGCAAGCGAGGTGTCTTACCACCTAGCTCTTCCACCTTAGTATCTCCGGGTGCACATCGTCTTCCACGTATCTCAGTTGAGGAGATACGTGCATGACCCTTCTCACATCATCGACCATGGAGAGATGGACATCGACGATGGGGAGACTTTCACGGAGGTTCCAGTGGAGATTGGGGATCGACATGATCAGGTCCTGAGTGGACGGTCCATACCTCTGTTGAGCATTCTCTAGCAGCATGATAACCTCCAGGAGAGCTCATGGGGGCGGGAGGCTCAGATGCGTGCTCAGTACCCCCATTTGTTCCCTTAGTGTGAGTTGTAGCTTATGGGGACGTAAATCCCTAAGGTGGGGAGAATGAAAAGACCCAGAAATTATGTGGAAATTTTTTTTCATAAATTCATGGGAATTTTACGAGTCCGCAGTTTCTGAAAGTGCTTGATTTCGAGGCCCGGTGGGCCCAGAATCAATTTCTGATGTTTTATTCGGGTACATTTAGTAAATGTACGAGTGGGTTTTTATATCTTTTGAACCAGTACACGGAATTGAAATATGAGGGCACCATTGAACTCACATCGTCGGTGATTTCTTAGTAAGACCTTCACCACAATTGCGTTCTGATGATAATGGATGTTAATTTTTGGGGTTTTTAATTAAATTAAATAAAAATAAAGTTTTACTTTATTTTTATTTCTGGAGGTTTAATCCTCCAAGGGGAGGATGGAGGTGGGGGCAGGACACCCTAACCTCTCATGGGATGTTATGTAGGTGGGGCCCAGCTGCGCATAACCTCCCTTTGGAGGATATCTTTGTTGGGGGCCACACCAGCTTTAAACCCCCCCTCTTAACTCCCCATTTATGTGGGATGTCAACTCTCCACCTTCCCCCATTAATTTTTGTGCCAACCCTCACTATTAATTAATTGAACTTCTTTTACTTAATTTTCACCCTTTTCAATTCTTTTGAATTCTTTTCAAACATTTAAAATAATAGATAGTCTACTATTTTGGGCTGGAAAATCTTTTGGTGGAGCTTTGAGTGGAGAACTTCATCATTCCAATGAAGAATGACACACACCACCGAAGAACGATGAACTTCTTCATCGATCTTCGACCGATCCAAAAGAGAAGCATCTGACTGTGAAGAATGCAAACGATGCTTCTTCCCCAGACGTTTCCTGACGTCGATGAATCGACGTCTGCTTTTCCTCTCCTTCCACCGTCAATGATTGTCATATGAGGTAGGGGTTGATTTAGGTATGAGATCTACCCTCCGTACTTCATCATTTTATTGTGTTCTGTGTTGTTGATTGATATTATCTTAACGAGGAGGTCTCAACCGCAAAAACACGGTCTGCCAATCCCCCCTTGTTGTTGCTCTCGTTGTATTTATGGTGGAGGTGGAACAATAGCGGCTGGCATCAGGCCGATCGCTAAGGAACCGACGGCGCAACGCCACCGGGTCGCCAAGAGGGCGCGGCATCGCCGTGCCGAATGGAAGAAGAGTCGCGGCTGCGACAGGCCACAGCGGAGGTGTTCAGCGCCATCGCGCTGTGGGGATTCAAGCAGAGGGCCACGGCGGAGGGTCGCGGCGCTGTCGCGCCGCGCCGTGGTGGAGAGCGGCTGGCTGCTCGGGCCACCCGGGAGGTACCAGACCCTGTTGGGTCCCGAGTGTGCTGGACCAGCACAACCGTGCACCGGTTCGGCTCACACCCGAACGGAAGAGTTGTTCGGGTGTGAGGGGGAAAAGTGCCTCCCCCCTGGGCATGGCTAGGGCAGGCCGCCGAGCCTTCCTCGACCGGGACGCCATCGGCCTGGCCGCCCTTGGCCAAGCCGTCCCTTCTGGCCGGGCCACCCCCTTTGGCCAGGCCACTTCCTCAGACCGGTTCAGACCCACGAACCGGGTTGGAACCCGGTACGGACCGGGTTGGACCGGGTCGGTCGGACCGGGTCGGACCGAACCCGGACCTGTTTGGACAGTTTACAACATTTTCGCCCCAATCTTGGGCAACGGGTGTCCGATCGATGAACCATTTCGGGCGACGAAAATATTTTAGAGAGACGGTTATTTTGGAAAACCTCACTTGAGGTTTGGACTCATTTGTAGTACGGTAGGGTTGTTTTGAACTTAAAAACCAACCGGGACCCTAGAGTGGAAATGTCAAAAAAAACTCCCAGACCGAGCGTCCGATTGACGCACCATTTGTCGCGTTGGAACCCTTATGACATGGCGGTCCTTTGGGTTACTCTTTTGTGGATTTTATTGGGGTTCAAGGTACAACTAATAACTCAAGGGCAGATTCTATGGAACTCAAGCGCACCGGGTGCGAGGAATCCAGTGGTTGTTTGTGAGGCGGAGGTTTGAGACAGATCATACTGAGGTCAGTGCTCAGCGATTTTGTGTGGGTCAGTGCATGCCGATCCTGTGTGGGTTAGATCCTGTGTGGGTCAGAACTCAGCATTCCTGTGTGGGTCAGCACATACTGATCATGTCTCGGTCAGATCTTGTGTGGGTCATTGCAGGTGTTAGTACATATATATCATGTGTGGGTCAGACTTCGTATGGTCAGAAGCAGCACCTCTTCACAGAATAAGATGATCTAGCTTCGCGACTAATCATATGTACTTCTATACTTCTTCATAGCACTTCGTAATAGTAGGAGTTCTCCAGTAGTCGTGGTTTCGATAATGAAAATCTTGGTTTGAGCTGAGTCAAAGAATTTTTTGTTTTCCTCATGATTGAGATGGGTTACTAAATAACTTAGGTATATGTATGGTCATATTACTAAGTAAGGGTTATTCATTTTTTTCGTACTTTATGGTTATCCTAGTTTGATTTTGTGAGACCTTGAGGGTCTTGGGGTCCCTACTGAGTATTGTTATACTCACCCCTTCACGGGCTATGCCCGCACCATGTTGTGCTGGTTGTAGATGACGAATAGCACTGATCTGGGCAGGGATTAGCAGAATAGGACTGTACTCAGAGATGGACCACTCGGTGAGATGTACACGGAGCGAACAGATGGACTTGGGGTACTGAGAAGGACACCTATACCTACCCTTTAGGTGGAATCTCCGGAGGATGACCCAATAGTATCTTTACTTCTTTTCTTTAGTTGTACTAGCTTTTTAGTTTTATTTTACTATACTGTTGGGATTTTGTTTCCCGCCCCTTTAATTTCAGCACAATATTTTGTATACAGTTTTACTGAGTGTTTTACTTCCAGTTGCGTACTCTATTGTGTTTGTTTATTGTTATAATGGAAATTCCTTCCCAGTTTAGGGATTTTCAACTTTGGTGCTAGTCACAAGCCTCTGGCCTATGGAAGGTGGGCTTGGGTTAGTCACGATACGGGCCCCGGGGGACTAGTTGTGACAATTACATCCATCAACCAAAGGATCCCATTAAACCTTGTCTATTTTTCAAAACAATGAACTAACTAAGATGTGTGCTATAAATGAAATGTCCAAATTCTCTCATAATTCTTAAAACATCAACTTAATTTATCAACTACTAATCTCTTTAATTAATTTATTTTATTTTTAAAACTGTTTTCAAAACCACACCCTCTTTTAGTATTTTTTTTATTAAAATTACATACTTTAAACATCCAACACTATTTTATAGAGGACCTAGGGTCCTCCCTATGATATAAATCCAATTTTAAAAACATAATCAACTTAAAGTATCACAATAATGTGGTAAAATTTTGGCATTGTTTCCTGGGAGTTCTTTAGTTTTTAGTGTACATTTTTTATAAAAACATTGTGTATTTGTAAGTATTTGTGTGATTCTTTTATTACTTAATATTTTAGGCTGACTTTTAAAATATTAATTTTTAGGAATCTTGAATGATTTAATCTTCATCATAGGAACTATTTACATTCAAACATGAATCAATGAGGATTTTCTTCATCGACACCAAGAAGCACTGAATGATCCCTTGAATGAGGATGAAAAAAACATATACAATCTTAACGTGCATAAAATGTTTGAAAATAACTAGACATTAAAATAACATACCTCACATGATGTAGAGATTCATCCCATATACATTCCAGTACAATGAAAGGAACCTAATTTTGAACATAAATCCCATTTATTTCATTTATTACAAAGATTCCATTGACTTTCAGAAGAAGATCCACATAAGCACTTAAAATAATTTCATACTATATACTCTAAATTAAAACCTATTAATGTTGATGAATAACAAGTAAATATTATGGAATTACCTTTTTTATTATAAGAAACTACAAAATATTGGTTGTATTATGTTAATTTTCCCATTAGAGGTTGGGAAGACATGAAATGCCTTTTCCTTGGAAAATATTTCATAGCCTCCCAAAATGAATCTATAAGGAAAGAAATTTGTGGAATAAGGAAATCACAAGGGAAAAGACTTCCAAAATTCTAGGAAATATTTAAAAGTATTTTTTCAAGTTCCCAACACCACCAAATTAGTGATCAAATTTTAGTACAATAATTTAATAAAAGATTAATTCCAATTTATCCTAACATGATTGATACTGCTAAACTGTGGTGCAGTAGTTGGGAAACCCTAATCACTACAAGGATACTCATTGAGAACTTGGAACAAAACACTCAAAAATATGGTTTATGGTCTAGTGTACCCAATTTAGGTGTCCATGAGGTGAAAAGATTTGAGTTTGAGAAGAATGTGGACAAGATGTTTGAATAGGTAAGTACCCATCTCCAAAAAAAATCTATTTACCAAGGGAAATCCAAATCACCTCATCAAATCCATTTTGGTATTTGTTTTTCTCACACCCATTATTATGAAAAATTTACCAAACTGAGAGAAATTTCTGAGAGTTGTGAGGAAATTTTTCAATGCCACCCCTATAACCAACCCATTACTCAAGAACAATACTATCCATCCAACCATAGGTGGAAATACAACCTATAATATAGAAAAACGTGGTATCCAAACCAACCTCAAAAACCATGGAACTAACTAAGCTAGAGCAGTCATCCACCACCACCTACCAGAAATCATCAACCACCACAAATGCCTTTCTAACAACCCCCTCCAAAACCTGATCCTATAATAGAATAAATTATAAAAAAAATGTCTAAAAATAATCTCAAATTCCAAAAACCCACCCAAGCATCCATACATGACCTAAAACCCCAATTAGGACAACTCTCTAACTCAGTGGGATAAATCCAAAGTCATGGGTTGGGTAAAATTATCCCTTAACAACTAGTCAACCCTAAGGATAAGGGAAATGTCAGTGTTATAAACCTTCAGAGTGGCACAAAACTTAAAATCAAAATAAACCCTCCGTTAGATTCATCCCATCTTAAAGAAACCACTATTCTAACCACTAAAAATTTTCTAATAGAGGAAAAAACTTATCCTAAGAGAAGCCCTACTAAAGAAAAGAGTGTTTCATTTGATGAACCATCATGAAAAACCATTTCCCTTCCATTTCCCAAATTATCTACCCAACAAAAGAAAAATAATAATTAATGTGATAAATAAATCTTGGAAACATTTAAAAAAGTAAAAATTAACATCCCCTTGAACGGTGTCGTGAAGAAAATTTCACAATACAAAAATTTTTCTCAAGGATATGTGTACACACCGAAGGTTACTTTTAGGTGATGAAAAGGTTATATTGGGGAGTAATATCTCATATTTTATTGATCCATCACTTTTATCCAAATGCAACTATCCATGAACATTCTCGATTCGATGAACTATTGGTGAGTATTTATTTTCCATTTCTATTATTGACATGGGTGATTCTATAAACATGATTCCTCATTATGTTTTAGCATAATTGTAGTTTGGGTAATTGAAGCCCACTTGAATTTTTTGTCAATATGAAAATTGTAGTACTACACACCCAGTTGGTGTGTCAGTAGATGTTCTTGTGAGGGTGAAAATTTTAATTTTTCCTACTGATTTTTATGTGCTTAAAATGGAAGATGATAAGATGAATGGAAATGCCCAAACTATATTGGGAAGGCCTTTCTTAAAATTATTCAAATCATTAATTAATGTTCACATTGGTTATTTATGTAGGGATTTTTTGTGATGAAATTTTCCACTTCAAATCCTTGATGCCATGAGGAACTCATCAAAAGAACATTCGTCACTTTCATATAATTCTATTGATGTACTCCAATCCCTTAAAAAATATTATTTTCATTCCCTTGATACCATTTCTTAGTTTTCATCCTTGATATAAATTCTAGGTAATGAATCATGGATTGAATGTTTTAGTGGTCTAGAAAAATGTCATACATGTTTGTTAATTGATTATTTCTTGAGAACTAATGATACCATGACAATAGATTACACTCCTAGTCTAGTAAAATATTATTTCTCAAATGAGGATGTTACCATTAATAAGTTAGATGAGATCAGTGACCTCTCACATTTACATTCACTCCCACTAATCCAAAATCTCCCTGAATTGGAACTTAAACCACTACCTCAAAATTTGGAATATTCATATCTTGAGAATTTAAATAATCTTCCTATAAAAATTTCTAGTTCACTCCATCTATATCATGAATTATAAATATTTAGCATTTCAAAGGAGTATTATAAAACATTAGGATGAACAATTTTTAACATTCTTGGTGTTGTCCTATTAATTTGCACACATCATATATTATTAAATGATGATGATAAACCAGAAAGTCAGGCACAATGTCAACTAAACCCAAACCTCCTAGATGTTGTTAATATGGAGGTAACAAAATTATTTGTTTTTAGATTAATTTACCTAATCTTTGATCACAAATGGGAAATTCTGGTAGAGTTAGTTCCTAAAACAACTAGTCTAACGGTAATGAAAAATTAAAATAATGAATTGGCTCGAACTCATGGTTAAAAATTTTGGTGTATAAATATAGACTATCACTGACTAAACCAACACTATAGGATGAACCATTTCCCATTTTTATTCATATACCAGATGATAGAGAGGCTAACATGGAATTCCCACCACTATTTCCGTTATGGGTATTCTAGATACTGTCATATCCACATTTCCCCCAAGGATTAGCAAAACACAACCTTCACTTTCCCCTTTGGCACATTTTACTATAAAATTATGTTATTTGGTATGTGGAATACTCTAGGTAATTTTTTGTGATACATTGTTTGTATTTTTTTAGTTTACCAAGATTATTTTATTGATCATTCCAATGTATATTTATCCTATTTTGATTAGTGTTTGATTAGTCTTGATTTTTCCCTACATTTTTATATTGAAAATAATCTTGTATTAAATTATGAGAAATTCCATTTCATGGTGTGATAAGGTATAGTACTTGGTAATTTCATTTATAGTGATGGTATCCAAGTAAAAAAATCAAAAGTTGATGTCATTTTTACCTACCATTACCCAAAAATATGTGGGATGTGTGGCCTTTCTTATTTCATGCTAGATTTAATCAATATTTTATTTGTGAATTTAGTAATATTGAACTCCCCCTCTCTCGCTTACACCAAAAAGATAAAGAATTTTTTTTTGAAAATGATTGTGAGGAATATTTTAATAAATATAAATGGAGTCTCACATCACCCTTGGTGATAAAACCACCCCGATGCGATTTACCATTTGAGAACATGTGTCATACCTTTAACTCTACAGTAGGGGTTGCCATATCATAACTAGTTGATCAAGCTCTACATTTTATTGTCTGTGCCTCACATACAATGGACCCTACCAAAGAAAACTAAACCACATATGAATAAAAAAAATTTCCATTGTGTTTTTCTTGGATAAATTTAGGTCATACCTTTTAGGGTCCCAAGACTTTGTGTTCTCAGACCATTCATCCCACTGGTATATCCTTAATAAAATTGAATCCAAATCACATCTCATTCGTTGGATGATCCTACTTTTAGAATTTGATCTAGAAATTTGGGATAAAAAGGGAGCATAGAATGTAGTGGTTGGTCGTATCAGTAGGATCCTCTCATCCTAAAACATTGGATCATCCCCATATATTCCCATAAATGAAATGTTTCTTGATGAAAAATTGTACAGCATGAAATATCATATTCCTTGGTATACTGAAATTGTAAATTATTTGGCAGTATCTTGAATTCTAGCTAATTTCTCTAAAAATGAAGCTGATCATTGAACACATATGTCTCATTGGTAAATTTGGGTTTACCCCTACCTTTGGTGCACATGTAGTGATCATGTCCTAAAGAACTATATTCCTAATAGCAAGTTCCAATCTTTCCTTGGGTTCTACCAAAATCTTGCTTGTGGTGGACACGTTGATCCTCAAAAGGCTTCTCACAAAGTCCTTGATTCTTGTCTCTTTTGGCCAACATTATATTGGGATGACTGTGATTTCTAAATATCTTATACTCAATGTCAAAGAATAGGAAATTTCTCTAGAGTAAATAAAATTTCACAAAGAACCTTGATCTTCAATGATATTTTCATTGTTTGGGGAATTAAATTTATGGGGACATTTTCTAATACCTTTGTAAATTTTTTAATTCTTCTATAAGTTGATTATATTTTAAATTGTCTATAGCCAAGATCCGTGGTGATTGATGATTCCAAGATAGTAGTGGAATTTTTTAGAACCCAAATTATCTTCAGTTTTAGATTTCCTAGGTTCATCCTTAGTGACCAGGGTTCTCATTTCTGTAACCGAACAATAAAATCACTTTTATGTTAGTACAAGGTCGAGCATCATTTATCTACTACATATATCCCACTAAACAATGGTCAAGCCAAGGTGCCAAATAGGGAGGTAAAACAAATTCTTGAAAAAATGGTTTAACCAAATTGAAAATAGTGGAGCCTTAGACACAATTATTCATTATAGGAATACAGTACTACCTATAATACTCCCAATGGAATTTCACATTATCAGCTTGTTTTTAGAGAGATTTATCACCTTCCTATTGAGTTAGATCACCAAGCCTACTAGGCCATTAAACAATGAAATTATAATATTTTCAGTGTATGGTATCAAAAGATGTTCCAGATTCAGAAGCAGGAGGAAATGAGAAGGGACTCATATGAGAAGTCACATATTAATAAAGAGAGAACCAAGGCTGCTAATGACTTCATCATCCTTAATCATCAATGCTAAATTGGTAAGAAGTTCATTATTTTCAATGAAAGGGTTAAGTTGCCTCCATGAAAGCTTCATTACCACTAGTATGGCCCAAACATTGTTATTAATGTTTATCTATTAGGTGTTGTTAATGTTACAAATGAAGAAACAAAAAAACCAAAACTGTCCATTTGCTTCATATGAAGTACATTCACAAATACATTATGGATTCCCCAATGGAGAAGCTCCAAGATCAAGAAGAAAACTATGAATGAATCCCACTAGTTTTTATCCTTCCTTATAACAATATCTTTTATTACAGTGAGTACACTTCATACCCTAATTGTTGGGGGATGCGTATAATTTTTGGTTAGTTATGAATTTTCATCATCTTTCTTTTTTTCTCTTTTTTCCTTGCTAAATAGTATTGTTACCTCCACCCCCATTCTCCCCAAATTTTATGCCATAATGTTATTTTTTTTTAAATTATCAGTTAACCATGTAAATTATTGAAAATGGATGGGGAATTTCCTTATTTAAAGTTGTTTTAACATTTAATAAATCACTAATGGAATGTGTGTTTAAGAATTATTTTAACATTGAGGTGTGACTCCTTCTAGTAAATTGGTTATTTTTGGTGATATTTATGGTTTTATCCATTTTAAACCTTTGAGAATAATGGTACTCTCTATGTGAGTAGTTTATGGGAAATTGTGTCACTAAATATCACCACAAATCTTCCCACCCAACCTTGAAGTGTCAATTTTTCTTACTCAATAGATATTAAATTTAAGTTAGGTTAATATTTATCATCACTATAAAATTATTTTCTGATACATTCATTCCTTATATGATCTTTTTAATTACTATACAAATTTTAATTATAAGTTTGTACCTATTATCGGACTATTTTATGCCCTCAAACAAAGTAAAAAAACAAACAAAAAATTTTGGGTTCTGATTGGGGAAGGCTAAAAACCACTCTTCCTTGACCTTTGATCTTATTATAACTATTAAATTAGTATCGTGATTAGATCAAAAAAGGGTTGAGTGATGAGTGTGATATTTATTCGAAGTTCAAATTTTGAAAAAAAAAATAATAAATGAGAGGAGTGAGGAAATTTACAACATATTGTGACATCTAGGTCAGGAGCTTATGTTTTCAATTTTTTGAATGATTAATTCAATCGGTATTTAAATTATATTGCAAAGGGTTTGGTATAGGTTTAGTGTAAATATTCATTTGAGTATAAATTTGTTTAAATTTCCTATATTTACTGGATAAAAGTGGGAATAATATCATGAAATGGTAGTCATACACACATGAAGATAGTTAGTGACATTATTAACTTTATAATTATTTTATCAAATAGGTATCACTCATCTCCTTAAATTTTTCTCCAATACAATTTATGAGACATCCTTTCCATTATCACTAAGAATAACTCATTAATGTGGGTTTTTCTTGGATCACATTGTTATAATTAATTAAATTTTCATTTAATGTTAAAAATTAATGAAGTTTGGAATATCTCCATGAATCATTTTTTGAAAGATACTTTTCCTATGAGTGAAAATTCTTAGCTGTGGGGGTGTGATTGCACCATGATTCACTATTTTATTTATCCTTAACACCACTTTATTAAACTGATTTTGTTTTGTAAATTACAAATATAATAAAAAATTTCCATCAATTTCTGATTCAATAATTTACTTTTTATCACTATTAAAAAGGTTAATTTCAATGTTTTTATGTTTTCATTGTATTTGGAGGTGATTTGAAGGGCCAAAGATGATGTTGAAGAAAAATGGGCCAAACTATAAATGATTCCAAGCACACCTATGGAATCAAACATATATTTAGCTAATCCATGCATCCTGTTGGGATTAAATTTTGTGATTTGATCAAAAAATTAGTGGTATAAATTTATTATGAAGACAACCAACCTTAATTCATCAATTATGGGGGCCAACCAAACTCATCTTTCCAGGGAAATGAGTATACCTGAAGTCAAAAGTTGTATTCTGTATTTAATCCATATCCTGGGCTATAGTTTTCTATATGGTTCCAAATTTTCATTGGAGATATTTAAGAGGATGTTAAACAACATATTAATTTCATAAAAAGTGAGATAAGATTGTATGGCCAATTAAAACCATGGTCCAAGTTTTTTCTCAAAATCTAGGGTTGGAAAACCACCTTCCATGTTTCGAATTGATTGGCACAATGGGAACCCAATTTATAAGATTGAACAAGGAGAAAATATCTACCATTTTTAGAGACCCAAAGGATTTCTCTCCTCATTGTGTATTTCCTGGAGGCCATTTCGACGGAGCTACACACAATTGGGAGGGAGTTACAAAACTTTTCATTCTACTAATTTTTTGAAATTCTCAAGTAAAATATTTCATTTATTTTTTATCTTAAAAATATTCTTTCCTGAATTATTATTTCTTTGTTTAGTCAAGTGAAACACTTTTTACCACAACACCAATTTAGTTGAGATTTTCAGTGGGAATCTTGGGTTTTTCCCATTGGAAACCATAGTTAGCCTCTTTATAACACCCACAAATGAGATATCAGAATGTTATGGAAGACCTCACTCTATTCTTGATGTCCAACCCTTGACAACATGACTATTGTTTCAAGGGGTGATTCTGTATGCATTCTTTTAAGTGTAAAGAGGGGGATCTAGATCCAGAAAACCCGTAACCAATGGATTTTATTAAACCTTGTGTATTTTCAAAATTATGAACTAAAAATGATGCATAGTGAACTTTAAATGACCTCCTTCTCTCATAATTCTTAAAAACCCACCTTTATTTTTCAAATATTAAACTCTTTAATTAAGCCATTTTATTTTGATTGTTTTTTTTCAAAACCACCCCCACATTTAGAAATTTTTATTAAAATTACAGACTTTAAACATCCAACAGTACTTGAGATATATCCTAGGTTCCACCTTATGACATAACTCCCATTTAAAAACATAATCAATTTGATGTTTCATGAAAATGCAGTCAGTTATTGTGAATATTTGTTTTCTTTAATAATTTTGGAAATATCCTCACATAGAAATATAGAATCCCTTAAATATATTAATTGAACTTACTATGTGTAAATAAGGAATTTTTGTGAATCTAACTCTTTATTTTAGAGTTTATTTTTTCAATGGTATTTTTAATGGAGTGAATTATGGGTGTGGTTATTTATTGAGTTTGATATGTGCATCTATAGTGGTGATCTTGGAAGTGGGGACCTGAAATTAAAATAAAATAATGTGGGGGATCGAAATAAATGAATATTAAATTGGATAGTGATTTTTAAATTGAATATATAAAGATAATAAGTGAATATGAAATTGGTTGGTAATTGATGTGGTTAAATGAGAGATATGAAATTGATGTGTGGTAATTGGGGTAAAAAAATTAATGGATAAATAAATGGGTTGTGTTAATATGAAATGGAATGTATTATTGAGTGTGAATCAATAAAAACTCAACAATTATAGAACTTATGAATATTTTTATTTAAATTTTGGTCTTGAGTGGCCTCTATGATGTGGTTGTACTATTTTATGCATTATTTATGGCATCAATGTTGATGCACGATAGTGGTGATGTCGACATTGTAGTGGTTGGGTTGATTTGGTTTTGTAAACCCATATGTTTGGCTTATGTGAAACTATTATACATTTTATTTTATTTTATTTTAATTTATATGCATGACACACCTGAGTCATGTGTTTGCATTGACACCCAAATGTTTTGGGGGTATTTTTTAATCATTCGTATGGTAAAAAACAAGTGGCTGTCTACCCCCACTTCCTTCCTCTCTCTTCCAGATAGGGATGAAATGCATGGGATTTGAGGTCTATAAGTCAAAAGTGCACCAAATTAACGATTGATGATAATTATGAGTTGTATCTTGGTGGGGTGTGAATTATAGGTTTAGGAAATGAGGTTCATGTGTTTTATGTTTATGAAACACTACTAACTTGGTTATGGAAGTGGTTATCAGATGTTATAGATGTGAAAACCATTTGTATGTGGGGTTCTTGTTACGTTGTGGTTTTATAGGTTTCCTAGGGAAGGATAAGATATCCCATTTCATGTGGGTAGCTTGGCATGATGCAGATCTATATGTATCTTTAGGAAGGATTCTATGGAAGGGATGGGAGCACTAGTACGTATAATTTTTGGGTTGTTGGGACCAAGTTAGATAGAGAAGGTTTCTGGAAGTTGAAGAAGTGTTTTTTACAATGATATTGTGTTTTGTTTTCAATGATGATTAAGAAGAAGATGAATTCTAAGAAGAAAATAAATTACCTCACTTTTTGTGGAAATCAGACAGAACATCATATTCAAGAAAATATGACTCACTATGGTAGAAAAAGTTGATCGTATTCCGGAGAATCTAGTTGGAAGAAAAGGTTCATCAAATTCACAATAAATTTAGAATGAAATGATTGGTCATAATGTGAAAGAATTGGAATCTTTATGACTATGATGTAAATGTGATGATGCTTTGTTGATCTTGAAGTTCTCATAAATCATAATTATTTTATAAAACATGTGATGCAAGATTGATTAAATGAAGGGGGAGTGAAATAGATATTGACAATCATATCCAGTCTAATCTAAATCATTTCAATAATATTAGGGGTGATAAGGAAATAAATTTGTTGATGAAATATAGGTAAGCCACAATACTTTCCTTGGTAAGTCATAAAAATTTAAATCTGATCTTTGATGTGTTTAAAGCCCTGAAGGAAGTCATGATAAAAGAAGAAGTTTTTGAATGAAGTAAGTTGCTAAAGTTTAATATGTTGAATACAAATCCATCGTATTTAGTGTACCATCATATTCATCAGAGATAAAATTGTTAGTGATGGAAATAAATTGGTATCATATTTATAAGAGCAATAATAAATATAAATTTTTTACAAGTGCTTTTATCAACTGGGTCAAGATCCATAGTATTGGATTTGATATTGTTTCATCGGATGAAGACAGGAATAAGTAGAAGCGTTTGATGAAGTTTTATGTAATTTGTTATCTTCATCATAATGGAGAATATCAAAATGAAAAAAACAGAATGGGAATATTGTCTTTCATATGATGAAGATAAATGTAATGAAGAAATGTAATCCACGTGGTGTTTGCAAAGAATATTAAATTTGTTTGTTCCTTCTTGTATAAAATTTGTACAGATAATTGTATTGAAGGAATCGTATTAGAAAAATCGGAATTATTATGGTTTTTTTGAATAATGTTAGAAGATAGTTGAAGTTTTTAGAATATTCAAGAAGGATCAAGAATAAATGAGAAGAATTGAGAAATGTTGAAGAAGTAAAGACAAACCTGAAATTCTCAGAAACATGAAAATATGAGTAAGTTATTTGAGAGATAATTTTTATAATAATCCCACCCAAACCACATTTTGGGTGAGTATAAAATAAGAAAAGTACATTGTACTTTTCTAACAGAAGTATTATTCGTGATTGGTATAGAGAAGGCAGAGCGCTGAAGAAATTCTTGAGAGAATAAGTAGTTTCCATATTGTTTTTCATGAAGAATTTTTACTGGATAGAAGAAAAAGGATAAGATTCAAGATTTCAAAGAATTTAGTTGATCATCAAATTCTATTGATTACCGTATTCATCTAGCTATCATATTAGGAAGTATTATCAAATTGGGATTTTTGGACTGAATCCAAAAGTGTTCAAAATTGTCTTTATTGTATTCTAAAGAGCTTTATTTTTGTATTGATCAATCAGACTGGGAGAATTGGACATGGAAATTAGAATGATTTTTATTTTAAATTTCAGGTATTTCTTACCAACTTCTAGGTAAGAAATTGAATAATTTATTTGACTGTTTATATTTGTGAAATTTGATAAATAATAATTGTAACATGTGTTGTTACAAAAACATTATATTGCATAGTTTTTTTTCTAGAAAAGCACGTTCACTATTGGATTGGTTACATAGTGATACATGATTTAAATATCATATCCTTCTCATTTTATTCCACACAAATTATTTCTTTCTAGTGGATTGTGTGGTATTTTATTAATTCTAACACCAAACCATAGATGTAGCCATTCTTTTTTAATAGTAAACTTTGAAAATAATTGTGTTCCTATGGATTCCTGTTTGATTTGTTTTCATGAGGGAAAGAAATTTTTAACAGGAGGTGAATGTTATGTCATTTTTAAGGAAATATAAAATAAATTGTTATCACTGATTCACCCCTCCCCCTAAATGATTCAATTAACCCCACTGGGAATGTATAATTGGATTCAGAGCCAGGTTACCTTCATTTTTCTTTTTTGAATTTTTGATAAAATGTTGATGGTGAATCTAAATTGTGAGAATAATATATGAATTCTAATATCTGATGGTATAAAGTATCATATCTAGAAAGATGTAATTTTTCCTAATCTTATGTGTATTGTATATGATGTTCTTGAAGCTAAAATAGATGGGTTTACTTTTATAGATGATAAAATTTCTCTTACATTTATTGATAAGACGAATCCAGATAATTATTTAAGGGCCAAGAATACTTTACAATCATTACATTCTAAAAGTTAATTTATAAGGGTGAAAGTTGTTTTCACATCCAAATGTATTTTTGACTTGATAAAAAACATATAAAAAGGAAATAAAAAAGTGAAGGAGGAAAAATTGAAAATATATAGGCTAAAGTATGAAGATTTGAAAATGGGTGAGTATGAATCCATTGGGGAATTCTTTACCAGCATAAATGATATTGTTAGCACCATCAGATATCTGGGTGAAAAGTTATAAGATTTCATATTTTTGGCAAATATTTTGAGAATCCTTCTATATAATTTTGATGATAAAGTTTCTTCATTAGAAGATAGAGATCCAAAAATTAATCTCCAAATTATTATCATAGCACTCACATCACTAATGAAATACGAAGGTATAAATCTATGAAAATAAAAAAAATAGAGAAATGTATTTCAAGGATTCCAAGAAAGATAAGTCAAAGAAGATTCATATTGGAGAAGGAGTTGGTGATACTGATTTTGAAAATGAGTTATGTAAAAATCATGATGTTATTTTATCCTTGTTTTATTAAAATGTGAGAAGAGGTACAAGTAAATATAAAGGGAAACATACCTTAAATTTTTTTGAATGTGGAGTCATTCAGAACATTGCTAAAAAATTTCCATGAATAAAGTAAGAATAATATAGTGATAAAGAAGAAAGAAGGCCAAGAATATTGTCGAAGAAATAGGTTAAAAAAGATAAATCTTTTTCAATATATAAATATAAGAAGTTTTTCAAATCCAAAATAAGTTATTTCTTATCTAAATATAAATAAAAATAATATATTAAAGATGAATCCTAAAATTATATTGAGAAAACTGGTAAGAATACTTTTAGTACAATAATTAATTATGAATAATTTGGAAGCAGTGGTTATGATGAAGAAGATACTGAACTTGAATATCATTTGAAATAATAATTGAAAAATTGTTTGAGAAGCATTAGAAAGAATGAAAAGAAAAAAATAAGTTTGAAGATGAATCTTCCACAATAAATATTCAAGAACATTTTTCAGAAGAGAAGAACAAGATGCTGGTGAAAAATGAAGAATTGTGGAAATCTCTTGAATAAGAAAATAATAATAATGAACATTTGGAGGTGAAGATGAAGGAGAAAGAAGAAGAGTTGGAACCTTTCCAAAAAGAATCTAAAGAAGAACATAAAGGCACAAGTTTAAACAAAAATATCTTTGATGTTGGTGAAATTTATCATAATGAGAAACATAAAAGGGGTCAATAAAATTACATTAAAATATTAAGAAGAAACTTTTATGTTTTTTTAAAAGAATATTGTTGGGAATGTTTTGTATGTGACCAAGGCTAACAAAGTTGAGAATTCAAAAGTTTATAAAAATAATAAGTCTAACAATGTTTCTAAACATACGGAATATAGAAATATTTCTATTACATCTACTTTAAATAAGTCTACGAAGAAAAATAATATTTTGATTGATTATAGGAAGGTCGGTGGATTAAATAAAAAAGATAATAAGGTTGCTGAGAAGAATGTTCACAGCTCTGGTTAGTATGGAAGTTTCAATGGAAAATGTTCTTTATATGGATACAACTGGTATTGTGGTGCATTTAAATATATAGAAAACTTGTGTTGGTTCAACCAAAAACATTACTATTATTCCACGGGTAATGGAAAGAAAAGTTTTAGTGAGAGTCAATCTCTTCAAATAAAGAAGTCTTTGAAGGTTTTTTTATGAAACTTCTGAAGTTTGGAGTGGAGATAGAAAATAAGTTCCAAAAAATGGAAACTATTAGTGAAAGGTATGAACAACCTAGAAACCGTGCAAAAGGATTTCTTATTTTGTTTCCAAAAAAACAAAATCTTATTAACAATTATCAATATCATTAAATTTAGAAAGAAAACTTTCTTGTAATTGAAACCGCTTTGAAAGATATTAGAAAAGAATAACCTTATATTTTTGATAGTGGTCATTATTATCATATGATAGGAGATTTGAGATTTATGAATAATTTAAAATATTTCAAAGAAGGAACTTTGAAAATCGTCAATTATAAATCATTAAGAATCAAAGGTGTTGGATCAGTGATCATTGGAAAAGAAAAATTGAAATCCAAGAAATCATTATACGTCGATGGGGCGAAACATAAACGACAGAGTGTTTCACAATTACGTGATAAAGTTAACAATTTCACATTTAGGAAATATGGAATTGTTTTGAAAAGTGAAAAGGATGGAAAGATAGTTATAAGAGGCCAATATATAAAGAGAAATTTATTTCAAGTTGGTGAGATCCCAAACTCTTGTTAATTGGGCATGGTGGAAGAAAATTAATTATGGAATAAAAGTATGGGGAACATGTCTCAGAGAAACATGATCAATTTATCTAAAATAAATAGTGTCTGATATATTCCAGATTTTTCAATATAAAGATATTGGTGTTATAATATTTTTCATAAAGGAAATATTACAAATTCAGTACATAAGAAAGTTGATATTTGTTCAAAACAAACCATGTAACTTATCCATTTTGATATATATGTGATGATAATCAAACAATAAACAAATGGAGATAATTATTTCATTGAGAACTTTAGTCACATTACTTTTAGTGTATATGAAACATAAATTAGATGCTCTAAAAATGTTTAAAAGCTTCAGGAGGAAAGATGAGAAAGAATTTGAGGATTCATTGAAATAGTTGAGAACTGAAAATAGTGGTGAATATAGAAATGAATATTTTAAATGTTATATTGAAATTAATGGAATTCAACATTATAACAGTTCCCCATACACACCTCACCAAATGGGTTTTTGGAAATAAACAATAGAAGTTTAGAGAAAATGGGGAGAACTATGTCACTTGAATATGGTCTTTCTCATTACTATTAGAGGTAATCCATGAGTACTACTATATACATTTTAAACCAATGTTTCTATATTCTATGATTTGATATGAATTGAAACAAATTGTTTTATGGAAAAACTCCAGCTTTGAAACATTTAATAGTTTTCAGGGGTCCATACATTATAAAGAAGAAAGGTGTAATGTTTGGAAAGTTTGATTAGAAAGGTGAAGATGGAATTTTCATGGGAAATTATATAGAAGGAAATGGATATAGGTGTTTTAATAAATAAATAAGAAGAATTAATTATTGTTTTGATGTGAATATTATTTAAAAGATTAAGTAATATTAAAATACTCATGCAGAAAATAAAGATGAGAAGGATAGAGAAACCTTTCTTGACAATTCTAATAAAGATACAAACCATTTTAATCCTAATCAAGAAGAATAATTAGACTCAGTTATTTCTTGTGATGAGGAAGATACTTTAAAAATCATATGAGGATAAGAAATAAAGTGTAATTGTGGAATATTACAGGTTATAAACATCAAAATCATCAAACAAGAAGAACAAAAAATTATATTACACATAATTCCTTATGTTTAAAAGTTGATTCGAATGATGTGAATAAAGATTTTGAATATCTAGAATAGGTTCAGGCAATGAATGAAGAGCTGAATCAGACTGAAAAGAATGATACATGAGAACTTGTTTCTAAGAAAGATAACAAAAATTTAATGGAACAAAGTGCATTTTATAGAACAATTAAAATGAAGAAGGTTAATTTATAAGAAATAAAGAAATATTACTGTGAAAACATTACTCAAAAATTTAAGGTGTTTATTTTGATAAAAGATTTACTGTGATGGAAAGGTAATAAAAAATAAGAACCTTTTTTGTTATTATTGCACAATGAAGATACCAAATATTTTAAATGGGTGTGAATCCCTCATTTTTGAATGGGTATCTTGATGATGAAGTTTACATTAAAAACACATGTGGATTCATTGTTGGGAAAGATGAATTTTATATATAAGTATTTAATAAATTATTCTATAGGATGAAATAATATCTGAGAGCATGGTATTATGAATTGGATACTTACTTAAGGAATATGAGTTTTAAGAAATGAAGAGTTGATAACAATATTTACATAAAATAAAGTCAAGAGTTTTCCCTCATCGTAATTGTTTATATTGATGACATAATCTTTATTGTGAATGATCAAATATCTTGTTAAAGATTTTTTGAAAAAATTAAAAGTTGTTTGAGATGTTCATACTAGGGGAAATAAAATACTTTCTTAGGTAAAAAAATTACAAAAGAAGAAGCACATTTTTATTTCTCAAGAAATTTATGCTAAGGAACTTATTCATAAGCTCATAATGGAAAAATAAAAACATGTTTCTACATCAATTTTAGCGAGTACAAAATTTTCTAAAGATAGATAAGGAAATAAAGTTGTTCAAAAAGGATTTTAGAAGCTTATTGGAAGTTTTTTGTATTTGACTACTTTAGGACCCAAAATTGTTTATGATGTTACATTATATAAAATATTTCAGGGTACTCCAAACAAACCCACATTTATATACTAGAAAAATAATTCTCAGATACAACAAAGGTATAAAAAATTTCTTAAATATGTATGATAGCTAAGAAAGTATGAATTTTTTTTGGGTATTCAGATGTTGATTGGGAAAGAAATGATTATGATAGAAGATCCAGATCGGATGGATTATTCTTTATGGGAAAGAGTTTTTTTATTTACCATACATAGAAATTGAATTCATTGAATCTTAGTATATTGGACGCTATGTATATTGTTTCTAGTCAAGCTACTACCTAACTTATATAGATGAAAACTAAATTAGAAGACTCACTTGTCTAAGTGATGTTACCATTACTCTGGAGTTGTGATATTCAATGTGAAATCAATCTCTCCTGAAATCTGGTTAAATATTATTAGTCAAAACATATTGATATCAAATATCATTTCATCAAAGATCATTTGGGGAAGAATGAATTTAAGTTGGAGTGTGCTCTTACATCAGAGCAAGCTGCTAACATTTTCAATAAAAAACCATTACCGAATGAATCAATTTATAAATTGAGGTTGAAAATGGGAATCCATGCTCAATATCATAAATTTTGAGGTATGTGTTTATGTACCCCACCTCATCTTACCATTGGATAGTGTTTTCAATGGGGTAATTATTTTATAAATATATCCTTGTAGAAGCATGTAAAAAGTGGGAGTTTGGGGTAAGTTGTGAATATAGAATTATATGTGTGGGAACTATTCTAATTATTTGTTGGAGTGTTTGTAGGAAATAATAATTTTTTATTCCAATGAATTTGAAGAAATGTAGAAATATAAGGAAGAAAGTTGTGAAGAAAGGTTGAAGAGGTTCCATGGTCACTAATTTTGTATAGCATGGTTTTATTGTCAATGATTCTAGTTTCCTATAATGATTTATCTCATGTAGTCTTCGAATTGTTGATATGTAATCCATTTCTTGAGGATTCAAAGTTTATCAATTTATAATTCTTGGTTGATAACAAAATCCAAAGGGGGAGATTTTTTGGACCATGTTGGTTGGAAAAGGTTTCTAGAAGTTTAAGATGTTTGTTTTAAAATTGTATTGTCTTTTGTTTTCAATGAACTTTAAGAAGAATAAGAAACCAAAGAAGAAAATAAATAACGTTACTTTGTTATGGTGGAAATCATACAGACCATTATATTCCACAAAATTTGAATCACCATGGTTGAAAACATACATCATATTCAAGAGAAGTTAGCGGTAAGAAATGGTTCATCAAATTTACACTGAATCCAGAATGAAAGGATTTATCGTAATGGGGAAGCATTGGAGACTCTATGACTATGATATAAATGTGACAATTCTTTTCTTAATATAATGTTCTCATAAATCATAATTAGTCTTTAAAATGTATCATTCGAGCTTCATGAAAGGAAGGGGAAGTAAAAGAGATGCAGCCAATCGTATCTAGTATGATCAAAATCGTTTCAATCGTATACAAATTTAAAAGAAAATAAAGTTTCCGGTAAAAGATGTGTAAGTTTCAATACGTTCCTCAGTAAGTCATTAAATGATAAAGATGATATTCAACATGTTCAAAGTCATGATGGAAGTCATGATAAAAGTATAATTTTGTGACAAAATGAAGTTTTTATGTCAAAGTTGATGAATATTGATCCATATTATTCAGTGTACCATCGTATCTATCAAAGACATAATTTTTTGTTTTTTAAATTCATTAGTATCGTATTCTGGTGAGAAAGAATAACTCTAATTAGTTTACAAGTTCTTTTATCAACTGGGTCCGGAGGCATTGTTTTATAGTTGATAATGGATCATTTATTGAAGAAAATAAAAAGTAAAGTGATTGAATAAGTTTGAAATAATTATTTATCTTCATTGTAATGGATAAAATCATAACAAAAAAAATCAGAATGGAAAGATTATCTTTTATCTGGTACACAAAAACGTAAAAAATAAATGGAATCAGATTGGTGTTTCCAAAGAGGATTGAGGTTGTCTATTCCATAGGGAATACAATTGGTATGGAGAATTTTATTTAAGAAATAATTTTGGGGAAATTGGGATTGGTCTAGTATTTTTATTGAAACTAAGAAGTGATATTTAGAGTTCATAAAATTTAAAGAGGATTTAAAAAAACGAGAAGAATTTATAATGTTGATGAAGTCAAGATGCACCCAAAATTAATGGAAACATAAAAATTTGGGTAATTTGGCTGAGAAGAAAACTTTTAAAATTTCCTACCCAAACCAAATTTGGGGAGAGTATAAAAGGTGAAATATACATTGTACTTTTTGAACTAAATTATTGTTCATGAGGGAAAGAAATAAGGTAGAGTGCTGATGAAATTATAGAGAGAAGAATTGATTTCTGTATTATTTTTCTTTAAGAAGTCATGAGGGATAGAAGATAAAGGGGAAGATAAAAGATTGTAATGTATCCGGATGATCATCATATTCAGCTGATTATCATATTAATTCTGTTATCATATTGGGAAGGATTTTCATATTGTTATTTTTGTTCTGAAGAAGAATGTGATTAGAATTGTCTCAAATATATTATGAAGAGATATATTTTTTTATTGAGAAATTAGACTGGGAAATTAGACATAGTTTTATTAAAAAGTCTGAGAAATTCTTACCATCTTCTAGGTAATTAAGTGAAGAAACTCTTTGAATGTTTATATTTTTTAATTTTTATTAAAAATACTACAACATGTGTTGTCACAAAAACATTTTATTACATAATTTGTTCTATAAGGATAACACAAACTATTGGATTATCCATATAGTGATATATGAGTTATGGGTAATATACTACTAATTTTATTCTACACAAAAGGATTTTTTTTCTTGTGGATTATGTCCTATTGGATTATTTCCAGACCATTCCAAGGATATAGCTATTCTTATTTAATATTAAACCATGTAAATACTTGTGTCCATATGGATATCTATTTTATTTTTTCAGTAGGGAAAGAAATCATTAACATGAGGTAATGGTTATTCCATTTTCAATGAATCATAAAAGAAAAAGTTATCGCAGATTCAACCCCTCCACCTCTTAGTGATATAATTATGTTGAACAGAAATTATAGGGGCATGAGAAAAGAAAATTAGTGGGGAATTGGTTATGTGTACCCTTTTATAGATATGATTATTCCTATATTACTACATATCAATGTGTTATATATTCAATGATCCTTTGTGAGTTCAGGGACTACTTGACCTAATAGGTGCTTGTTGATTCTGTTGTTTGTGCTCTGGGGAATTAAAATAAAGTTTTCAACTTTTCCCAAGAGACCATGGTTATAAAACAATTCAATATAGATGTTATTCTAACCCTATTTATATATATAACCTATTTTTCAGGTTCATAGGGGACTTTGGGTACCAAGTAGGACACTACTAGCTTGGGCGTTGGAGATGTTGTTGAGTTGTTGTCGTAGGATTATCTTTGATTCATTACTTGGGGGTTTTTATTTAAATCTTTATGAAATAATAGTCATTGTGGGATATTTTGGGATTTACTTTTTTCCTTATGTTGTGGTGATTTTTTTCATTGATATCCTATCGCCGAATCATACCTTTCCTATTAAAGTAAATGCTTCCCATATGTGTGCCTTTCTTTATACCCTTAATGCTAGTCACCAACCAGGGGATTACTAGAGGAGGTACTTTGTGGTCATTATCTATATTTCCTAATAGGTGTACCTTTGGAGTTATGGGTTTTCAAAATAAATAAATCATTTAAAATAAATAATGGGGTGAAATATCAAACATGTCTTACAGAATTGAATATAAGACAAAGAAACCCAGACCTTATTGCTCTAGTTTGTCCAATGGGATCTAAACTTCCATTCAACAAACATGACTATCTTAATATTATATTTAATAACCTTATTAAAATACATTAATTTTTATATATTTCATTTATGGTCATTTATTATGAATAAATTTTTATTTATATATTTTTTACCACCAAGAGTTAGTAGCTTTAATTATATCACGTGTGCATTATGTTGTAGATTTCAGTACCTATTATTTTATAACAAGTTAATCACTCCAAGATCATTTAAGGTTCTATAATTTAAAACTTTTATTTATTTATAAATACCTTATATCATTCCATAAGTGTTTTAATTGTTTTATGTGAAAATTGAATCGATGTCACCTTTTTTCGAAAATTTTAGTAATCTAATATGATATTTTAAATCTACATTAAATTATTTATATATCCTTTCAAGAACCATAAACCAATCTTGGTTTCATATTAACTTATAATAATGTTATTATTTTTGTTTTCATAGTCATCCAATATATATTTTTATAGAATTATTCAAGTAGGTTCTTAGACCAACCCAAACACGAACATAGTACAATTTCATGGGTGGGTTTGGTTAAAAAAAATTTATTTCGGAAAAATATCATTATAAAATAAATATAATGATAAAATTTATATCATTTCAAGAGTGTGAATCAAATTCTAAGAGGATTTAATTTCCCAATGAATTACAAGGAATGAAATTGGAATTTAATTTTTCACCTAATAATCTAAATTATATAATATATTTCACATTTATTCTTTAATTCAACAATTATAACCTATAAAGAGCAGTGGTGGTGAAAAATGTAAGATGTTTCTTTGGGGAGGCAGTAGTTCATACAAATGCATGATTGATGTCCTTTTATTTTTCTAAGTTGATGGAAGTGAATAAATAATGGTTGTTCCACTAATATAATAAAACTTTAGTTAAATAATTTTTTTAGGTCATTATATTATTATGGTTATGGTATTTTTTGAGGATAAATATTAATAATAAAATGATAAGGATAAAGTAATACTCACTTTGAGACGATGAAATTTTCTTGAAAGTATACTTAGAAATGATGGGATTATGATAAATTATGGTCACCAGGGACTTTAGGTCATGAGAGTGAATTATAGTAATGTAAAATTAATAAATTTTTAAAGTAAATTTAAAAGGGTATGTGAAACTTTTAGAGGGTGGAAGTGATCACTTTTTATAAGTGAAAAATTTGGCACTTTTTACGAACAAAAATTATTTTTCAATAATAGTATGAGACTATTAAAGTGTAAACGATTCAAAAAGTGATAAATAATGGAGTTTGGGATGGGATAAGGTCTATAAAACTTGTAATTATCTTTTCACCAAATGTTTTAAACATGTTTCGAGATTTTTACCACTTTCTTTTTATATATTACCATTTTTGGTTTTTACCTTAGTAACCAGTTTTTTCCCAAATATAATATATTTCACTAAATATATAAGGTAACCAATCAAAATAAGGTTTTATGTTATAAGCATAAATTTATGCTCCATATATTAAAATTAAATTTCTAAATAAGAGGAAATTAACTTGTCAATTAAAACATTTAATATATAGAATAAATATTTTGTTGAAAAATTGTGTTTTTACTATTAAGTATTTATAATATTATTTAGTTTTGATTACTAATTTAATGATTGTTAATATATTGTATTAAAATTTTATTAGAGAAATTTTTTATTATATATTAATTTATTGATTAGATAAAAATTACACAATGTTAATAAAATAATTCTTTGAAAATGAATATTTTATTATTTTGCTGTAATTAGCTTTAATCCTAGTAATCATATTTATATTTAAAAAATTGAAATTGAACTTATTATATAATATGAAAATTTAGATCTTAATTTTTAAAAATATTTTCGTAGTTTTAATTTCAAAAAGTGATGAAAACTTGTTTTTAGTATATGCGAATAAAAACAGTTTCTAGAGTGAAATATTACATCAGTTTCCAAAACATTAAATATGGGTTTTATAAATTCATAATAGTAATTTTAATAATTTATTTTAATTTAAAAATATTTTACTTACTAAAAAGTCTGAAAAACATTTAAATAATTTTTTTATTATAATAATGGTATAAATGTGAAAGTATTAGAAAAATCAGTGTTTTCTCTATTCTCTTAAATAAATTTTGTAAAAAAAACAAAAAAAACATCCTAGGATAATATCAACATGTTTTATCCAAAAATGAAGCAAATTTTATAAAATAAAAAATATCAAATTTATAAATTTATAATTTAAATAAAAAAACAATATATAAAGGAAAAATACTTTTATTGAAAAATTCTTTTCTTAAAACATCATGAGTTTTTAATCCTGCCTTGTTTATAAATATAATTAGTTACTCTATTTTTATATACTATAGGTTTTATTATTATTTTATTTTTATTATATAATATGTCTAAAATAGTTTTATTTTGGTTTTGTGTGTCAAATAATTTATTGATAGAATGATTATTTAGGAGAAAATATATTCTGAAATCATGGCTTGTTATATTCTTCCTCTATAAAGAAATTACATAAATAATATTTTAATTATTACACACTAACAAAAGTAGGTGAGGGTATTCTTAACATATTTATAGTTGGGGTATAACTTTTAAATGAAATATATCATGCTCTATTAAGATATATTGAGTTAATTATCTTACATTATACAATATTAATCTTTCAGAAAATCATATACTAAAGTTTGTTTATACCCTATTCAAACATTCTCTAAAATATACCATTCCCAAGACCATATAAATCCGCATGAAATTAAACCATAATTGAACTATATATTCTTCCTTATTTAACACTATATTTAACCCTCAAATGGATTTAGTCACTATGTCATAAAATCACACACTTTCAAATATATACAACAATCCTAAAAATGCTATGAATTTCACTAAAAATATCATAAATCAATTATTAATCTAAAGGTTACCAATACTTTCTAATTTTTTTTTCAAAATCAATAAAAACTTTATTATTTCAACATCATGAATATATTAATTCTAATATTTACCCATCCCTTAATCATGCGTTCATTAATAGTTATCCGAAAAAATATAACCATCTCCAAAAATTTACTTTTGAAGGATATTAATACCATTTAATATATATTTCCAAACCATTAAAGTTTAACTACTATAGAAAAAATAAAAAAAAAAATCACATAATCCTCAAAACAACTATTCTAAACCAAATTATCATTGATAAATACCACTCACTAGAGAAAATATAAAATAATATCAAGGTTTAATTTCAATTAATATATCTACCTCACAACCTTAGGTATGACTAAGAAACTCACATTTTCTATAACAATGGGAATATACTAATATTATCAACCACTTATGTATTGTACCTTATTCAGTTATAATTCATAGTGGTTTCTAGATACATACGTTACATTGATTTATTTTTGAGTTCTATTTTAAATTAAATACTAAAACAAAAATGGTCATGATAATATCTAAAATTGAAATATGAAAACATCAATCTAAAGATGTATTCCCTAATGAAAATTTAATTTTTAACATATGATGTTATTGGTTCGACTTATGACTCTATTTGTAAAATATTTTTTTTATCAATGACCATTTTACTATTATTTTCTATAAACTAATTAGTTAACATCATACTCAAATTCATTATAATGGTAAGTAAAAATAATGTGTTTAATCAAATCATATCCCTCAGGAGAGTCTTGCTAGGTGTGAAATCTTATTCCCACTCATCATTCACAATATTGATGATTGAATTGATACTTAACCAACATTAATAGTGATTATCCCTAAGAACATCAGTTCCACTATCACATCCACTTTCTAATATCCAGAGTGTGACGTAATTTCTAAGATAACCACATAATCTTTAGTTCACAAAAATATCAAGATGTATCTATTTATTAGACTTTTCCCTTAAACTTGGCCATAGGGTATTCACTAAATTTATATTATCCTAATCCATATAATATTAAATATTTCATAAAAAAACCTAAAGTGTGATATATACCTTTTAATTAGGATCAACCTTAACTTATCAACCCTTAAATTATCCTCAACAAACAACCTATCATTTAAAGTTATCAAAACTCTGGTCTGATCCGAACTATAACACCCCATATATATAAAAATCTCAATTACAAGAATTTAAAGAAAATATTTCATTATAATACATTCCCATGATCATTCAAAATTAGATTTGTAGATAATTTAAACAAAACATTGACTAACAAATCCCATTTTTTCATCTAACAAACAGTTTTTCCACTATATAAGAAACTTTTTAATACATAACCAATCTTCAAAATCTCAAAATTTATCTACAAAAAAATACTCTTATAGAAACATAATACATATTACTTTTATATATTACCTATAAAAATGGAAACATAAGAAAGGGGTGATCTCAGATGCTCAGTAAGAGTAAATATAACTGATAATCATCAATGATCATAAGTGAGCATTAGGGTATAATCAGGATACAAAATAAAGTTATACCAAAAAAATAATATATTGTAAAACAAGGAATAATTTATGGAATAACATAAAATTAAATAATATACTTTTAGAAAACTCATTATGACCACATATTTGTGAAAACCCACTATTTCCATGCCTAAAAAATCATTAGATATCAACCTAAACCAATGCCTTAGAGGTAGATATATGACCCCACCTATCACCATCCTTATATATGTATGCTATATAAGACCACCCATCATCATATCCTGAAGAACCCCTAAGAATAAAATGGTGATCATATACTTTTCCAATTGAATCACATAAATAAAATATTTATAATTCCGTCAATAATCATAATATGATATTTGTGTAGAAAATAAATGGGTATCCAAATATATTTAGTATCATTATAGGTAAATCCCCTTGTATAAATAAATTACAAAATATGGTATTTACACTATATCGGCAAAGTTTATATAGTTTAGTCAAGAATTTAATAAATCAACTAATGAATGATATCTAGGTGAAAATCATTTAATAAATGAAATGAAAAATAGGGTATTCACTAGGGAAGGCATTAAAAGAAAATTTATTCTTATTAATAGGGGATATTTAGGTGAGAAAACAGCAACGATATATTAATCCCCTAATAGATAGGAACATTTCATATATCATAATGAGAAAGAAAGTTAATGGTGTCATTTGAGGAATATCCCTAATCAATCAAAATATACATGAAAGTATAATGACTTGGATAAAAAATTTCTTTTTGGAAGTTTTATAAAAAATTACTTCAGAAGTAAGAAATATTCTTGAGATTTTTAAAGCATTTTAAAATATATATCTTATAGAACTAAGAGAAAAATATTTTTTTTATAAACCATGAAATCATGGAGAGAACATTTCATATAAAATTATTAAAGCGGAGGTAGGATATGTTCATAAGAAAACTCAAAAAGACATTTATTATTCAAAAATTAACCCTATATAAAATTTTAAAATGGATTAATTTTAATAAAATTTAAAATAAAGCTAAGCTATTTTAAAATTAAATTTTGATTTTCAAAACAAATATAGGTATAACAACAAAATTTGGGGATAAAGATAAAATATGAGTGAAAAATGAATTCCATTTTATTTTATTAAAAATACCTTTATTGAAAAGCCATATTAAAAAAACAAAAAATAAACATCATTTTGAAAATATTGTATGGGAAATATGTAAGTAACATTAGATAAAACATAATCGGGTTTCCAAATATAAATTAGGGAAGTATCTGGAATGGAAAATAGAGACACTTAGAGGAAACTATCATTAAAGATGATGATAATTATTCTTAATAATAATATACTTTTTGAGAAAGAAATTTTTTGAAGGTAAATAATTTGAATTAAAAGGAAATTTTACACTAGATATGATGAAAATTTATCAATAAATAAAATCATAGGGTGGAAGAAACTAATCTTGTAGGAAATAAGTTCAATGAGTATCATTTTTATTTAGTTTAGGGAGTTGTGTTAACAAATTCCATTATGGTAATGGTAAACAAAAAATCAAAGAACATAAGTGGGATACCATGAAATATAAATTTAAATATTATGAAATGAATGTTTTTTAATATATATAAATTAAATGGGTAATTTAATACATTTTATTAGATAAATTATCTTGTGCAATATCAAACATGTCTCATGGATTTGAATATTATACAAAGACACCCTTACCTTCTTTCCCAACTTATTCAAATATGATCAAACCTCCTATTAAAAAAATATCATAATATTATACTTAATAACATTATTCTCATACATAAACTTTTATATACATCAATTATTATCATTTATTTTGAATATGTTAGTTTGTTATATCTTATTTTTACCATTGAGTTTTAGTAACTTTAATAGTTTCACACATGTGTTATGATGAAAATTTTAGTACCAATGATTTGATAAAAAGTTCATAATTACTAGATTATTTAAGGTAATATAATAGATAAATTAATTTTTTTATAAATCACTTGTCTCAATCCAAATGTTTTTTAGTTATTTTTCATGATAATAGAATCTGTGTCAACTATTTTGTTAATTTTATGGATCAAATATGATACTTTAAAATTAAGTTATATAAATAATATAAACTTTAAAAAACAATAAAACTATCTTTATTTTATTATTAAATTTTAAAAAAATTATTATTTATTTTTTAATAATCATCCATGGTAGAGTTTTATATCATTTTTCAACAAGGTTATTAGATAGAACCAAATAGAAACCTGCCATAATTTGATGGGAGGGTATATCTATGATTTTTTTTAATATAATTATATTATAATATAATAATATTGATAATATATATTTATTTTTATGGGTTTTAATCATATATTAATATCTTTATATAAAAAATTAAAATTTAGATGACAAATTAAAAAACTTTATTTCGTGGAGGGGTAGTTCGCACAACGAATGATTAACATTTTCATTTCTCAACGAATGGTAGGGAATTAAATTGGATTATAATTTGTATATTAATATAAATTATTATATTATATATTTCACATTTTTTATTCATTTTCATCCTTATAGTTAATGAATATAAGAGGTGGTAAAAAATGGAAGATGTCGCTTCGTGGAGGCAATAGTCAGCACAAATGCACGATCGAGGTTCTATTGTTTTTTTATATGGATAGAAAGAAAGAAATAATTATTATTAAATTAATATTATAAAAATTCAGTATAATAATTATATTATGGTTATTATGTTACTATGGTTAGTTTATGTTTTTATAATAGCCCAGGACCTGCACTTCCGGATCCAATGTTTAAAACATGAACATTACATTTTCTGCTTTGATGCTGATAATTGTGACATAATTTTTTCCATCCAAACCATACAACATAAAAATTAACAAATGGAACAAATAAATTATTGAGGATATTTTAGGGTTATAGTTTTATAGAATTATTACATCTCTTATATAAACAATACCCATGTCGTGAAATGAACACTTCTCTCATTTAACCCAACTTTTATGATTTCACATTAGGTAATCAATATCATCCTTATAAAATACATTATAGACATGAATCATTCAACCTGGTTCTTTAAAATTAGTTAAAAGGAAACATAAGAAGGGTGAGCTCAAATTATTAGTATGGTTAAACACATGAAATAACAATTGAATGTCTTCAATGATCATAAGAGTGCATAAGGGTATGATAACATAATCAAAGTGAATAAGTGAATCATAATGGAACACATATCCATAAATACGTGGATCATCACATATGAGAAAGTGGTAAAGTAAAGAGTCATCAGTATCAATAATAATGAGTCTTTTGATATAAATCGTGATCATAATAAACATTTTAAACACATAGAAATAACAGATAAAAAATATTGGTTTCCTGGAAAATCATCTCATTGAACCCATATGGAACACTTAAAATTGGAATAATCCTACATATTAATTCCAATAAAATTATACATAGAACATAATCGTTACTCAACTCATTAGATCCTTGTCTTGGAGAACACATATTTTAAGCTATAACAGGCCCAACTGGCGCTATTTGGGCCACCCCATCATCTATGTTATAATGGGATTACACGTCACTATAGGGACCACCCGATCATATCAGATATCTAATAACCACAACATGAATAAAGTATATACATATTTCATCATAAAACTCATACAAATTATAATTATTTCTTTTATAACTTAATTAACCTAGGGAATAGAAATGGGTTTCATTTCAATCTCTTTAAATCAGGATTAACCCATGTAAGATAAATGGTTTCCATAAAAATCTCTTTAAAAGATGATTAAACTATGGAAGGTAAATGGGTTCTATAAAAATATCTTTCAAAAAGTGATTAACCAATTTAAAAGAAATGGTTTCAATAGAAATCTCATTGAAACAAGATTAACCCATGTAAAATAAATGGTTTCCATAAAAATCTCCTTGAAAAATTATTAATCAATGGAAAATTAATGGGTTTCATATAAATCTCTTTTAAACACAATCAACCAGTGGAAAGGAAACATGCTTCAAAACAATCACTTTGAAAAAATATTAGTCCTTTTAGAGAAAGAATGAGGATGGTATCACTACAAAATTTCCCAATTTTAACAGAGGTGAAAACAATTTTTGTTGACATTTATGAATTTTAATAACATAAAAATATTATTAGAGATAGTTTGTAGAAAATACCCTTTTCATTTTTAAAATCATGTTTTAAAACATAAAACATTTTAATAATCTTTTTATCAAAAAAAACCTTGAAAATGTATAAAGGAATATTATAAAAATCATTTAAAACATTTCTCGAGGATATCTCCCTTAATTACTTAGAAATAATGTTTTAAAAAAATTATTTAAAAAATAGAAAATATTGTTATAGAATAAAAATTGTTTTGATCGAAAATATGATTTTGTTTAAAAATATTTCGAACTCTTGAGTACACAATGGGAACAAATTATGGTAAAATATGTATTATATTAACATTAATAGAAAATAATAAAATTCATGAGAATTATTTAATATTATATCATAATATTTAATAACTTGATACTTATTCTCAAACAATTAATTAAACAATGATTTTGTAACATAAAACACTTACAAATTTGGAAACATTGAATCCAAAGCCCAATAAAAAAGTAACACTAAATTATATATATAATATGATGAAAATAAGGATATTCATGATCTAACTTGACAAAGGGGTAGTATATGTACACCTCATACAATAATATAGGCGTATAACATAACAAATAATTCCAAGAATGAAAATTGAGACCAAAAATCAATTACCACTTTGGTAACTTTGAAACCATAAACCCCATAAAAGATAGATCAAAAATGGATATGTAAATCCCCATATATTTGGTTATGAGAATCATACAATACATTCATAGTCATTATATATGTCACAAAACAAAATTAATTGGTGAATAGGGCATATATCTCAAGGAAATAAAAGTTATTTGAGAAAACCCTTACCTCGTGCTTCCTTTTTGGTATAACGTGATTGATCCTTCTGTTTAGTGGTTTTAAACATGTCATTAACTAATTATATAACCATACTAAAAATTTTAATATCATGTGTCATTTTATCATGACCATTTATTACTTGTTTATTAACAATTCCATGTTAATGTTATATTTTAGGAAATAACAGCTTTTTTGTATATGTTTTAACTTGCTATTTTTGGTGTGCTTACTTGAATCATAATTTAAAAATATCCAGAATTTAAAAATTGATATATATATATATATATATATATTCACTATATATTTTATTATAATAATCTATAAAATTTTAGTGATAGTAAATGAAATACACTGTTTATGGAGAAGGTAGGTCATAAGTACGCATGAACGTTGTTACCATTTTTATGTCGTATTCAAAGAAGGATAAGTGAATGAAATATATACATATATATATATATTATTTTAATTATAGTATAATTTTTATTTCATATATATCACATATTTTTATTAAACCCATCTTTAATACATTCCATGTAAAGAGTGAATGAATCGCATCGCTTCACAAGATGGTAGTCTGTCGTACAAGAAAATGATGTTATCGTATTCAAACAAAATGGAAAAAAATAAGTTATGTGTTAATTAAAAAATATAAAATAATAATAAAATAATAAATATCATAAATAAAATATATAAATGGTACTTACAACATTATTACCAACCTTTATGTTTGGTAATGGAAAATGAATGACATCGGTTCGTGAGACGGTAGTCCATTATACCCACAAACAATGATTTCGTAACACATTTGATGGAAGTGTGTATGTGTGTAGGTCATAACCATATAATAATACAAAATAATAATATTTATGATACTGAGGTTATTATATAATCATTATAGAAAGAGGACGAGAAGGAAATTAAATAAAAAACACTTTTGAGAAGAACATTACCTCTTCTTCGGGTATCCTTTATAGGCTTTCACTAATACCTTGATAGTTTTGATTTATTAAAAACCAAATGATTATAGTATGAGGTTATATAAGTTATTATGTGATTTGGGTAGGTTTTTTATTATCCAGAAGTCTTATGGGAAAATAATTTGGGAGATTGAGTGCCTATTTATAGTTGAGGAGGATTTACATTATTGTAAATACTCAAAAGTATTTAGTATTTGGGAGGTATTACATACCTCATGTGCATCCAATGTTTTATAATAATGTATTTTAGGGATTATTTGGTAAATTAAATCCTCCACCACACAAAATAATTACATTTTGAAAACATTTTGTTCCATAACTCTAATATTTCTTTATTTTTTTCATTTTGGTTTTTCATTAAGGTTAATAGTTTTCTAACCTATTAAATTAATCCATTATGACTAAATAAAAGTGAAAATTATAATATAATTTATAAAAAAACTTATTTTAAATATTAAATCCAAATTATAAAAAAAATATCATGTGTGTTAGAAATTAATTTTAACAGAAGCGCATCTAACACGTAAAAACAGTATTTTAACACTAACTGTTCCAATAATATTTTCACTATTTAGGCATCAATATGTTTATTATAAAAGATAAATTGGTAAATTGATATGTAATATTTTATATTTATTATAATTTAAAAAAATTACATAATATAGTATTTTTAATAATTTTAAGTCTTTTAATAAATTATTATTTATTATAAAATATAATTAATGTCAATTTTGACATTATTTATTGAATTATAAATTAAAGAAATCCAGAAAATAATTGAATCCATATATATTAAGTTAATTTATATTTATAATTATATATTCATATTAAAAAAATTTAACACCAAAAAATAATTCTATTTACATAACTTTTAATATCTTTAGTCCCATTTATTTTATTTTATTATTAACTAAATAATCTAGGTGTTGGGGTTTCTTAATAATTTAATGTAATTATATCATCATTAAAAACTATAGATAAATTATCATGAAAAAAAAATTAATATTTCAAAATATTATTTATAACACAACCTATAAAGTTTTTTCTAATCCCCAAAGCTTTATAGAAATTAAAATGAAAAAAAGAAACATTTTTTGTCTCTTTTTTTAACTTGTTCTAAGCATGAATTTCATAGATTATTCTCCCACATAATCATGTATTTCTATAATAATGTCATAATGGTAAAAATATATCAATAAATTGGGTTTTGGACAAGTTTCGGATCATTTTTACACCTTATATTCTAAGTTCAACAACTAAGTAAACTCATTTATACCTAAATCATTATAATTAATTATAATTTATTTCACTAATCACTTAAGTAAAATATTCATATTACCATATTGGAAATTATTAATTATTATTATTCCCAGAAGGAATCCATTTGGATAAATTGAAATTACATTAGTGGGAAATTTTAATTTTAAATTAATCCCAAAGCGGTGACCAGAAAGCAGGTTTTTAAAATGAAAATGTTTAAAAGTTTGAAATATTTTTATATAGAAATTGAATATGAAAATTATTACAATGAGATAAATTAGATTAATATATGTATAATTTGAATAATTTTACTTTAATACAAATTCAAAATATAATTTGTCATCATAAATTATTTAAATAAAAAGTTAGTTTTCAATTAAAATTCAGTATTTTTTACTATTCATAAAAAACGAAACTTCTAATAAAAATGTCAAAAATTAACTCTAAGATAATTTTTTCATTGAATATTAAAAAAATTCAAATAAAATTTATAAAAGTGTCAAAATTTAGTTTTAAAACATTTGCGCCATCAAAAGGTGGCCAAAAGAACCTTTAGAAAAATAATCATTTTTATGCATAAAGTTGGGTTTCTTTTTATATCATGTCTATAAAACACATATAATGCATTATAACCATTATAATTAATATATAATTCATATATATTTTATTTATATCGTTCAAAACATTAAATTAAATTAATTTATTAAGATACAATTATTTTGGGCTCATAAAAAGTAGTTTTTTTATAAACACTTTTCATTTATATTCAATTGGTTTTTATTTTCATTAATAAATATTCGGTAACCAATGAATTAATTATATAGACATGGAAAATTTATATTTTATAATATAGTTAATCTTATTCATTCCCTCCATTCAAATGTCTAGGTGATAACTATCATGTTAAATAATAATATTAATAGTATATTGTTGTCTGATAAGACTCAATCTTGTTTGTAACATAATTTATCAAAGAAACATGATATTATGTGAAATGTAAGATAAATTTTTTTTATATCACCCAATATAAACTATTAATTTATTGTAACACAATATATCATAGAATTTAAATTAATTGTAAATAATATATTTCATAAAATATCGAGATGTTACTGTTTAGAAGATAAATATTAAGTTGAAAAGGATAAGAAATAACTAATAGTCATATTGGGACTTTGAACATTATCTTATAAGTATCCATGGAAATGAATGGATTTGGATAATTTATGGATATCATGTAAATATTATAATATAATATATATCTAGTAAAAGAAAATTTGGTATGGTTTCAAGAAAAGTAATTAGGGATGTGTATCTTTGAGAGGGTGCAAGTGATCCCGTTTTAAAAGTGAAGAAAGTATATAAAAACCCATTATTTTTCAATAATGTAATTATATTTATTATCTAGAAATAAATATATTAGGAGATAATTCTTGTGAATTATTTAGAGTTAGATCACAAGATTTCAAAATAGGGGACTTATTCACAAACAATCTCGATAAACGATGAGATTGTAACATGAAACTCATACCACTTTGGTAGCATTGAAACATAATCCTCGTGAAATATTAACATTAAATAAATCTTACTATATCATTAAAATAATTATATTCATGATATTATTTTAAAATTGGTAGTATATATACACCTATTAAAATAATATTGGTGTATAACATAACAAACATCTCAAAGAAGGTAAATTGAGACCAAACATCAATTAACGCTTTGGTAACATCGAAACCTTAATCCCTATGCTAGATAGATCCTAGAGTGAATATTTAAATCCCAATAAATGTACATATAATAATAATATAATACATTTATGGTCATTATAAACACCACATAAGAAAAATAAGTGATGAATGTGGAATATATCTCACTGAAATAAAAGTGAGATGAGAAAAACCCTTACCTCACGGTTCATTTTTTTCTAACAGGACATAAACTCATGTATAGTGGTTTTATACATGTTATTAACTTACTATATAACTCTATTAATATTTTTAATTTCATATATATTTTCATTATAACCTTTTATTACTCGTTTATTAGAAATTTATTGTTAACTGTATGTTTTGGGAAATAATAGCTTTGTTTTTCTTATATGTTTTGAGTTTTTATTTTTAGTCTGATTAATTAAATAATAATTTAGTAATTTCTAGAATTTAATCCATGATTTATATATTAATTATAAATGTATTTATAGTAATATATTAAAATTTAGTGATGTGAAATGAAATACATCATTCATGGAGATGGTGGGACACACGTACGCATCAACATTGTTTCCATTTTCATGTCGTATTGAAAAAAGAAGAAGTATATTATATATATATACATATTATCATATAGTTTTTATGTAATATATAATACATAGGGTTATTAAACTCATCATTAATACATTCCATGTAAATCATGAGCGAATCACATCGCTTCGTAAGGCGATAGTCCACCGTACACACGAACGGCGCTATTGTATTCCCAAAAAATGAAAAGAAATAAATTATGTGTTATGTAATAATTAAATAAAAATAATAACATCATAAATATCATAAATAACATAAATTTAATATATAAAAATTATTTCCATCATTATTTTCCACCTTTAAAGGTGGTAATGGAATAAAGGAATGACATTGGTTTGTGAGGTGGTAGTCTACCGTACACACCAATAATGATTTTGTAACACATTTGATGGAAGTGTGTGGGGGTGTTGGTCATAAAAATAAAATAAAAACATATCAGTATATTGAGTATTCTATTTTTATTATATGATCATGATATAAAATGAATTTATGGAGGTGGAGAAGGAAATAAAATAAAAATGATTTTTAAAATAATATTACATCTTTTTCAGGTATCCTTTATAGGATTGCACTAATACCTTGAAAGGATTTATTTATGACCGAACTGATAATTCTTGGATTAGTATAGGGAAGATGGAAAGCGATTTATTCATGTATCGGGTGACCCAAAATGTTGTAGAGGTGTGAAAAGTTTGGGAGAGTGAGTGCCATTATTGTTGAGGAATGACATTATTGTAAATACTCAAAAGTATTTAATATTGGAGGGTATCTCATACCTCATGCGCCTCCAAAATTTAATAATAATTGGAGGGGATTATTTGGTCTATAAAGACCTCCAACGCACAAAATAAAAATATTTTGAAAACATTTTTTCCTTAACTCATAAGTTTCCATATTCTTTTCATTTTGGTTTTTCATTAAGTTAGCATGTTTTCCAACCTATGTAATTCATACATTAAAACTAAATTAAAGTGAGAACTGTTAGAAAATTTAGATCCCTAGATTTTATATATTAAATCCAAATTATAAAATACAAACACCATGTATGTTGTAAATCAATTTATACAGAAGCGCATGTAATTTGGAAAAAACACTTCTTTAACCCAAACCATGATAACCATTTCTTAGATATTTAGGGTTAAATTTGTTTATTATAAAATAAAATTAGGTCTATTAATGGACCATATTTGATATGTTTTACCATTTAAAAATAAATTTATAGAATATCAAATTTATTGTAATTTTAAATAATTTAATAAAATGTGATTTACTATAAAATAACATTAATGCTAATTTTGACATTTTTTATTTAATTTGAATATAAAAAATATCATGAAAATAATGGAATTAAAATATATTAATTTCCAAGATATTTATCAGGATATATTCATCTAACAAAAAATTTAACACAAAAATTCATTATATATACCTCACTTTTAAAATTTTAGTATCATTTTTGATTTATTTTTTACAAAATAATTCATGTATTGGTGTTTCATAAGAATTTAATGTAATTATATCATCTATAAAAATTAAAGATAAATTATCATGACAAATGAAATAATTAATATTTAAAAATAATACTTATAACCAAAACTATTTAGTTTTCCTCTTTTCCAAAATCTTTAAATAAATTAAATATTATAAAGGTAAATTTTTTTCTTTTTATTTTCTAAACATATTATATGGATCACTTTCATGAAAACTTGTCACAAAAACTAATAAATTTTGATAATAAGGTTATAAGGGTCTAAATATCTCCATCCAATGGGTGTATTAAAAGTGTTGGGTCATATTTACCCCTTATATTCTATGTTAAACTTCTAAGTAAACACATTTTTACCTTACTCGTTGTAATTAATTTTCATTATTTTCATTAATCACCTCGGTAAAACAATTTTTTGAACATATTATTAATTTTAAATTATTCATATTCCAGATATGAAATCAAGTTTTTTAAAACTCAAATCACATAAGTGGAAAATTTTAATTTAAAATTACTCACACAAACATGATGTGAAAGCTGGTTTTTAATGTGATCATGTTCAAAAGTTTGAAATGTTTTTATATGCATATTAAAAATGAAAATGATTAAAATTTTCTATATTTGATTTAATAAATTATAATTGATATAATTTTACTTCAAAACTAATATAAAATGTAATTTAACAGTACAAATTATTTAGAAGAAAAGTCAGTTTATAATTAAAATTCAGTATTTTTCACTTTTCATCAAAGAATGAAACGTCTCAGAAAAATAAAAAAATACCCTAATCTTATTTTGGTATTAAAATTCAAAAAATTAAATTAAATTCGTAAAATAAAATTTATAAAAGTGTAAAACTTGGTTCTAAACCACGTGCACCATCAAAAGACGGAAGAACTACCATTAAAAAAATACATCTTTTCATGACTAAAATTGGATTTTTTTTATGTCATGTCTAAAAAACAAATAGGATGAATGGAAATCATTATATTGAATATTATATAAATATATATATATCATTAATATCATTCAATGATAGTAATTAATTTAATTTATTTATATAAAACACCTTTGGGCACATAAAAATTAGTTTTTTAGAAAAACATTTCTTTTATATTCAATTGGATTTTATTTTTATTTCTAATTATTTTTTAAACAATGAATTCAGTATATAAAAATTTATAAAATTTATTTTGAAAATTTATTTAATATTATTTATTCATTCCATTCTAATGTATTGTTAATAACTATCATGTTAAATAATAATACGAATAGTATATTGTTATCCAGTAAGACTCGACTTTATGTGTAACTCAAGTTGTTGAAGAAACTTGAAGTCATGTGAAACCTAAGATATACTTAGTGTTGCGTATAATTCAATATAAATTGTGAATTGTGTGAAACGCATGTTTTCACATAATTTAAATTAATTCGAAATAATATATTTCATACAATCTCAGGGTGTTACAGTTTGGATGAGAAATATTAATAATAAAAGGATAATAATTATGTAATACTCACATTGGGACAATAAACATTCTCTTGGAAATATCCTTGGAAATGAAGGTGTTAGGATATCTTATGCTGCTCAGGGGAATTGTGTCGTTTAATATACATCTAGTAGATGATAATTGGTTAAATTTTCTAAAAACATAGTCAGGAATGTGTCTATTTCAGAGTGTGGAAGTGATTACTTTTTAAAAGTGTAGAAAATGGAACTTTTGTGAACACCCATTATTTTACAATAATGGGATGACACAATTCAAGGGTAAATTGTTAAAGAGTTTAAAAATAATTTTGGGGTGATATAAGGTCTATTAGGCCTCTAAAAGTCTTATGAACACATATTTTGAACATGTTTTAAGCTTTTTAACACATAATTTTTACATTTAAACATTTTTTGTTTTTACTTTGGTAACTTGTTTTTACACAAATAGTCTATTTTTTTTTGAAAAATTAATGTTACCCTACTAACCAAAATTTTATATTATAAACATAAATTTATGCTCTATATAGTCAAATTAAACTAATAAATAATAGAAATATAACTTTTCAATTTAAACATTTAACATGTAAAAAAACATTTTCATAGAAAAATGTTGTTTTTACTATTAAGTATTAATTATATTATTTAGTATTTATTACAGATTTAATTAGTTTTAATGTATTTATATACAGGTTTAAACATTTTATTAGAGTCATTTTTTATATGATAAACAAAATATATAAGAAAAAATTACAAAATGTTAATAAAATAATTCTTTGAAAATAACAGTTCTACCATTATCACTGTAATTAAATATAATCATATTATTCCTATTTAAATGCATAAAAATTAATTTTCCTTTATTATATTTCATGAAAATTTTTACCTAAAATTTAAAACCATTTATTTAGTTTTAATTTCTATAATTGATAAAAATGAGTTTTTAATATAAAAGAATAAAAGAAATTAGTCTAAAATATTCCATATGTTTTCAAGACACGAAACGTTAGTTTTATAAATTCAACATTTAATTTTTAGATGATTTATTTTTATTAAATATTTTTTATATAAAAAATGTTTTAAAAACTTTTGAAAAATTATTTTATTATGATAATTTCATAAAAGTATGCTATTACCAAAATGAATGTTTTTCCACTATTCACCTACAAATTGATTATTTTAGAAATATCTAAAGAAATCATTATAATATAATATTAAATTATTAATAAAAAATGAAATTAAACTTGTCAAAATAAAATTCTGAAATTTATAAATTTAGTGTTTAAATAAAAATATAATATATAAAGGAAGACTTATTTTATTAAAAAATTACGTTTCAAAAACATTAAATGTTCATAGTCATATTTGGAATAAATGTCTTATTGACTACTATATTTTTATATACTATTGGTTTTATTATTTTTATAATATTTTTATCTAATATTTTGAAGATCATTTTTTTAGCGTTGCGTGTGAGATAAGTTATAGATAGAATGTTTACTTAATGGAAGATATATTTTGAAATCTCGGATCACTGCATATACCCCTTCAATCATGTAATCCCCATACAAAATCTATCCTTCATGAATTCCCCCAGACAGATAGAACCCTTAGGGAATCTAGATCATATATTCCCTTGATAATTAGTGCCTCTTTCATCAGGGTAATCAGGGAACTTCTCATAGACTAAGTTATCCAATTCGTATGACTAGTTCACTATATTCGATCAACCTGGGAGACCACACCACATCAATCAATGATCAATGAGGTAGGTAATACCTACTAGAGTAATCCCTAGTATTTATTGTAGGGTTACATACTTCTCCTATATTCATATCCCACCCTACATATCAATTGGAAATAATATGGGAGGATGGGTTTTTTATTCAGGTTTAAAACCCAAGATGGTTCCTACTATCAATACCATAAATGAGATAGGGATACTCATTAATGGGAATCTTAAGTTCATAACCCCTATTCAAATATAATTGAACACTTTCAGGAAATATGTCTAATATGTTATTATCTCTTGTTTCTCACATCAAGAATGACTTATGAGAGCTTAGAGATTTGAGTTTATTGTGCCCTTAACATGATTAAAATGCCTCTAATATGGGCCTCCTCTTGTGTGTAATCCGTACATCTATCTATTCCTTCACCTAAGTCACTAATTATGATAAGAATTAAGGCATCCTCATCTGCAAAAGACTTACTCAATCATCTATTCTTCCACCTTTAACGACCCAAATTTCCTCATGGTAAAATGTTAAACTGTATGGAAAACATCTGATTCACATGAAGTAAAAGTGCATGACAACATAATTATTGAATGATGTTAAAATACATAGTACATTATATCTATATAACCTTAAATTATGCAACTCAAACTAAATGATATTTTATTCCTGTTTACCAGTATTGGAAGGATGCATCTAATAAATTTAAATGAAACATCACTTACTATATCTATCCATACTCATAAGGCCATATTCCTCATAATACCACTTAAGACCTTCTCCAATGGGTAATATTATTTATGAGATCATATTTCACCTCCATCAGGTTTTTATCCCCTAGGAACTCTCCTCAGTGGTCTATATTATAAATGAAACCATAACCCACATAGATAGACATATCCCCTCTAGGTATCACCGAATTTCCCTTGTTATGTGATATTTCAGAAGAATTCATATTCTGCTTGTTGGGCCATACTCTTACTAGTCATGAAAAATAGATAACTCATATGGCCATATTACTTGGGAAATAAACATATCCTCATTGGGACATATTCCCTTTGAGGTCCCCCATAAAGGACCACTCATAAATAATCCCACACCATCCATTACATGGAATCCTTCACCTATAAGTCAATCACATAAGAATTTTAACTAATTGGAATTGATTATTGTTACATGACCTTGAAGGGTATGAATTTACCCATTAAGTGGGATTAAACTATATGGGTTCCTATTTCCATTATACAGAACATTGGAAGCCCCTATCATGGGCCTGATCCCAACCTTAGAACAATCACTACCTCCATAGAGAACCCAACTATGTTAGATTTAGACCATTGTATTTCAAATTAAGTTTCACTAATAAGTAAATTAAAAAATAAGATCCTCTAATATATATAGACATTAAAATTGATATATTCAGTTGATCTATAACTAGCATGGTGGTAACCACCCACATATGTGATTTCGGATGGATTCAAAAAAAACCCCTTAAATCTATAAGAGAGTATAAGAGTAATAATGAATCTCAAAAAAAGGTGAGATGAGGTTGATATCCCACCATCTTGACCAATGCACATTCTAAAGCATCACTATCCAAAAACCCCAGTGATGACATACCTTTGAAAATAATCCCCAAAATGAATATTGTGATGAAATTTCATAGATATGGGATACATTGTATTTTCCATAGGAAACAGAATGGTGAACCGGATTTGAATCATTTATTAACCAAAACCCAATACTTTCCATCGGCCAATCCATTTTGATTCACATGGTTCACACAAACAAAAATTGCAAACCTAACATGAATCATTTAACCATGAATGTAATCAATAAAGTATTCTCTTACTTCTTATGTTGTACTAAATTTTATTATTATTCGTGCTTTTTTTTCTCCATATATGACTCATGAGACCAAATCCCCCTTCTATCCAAATTGATTAAACCATTTAAGAAATATTCATGCACCATGACTGTTACCCAAGTGACTACACCTACGGATAATATCATGCTCTCTATGTTATAGAATCAACCCCAATATGTTAATAATTCACTTATTAAAGATTATAAGATCACCACTCCAATCATAGATTTTAATCCCACATAAGATAGACTCTAAACCATCAAGCCTTATAGGTCACCTCCACCTAGATAAAAGAAGGTCACAAAAAAACTACCGGTTCTTGTGACCAACACAAACTGCTTCATGAGATTATTTCCAGAGTGGGATAGTTCTTATCCCTTATCTTAGGGAACTAGTGGATGATGTCTTCTATATATTCCCCAGAATCCATGAGCTACCTATTAGAGTAAAAACTACCGGTTCTTGTGACCAACACAAACTGCTTCATGAGATTATTTCCAGAGTGGGATAGTTCTTATCCCTTATCTTAGGGAACTAGTGGATGATGTCTTCTATATATTCCCCAGAATCCATGAGCTACCTATTAGAGCTTCCACTTACTACTACCATCATTGATGAATCATGGCTCAAACTTATTAGTATCCCACTAAGTGAACAACCCTTGAGATAAAAACTTTGACCACTCTGGACTAGGCACCCAAGAGATATTGTTAGGGGTAGAGAGTTACCAGAGGTATGGAATGGGATCACATCTTCATTCCCATAGAATTATTTCATCAACACATAGTGGTGGAAAATGAGGAGCAAGCAGATATCTCTAATCAGGATCAGAAATCCTAATACCATACTCTGGTGATTCACAAAGAAACCAGGCATCATGTATCAGCATCTATACATGGGTTAGATCATTCTCCTACCCCCTCATCTAAATCATGCTGACATATATCAGTGGAAACGAAGGAGTGAAGTGGGATTATATCCCTATACCAACCATGGAATAAGATCATATCATCATTCCTTTAATGGAAGTCCAATATTATATCTTGGTGGTAATATAGTGGAAGGCTCATATTCTTTCCTATGAATTATAGAGTTTCCAAAAGATTCTAGAAGTGGAATTAATAGTATAGGACACCTGCTAGCATATTCTAGTGTCTAATATTAGAAAGGCACATACTCCCACACCTTTAATTTTGAAATAGCCCATCAGTATATTATGGTGGATACAATGTAGTAAGTCCATATTCTTACTCTTTTTTGGGAGGATTACTAACATATTTTAGTAAAGAAGGAAGAATGGGATTAAGCTCATATTCATGTCCCAACTTCAGTTGGTCAGCACATTTTTGAACCAATTCAGAGAAATATAAAATTATTATTAACACTAATATAATACATTGTTATATTCAAGAATTCTCTCATAATTATGCTTATATTCCTTCTACTCTTCAATATAAGGAGAGCCTGTGGTATTTTCCAGTGGTATCAGTAAGGCATAAACACAACCCTACCCACAATAAAGAAACACACTGGCATATTTTGGTGACCAGAAAAGGGAAGGCTTGTACCCCCACCCTTTCTAAAGATTTTCATCATTATATTCTAAAACCAGCATAGGATATTTATAGTAAGACCCTTATTTTTAATAAAACATTACAAAATTATAAACCTCAATTAATCGATATAGAATTTCGATAAAGAGATCTCGTTAAAGGAAACCTATATCTTAAGAGTGCGTCATATTCCTATCCCAACTAATACTGATGTTCTTGATGATTTGAAATGTATTTCACTGTCATAACTAGAATCTAATTAATTCTCTACATAAATGGGATTTATTTTTAGTCATGAAGTTTTTCCCAATAGTACTGTAATCCACAATTTTTAAATTGCTCTCCAAAATTCCCATTATGATGTTCCTCCTCATGAAGGCCTAAAGATCGGCGAAGGGAACTCTTATCATGATGTGATCCATAAAAAACCTCATCATGAATAATAGATCAGTCTGAAATATGTTTTTATAATTTCCATTATAGTAGGAATCCGCCACCATGGAAGTTTTATTTATGAAATATGCTACAAATGTCCTCCCTACAGTGGATTCTCACTCTGATAAGAAGTTCCAACCCTTGTCGATGTTGAGATAAATATTCCATTGTATCAAGAGATGATTAAAAGTTCAAGGCTTGTCACACCAAGTATATCCTCATAAAATGGTGATACCATGTCTCTATCGAGAGATAGTCTGAAGTAATAGTCATTATGCATGCCCCCTTTAGAGCCATTATCCCTTTATACAAAAGAAGGGAATATGAACAATCATTCTCCCCTTTATAAGTATATCAGGAAAATATCACTCTTCTTGAATCATAGGAAGGAATATTTTCTTGAAGATTAAGTGAAATTTATGATCATGAAAAAATAACTATATGGGAATAACATATCAGTTGTTTTATAGACTGAGGTCACTGCTAAGTATGAAATTATAGATGTTCTGATAGAAGAATTCATACACCATGTTTTTCTAAATATATAGATGACTTATCACTATATAAAGCAAAAATATATCTCTTATAGAGATTACACCATTCACACCAACAAAATCATAGAACTCCACCATTCAATTAAATTAGTTTCCATTTCAATTGTGTGGCATTCAAAATTAGGAAGCCATCATGGGGACCATCATCGTTCATACCACATAATATTAAAAGTTATAAATTAACTATTCATGTATTCCCCTTAAAAAGTAAATATCAATGTTTAGGGAAAGTGTGGAATGTTTCATTTCACTTCATTACCTATCGATCAGAGTCCTCTTAGATAGGTGTCCTGAAATTTCATTGCCTCAACTATATTTTTAGGCCCGAGGTCCCGATAATATGGTGGATCACATTAAAATAATTCCACTATTTCCAAATATCAAAAGAAGCAAACTCAACATGATCAAAAAAATTGAGAATTTATTGAACCAGTATTCAAAAAATACAGAGATTGATTCATTTATGAGGAGGAAAAAATTACCAAACATAGAAAATCCATCAAAAACTAATGGGTCATTTCCAAAATGATCACACTGTTTGACTTATGCTAATACAAAGGAATGAAAGATAAAAAGGGTAGTTGTAATATCCATCAATGTGGCTATATGGTTACAACCTCATCTTGAAGGTCTAGAGAATTTTCATTTGGTTTACCGTCTATCACTACCATGGGGGATATAAAAACATTAGTGAATGCAAGTCATAATGGAGGAATAATCATGAAAACCACCTCCCATAGGGATAGTGGAATTTATATTATCACCCTGTCCTCAACCAAGTAATTTAGTTTTCTCTAGATTGGGAGAATCACCACAAGTACCTTCCCCTTAGGTTTATCTAATACATGAAATTCCTTGATCATTTGGGGAATTCTTAGTATGGATGGCTAAATAATCCCCCCAAAATCACCATCCATAGACTAATTATAAAAGATCACTCAATAATGGAAGTTGAATCCCTGTAGATGTTTCATGTTGAAATTTTCTTTCAAAAAGGAAATACCAAATGAATACTATAGTCTATCCATAGAAAAAATATTTGGAAGAGGATAGACCTTTTTATCCCTAAAATAAAGACATGATTCCTAGGGAATATTAAACCATCATAAATTTCATTAGTATATCCCCTAAAAATAACTCAGAATGTGATAATGAAATAGATTATTATGATAAGGAATCTACTACTTGTAATACAACCCACACAAAACTATAGGAAGTAGGCATGCACACTTATAACAATATACAAAATTAGAATTTGAGGACTCATAAAAATATGATACTACTACATGGTCGATGAGATTTAGGATAGGAAAAGGGAAAGGGTGTGGCCATATCCCACCCACAACCTGAGGAAAATAAATATCTTGTTATTGAGGAAGCGTTCTCCTAATACGAGGTTGAGCTAGCATGACTTAGATAACTCAATGAAGAAATAAATGGAGGGAATTTTTCTATTTATTAGAACTCCCTAATGGAGGTTAATGTATAACCCGTAATACATATCTATTAATAGAAACATACTCATTAGATTTAAGCAGAACATAACTATTTGATTAGTTCCAGATCTAGGAAATTGGCATTCTTAACCACAGAGGCTAGAAATTACCAAGAATTCCCTCCTTTAGAATTCGGAATATAAAAATTTCAGTAGAATTACTATCAAAGAGGTAATAATGGGAATCAGTAGTAGAAACGTGTAGTTCATCCACATAAGAACCCACTCATTTCCTCTACTCAAGAATCCTCTCAGCCAACCATCCCACCAAAACTACTGAACTCTATCAAATCTCTAACTTCCCAATTAGAGGGCATTGAAGGATGTTAAGAACCATTTCATCTAGAAAATATGTTATACCCTAGGTGGGTGGAGGCAACTACTTATTTTCCTAAATTTTTAAATCTAACATTTCTAATATTTAATGGAACCCCCAACCTAGAAGGGTACCTCAAAAAATAATTGTATTAATGTGGACCCAAGATAGGAACCCTAAAGTAGCAAAGAGATAATAAAATTATATTCTTATTATAGAATCCATAAGGTTCAAAATTCATCTGATATACTATTTTTCAACTAATTCCATCACATATTGAGAACTCCTCGGTCAAAAATTACTCTATCAATTTTTCTCAATGCTATGAAAGATGATAGTCTCTGACCTCTCAAATAGTAAAGTGAGAGTTAAAGGGTATCTGAATTTATCACTAGATGGAAAGGTTTGGTGTACTCACTCAATATGATTTTCCCACAAGGGAAAATACTAGAGATTTGGGTGGAGAATGTATGTGATGAGTTGAAAACACCATTGATTATACTAAAATATCCCTTTGGAATTTGAGAGATGGGGAATGTTACACAAAGGATATATGATGATATCTATCACACAATGTCCAAATATAAAACAATTACAACATATCCAGGAAAGAGAACTATTAGAGAAAAAATAACAAATAATTCACTCCAGTCACAAATAACACTAAATCTCAATACTAAGCTCATACAACATCATATGAAACCCAACCGATAAATATGAGAGGAAAGATAAATGGTTTCAACCTTTAAAGGGTCAAAAGAACCAGAAATATTATTTCTAAAATGATTAATTTATAGGATATTTCATTAAAAATTTGTAAAATAATTTTCTAATATTTTTAAGCCCATAAATCCCAATAAAGTTGGTCTCACTAACCATACCAACTACATTTCATACCACAAGATGCTAGGTAATAATATACAGTAGTGTTTTTTATTCAAATATATCATACAATGAATGATATAGTCTAGGAAAATCAGGTTGGGAAAACCCCTAGGGAATGTAGCTTGTCTTTTTTATGATTTCACCAAATGAAGGATGATAATGGTAGGAGATACCAAGTAAGAACACATGTAAGTTTAATGATTGAATGATTGGAAAATCAGTTGACCAAGAACAAGAAATCCTTAGGTCCCAACTAAAAATATCAATTTTAGTCAAATTTTCCCTTGTAACAGCTACATTATCCCTTTTAGTGTCAAAGTATTCTAAGATTTAGTAAATTATGCATAAGAAGGGAAAGGTGTAGGAGAAAGAGCTCAGGTAGGTGCCCAATATGGTTAAGAATCTCCATGATTTTCAACCTTTATCATTAAAATCATAGACACGGCACTATGTACCAACAATAATTATCATCAGATAAACCTTTTTATATGGATTGGTCAATGTTATACACATTTTAGACCCATTATCGGATGGAGAATAGACATATGAAGCTAAAATCCCTAAGGAAAATTACGGGTGGAGAGAAAGAATCCATAGAGGCCAAGGAATCCAAAGAAAATGGGGTTAATTGGAATCTGGAAAATAATCACTATATTTAATTCATGTTCCATATGAATATATATTGCTACAAAAAACATGGATGCAAAAACTCCAATTAGATCAACATGAGAACTGTTCCACTTTTGAGTTTTCTAGAGCATAGTCAAATTCTACCATTTTAGAGGAATGACAAGAGAATGAACCCTGTTTTAGTCACCATCATTCTATAGAAATATAATCTCATCCCAATCCAAAAACATTAAATATTCCTTCAAATATTGTCCAATGAAATGGGTTTTCCGCATATTCTACATCAACATTGAATCTTCGAACCTGGGAACAACCCTATAATGGAAAAAAGGACTCTGGACCAAAAATATGATATTTTGAATAATCTCACTATTTTCCAATCTAAATAGTAAATATTATATTCTCTTCAAAAATAAAAGTTCCCTTGAGAGTCACTCATTGAGTCCCTCTTAATGTATCAAGGTTTTGAGACTGAAATAGCAGCATCTGAGCTCTATTATGGAGAGATATACCCCATGGAGTGTTATAAAGTAATATCCTTCATAGAGTAAGACATAGTGGTTTTCATACAGGGACACATAAATCCCTTTAACATTTTTAGAAATATTAATGACATTTACTTCCATGAATATCTCATAAATAATTTATTTGGTATCAACCTCATACTAGTATGAACCCTAAAACATTTGGTTAATGATTAGATTAACCTATATCACTCTAATGTGATGATCCAATATATTATAAGAGAAACCAGAATCCTCTTAGTAGAATCAATCCAAAAACTTAGTTCAGATACCTTATTTCCACCCCAAAATTCATGGTCATTCATCAAGACATGGATTTCAATGATTTTCTAAGAATACCATGGCTTTATCAAAATTTTGTATTTCCTTCTTCGTATTGTCATTGCCTCAAGTACTCTGTAAATAGTTATATAATACTATTGAATGGTGATAATTAACCCTTAAAATCTCTAAAATAGAAGTATATAGATGTGGGATTATAAAAAAGTGACTTAAATCAGTCAATGATAGGAAATGATACTCAGATTACCCCTCCAATGGTTGTGAAATGCCTCTTATCAACATGTTTAATGATCTTTTTTAGGAGTATGTATTTCCAATTAATCATGTTATTGTAATTATTCCAAATATAGAAATTTATTTTTGTTCTCAATATATCATAGTCCTCATGAAATTATCTATTCCATTTGAACTTTTCCATGTGAAAGATATGTAAAATTATTATAAAAAAGTCAATGCCCCCAAAAAAATTTCCCTGAAAATGTTTTCGATGTTTAGTTATTTCCATCACATCAACATTTGTGGATCAAAAAGATATCTCTCAATCATTTAAAAGAGTTGGGTATTCACTCCATTCATTCCTTGAATCTCATGATGTCAATGAGACCTCCACACCTGAAGATAGTGAGGAGGGGGTGAAATTGTTTGGGATTCTTTGGGAGAGGAGGAATCTACACCTACCTCTCTAGAACTCGGAAAAATATTTAGTCACATTCTTGAAATAAAAATTTCCCCACAAATAATACTTCTAATGAAACGAAGAGAAAATTAGTGGAGGAATATAGTCCCATAAATGCCCCTCCACCATTTTAGTAATGTGTTTCTACCATGAATGATAACCTGATACAAGTAACACAGCATACGGAGAATGTCCCATGACCCACATTGATAATCTCCTCCATGTCATTTAAAGAGAATTAAATTTATGTATCCTTATTAAAATAGTATTTTGATTTTTTTGAAGTAATTTTACATAAATTCTTTGACTAGATCTTGGTGTGGGAACTGGGATTTGGGCCCATCGGATGATCATCATGATTTCAAGTAATTGGATAGGATGATACATCAATCCTATGCTACAAAATTAAAATCTAAATTTGAAGAAACTAATTAAATATAACTTCATATGAGAAGATTAGAACTTGAAATAGCTCACCAACATAGTCCCCATTAAGATGTCAAATGGTAAAACAAAAGTATGTATCAATTTCATGGATCTCAACAAATATTTCCAAATAGATGATTTCCCATTACCAATCATAGAACCCTGTATTGTTGCAACAAATGCATTTTAATACCTTTTAGTTATGGATGGATACTTAGGGTATAAAAAAATTAGAATGGTCCCCAAGGAAATGGAATCCTATATTTTCTAAGCTCTCCAAGGAATATTATCTTATCAGGATATTCCCCTCGGATTGAAGAATGTTGGAACCACCTATAAACATGACATGCACCAAAAATTCAAGACCCTCCTAGAAAAGATCATGGAATGATATATTGATGATATGGTGGTCAAATCCCATTAATATTACTATTATCTTGTTGACCTCAATATAGTATTCAAAAAACTATTGTAGACCAACTTGAAAATAAGCCCTTTTAATTATTCCTTTATTGTGACTTCAAGACAGTTTCTCAACTTCATAGTATGACACTATGACATAAAATTCATCCTTGATAAGAATATCATGATCCATGAAATTCCACCACCTCAAAACCTCATAGAGTTAAGGGGACTTCATAGATACCTCAACTACATTGGGAATTTCATTGCTAACCTATTTGATAAATTCCTCCCTTTATAAAGATGATGAAAATGGTAGTTTCTTAATGATGGGATAAATACAATTAATAATACAATGAAAATATCTAGAAATAACTTTTACATCCACCGGTCTCAATTCTACAAGTGTAAGGGAAGAAAATTATCTAATATATGGCCACTATAGAGCGATCAGTAGATGCCCTTATAGCATATAAAAATGATGCAGGGGAGGAAACAGTCTCTATTATTTTATAAATACAATGATTAATGTTAATACTTGGTATTCTAACAATAAGAACAAATTCATCACATTAATTTTCACTGTATAAAAGTATAGGTCTAATTACAACACCATGAGGTCTGTTTAGTCTCCCTCATGGATAATCCCAAGTACATCCTCAATCAATCAATGTTAAATAAGGATTTTTCTTGATGGGAGGTTATCCTATAGTAGTTTTACATTAAATTCATGTCACATAATGAAACAAAAGATCTTGTTCTACTCGATTTTCTCATAGCACACTCTTCCCAATAAAACATGTCGGTGAATACTGAGCTTCTAGGAGAGGAAGTCTTCTATATCCATGACAAACATAAAAATGGGTGATGCACTTTAATCGTGCTTCCTAGAGTCTAACCAAAAAAGTTATAGAAATATGTAAGCTCGATAGAGTTACTCTAGGGGTAGTCTTCATTTCCCCAGGCAAGGCGGTTTTACCCCATTCAACCCTACTATCATATGGCTTAAACAATAATACAATAGGGTACTAATGTAACGACTTGAGATTTCATAGTATATTCTACTTAATTAAATAATATATTAAAAAGCATGTTTCATGTACTATACAACACTAAAATGAAAAACCTTGATATATTTTGAATATTAAATATGATTGTTAAAACATAGTTGTTAAATTAGCTACTATAAATTAAAGTGCCCATATCATAAAATCAATAAATAAAGTATAATGAAATGGAATCTAGAAGGAGTGGTCTTTATTACAATGTTTATTTGTCTGAACAATGAAGTTAGCAGACTCTCTATGTATTTACCTTGTATAATCGCATGCCAAACTTGAGTAATTATGGTTTTAGCAAAATAGTATACAACACAAGTTCATGTTCATGAAGATTTATATAATACTCTTTCTAGCTAATCCATTACGTAAAAATGAAACCATGGATTTTTTTTATTCTTAGGCCTTACCTTGACATCATAAAGAGTTATGTGAGTAGAAATTAGGATTATATAAAAATATAAAAAATATTATTATTTATATATATATCCTGAAACTATAAACTTTTTATAAATGAATTTTTTCTAAATTCAATATAAGCTTAAAAAATTTGTTTTTTTAATTGGAATTTTATTTCAAGTAAAAAATTTAATTTTCATTGAATAATAAAAATATATATAGGAACTACATTAATTAGTAGTGTATAAAAAAATAATATTAAATATACCAAAGCCATTTCCCAATAAAAGTTTTTTTCGCTATAATTTATGTTTAAAAAAAATTAAATTTTAGTATGTTAATTTAAAAAAATTAACTTTATTTTTAAATTTAACATGAAAATATTATATTAAGATAATGTTTTTAGTATTTTTATAAAGATATTGATTTTTAGTTGAATAGTGAGAAATATTGTTTCTACAAATAAGAAGTATTTTATGACATTATTAGTATATAAGAATGAATTTCAATTTCATGAAACCTTTTTATAAGACCAAATATGTATTTTATAAGTGGATTTATAATTTATAAAAAAAATTATAAATCCATATTTAAAATTTTAGAAAATAAGTTATATATTTCAAATAAATCAATACATTATATATTTATTATTTTAAAATTATTTTTCATCTCATTTAAAAGTTGAATCAAAGAAGATGGATATCTGATTTAGAACCATTAGTTTCAAAAAAATATAATAATTCCCATTTAATTTTTTACATGATGGATATATTACCTATGTAGAAACTAGTTACCATGGTGAAAACCAAAATTCTAAAAATGAGTAACCTTATATATAACAAAACTAACATATTAAAAACATGTTTTAATTGAGTGTTCCATATATGCCTCAACCTTATATATTATTTTCTCCATTATTTATTAATTTTGGAGACATATTCCATGATATTTTATTCCGATTATTTAAATTTTATTAGTATTTGTAAAAGTTTTGGTTATTTAGAAAAGAGTCATGCCATTTCACTTATAAAAGGGTCATTCCTATCCACGCATCACCTCTCAACAAAACTCCATAATTTTGGCCCAAAATCGACCCACGCCTATACTAAAAACTCTTATGTTGCCTAACAAATTTCCAGTATTCTAATAATACCATCCCACAAAAGGTTTGAACCCCTTCACAAAGGAGAAGATCAAAGTTGTAAGGTATCGATTTCTAACTACTCCTCCCTCTTTCCTATTTAATTTTGTGCTATTATTTTTCCTAAATTTTATTTAAATATAACATAATGATAAAATTAGTGTCATTATTATACCCGTATGTTATTAAAATGGTGGTACATGTATTAACCACCCTCCCCTTTTCCATTAAGAAAAACGAAGACATGAATCATGTGTTGTGTGGATTACCGACTCCACGACGTAATGTGTATTTTTTTCCTTGACCACATTACAAGGATAGAAGTAATAGGAAATTTAATATAAAATTATGATATTTATGAATTATATTATCTTCTAAAATAATAAACCATATTAATCCTTTTTCTTATTCTATATAAAATGAATTCATCATCCATGCGTACATATGGACTACTACCCAAAAGGAATGATCAATTTCTCTTTTTGATTTCATCCCTTACTTTCATGGATGGTCATGAGAATTAATGTAAAGGATGAATATGATTTTTATAATGTTAATTATGTAATTTTAATGAAAATTCAACAAATTATTAATGATATGAACAATAAACAATCATTATAAAATAAATTCTCTTATATAAGAAAACTAAGAAAGAAATTATATAATATATAATTGTCAAATAGTTATTCTTCAAATTGCATAAAATTTTGATATATCATACTAATAAACACTAAATGTTATCATTAGGGTTTTTTTATATTGAAATTTTAAATAAATACCCTCAGAATTATCTATTAATCAGGGTAGGTCGGTTTGACCACCGGCTTGAACAATTCCAAAAAAGTATATCAGGGATGATAATGAAAAAAAAAATATTTTTATACTATGATATAAATATTTCAATAATTATTGTTATTCTTTGTAAATTATACATCAATATTTAACTCAATAATTAAGAAAACAACTTTTTTTGGTTAAGAAAATCACTGAAGTGTGATTATTATCGATTTTATATACAAGGATAAATAATGAAATGATCATAAAAGAAAATTGAGAAATTATAAATCATTTTTATTAATCCATTAATTTAACATTAAAATATGTTGTACTAAAGAAATTTTTATGAATAATGAAAATCGACACCACTCTTAAAAAACTAGTAAAAAAGTAAAAATTATAAGAACCCAAAGTGGGAGAGTAGTTAGAAACTACCAAGTAAATATGTAGATAATGATAATAATTGAAAATTATGAATAATATTATTTAGGAATATATTTTTGGAATTAGTTTTAATGATAGTTAATTTTTTTTATAGTAGGTTAAATCACTTCTATGGAAATCAAGAGTAAAGGTAACAGTTTCTTTGTCTCATTTTCCCCTCTATGGTATATATTTGATATTGTGCCCCATAATTTAACTTATATGGTGTTTCTAATACCCATTTGATTTCAAATCTGAAACTATCTTCCATTTCATGAGATTATACTATTAGTTTCATGATTTAACTCTCAATATCCTTTGACTATTATGTTATAAACTCTATAAGATTTTCAACAACTCAATTTCAGATTCATTGGGTCATTATCTTTCTTACTTGAATATAATATTTGGGTTTTCTTTAATCCTAACACTCTATGATTTTATATGGTATTTCATTTTTCTCTCTGGTTAAACTACTTCTCATTAGCAATAACCAATTCTTTGTCAACGTATTTGCCAGCATAAAATTGTTACACTCATAAGAATAACTCTAATTCTAATCACTGAATCTTTTCATTTATGTAATACATTCATTCCCACCAAAGTTATACTATATTTTTAGAAAAGATAATATAAATTATTTTCTATGATTCTCATAATTATCTTTCCCCATTTCAAAAGGAAATTTTGTTACTCTTTTTATTATGTGGGTTTCCAAACAAAGGTATTTCAAAATATTCAAAAATGGTTTTATATCCTTTAAAAATGAAATGTTTTATCTTCCACTCATAAATTATTTTACAAAATTTATTTCATTTCAAGGATATTTTATTTTAAATCACTTAGAATAATTTTTTTAAAAATATTATCTTTACCTTATCAATTTTTTAAAAGTAATTTTCACTTTATCATTTATAACAATGTTTGAAAGGTTTTGAAGAAACTTTTGTATTTTCAATTATATTTTTCCTTTAAGTTCTATCTCTCATGATGTAATGTTTTAATAATCCTAAATATTTTATTATGATAATATTAATTTTGTAAAATGATATTTTTTATATCCTGTGATTTATTAAGTTCATGTTATTTGACAAGTTTAAGAAACTCGTTTTTTCCATGGGTTCATTAAGATAAAAAATTTATGATTGATTTTAATAGGCACACATATGTATGGATAATGATGGGTGGAGTAATATATAAACCTATAATGAATTTGTTAAATTTTATATCTCATTAGATGGTTGGGAATGTAAATAATGATTTTTTTCACACATGTGTGGTCATGATGGGTTTTTTCACATTTTCAAGCTTGTACATAATGAGTTTACTCACAGAGGCATGGGAATAATGGATTCTATAAAAAATCCATTTCTTATGGTCATGGCACATTTATATTTTTTTGAAATGTTATGCCAAATTTTCAAGGTGTGTTAAATTTCTATGAAATTCTAAGTTTTCGTCATTACACATTATTTTTAAATTATTCCACAGTTTTATATCATTCTCACATGTTTTATTATTATTAGTTTGTATTTTGAGCCAAGTCACAACTTTTACACTTACTTAATTATATTTTTATGTTTGTATGTTACACTATCATGTTTTATGATTATCATATATGGTTTTATGATCTTATATTAAGATATTTATGTCTTCCTCGCATTCTAATTAATGGTTATGATTAGATACGATATGATATGTTTTTCCCTTACAAAGAATCTGAGCTCACACCTTTCTTATGATTCCATTCCCCAGGTTATAGAGACAATTATATCATGGGATATGTCTATGAAGGTTTTAGAAGAGCATTATTTTATAGAAATGATTACAAGTGTTTGAAAATAAGATGTTCTTGTAGATAACATTAAATACACTAAACCTTTGGGTATTTGGATTGTGTACCTTTTGTAAGATATGTTATTTAAATCATAAGATTAAAGTATTAATTAATCTTTTCTACAGTTGGTATCTTAATTTGGTATCGATATATGGTTTTGTTAATTTTTTAGATTAGTATAATTATTTTAGGGATTAGTATATATAACCTTCTTAGAAACCCTAGAGTTAAATCTAATTATATTATGGTATCTAGAAATATTGATAAAGCCTTGAGTAGGAATTTTTCTTTAACAAAGAATCCCTATCTAAAAACAATATGTGGATGTAGGTTCTAGAATATATGTACCATGCGGTAATTAACCTGAAAAGGTTCAATTGGGTATTAACTAAATCTTTATATGGTGGATGGAAAATAGGCCTAACTGTACACCTGGTTTGACATTCTAGGGGGATATGCATTGGTTGATATTGGTATAACTCAAGGAGATATGGACCGATGTGAAAAATTAAAATAATAATAAATTTTACATTTGAATTGCTTTTATGATTATGATAATTCCCACATATTATTAATTTTTTGTCACTCATGTCAACCCTTTTGGTTTTATTAATGGTTTTATCTAGAAGTAACCATGGGTAAGAGAGATAATTCAAATACTACCCCCAAAAAACAACCCATAAGAGTAGCATCTAGAGTCAGAAACATTATTATTATACCAAACTATCTATCATAAAATCTAATTCACAATCTGAACATTGTTGAAGTTAAAAACATCCCATAGGATAGATGTATTGAGGGTCAAGTGATGAATATTATTAAAGAAATAATTTTTAATTTACAATATTTCAAAAATATTGGAATTATAAACAAGGGAATTGCCTCAATTGGACTAAATGATTCTTTACTTGTAGAAGAAAGTTTCCTTGAGCATAAAACTATCCTAAGAAAATGAAGATGCCATTTTTCATGATGTGAGAAAAAAATGTATACCAGAAAGTACCACTAAATCTCAAATTCATCAAGAGTGGAAAACGTGTACATTAACCAAGTTAGTGTTATAAATCAAAGAATGATAAAAATTGTATGAGTGAACAACCACCACAGCTAAGGGAATAAGGTGAAACATGTTCAATGACAACCAATGAGAAAGATTATGATAACTAAATCCTACACTTTAGAATTGTGGAAATGGGATCTTTATTCTAGTATATTTAAATGCCAATATTTTTTTCTAGGTATACCAAGATGATGTTTTTTATATAATAAAATATTAAGTGGTTTGATGGTTTCATTTTGAAATTTAATTTATAAGAATATAAATATTATTATACTTACTTTAGATGAATTTAATGGAATGGATTAAAAAATTCAAAATTTAAATGATATTTATAAATCATGGTTAGATTTCTCATAGCATACTCTCTATTAAAAAAATGAATTGGGAAGAAATAACAACCAATAGCAATCATAGAGGGATCTTAATGTTACCACAATAGTAAACAAGATCCATGAATCTTCTTCATCATTATCTATCAGCACACCATCTCTTCTTATAGGTTAAAATTTTCTAGAGATGTTGAAAGAACAATTCCAATGGAAGCTTTAGAATACAACACCCCCACCCCACCATTGTTTACACTAGCGAAATAGGCCATGGTGGTTGTATGGAAAATGGGTATCCCCTCAGTGACATCATAGTTGGGACTCGTTTTGGAATCTATTTTGATAACCTTGATCAGGTGAGCCCATAAATCATGTGTGGAAAATGTTTTTGGGTCTTATAAGGTCCTATTTGGACGAATGAAGAGCCACTAAGAGTGGATATATATGTTCAACCATCCCCTAACAATCTTTAGATATATGTTTTTGTGTATAAAATAGTGCAAGGACCAGTGAAATAAGAAGGTGAGGACATGGGTGGTTATTTATAAAAGTCGGTGAGGTAGGGGACAAATAATATGTAAAGGGTGTGGGATGTTATGATGGGGGAAGCTACTCTGGAAAGGGTTAAGAGGCATCTAAACATGAATATCAATGATCCTTATAAGGACGAGGATCATTCTTATATAATTTAATTATCCTACCACAATATTCTACTAGAACATCAAATTTAAAGAAAAATGGGGGATGAGAGATAGGTCTTTTTAGTATATAAATTATAAAAATAAGAAATCATATGTCATAACTTTAACCAATTTATGATAATCATTCACTGCATCTCTTTTTATGAACTCAAATAAATATAAGGTGAGTCTTAACACCAAACCTTGAGAGATATTAAACTCAAATTGTTAGGATGAAACATAATTTTGGGTTTTTCGTTATTACATGTAATAGATGTGGTTAATACCTCATTATAAAATTAAATTTGTTTCCATAATATAAATACCATTACATAACTTTGTTATTAAGTAATAATTAAAATTGTTATGATGCAATTTATTTAATTGGAGAGAATGTAATGACATGACATTCCATTGTATATCCTCCTTAAATAAATTATATATTAGATAACATTTTTCTCACATTATACGTAACTAAAATGAAAAACCTTGATATAGTATGGATATTGACTATGAATAGTTAAACATAGTAACTAAATTAGATAATATAAATTGAAGTAAACGCATCACAAAATTAATAAAAAAAATTTTAAGAAATGACATCAAGGAGAAGAAGTATTCCTTATGAGGAACATTTTTTCCAAACTCGGTAGCAGGGAATTTGTGACCTAGAAAATCAGTTCAAGCCATAATGTCCCCCAAATTGGCACACCACAAGACCTAAAGCATGATCTTGATTTACATCGGTTAGTGATAAGCGCTAGGGTATCATAAAAAGATAAATGGGAATTATTTCTCCCAAAAAATAAATATGATATGATATAATGAAATTAGTTATCACAAAAGATATATAAAAAACATCATATATAGAGATAAGAAAAACCATACAGTTATATCCCACAACTGTATAACAACATCTAGATGAACAAACTATAATATAATTAGCAAGGAATCAAAATAAATTGATGGGTTCATCTCTTTGTGACCACATATCACCACCATCCAATCCCACTGGAATAAAAAATGATCAAAGAGAACTATCCTTCAATTGATTTTCTTACATTTACCTCTATCAAAATCAAGGATATTAATGCCCAACTGAAAATGTAGGGTGTGAGAACTAAATCTTGGTATAATTCCACTCAGAGATCAACACGATGTCTGTCCACATGAATATGATGGTTCTTGTATAAAACCAATTAAAAAATAATAATAATAAATAATTTTCCCATAGAAAGTAATCTTTTGGTTCTCTTTTAAAATACATTCCATATTCCCATAAGAAAAACAATATGATACAACATATTTAAATGATGCATAAGTAGTTGAATAAAACAAGTTTAAAGCATAAATATCCATATCAAGTGATAAAATAATAATATATAATAAATATGAAAACAATGTATCATAAAAAACCAAAGATAAATCCATGACATGACTGTGTACACAACAAAGACCCAAAAGGAACACTAACATGCATAAGTGAACCCTAAAGTCCAGAACATTGGTAAGCCTGAAAGGATGCCCACTAGAAAAAATGGAATCATTAGAACCTCCCATAGTGATTGCTTACTCTTCTAGCGATCATGGATGTCTAGTTTTTTCTCATACCCAATTTTCTTCCAATGTGTCGTATCATCAAAATGTTTCAAAAAAGAAATTCTGTTTTTCATAAATAATTTCCCAGGAAAATTAATTTCATTTCCATACAAAAATTTTCATAAAATGTTTTCTATAGAGATGAGAAACCATTTCTAAGATTGAAAAACCATTTACATTTCAAAAAAATCATTGAGGAAATTTAATAAATACATCTTGTGCATCAAAATGGTTTTCGATAAAAATAAGATTTTTGAAATCATTTTCCTAGCCATCAAAGATCCAATTGCACTATCATGGATTTCAAATCACCAGTTTCATATATTAAAATGAAAGGGAATCATAAGAACAAAAATCATGAAAAGGGATAGACCATAGGATAGAGACACCTACCTCAAGAATAATGAAAACCACATTACCTACAAGACTAATCACTGGAGATGAATATATTTCATCTTTATGATTCCATATCTACAAAAAGAAACCAAAAGAATAAGGGAATATCCCTAAGTCACTATTATACAAGATAGGAATACCCAAAACCCCTTCCTAGAACAATATAGATCTGTAATATAATCCAATAGGGAGAGAAAAATAATTTTAATAAAGGTAAACTAAGTGAAAATATATAATAAAACTCCTTATTAAGGTTTCGCGTGACTGGAGTAACCACCCAAGAAATATCAAGAACCTTTCATGAATTCCACAAAACTCAAACCACCACAACCATGCCCTGGTGGCATCCACCACATCCATTGTGGCTTCACCTAATATACAAACCATGAGCACCATCTAAGACTTAATTCAAGCATTTAGGCCATTTTTTCCCACCATAGCCACTATCATAGTGTGGTGTGGTCCCTCTGGTCATCGTTGACATGTAGAATCCCAATTTTATCCACCCTATCCCACGCCCAATTTTTGACCATTTTAGCCCATCCCATTTTATATAGATGTCCAAAAAGAACACTATTACCTTTTCCACAGCCATGATCCTTACTGTTTTGAACAAAAATCATCAAAATCATATTTTCAATATACCAAGTTCATCCACCTCTTCCAAACACAAAAAGACAAAAAATACTCTTTACCTAATTCCTCATGTTATATCAAGGGTTTTCCCTTAACCTAACCCAATCCAATCTCAAGCAATTACAGTTTGAGAAAAACCATGTATGGGAGAAGTTCAAGATCATGGTGATTGTAAAAAGATACATGCTAGTGGAAACACCACCCAAAACCATAACCAGACATTAAATATTGATAAAGTCTTATGTAGAGATCATAAGTAGTTTTGTATGTATAAATTAAGATTATATCAATATGTAATAAAATATTTATATGTTTCAAAATAGTATGAATATTTATACAATTTAAAAAATCATTTTTCTACATTCAATTTATGGTTAAAAATATATTTTTAAAAAAATTGAAATTTTATTTCATGTAACTAATTTTATTTTGATTAAATAATAGAAAAATATGTATAAACAATATTAATTCATATTTTATAGGAAATAGAATAGTAAATATACTAAAATTTATTTTCTTATAAAAAATTATTAATATTTTATATTTTTTAAACAAAAAATTATAATTTTTAGGATCTAAATTTGAAAGAACTGGCTTCATTTTTTGATTTATCATGGAAATATTAGATTAATATGAATTATTTTCATTTTTTTTAAAGATTAATTTTTAAGTGAATATGCACAACACTATTTTAACAAATAAATTGACATTATTAGTATATAAGTATGAACTAGAAATTTATGAAACTATTTTATATAACCAAATATATTTTTTATTTTAGAATTTATAATTTAAAAAAAAATGAAATTTTTAATCTCATATTTGAAAATTTAGAACTTATGTTTTATTTCAAAAAAATAATATATTATACATTTAGTATTTTAAAATTAATTTTTACCACTTTTAATAATTGAATCAATCAAAATGGAATTAAAATTTGGAATCATTTGGCCAAAATTTTATAATAAATACCATTTTATTTTTAGGTATAATGGATAAATTATATAGGTAAAAACTAGTTACTATGTTGAAATCCAAAATGATAAAAATGGGTAACCTTAGAGGTAAAGGGAGAAACATGTTAAAAACATTTTTTAATTAATTATTTGAGATATTCATAGACCTTCCCACTTTAACTATACATTATTTATCAATTTTAGATCCACTTACATTCAGATTGACTTCCAATAGTTGAAACTTCTTTGGAATTTACCAACATTTCATCCATTCTCACTTATAAAAGGGGGACTCTTATGCTCACTTCCCCTCACACAAAAACCCCTAAACTTCTTCCCACACTCCACAAAAACCTCTCCTAAAAATTCTTATCCATACTGATGAAGTTATTTTTTCACGAAATACCTTCCAATAAAGGTTTCACCTCCTCCACAAAATAGAAAATCCAAGTACTGAGGTATAGATTTCTAACCGCTTCTCCCTCATTCCTATTTCTTTATGTTCATTTCTTATTAATAGAATTTATTTTTAGTGTCTCATAAGGATAAAATCAGTATAATTATTATACTTTTATGTTATTATAATTATGTTGAAAGAATTAACATCCCTCACCTTTTTCATTAAGAAAAACTAAAATGAAAATCATGTGTTGTACAGACTATTGCCACCATGATGCAACATGTTTTTCCCTAACCACATTAAATGTCTGGTCATAATAAAAAATTTAGTATATAATTATTTTATTTATGAAATAAATTATATTCTAAAATGATAAAACATATTACTCATTTTCCCCTTTCTAGGGAAAATGAAATAATCATCTATTCTTACGTGTGGACTACCACCTCCATGAATTGATTGATTTTCATTTCCATTTCTTCATTTCCTTACATGGATAGTAATGAGAATGTTTTTAAAGTATACACTTGATATTTTTATAATTAATAAGGTTATAGTGAAACAAATTTCATAACATTTTAATTATACGAATAGTAAACAATTATTATAAAATTATTTATCCTAGATAAGAAAACTAAAAAGAAAATAAATTTATGTAATACATTAATATCGATTAATTATTCTCCTTATTCTTTCCAATTAAAAAATATCACACTAATAAACACTAAATAAGATATTTATGCTTCTTTTGTAATGATATTGTAACTAAATAGCCTCATAATCATTAATTATTCACGGTATATTCATGTTTGGGTCGGTTTTACTACCCTCTGGAAAATTTCCACAAAATTAAATAATTGATCACTATGAAAACATATTAAATTGTATAATATCATATAAATATTTAGATAATTATTATTTTTATGATTATTGAAATTATTTATCAATATTTAACTCGATAATTAAGAAAACATATTTTTTTCGTTAAGAATGTCCATGTGGTTTTCTTATTGTCAATTTCATCTTCAAGGATAAATATTTAAACACTCATATAGGGAAATTAAGACTTCATAAATCATTATAGGTCATAAATTAAATTAAATTTAATCATCTAGGAAATATAAACTTTGTAGGAAGAATGAATACTTACATATATCCTACAAAACTAGTATAAACAATCAAAAACTATACATAACAGATGTGGGAAAATATGTTAGAAAATAAAAATATACTTATAGATTGTGATTGTAAATTAAAATTATAAATAGTCTTATGTATTAATATAGTTCTATAATTAGTTATTAATATATTTTTATTAGTTATATAGGAGGTTAAATGACTTTTGTAGAAATTAAGAGTAAAGGTAAGGGTTTCTTTGTCTCATTTTCAACTTTCTGGGACAAGTTTGATGTTGTTCACCATAACTTCATTTTTATGTGTTATTAACTTCCCAATTTATTTCAAATATTAAAACATCTTCCATTTATTTAGATTTTAATTTCCATTTAAATATTTTATTCTCAATAAACTTTTTATACTTATATTAGCAACTCTGTAAGAATACCTACAACATAACTTCTAATTCAATTGGGTCATATCCTTTCTTACATAAATATAATATTAAATTTTTATTTGATCCTGCCATTACATATTTTATATTTTATATCAATTTTATCTCCAGGGACATTAATTTTCATCATAAATACCTAATTATTTGATAAAAAAATTACAAAATAAATATTTCATGTAGGTAAGGATTACTATCATTCTAACCAATGAATATTTTCTTCCATGTTGATAACTCAATTCCCACCATTGTTCTCCTCTCCTTTTGGGAAATCTAATACAGATTATTTATATAAATCTAATAATTTTATTAACTCTTTTCAAAAGAAAAATTTGGTATGCTTTTTAAGAAATGGTTTTTCAAACCAAGTTATTTCAAAATATTATAAAAAGGGTTTTCGATCCTTTTAAAATTAAATGTTTTATCTTCCACACCACCTTTTTTATAACATTAATTCCTTGAAAAGGATATATTTTTTGTAACTCTTTGTTAAATTATTTTAAAAATTCTTCACATTCCCTTCTCAAGTTATTTTGAAACTAATTTTCACTTCATCTTTCAAAACAATCTTTAAAAGTATTTGTGAAAACTTTGTATTTCACTTTTATTTTTCCCATGAGGTTTGTATCTCATGAAGGGTTGTTTTGATTATCCAATACATATTTTTATGAAATTATTAATTCTAGAAAATGATATTTTTTATATCCAATTATTTCATAAGTTCATGTTGTGTGATATGTTTAAGAAACCCGTGATTTTTTCATGGGTTCATTAAGATATGTTTTTGATTGATTTTAAGTGGAACACAAGAGTTTAGATGATGAAAAGTGGGATCATGTGTCTCCATTTAATACATTGGTTTAATTTTATATCTTATTATATAGTTATGAATTAATATAATGTGTTCATTCACATAGGAATGGGCATGATGGGTTTATTCTCATTTTTCGGCATGGATATAATGAGTTTGTTCACATCGGAATGGGAATAATGTATTTTCTCACAAAGTATTACCTATTCATATAAAGATGATTGTATCACATGAGATCTATAGAATGGGTAATTGAGAGAATTATTCTAGAAAAATGTTTACAAGAGTTGTAAAATAATATGTTAATATAGATAATCTTCATGACATTAAACATTTATGTCCTTTGTTTGTTTTATGATTTATGAGATATATTATTTAATTCATGAGATTGATGTATTGTTTATGTTTTTTTATCTTGCACCACTTTAGTTGGAATCAAATTATGGTTCAGTTTTTTTGTAGTTAAGTTTAGTTATTTTGGGTATTATTTTAGATACCCTTTATGAAAACCATATAGATAAGTCTAAGTATAGGATGATATATTGAAATATTAGTAAAGTCTTGAGTATATGATTTTCCCTAATAATAAATCCTTGTATGGATACTATAAGTGTATGTATGATTTAGAATAGATGTACCTATGGGTAATTACCCTAAAAATGGCATGTTAGTTGTTAACTTAATCATCATCAGGTCCACACAAAAAAGGCCTAAATGTACACATATTTTGACACTCATGTAGGGATATGATTTTTTTAGTATATTATATTTACAAACCACTATGAATGATTGATTTCCTAGTTACTTTTAAGTATTAGGTTTTGAATCATAATATAACCCAAAAAAATAACATTGATATATGTTGAACAAAATAAACTATAGGCTATCGTGAAAATGTAAAATAACAAAATGTTTTAAGGTTGAATTAATTTTATGATTATGATAATTATAATGTATTGTTAATGGTTTTTCTCTAATTTCAAACCTTTTGGTTTTAGTAATGGATGGATATAGAATGAACCATTGGTGTGAGGGATAATGTGAGGACTACCTCAATGGACAACCCATCAAATTTAGAGCTGGAGTGAGGAAGCATTTGATTATTCTAAACCATTTATCAGAAAATATGTATAAAAATATGAATATAGTAAAAGTCATAATCACACCAAGGAATAAAAACATGGAGTCTCATGTAATATTAACTAATTAATATGATGTATCAAATAAAGTTCTACTTCCATTATGATAAATAATTTGGAAGAATCAACGAGGTAATTTCTTCAAGTGGACTGGAAGATAATTTACCTGTGGAACAGGGGTTTATCGTGCATCAAGCTTCCATAAGAAAATGAAGAGTCTGATTAGCAGGATATGAGTGGAAAACATGTATTAAAAGGCACCACTAATGGTCTAATGACTTAATTTAAAAAATCATGGACATTACCCAAGTTAATGTTATAATTCCAAGGATGATAAGAATGATATGTATGAACAGCTACCATAACTAGTGGAATACCTTAGATCCTATTCAATGATTATCGATGACGTAGATTTGTGAAAAGAAAAATCTTAAATTTTAGAATTGTGAATATGGTATCTTTATTATGATAACTATAAGTCTAATATTTTATTTTCTAATTACAGCACCTTAATTTCTCATTTAGAAAACAAATTATCATTTTTTTATTGTTGCATTTACATATTTATATTTTTGAGAATATAAATCTTAGTATGGGTCCTTTAGATGAATTTGACATAGTAGATTAAATATTTCATCATAGATTTAGTATTCATTGATGATAGTGATATTTTCCAAAAGCATCCTCCCTATTAAAAAATAGATGGGGGAAAAACAACAACCTGCAGTAATCACAAAGAGAAATTAACATCACCGTAAAAGTACATAATAAAAATTCATCTTTATCATCATCCATCAATTAGCTGCTAATGTGTTTAATCCCTGAAGTCTCAAAATAAGTTTAATGAACCATGAAAATGGTAGATATATAATAAAACACTACAATTATTCCACTAGTCCAACCAGACATGATGGTTAGGTGGAAAGGGGGAGGCCACTCAATAACCTCGAGTCTAGAACAGTTCTGTATTCAGGTTTGATTCCCTAGGGTATGATATCCCATGTAGTGTGTATGGGAAATAGATTATTTCATGGAAGTTCCTATTTGGGTTCATGAAGAGGAACCCATATAAGAAGTGGAAAGAAATCCATTCCCCAACAACCATTATCTAAGAGGATTTCACATAGAATATAGAATAAGTAGTTGTGAAAAAGTTAGGTGAGGAGATAGGGGCTAGTCGTAGAAGCTAGTGACACATGTAATGAATAAGCTGGATAGGGAATGGGCTGGTGTGGTTCTAAGGCCCCAGCCTTAAACCTTGCTTAATCGTGAGTTATTACAAGATTACACATTGAGGATCTTTTGAGGTTCAGAGTTTTAGAGAATTAGATCATAAAACTTTCATTACATTCCACATTTAAACAAAGTGGTTACATAAAAGATAGTATTCATTTTTCCCATCAATAGAAACATATTTAAAATAAAACATGGATTCTTTCTTGACACTTCCTTTACACTATATCATGTACCATTCCCTTGACCTGTGAAAAACATTTCAAAAACATGGGTTGAGCATAAAAAGCTTAGTAAGGGTTATAAAAAGTATGGAAAGGAAACATGAGTACATATATACATAAGAATGAAATACTACTTTACCCATAAAACATAATCACTTTAACATACCTCATAAAATCATGAATAAATCATAGAACATGCATAAAGGAAACATCCACCCTTAGTTTATTATGGTATATTCCCTAAATCTCTTCGGAGAAACCTTAACGTTTAACTCCTTCACGTTACCCAATGCATTAGAGAGCTATATCGGGCTCACCCGCCCTTAGTTTATCACATAACCACCTGTATTCATAATAATTCCCAAGTACCATATCATAATCGTATCACATAAAACATGCATAAAGGAAACATAACATTTCCACTTTTCAATCACAAGATATCAATACAACACATTGATATAAAAACATTATGAAAATCATTTTCATTACCAAAATAAAATAAAAGTAAAACATGGTATTTATTTTTCATTTAAAAAAAAGGTATGGCTTGTAGAGGATGCTGAAACTCAAATAATGGTCATGGCGGCGGAGAAGTTGGTGTTGCCGCATACGTACGACAAAAACATTCCCTTTTGTCGTTTAGTAAAATTCTTCGTATAAAAAGATTCCTTTTGGATAAACATAAAATTCAAATGGGTTTATACACCGTATAAAAGAAGGTTGTGTATAAAATAAAATATGCCTCAATGAAAGGAGATTGAGACGAATTCCCATATAAAGACGATATCCTTGGATTGAGGACAAATCAATTACATAATTATGTGTGACAAATTAATACATCAAATATTAGTGGATATTAAGTATAAAACAATCGGAGGTTATTCACACATATTCATAGAATTACATATTCAAGTAGTACAAGTTTATCCCAAAGAATCAAAATTGGGTTAAGAAGTTCCCTTGCAAAAATTCAACAGCTTAACGACATCACTTCAAAATTAAGAAATTGAGTTGATGAGAGATAAAAAGGGTAACTCATCACTTGGACATAAAATTTACATCAATAAGGATATAGAAGAACATATCCCAACATTACAATATGTAAATTAAAATACCCAACCAAATAATTATTTTAAAAAGAGGAGGGTGAAAGGTTCCTTTACCGACTTGGGTATCTTTCGAAACATACACCCCATTAAAGAAGGACAATACAAAATTGATGTAAATACTCATAAACAAAAGTTTATTACACAAAAAGTAAAATAATGGGCAGTAAATATACCACTCAAATGAAATGGTGGCAAATTTAGCATAAATCTCACGGGAATAAAAGTGAGATGAAAAATCCCTTACGAAAACTCGGCAGCCTAACGGTGTCACTTAAAATTTCCTAAAATGGATTGATGAGATAAAATTGGGTATCTCCTAATATTTAAATAAAATTTACATCAATAGGAATATAAAATAACATCCTCTAACATAACAAAGAGTAGATTAAAAGAAGTGACATAAAGGAGAGTACTTAAAAAGAAAGAGAGAAGTTGGATCTCTTACGAAAATTCGGCAGCCTAATGGCGCCACTCAAAACTTTCAAAATGGATCGATGAGAGAAAATAGGGTCTCTCATCATATGAACATAAAAATTATAGTAGGATTAATATAATAGAACAACCCAATCATAATAAATATGAGCTTAAAAGGAATGGCATAAAAAGAGTGTACTTAAAAAGAAAGAGAGGGGTAAGATCCCTTACCTCGGGTCGGACTTGACTCGATCGTTCTTTAACCTCCTGAATAATAAACCTGAACTAATTTCTAATTGCTTAAAAACCTTTTTCAAGTTCATTATTCCTTTTATATCACTTACTAATATACTATGAACACTATTTAATTATTTAAGTTAAAAATGGTCGTTTGGTAGATCATTGCTACTTGAGTCAAAAATAAACTCTTTATAATTACAAGTTGTTCACGTGGTAAAATATATATTATATCCAGATTTTTATTCATCATATAGATATCATATATATCATATATATCCATTATATACATGCATTTATAATATTACATAACATTTAGATGTAAGAAATGAAATGCACCGTTCAGGGAGACGGTAAGCCCTACGTGCGCATGAACGCTACTTCCATTTCTATTTCTTATTTAATGGAATTAAAACATAATGATATATAATATTATTATAATTCCAGTATTTTATCATATATAATATCATTAAATCTATCCTTTATATGTACCACATATGGTATTAACGAATCAAATCACTTTGAGGGGGCGGTAGTCCGCACTTCCAAAAATGAAGATATCGTGTTTAAACATAATGGAAACCATAAAGGTATGCCATAAATGAAAAATACAGAATCTTAATTAAAACATAAACATATTATATATCATATATAAATATAGTGACATCTTAATTTCCACCTTTGATGGTGTTAAAAGAATACTGAACAATCATCGTTTTGTGAGGTAGAAATTCACCATCCACAAACACAGTATGTTTATCCATTAGATGTAGGTCTGTGTAAGTTTAGCTCGAATCCTTATTATAAAAACATCCTAGTATATTGAAGATACTGAAGTTGTTACAAAAGAAATGAATAAAAAAAGTTTAGGGTGTTGGAGAAGCAAAATAATACAAAAGAACACAAGTGAAGACATTACCTTAAAATCGGGTATCTCTATTTGATTTGAGCTCAATGGCTTCCTTGGGAAGACTTCTGCCCAAAGTGAGGATTCTAGGAGTAAGAGAGGGATGTGGAGAGACGAAATGAGCAGGTTTTGGCCATTGTAAAGGCTTGAGAGGTGTGGGTAAGGTGGTAGAGGTGGGGGGCCTTTTATAAGAGGAGAGGAGGGGCACTCTTGGAAAGTTACAAAATGTTACTTTATTTTCAAATGCGTTTTGGATTTCTAAGGTCCCACATTGATTTATTTGAAGAATAAGGTGGTAAGGGTTTGAAATATACTCATCCAGTAGGTCTTTGACAAGTTTAAGTTATAGTTTTAACATTATTTTTTCATTTTATTTAAATCCTATATTAATGAGGTAATCGCGGCATCATCATGATGTCATAAATAATTTAATTTATTTAATGTTTAAAAATTATAAAAAAAATATCATGACGTAGGAAATCTTGTTAGATTTCTAATGAATATTTATAGTCAAAAATATGACTTGTATAATCCCATTTAAATTTTTTTAGTAAAACAACTCATGTTTGTGACATTTTTATTTTAACTTTAAATAAAACGTTATTTATGTCATTTTCCAACCAAAGTGGATACATGGGGTCCCCAAGTTGACCCATGGATTTTCTTGGTCGGCCATGACACATCCAAAGATGGTAGGACATGTGTCTAGGTCATTTTATATTATTAAAACATTATTTTTACCTTAAATTACACTAATTACCTCTAATCGCGATTAAAAACTTAAAAGTTACTATTCACCAAAAAATTATTTTAATCCCATTGAACCAAATTTTACATTATAATGACAACCATGTATGTCAGATTTTTGAAATTCAAATCACAGAAGTGGTAAAGTTTCATTTAAATGAAAAATCAGTTTTTAAACTACCACTTAGTGGTTTCACTATTCATCAAAAATTGAAATTTTTCAGAAAAATACCAAAAATTCACCCTAAGCTATATTTGATATTCCAAATTCAAAAATGGTGTCTATTTTAAAAAATTCAAAGCATATATGTTGCATTAATTAATTTAATAATTAATTCTCACTGTCAAAACAAATAGCCTGTTTTTAAGAAACAATATCTATTAAAAGATTGACACTAGTTTATGTCCAATTTCAAAGTAAAATTAATTCCAATGACCACCATTAGATTAAAGGATAAAAATATATTCTAAATACACTTTAATATAAATTAAAAGTATAATATATCTATATAAATAAATCAGATTAAAAGAAGGTTTTGAATTAAAATGAAACATTTTCAATAAAAATGATCTTTATCGGAAAAATAACAAAATTTTACACAAAGTATATTTTAATGTCCAGAATCTAAAAAAGGATTTCATTTTTTCAAATACAAAATATAAAATTGTCAAAAGTATATTTAAAAAGGGTTCTCCATAAAAAAGTGGTTAATCGACCTTTTAAAAAATATTAGAAGATTTATGCTTAAAATTGGATTCATTTGCATTTTAAGCCGCCAACATTTATTGGATAAAGAAAAAATATTTGAAAAAAATATATAATAATTTTTTATTTAGTTCCATTCATTCCCGCCATTACAACGACAAGCCGTTAACTACCTTTTAAAATAATATTATTTTATTATTAGAGTGCAACGTAAGATTTAAAGGAAACTCATTGTTGCATATTGGGTATGCCTTCGAGCATAGCATTCCCTTTAAAGTAATATTAATATTTTATTCAAAAATATTGATAAATATGAAAATTTTGTATTATTTATTTACCTGGGCTGTTACAGTGGTAGAGGTGGAATCTCTAAAAAGTGTTAGGATAGTTTTGAAAGTGGTTATAAATAATCCTTATAAGGATGAGGATCATTCTTGGATGACTTGATCTTTCTAGCTAAACATTTCATCGAAGAACCATAGGGGATGGGAGATATGTATGTTTTGTGTAGCTATTATAAAAATAGGGAATCAAATTTCATACCTTGAACCAGTTTATGATAATCATTCACTTAAAGTCATATTATACCCTCATGGAAAAATATTGTAGGTCTCAATGCCAAATAAGTAGAGTTATTTAACTCAAATGGTTAGGAATAATCACAATATTATTCTTATGCTTATTATAAGTAAATAAATGTGATGGGTAACTCATTACAAAATTCGAATCAGGGTCATCTTATAGATTCCCTTAGATAACTTCACTAGTAAGTAATAATTAAAATTATGGGGAAATAATTTATTTCATGGGGGGAGAATGTAATGACTTGATATTTCACTACATATTCTCATTAAATAAATATTAAATTAAATATCCAGTCTCACACACTATACATAAATAAAATGAAATATATATATATATATATATATTGAATATTAAGTATGATTGTTAAAACACAGCTGTTAAATAATCCAATATAAATTGAAGTATCCTTATCAAAAAATAAATAAAAATTTAAAAAATAAATTTAATCCAAAAGTAGAATTCTTAAATATGAATCCCATTTTTCTAACCTTAAAAGGGATGTAAATTTTCTTGGGTTATCCCTTAACCAATCCCAAGACAAACTCTTGTAATTACGATTTTAGAAAAACAGTATAATGGAAAACTTTAATCTCATAAAGATTTAAAAAATATCGATAATACAAAAACTACCACCCTAAACTAGATAAAATTAGATACTTTAATTATAATTTAATAGGAAAAATAATATTTTATATACCTAAAGTCATTTTCTTATAAATAATTTTGACGATATATTATGTGTTTTTAAATAAAAAAAAATTATAAAATTTAGGATGTAAATTTTAAAAAATTAACTTATTTTTTAGATTTTTCAGGGAAATATTATCTTTACATGATTTTTTTTATTTTTGTAAAAATATTGTTTTTTAGGTGAATAGTTAAAAATACTATTTTTACAAATAAGATGAATTTTATGACATTATTAGAAAAGTAGTGTGATATAAAATTCATGAAACATTTTTCTAATAGAAAATATGTAATTTATATGTAAATTTATATTTTTTTTAAAATGTTTTATAGATTTATAAACCCATATTTTACATTTTATTCCTTAAGTTATGTTTTTCAAAAAAAATGTTTTAATACAATATACATTTAGTATTTTAAAATTCATTTTTATCACAATTAAAATTTTAATAAAGAAATATTTATTTAAAATTTTGAATAATTTGGATTAAATTATATAATTTGTAACATTATTTTTTCGAAATAAATGATAAATTACCTAGGTAAAAATGGGTTTTCATGGTGAAAACTAAAGTGTTAAAAATGAGTAATTTCATAGGTAAATAGACTAATAAGTTAAAAAAATGATTTAATTGTGTGGTTGAGGTGTTTATAGACATTAACTCTTCTATTCTCCATAATTTCTCAAAATTGTGTTCCAAATTCCTTGATCGTGACTTTCAATTACTGAAATGATTTGGTATTTACAAAAATGGAATACATTTTCACTTATAATAGGGGTACTCCTCTCCTCACATCCCCTCACACAAAAACCCACTAAGTTCATTAAATAATATACCCAAACCAATCCTAAACACTCATAAACACCTTAATGAGGTTCTGGTATTCTCAAAATATCATCCCATAAATGTTTAACCCTCTTAAAAATTAGATAATCAAACTCATGAGGTATATAATTCTAACAGTTCCTCCCATTTTCTATAAAGAAAAATGAAAACATGAATCATGAATTCTGCGGAATACCACCTCCATGATGCAACGTGTTTCATTTTAATTCACCTCCATTAAAGGATATAATTAATATATAATTAAATATATATTAATGATATTTTTGAAATATTGTATATTCTTAAATAAAAAATCATATTACTCCTTTTTCATATTCTGTGAAAAATAAATTCATCATCCATTCAGACGAGTGGACTACCACCTCTATAGATCGATTGATTTCCATTTTTCATTTCATCACCTCCTTATATGGATTGTAATTATAATAATGTTATAGGATAAATCATATTTATATGATATTAATATGGTTCATTTGATACAAATTTAATATACTATTAATAATATGAACAATAAACAATCCTTATAAAAATAACTGTCTTAAATAAGAAAACGAAGAAGAAGAAAAACAAATTACCTAATATTTTTCTATACATCTATTATTATTATTATTAATTCTTATTCCAAAATATGATGCTAATAATTTATAAATATGACCATTATTCTTCTCTTATAATGATCTTGCAACTAAATCACCCTATAATCATCCATTAATCTGGTATGTTCATGTATGGGTCTGTTTGACCATCCACTGGAACAATGTCACAAAATTATATCATGTATGACTATGAAAACATAATTAATTGTATAATATGAGATAAATATTTATGTAATTGTTTTTTTGGTATTTTAATGGATACATCAAAATTTTACTCAATGATTAAGAAAACGTCTTTCATAACTATAGAAAATTACCAAAGTTTTTTTATTGTTGATTTCATATTAAAAGGAAAAAAATAAAACAACAATAAAATGAAAATAAAACCCCATAAATATTTATAACAAATACATTATAGTAACATTAATGGTATTGAAATGATTAAATTTGTAAGAAGAACTAATACATACATTGCTCATAGGAAAATTAGTACAAACAAACAAAATTATAAACACTAGATGCAGGGAAAATAGGTATGAAATTGAAAATGTTTTAGGTGTTAATATTGTTTTTAAATTAGCTATTAATATTTTTTCCCTATTTTATACTGGATTTTAAATCACATCCATGGAAATGAAGAGTATAGGTACGGGTTTCTTTTTCTTATTTTTAACTCCATGGGACAAGTTGGATATTGTGTGCCCTAACATATTTATATGGTGTATTTAATTACCAATTGATTTCAAATATGAAAATATCTTCCATTTATTATGTTTTTAATTAAAATTTCATGATTGTCCTCTCAGACTCCTTTAATTCTTACATTAAAAACTTTGTAAGAGTTTCAATGACACAATTTATGGCTCATTACGTCATTATCTTTTTTACTTGAAAATATTATTCAGGTTTTCATGATCCCATAATTCCCAAAATTTATATGGTAATTGTTTCATATCTAGGAAAATTAATTCTCATTATCAATAACTAATTATTTGATAAAAAATCAAAAATAAAAGTGAAACATTGGTAATAATAACTCTTATTCTAACCAATGTATCTTTTCTTCCATATCCATATGTTCTTTCCCACTAACATTATCCTCTATTTTTGGTAAAAAAAATATGGAGTATATTCTGTTATTCTCCTTATTACCATTCCCATTTTCAAAAGTAAAATTATCCACTCCTTTTAGGATGTGGGTTTTCCAAAAAATGTATTTCAAAAATATTAACAAAAAATGTGTTTTGCATCCTTAAAAAATCAAAATTTGTATCTTTCAATTCACATTATTTGGATAACCTTAATTTAATTTCTAATATATTTTATTTGGTACTCTTTATAATAATTTTTTCAAAATCAATATATTTCCATTATCAAAAAACCTTTTGAAAGTAACACTACTGGAATTTGGGTTTTTCCCCACACTTACATACCAACGGTTCTATGAAACCGTTAGGGTAGGATAATAGTGGAGGCTTTTCCCAACGGTTCTAATGAACCGTTGGGATATATTTGAATAGGGGAGGTTTTTCCCAACGGTTCATTAGAACCGTTGGGATATATGTTTATTGTGAGGCTTTTTCCCAACGGTTCATGAGAACTGTTGGGAAAACTTTGTTTTTGGGAGTTTTTCCCAACGGTTATAGAACCGTTGGGAAAAACATACATATGCCAACGGTTTTTTAAAACCGTTGGCAAAGGTTTTCCCCAAAAAACCCAGCCGCCCGTTCTCTCCCCCATTCGCGTTACAGAGCCCTAACGGGAGCAGCAGCAGCCGATTTTGGAGATACTGTCGGCCAGATTCCAGCTCTTCTTCAGGTTCTTCTTCTTCTTTATCTCAAAAGGTATTCAAATGTTTGGATCTCAATGAGTAAAACCTCCATCTAGTTGAGTGTTATCCCTAACTAGTGTGGCATCCGGCTTGTGGGGTGTTGAGAGAACTTTCAAAGTTGTTTTTTTGTGCCTTGGATTGTCATATATAGTTTTATAATTTCTATGGATTGTATAAGAATTATGTGGAGTTTTAAATAATCCTATTTTTTACATTTCTGATCATGAATTTATGTATGTAATCTTACAAATATGTGATTCCTCTAGATCCTTGGATTTTATTATTGGGAATGTATTTTATGGATCATGAAATAAATTATGTCTTAGTCCTTCATATTTATACATTGATCAACTTGAAAATAAATTTACAAAAATAAAAAATCATTATCATTCTCAAACTCAGATCACTTTGGTTCTAACATCCTACCAATTTGATTTTTTAACAATTCAAAGTGAAATTCACACCACCAAAAGGTATTCAAATGTTTGGATAGTATTTAAACTTATTTTTATTTTTCCCTTCAGTTTAGACGATTTTGGAGCTACTGTCGGCGCCTAAGGGTGAGTTTTCTTGAAAATTCCTTTTTGGATTTTACCCCTTGAACATTGGATGTCATTTGTGAAAGGTTATATAAATCGAATTGATTGTTCGATTTCTGAATTGAATTGTAAATTAAATTAATTAAGGGTATTTTATGGTTTGCATTCCCCTTTAACACATGAATGCCAATTATTTTTTAACACATGTTTTAATTGTATTGCCTTGCCAATGTGAGTAAAGTAGAGACTATGCTATGAATCTATGAAATTGGATTGAATTTATCTTATATTTTATGCTACCATGTTAGATATATTATAACTAATGCATGTGATATCTTTATAGTCTTGTTAGGAGTGTTATATTAAAAATTCCCATGTGAGTGCTTGAATTTTCATTGAATTTCTAGCCATTATGAGTTATGTTGAGACCATGATATGGAATTGATTGATTAAGCAAGAGAATCTCATTATCTTGTCATTACAACATGAGTAAATGAAGCTTCGTTGTTTTCAGGTTATTATTTGATTGAGTCGCCATTTTGAGGTGAGTTGTATTAAATACCTTTGTTTTTGACCTTGGTATGTTTAATGAATTGTTTAAATGAAATGAAATTCGTTAAATGATTAATAGTAAATAGTGATACATGGATTCTATTAGGATGTCAGGTATATAATCTTGTTTCTATTAACTTATATGCTTTATGTGATAAATGGATTCACAGTGGAATTCCACGGATAGACTCATTTCTTTGAATATTGATTAAGCCATTGGTGATACATGGATCCAAGGGAGGGATTCCATAGATAGACTTATTGAATGTAGAATTATATTCCAATTGATACATGGATTCTTATGATAATTCCATAGATAGACTTATTGAATGTAGAATTATATTCCAATGATATGCGTCTTGTGTGGTGGTGGTGTGGTTTATGTGTTTTATGGTAGTAGTGAAGTGTGTGATTATGTAGTTAATGTGAACCCATAGGTTGAGTATTTTGTGCTATCTATATATCATGTATTTTTATGTTATTTCTACACATTCCCAACCAGAGTTGGATAAACTTACCAACGATCAGAGGTTTTGAGTTATGGGTATTTTTTCTAATATCTAGGATGGTGGTTATATGTTTGGATAGCTACCATGTCTTCCCTACTCTTCCTTCAAAAGTGATTGACCATGTGTTTTTAGGCAAGATGCGATGTGATTGTCCATGTGTCTTCAGGTGAGATGTACTATGATTTCCCTAGTGTTTTTCGATGAGGTGTGATGTGATAAGGCTATAATAAGATGTGGCATGTGGTTGGGGTCATGTAGGGTATGAGTATGGCACAAGGTTGATGTTATTCATGTTCATGATACCCTACTAATATGGTTATGGGATGAGTCATGCTGTTATGTGATATAACACATTAAGTTCTTGTTGGTTTTACATTTTTTCAATAACACATTTGTATGTTTTTTGACATGTGTAGTTGATACCTTGATTATTTTCTTCCTTTATCGTTTACTTAAATGTATATTCTATTATAGTTAATGCCTATTGAATTGTTTATGACAAAATGACTTATATAAATTCTTTTTACAGAATGGACAGAAGTTGGATGTATGAAACCGATCGGATCTCAGATGATTTTCAAAAAAAATTGGAGAGCTTTATAGATTTTTCATTTCACAATGCTTCAGATAGTGGTCGCATACACTGCCCATGTTCCAATTGTTTTGGTAGACCTTGGTTGAGCCGTGAAGAAGTCAGCTACCACATAACCAAAAATGGGTTTCAAGCAAACTACTTTCTGTGGTATCACAATGGGGAGAAAATGAAATCTCAAATTGGTGATGATCGAAATGAAAAGACTGGAATGGAGAATTTGTTAGATGATCGGTTTCCGTTTATTCGTCATCATGAAAAAGAAAGGATTTCGACTCAAGGAGACTTCGATATGAGGACAGCTGATGCATCTAGTGAAAATGATGATATTGATAGGGTGAAAAAATTGAATGATGCTACCACGACTCCAGTATATCGGCAATGCGATAAAATGAAAAAGCTGGAATTTTTAATCCGATTATTTCATGGGAAAACTATGTATGGGATTTCTAATACAGAAATCGATTACATTCTTACCCTCTTGAAGGATTTACTTCCAGATGATGCAGATATTCCCTCAAACCACTATATGGCATGGAAGTTAGTTGAGGAACTTGGATTTTCAAGAAACAAAATTCATGCTTGCCCGAAAGATTGCAGTTTATTCTGGGAGGAAACCGCTGAACGAAATGATTGTATAAAATGTGGCACATCCCGCTGGAAGTCAAAATCTGATGGAACACCATCCTGCGTTCCACAGAAAGTAATGTGGCACTTTCCATTGATCCCCAGACTCCAGAATCTTTTTATGTCTGATGACATATCAATAAAAATGAGATGGCATGATACCGAGAGAAAGAAGACTGATGATGAGTTGGTTCATCCTGCAGATGGATTTGCATGGAAGAGATTTGATGCTCGACATCCTGATTTTGCAGCTGACGTGCGTAATGTGAGGCTGGGTCTTTCATGCGACGGTTTTAATCCGTTTGGGCAGATGCTTACTTCGCACAGCACATGGCCAGTTTTTATACACATTTATAATCTTCCCCCATGGTTGTGTATGAAAAAACCTTTCACTTTCATGAGTATACTCATATCTGGTCCTTCTGATCCTGGCATTGATATTGATGTATACATGCAACCTTTAATAAATGAGTTGAAGCTTCTTTGGGATGTGGGTGTGCGCACATACGATGCATGTTCGAAAGACATATTTCAGATGCGCGCTGCGCTTATGTGGACAATCAATGATTTTCCGGCTTATGCAATGATGTCTGGATGGAGCACTAAGGGGAAACTGTCATGTCCAGTTTGTATGAAGAATACACGATCCAGAAGACTGAAACATCGTTGTAGTTTCAGTTTTATGGGACATCGACGATTTTTGCCAAAGGATCATCCATATAGAATGAATCGTCGAAGATTTGATAATACTATAGAGACCGATGATCCACCTCAGCGTATGTCTGGAACTGATGTAATTAATGAATTGAAAGATTTCAGTTTTTCGTTCGGGAAGGGTCAAATGAAATCTGGAAAGAGAAAGAATGTTTCCACAGAAACCTGTTACAATTGGAGGAAGAGGAGTATCTTTTTTGATTTGCCTTATTGGTCTACCAATTTTCTACGTCATTGCTTAGACGTAATGCATATTGAAAAGAATATATGTGAAATGTTGCTTTCAGTTCTTCTAAATGTCAAGGGGAAGACAAAAGATGATTTACGATCTCGACGTGACTTGGTGGATTGGGGCATCAGACCAGAATTGCATCCTGTGCGTATCAGTGAAAATAAATGGCAACTTCCATGTGCTTCTTATGTGATGACACCTACTGAAAAAAAACAATTTTTGGAAGTATTAGAGACTATTAGAGTTCCTGATGGCTATTCAAGCAACATATCTAAACGGGTCAACAGAAGAGAGTTGAAGCTAAAATCTTTGAAGACTCATGATTATCACGTTCTACTGCATGAGTTGCTTCCAATAGCAATCCGTCATCTTTTTTCCAATAATGTAAGGGTGGGTGTTATTCGGTTGTGCCATTTGTTTAGAGATCTTTGTGCTAAGAAGTTGTCCAAGTCTTTCTTGAAAAAAATGTTGACAGATGCCCCATTAATTTTGTGTGAGTTGGAGAAAATATTTCCCCCATCATTTTTCACATGCATGCTGCATCTGACTGTCCATATTCCAACTGAAATACTTCTCAGAGGACCTGTTTCTTTTCGTTGGATGTATCCAACTGAAAGAAATATGTTCACATTAAAGTCTTATGTTCGAAACAAGAATCATCCCGAAGGTTCTATCGTGAACGGTTACTTAGCTCAAGAATGTATGGATTTCTGTTCAATGTATTTGTCTGATCTTACTACAAGAATGAACAGACCAATGAGAAATGAAGAAGAACAATATGAGCAAATTGAACCCAGTTTTCCATCACTTCCTCAAATAGGAGGAATTCCTGGATCATATACATTGAAGACATTAAGCCATGAAGAGCGGGAGATGGCACATCGCACAGTTTTGCTCAACTGTGATTTGTTCGATGACTATATCAGGTAACAAAATTGAATATGTATATCTTACATATATATCTGTTAAACTATTCATATTTTTTTATCTACAGGGAACATAAAACAATGATAAATAGGAAGCATCGTTCTTTATCTTTGAGAAGGAGAGAGACTTTGCATAGCAAAGAGTTTTCTGCTTGGTTAAAATTGAAGGTAAAAATATTACTGTTTAAATTAATTATTTCAATATTTACTTAAGTTTAACTGCCATTTATATTGCAGGTATTGAGTTTGTCTGCTGACTCTGTCTCTGAGGAAATAAGAGCTTTGGCTTTTGGTCCTAATACTGTGGTTCGTGACTGTAAATCAATTGTTATCAATGGGTACAGATTTATTTTCACTGAACGAGCCAAAAACATGAGAACACAAAATGATGGTATTATGGTTACTGCCACAACAGATTGTTATGCCAGCGCATCAGATAGTAGAACGCGACTTGAAAATGTGGGTTATTATGGAGTCGTTGAGAAAATAATAATATTGGATTATTACTCTCATGGACGAGTCACAATGATGAAATGCCATTGGTTTGATTCGATGACGAGACATGGCACATTTATTGATGATTGTGGATTTCGAGTAATTAATATGACCCGCACTCTTGCAACCGAAGAACCATATGTGTTGGCATCAATGGCTAAACAAGTTTTTTATGTCAAAGATCAACTTCAACCTGAATTTGGTGTCGTAGTTGAAGTAATTCCAAGACATATTTTTGATGATGCTAATGATGGAATTGAAACTGTCCCTATTGCCATTGGAACCAATCCATTTATTTCTTTTGATGACTCCAATAGCTCAATTGTCAGAGTTGATTGTGAACCTGAAGTTGTGGTTGGAAATATATAGAATCATTCATCCATGTTCTCAATTCTTTTGGTTTACCTAGATTTGGGTTGTTAAGGTTGGTAATATTCATATTTATTTAGTATTGATCACAAATATGTTTTAGCTGACTTGACCGTTATGTGAATTTTCAATGTTTATTGGTTGCTGTTTTATTTGAATTGCATTTTCTAATTTGGAATTGAACTGTATTCAAACCAAATCAAACAATATTTCTAACTTGGTGAACATTACAACTTGTATGTTTTATTAAATTCATTCAAGCTCTTCTAAAACAATTGATAGCTAAATTACCAATGAATCCCCTCATTCCCTCATATATTTAGTTTTTTGGTTTACACAATAATTTTCTTTTTCTAATTAATTACATATTTCTTTTCCAATGCAGGAAATGAAGCCAATTGAAGAGAGACGAAGAAAAAAAATGGCGGAGAACAATCGTCGGATGGAGGAGATGGGCATTCCACCATTAGTGCCTACAGTGAGTACTTTATTTCAAATATATATATATATATATTTACAGAATATATAATGTCATGTGATTAATTTTTTTTGTAAACTTTTTTGTAGGATCTACCATTACGTCGACAGTTATTCGACGAGGAGCCTAGTACTGGTCCTAGTACTCAGGCCGGTGGTACGAGGAGGGTTCGTACCAGAGGTGGACATAGAGCTGCGCGTTCCCGACTAGACCCTGCCCCTCCCACTGACATTTCAGCCTTCCCACATTCTGATCCCGGTGTGTCGTTAGGGACACACGGGATATTTAGACCTCCCATGTTTTCTCTACCTTCTGCATCTTCTGCCCCATCATTTTCACATCCCATGATGATTCCCACTCCCCAGTCAGCATCAGGTCATACAGTTGTTCCATCTTCTTTTCCTTCTACTTCTGTCTCTCCGAGCTTTTATATTCCATCGTCTTCGACTCCTGTTCCACCAGAGGGTGTTCCATCAGGTTCTGTGGATCCGGCGCCACTCATTGATCAGACTAGCACAGGTATATTTATAAAACCCTATCAAATTTTTATAGCAATATTTATTTTCATAATAACATGTTTTGATAAAATATTTGTTTTTCTTTCATGACAGATACATCTACTGAAAGGAGGCGGGGGCGGGGCCGTACACGCATGCGTTCGGTGTGGAACCGTCGCACACAGGTTATGGTGGAATATAATGAAGACAATCAGATGGTTGAGAAAACAGGGCAGCAATGTCGGAGTTTTATGGCGACGCTTGCCAAATACTCTGACATCATTCCCGTCAGCCCGCTGTCGTGGAGACATTTGCCACATGAGGTCAAAGATAGAGCTTGGGCAGAGATATGGGTAAAAATATCTGTTGTATTTAATGCCATGATTTTTTTTGTATTTATATAAATTAATATTTTCATTTCAGCTTCGATTTAATTTTCCTGATGGTGAGGGTGCACGAATGGAACGTCTAAAGGATTTAGGCGAGCTTTGGAGAGCCTACAAGCATGAGCTGTATATTGGCTGGCGTGCTAGAGTTGGCACTGAGTTAGAGGCGGTACCAGTCGTGGATGATTGTCCTATAGAGCAGTATCGTCAGATGATTACTCATTGGACGAGTACCCAGTTTAAGGTATGAATTACATTTGAGGTATTTAAATAATAACTTTCAAGTTTTGAATTAATATTATCCTTTACATTATCGAATTTTATTTAGGAATCATCTGGAAAAAATAAAAAAAAACATTGATGCAAAAAAATACCTCCATACACTAGGACGCACGACGATGCCGGATCATGAGAGGCAGCAGGTATGACAATTGTTTATAAGTTTTCTTTACGACTTACATTTTCTTTTGTTTCCTCAATTATTTAATTATTTGCTGAAGTCTTTATATAAATTTTGTTTTCAATGTCATTGTAGAGGCAAGTACAAAATATTGAAGGACGTGTGCCTCGAGCAAAACTGTTTTGCTCGAGTAGACGAAAAAAGGATGGACGTGCTGTCAACGAAGCGACTCAGCAGCAGATTGTAAGTTTTAATCTGTTGATTTTATATTTTAATATCTATTTCGTAACTTAACAATATATTTATATTTGTAACAGGATGCTTTAGAGGCCCTCGATGCCCAAGAAGCAGACAATTTTGGGCCATCTGATCACTTACATCAGGTGTTGGGAGATGATCATTCTGGCAGAGTACGCTGCCGACCTAGGATAGCCCCGACGAGGTATTGGCCTGCCTCAGGTACGAGTTGTAGTGCCACCGAGCTGCAGCAAGTTAGGGCACAGGCAGAAAAGGCTGAGAAAAGGGCCATAGAGACGGCAGAACAGTCTGCAAGGGCAAACAGTGCATTTATGAAATTTATTGAAGTTCTACGTCCAACCCTTCCAGCAGAGGCCAGCCCAGCGATTGATGAATACATGTCGTCGATACATTCTATATATGGTGCACCAGGTGGCAGTTCCAGTGGTGGTCAGGCCGATGTCGAGCTTGAAGATGATGATGGAGAGCAGTCTGATGCGGAAGAGGAGGGAGATGAGGAGGGCGAGGAGGAGGGCGAAGGCGAGGAGGAAGGCGTTGTGGAGGGTGATGACAATGAGGAGGACGATGACGAGGGCGATGATGATGATGATGATGGAGATGGTGATGCTGATGTGGGACATATTGATCCGTTACATTTTTGACTTGAGATTTGATGTTTAATCTATTCTAGTTGTTGGTTTTATCTAGACTCGTAGTATAGTATTGGAGTTGAGTTATTTTTATATATTGTCTGTTTTTATGGATGTTGTTGTCTTTTAGTGGTTGTGTGTTTGAGAACTCCCTAGACAACCCCCCTCATTCTTGGACCCTGGACAACCCACCCTCCCCCTTGGACCCCGAACACCCACCAAACACCCCCCAGACAGCCCCGCGGACAGCCCCCTGGACAGCCCCCCGTACAGCCCCCAACCCTCCACCCTGGACCCCGGATAGCCCCCCGGACAGCCCCCCGGACAACCCCCCCCCCCCCCCACCCTCCCCCTTGGACCCCGGACAACCCCCCAAACACCCCCCGGACAACCCCCTGAACAACCCCGGACAACCCCCTGAAGAACCACCGGACAGCCCCCTAAACAACCCCGGACAACCCCCTGAAGAACCCTCAAACACCCTCCGGACAGACCCCGCACAGCCCCCCCACCCTCATCCTTGGTCCCCGGACAGCCCCCCGGACACCCACCGGACAGCCCCCCCGGACAGCCCCCGCGGACAGCCCCCTGGACAGCCCCCCGTACAGCCCCCAACCCTCCACCCTGGACCCCGGATAGCCCCCCGGACAGCCCCCCGGACAACCCCCCCCCCCCCCCTTGGACCCCGGACAACCCCCCGAACACCCCCCGGACAGCCCCCTGAACACCCCCGGACAACCCCCTGAACAACCCCCGGACAGCCCCTGAACAACCCCGGACAACCCCCTGAACAACCCCCCAAAACCCCCCAGACAGACCCCGCACAGCCCCCCCACCCTCCTCCTTGGTCCCCGGACAGCCCCCCGGACACCCACCGGACAGCCCCCCCGGACAGCCCCCCGGACATCCCCTCCACCTTCCTTAATTTCATTAGCTCTGAAATGTTTCATAGAACGATCAACTAAAATCTAATCCATACTAAATATGATATAAAAATATTCAATATGAATTTCCATAAGATTTTAAGTGAAAACAAAAAGTGACATACGAAAAACTGACCAAACGCATTCGAAATGTGTTGATGCTTTAGGACAACGATCCATGGGTCATATGTGACGTGTACGTGTCATCCCCGCCTCAATCCTAGGCGCGGTGTGGTCGGAACAACTCAAAGTGTATGTCTTTTTTTCAAAAGGACATCATTTTAAGTGAAAAACATCAACTGGCATCGTTCGGCCCGTTTGGACCCCCCTCACGCGCGTTTACGAAGCGCGCGCATCACTTAAAACACGAATATTGAGCCGTACCGCGCAAACCGCACGTCCGATTGACGTGCCGTCTGCGCGTACACATCACGAATAATAATTAGAATGTTCCACGGTGGTTTCAGCTCAATCCGAGGCCGTCCGCAATGAATTTGACCGTTGGACGCCCGTTCTAGCCGTTTATGACACCAGAACTGCGTTGTCGGTCACCGCGGGCACACGGCACGTCCGATTGACGTGCCGTCTGCTCGACCACTTCAGAAATCAGTCACCCGTATTTTTCGTCTGATTTCAGGCCATTCCGACATTGTTCGGCCCGTTTGGACCCCCCTCACGCGCATTTACGAAGCGCGCGCATCACTTAAAACACGAATATTGAGCCGTACCGCGCAAACCGCACTTCCGATTGACGTGCCGTCTGCGCTTACACGTCTCGAATAATAATTATAATGTTCCACGGTGGTTTCAGCTCAATCCGAGGCCGTCCGCTATGAATTTGACCGTTGGACGCCCGTTCTGGCCGTTTATGACACCAGAACTGCGTTGTCGGTCACCGCGGGCACACGGCACGTCCGATTGACGTGCCGTCTGCTTGACCACTTCATAAATCAGTCACCCGTATTTGTCGTCTGATTTCAGGCCATTCCGACATCGTTCGGCCCATTTGGACCCCCCTCACGCGCGTTTACGAAGCGCGCGCATCACTTAAAACACGAATATTGAGCTGTACCGCGATAACCGCACGTCCGATTGACGTGCCCTCTGCGCGTACACGTCACGAATAATAATTAGAATGTTCCACGGTGGTTTTAGCTCAATCCGAGGTCGTCCTCTTGAATTTGACCATTGGACGCCCGTTCTGGCCGTTTATGACACCATAACTGCGTTGTCAGTCACCGCGGGCACACGACAAGTCCGATTGACGTGCCGTCTGCTCGACCACTTCAGAAATCACTCACCCGTATTTGTCGTCTGATTTTAGGCCATTCCGACATCGTTCGGCCCGTTTGGACCCCCCTCACGCGCGTTTACGAAGCGCGCGCATCACTTAAAACACTAATATTGAGCCGTACCGCGCAAACCGCACGTCCGATTGACGTGCCGTCTGCGCGTACACGTCACGAATAATAATTAGAATGTTTCACGGTGGTTTCAGCTCAATCCGAGGTCGTACGCTATGAATTTGACCGTTGGACGCCCGTTCTGGCCGTTTATGACACCATAACTGCCTTCTCGGTCACCGCGGGCACACGACAAGTCCGATTGACGTGCCGTCTGCTCGACCACTTCAGAAATCAGTCACCCGTATTTGTCGTCTGATTTCAGGCCATTCCGACATCGTTCGGCCCGTTTGGACCCCCCTCACGCGCGTTTACGAAGCGCGCGCATCACTTAAAACACGAATATTGAGCCGTACCGCGCAAACCGCACGTCCGATTGACGTGTCGTCTGCGCGTACACGTCTCGAATAATAATTATAATGTTCCACGGTGGTTTCAGCTCAATCTGAGGCCGTCCACAATGAATTTGACCGTTGGACGCCCGTTCTGGCCGTTTATGACACCAGAACTACGTTGTCGGTCACCGCGGGCACACGGCACGTCCGATTGACGTGCCGTCTGCTCGACCACTTCAGAAATCAGTCACCCGTATTCGTCGTCTGATTTCAGGCCATTCCTACATCGTTCGGCCCGTTTGGACCCCCCTCACGCGCGTTTACGAAGCGCGCGCATCACTTAAAACACGAATATTGAGCCGTACCGCGCAAACCGCACGTCCGATTGATGTTCCGTCTGCGCGTACACGTCACGAATAAGAATTAGAATGTTCCACGGTGGTTTCAGCTCAATCTGAGGTCGTCCGCTATGAATTTGACCGTTGGACGCCCGTTCTGGTCGTTTATGACACCAGAACTGCGTTGTCGGTCACCGCGGGCACACGGCACGTCCGATTGACATGCCGTCTGCTCGACCACTTCAGAAATCAGTCACCCGTATTTGTCGTCTGATTTCAGGCCATTCCGACATCGTTCGGCCCGTTTGGACCCCCCTCACGCGCGTTTACGAAGCGCGCGCATCACTTAAAACACGAATATTGAGCCGTATCGCGCAAACCGCACGTCCGATTGACGTGCCGTCTGCGCGTACACATCACGAATAATAATTAGAATGTTCCACGATGGTTTCAGCTCAATCCGAGGCTGTCCGCTATGAATTTGACCGTTGGACGCCCGTTCTGGCCGTTTATGACACCATAACTGCGTTGTCGGTCACCGCGGGCACACGACAAGTCCGATTGACGTGCCGTCTGCTCGACCACTTCAGAAATCACTCACCCGTATTTGTCGTCTGATTTTAGGCCATTCTGACATCGTTCAGCCCGTTTGGACCCCCCTCACGCGCGTTTACGAAGCGCGCGCATCACTTAAAACACTAATATTGAGCCGTACCGCGCAAACCGCACGTCCGATTGACGTGCCGTCTGCGCGTACACGTCACGAATAATAATTAGAATGTTTCACGGTGGTTTCAGCTCAATCCTAGGTCGTACGCTATTAATTTGACCGTTGGACGCCCGTTCTGGCCGTTTATGACACCATAACTGCGTTCTCGGTCACCGCGGGCACACGACAAGTCCGATTGACGTGCCGTCTACTCGACCACTTCATAAATAACTCACTCGTATTTTTCGTCCGATTTCAGGCCATTCCGACATCGTTCGGCCTGTTTGGACCCCCCTCACGCGCGTTTACGAAGCGCGCGCATCACTTAAAACACTAATATTGAGCCGTACCGCGCAAACCGCACGTCCGATTGACGTGCCGTCTGCGCGTACACGTCACGAATAATAATTAGAATGTTTCACGGTGGTTTCGGGTGAATCCGTGGTCGTCCGCTATGAATTTGACCGTTGGACGCCCGTTTTGGCCGTTTATGACACCATAACTGCGTTGTCGGTCACCGCGGGCACACGGCACGTCCGATTGACGTGCCGTCTGCTCGACCACTTCATAAATCACTCACCCGTATTTATCGTCTGATTTCAGGCCATTCTGACATCGTTCGGCCCGTTTGGACCCCCCTCACGCGCGTTTACGAAGCGCGCGCATCACTTAAAACACGAATATTGAGCCGTACCGCGCAAACCGCACGTCCGATTGACGTGCAGTCTGCGCGTACACGTCACGAATAATAATTAGAATGTTCCACGATGGTTTCAGCTCAATCCGAGGCCGTCCGCTATGAATTTGACCGTTGGATGCCCGTTCTGGCCGTTTATGACACCATAACTGCGTTGTCGGTCACCGCGGGCACACGACAAGTCCGATTGACGTGCCGTCTGCTCGACCACTTCAGAAATCACTCACCCGTATTTTTCGTCTGATTTTAGGCCATTCTGACATCGTTCGGCCCGTTTGGACCCCCCTCACGCGCGTTTACGAAGCGCGCGCATCACTTAAAACACTAATATTGAGCCGTACCGCGCAAACCGCACGCCCGATTGACGTTCCGTCTGCGCGTACACGTCACGAATAATAATTAGAATGTTTCACTGTGGTTTCAGCTCAATCCGAGGTCGTACGCTATGAATTTGACCGTTGGACGCCCGTTCTGGCCGTTTATGACACCAGAACTGCGTTGTCGGTCACCGCGGGCACACGGCACGTCCGATTGACGTGCCGTCTGCTCGACCACTTCATAAATAACTCACCCGTATTTGTCGTCTGATTTCAGGCCATTCCGACATCGTTCGGCCCGTTTGGACCCCCCTACGAAGCGCGCGCATCACTTAAAACAATAATATTGAGCCATACCGCGCAAACCGCACGTCCGATTGACGTGCCGTCTGCGCGTACACGTCACGAATAATAATTAGAATGTTTCACGGTAGTTTCGGGTGAATCCGTGGTCGTCCGCTATGAATTTGACCGTTGGACGCCCGTTTTGGCCGTTTATGACACCACAACTGCGTTGTCGGTCACCGTGGGCACACGGCGCGTCTGATTGACGTGCCGTCTGCTCGACCACTTCATAAATCACTCACCCGTATTTATCGTCTGATTTCAGGCCATTCCGACATCGTTCGGCCCGTTTGCACCCCCCTCACGCGCGTTTACGAAGGGCGCGCATCACTTAAAACACGAATATTGAGCCGTACCGCGCAAACCGCACTTCCGATTGACGTGATGTCTGCGTGTACACGTCACGAATAATAATTAGAATGTTCCACGGTGGTTTCAGCTCAATCCGAGGTCGTCTGCTATGAATTTGACCGTTGGACGCCCGTTCTGGCCGTTTATGACACCATAACTGCGTTGTCGGTCACCGAGGGCACACGACAAGTCCGATTGACGTGCCGTCTGCTCGACCACTTCAGAAATCACTCACCCGTATTTGTCGTTTGATTTTAGGCCATTCCGACATCGTTCGGCCCGTTTGGACCCCCCTCGCGCGCGTTTACGAAGCGCGCGCATCACTTAAAACACTAATATTGAGCCGTACCGCGCAAACCGCACGTCCGATTGACGTGCCGTCTGCGCGTACACGTCACGAATAATAATTATAATATTTCACGGTGGTTTCAGCTCAATCCGAGGTCGTACGCTATGAATTTGACCGTTGGACGCCCGTTCTGGCCGTTTATGACCCCATAACTGCGTTCTCGGTCACCGCGGGCACACGACAAGTCCGATTGACGTGCCGTCTGCTCGACCACTTCAGAAATCAGTCACCCGTATTTTTCGTCTGATTTCAGGCCATTCCGACATCGTTCGGCCCGTTTGGACCCCCCTCACGCGCGTTTACGAAGCGCGTGCATCACTTAAAACACGAATATTGAGCCGTATCGCGCAAACCGCACGTCCGATTGACGTGCCGTCTATGCGTACACGTCACGAATAATAATTAGAATGTTCCACGGTGGTTTCAGCTCAATCCGAGGCCGTCCGCAATGAATTTGACCGTTGGACGCCCGTTCTGGCCGTTTATGACACCAGAACTGCGTTGTCGGTCACCGCGGGCACACGGCACGTCCGATTGACGTGCCGTCTGCTCGACCACTTCAGAAATCAGTCACCCGTATTTGTCGTCTGATTTCAGGTCATTCCGACATCGTTCGGCCCGTTTGGACCCCCCTCACGTGCGTTTACGAAGCGCGCGCATCACTTAAAACACAAATATTGAGCCGTACCGCGCAAACCGCACGTCCGATTGATGTGCCGTCTGCGCGTACACATCACGAATAATAATTAGAATGTTCCACGGTGGTTTCAGCTCAATCCGAGGTCGTCCGCTATGAATTTGACCGTTGGACGCCCGTTCTGGCCGTTTATGACACCAGAACTGCGTTGTCGGTCACCGCGGGCACACGGCACGTCCGATTGACGTGCCGTCTACTCGACCACTTCAGAAATCAGTCACCCGTATTTGTCGTCTGATTTCAGGCCATTCCGACATCGTTCGGCCCGTTTGGACCCCCCTCACGCGCGTTTACGAAGCGCGCGCATCACTTAAAACACGAATATTGAGCCGTACCGCGCAAACCGCACGTCCGATTGACGTGTCGTCTGCGCGTACACGTCATGAATAATAATTAGAATGTTCCACGATGGTTTAAGCTCAATCCGAGGCCGTCCTCGATGAATTTGACCGTTGGACGCCCGTTCTGGCCGTTTATGACACCATAACTGCGTTGTCAGTCACCGCGGGCACACGACAAGTCCGATTGACGTTCCGTCTGCTCGACCACTTCCGAAATCACTCACCCGTATTTGTCGTCTGATTTTAGGCCATTCCGACATCGTTCGGCCCGTTTGGACCCCCCTCACGCGCGTTTACGAAGTGCGCGCATCACTTAAAACACTAATATTGAGTCGTACCGCGCAAACTGCACGTCCGATTGACGTGTCGTCTGCGCGTACACATCACGAATAATAATTAGAATGTTTCACGGTGGTTTCAGCTCAATCCGAGGTCGTACGCTATGAATTTGACCGTTGGACGCCCGTTCTGGCCGTTTATGACACCATAACTGCGTTCTCGGTCACCGCGGGCATACGACAAGTCCGATTGACGTGCCGTCTGCTCGACCACTTCATAAATAACTCACCCGTATTTGTCGTCTGATTTCAGGCCATTCCGACATCGTTCGGCCCGTTTGGACCCCCCTCACGCGCGTTTACGAAGCGCGCGCATCACTTAAAACACTAATATTGAGTCGTACCGCGCAAACCGCACGTCCGATTTACGTTCCGTCTACGCGTACACGTCAAGAATAATAATTAGAATGTTTCACGGTGGTTTCGGGTGAATCCGTGGTCGTCCGCTATGAATTTGACCGTTGGACGCCCGTTTTGGCCGTTTATGACACCATAACTGCGTTGTCGGTCACCGCGGGCACACGGCACGTCCGATTGACGTGCCGTCTGCTCGACCACTTCATAAATCACTCACTCGTATTTATCGTCTGATTTCAGGCCATTCCGACATCTTTCGGCCCGTTTGGACCCCCTCACGCGCGTTTCGAAGCACGCGCATCACTTAAAACATGAATATTGATCCGTACCGGGCAAACCGCACGTCCGATTGACGTGCCGTCTGCGCGTACACGTCACGAATAATAATTAGAATGTTTCACGGTGGTTTCAGCTCAATCCGGAGACGCGGTGTGGCCGACACCACTCAAAGTGTCCGTCTTTTGTTTCAAAAGGACGTCATTTTAAGTGAAAAGCATCAATTGGCTTATGGAAAACCGACCAAACGCATTCCGAATCTGTTGATAATTTATCCCAACAATCCATGAGTCATATGTGACGTGTACGAGCCAACCCGGGATGAATCCAATTCGCGGTGTGGCCGGGATAAGTTTAAGTGGCTCTTTTTTGTTTAAAATGAACACCATTTTAAGTACATACGGAAAAACGACCAAACGGATTCGGTTTCCATTGAAACTTTAGGAGAACGATCCATGGGTCATATGTGACGTGTACGAATCAACCCCGCCACAATCGGAGACGCGGTGTGGCCGACACCACTCAAAAAGTGTCAGTCTTTTGTTTCAAAAGGACGCCATTTTAAGTGAAAAACATCAACTGGCATACGGAAAACCGACAAAACGCATTAGGATTCTGTCAATACTTTAGCACAACGATCCATGAGTCAAATGTGACGTGTACGAGTTAACCCCGCCTCAATCTGAGGTGCGGTGTGGCCGGTATCACTTCAGGTGTATGTATTTTGTTTAAAATGGACATCATTTGAGGTAAAAATATATGGTATAGAAAAAACCGATCATATTATGAATTGAATTTCAGATTCCACGTATAATTGTCATCTACATTTTAAATTGAATTCTATATGAATTATGTATGTTTATGAATTGTAATTTAATTATGGATTTTTATAGTTTCAGGATCCATTATATGTTAAATGTGTATGAATTTGTTCGTAATTGAATATGTATGTTTTATTTTATTACTGGTACAATAGTTGGATCGAAAATGAGGTGAAAATGAGGTGAAAATGAGGTGAAAATGAGGCCTGATGACTGGTGGTGATGGACAGGGGACAGGGGCTGTGCAAATTGCAGGGTGCTGCAATTTGCAGCATAGGGTATGCCAACGGTTTCAAACCGTTGGAATATAAGTTTTTAGCATGTCTTTTCCCAACGGTTCTAAACCGTTGGGAAAGACTTCACCAATTCCCAACGGTTCCAAACCGTTGGGAAAATGTTCCATGGTATTTGGTTTTCCCAACGGTTTGGGAGAACCGTTGGGAAAAAACTATCCCAACGGTTCACCCAAACCGTTGGGGTAGGGTAACTTCTATGGGCCTATTGCAACGGTTGCCAGTAAACCGTTGGGAAAACATTTCCCAACGGCTTACTTCCCAACGGTTATCAGAACCGTTGGGAAAAACTTTCCCAACGGTTTGAGGGGCTTTCCCAACGGTTCTGAACCGTTGGGAAATAGTGTATTTCCAGTAGTGTAATCTTCACTTCATATATTATAACAATGTTTAAAAGGTTTTGTGAAAACTTTTGGTATTTTCACTTCTATTTTTCCTATATTGATTATAGCACATGAATTGATGTTTTGATCATCCTATAAGTTTTATTATGATAGTATTCCTTTTGTAAAATTATATTTTTTATATCTTGTGACTTCTTAAGATTATGTTATGTGATATTTTAAAAAAACACATTCTTTATTTACTAGTATATGATGATGTATTTATGATTCATTCTAAGCGGAACACATTAGTATAGATGATGACACTCAGGGTCCTATAATAAAATCCAATGTATTAATTAAATTTTATATCTCATGATATAGTCAGGAGTGAACATAATGAGTATGTTCACATAATCATGGGTATGAAGAGTTTTCTCACATTTTCAGGTGTGGACATAATTATTTTGTTCACATTGGCGTGGGAATAATTATTTTTCTCGGAAAGGTTTTATTATGATTATTGTGATGCCATATTTTCAAGTCCTTTATCAAGTTATCAAAAAAATTATAATTTAATTCATTTCTATTAAATTCAATTTTTTATGATTGAACCTTATTTTTTAAGTATTCTGAATTTTTTTATCCTACTCACATGTTTTAGGATTATTGTTTTTTATTTTGTTCCACGGCACAAATTTTACAATTCTTTGATGATTTATTTAGGATATTTTTTTAATATATCATGTATTATAATTATCATAAATGGTATTATGATATCTTATTAAAATATTTATGTCTTACTCACATTTTATTTCATTTAATAATATAAAACATTAGGATATATTCTTCACCTGCTGAACATTTAAGCTCGCCCATTTCTTGTGTTTCCATTACCCACTTTATAAAGATGATTATATCATGTGAAATGTATTTAATGGTAATTTAAGAGAATGATTATAGAGAAATGTTTTCAAGTATTGTAAAATAATATTTTTATATTTCTAACATTCCATACACTAAATGTTTAGGACATTAGGTTGTGTGACTATTTTCTTGATATATTATTTAAATCATGATATTAACTTATTATTTATGTATTATTTTTCTTTTTTTTATTTTATTGGTACTAGTGTATGTCTTGGTAATTTTTTGATATTATTTTAGTTATTTTGGGGAGTATTTTAGAGAACCATAGTGAAAACCCTACAGATGAGTATTTTTATAGAATGATATCTAGAAATATTTTTAAATTATTAAGTAGATGGTTTTCCTTGTAAATATATCCTTATCTGGAAATAAGAAGTGGATGCAGGATCTAGAAAAAATTTACCTAGGTGTAACAACCCTAAAAAGTAAATGTTGTGTATTAACTCATTTGTCACCTACTATACAACAAAAAGGCTTAACTGCACACCTAGAACGAATCAATTAATGATTATGATAATTCCCATGTGGTATTAATATTTAACCACTAGTTTCCACACTTTTGGTTTTATTAATTGTTAGAACTATAAGGAACTATACGTGTGAGGAAAAACATGAAGAGAACCTAAAAAACCCATCATATATGGAAATATATTGAGATACCTTATAATTATTTCCAACCAACTATCATGAAATATGATTAGTAATGGTAAAATAGTTGAAGTCCCAAACACACCAAAAAAGATAAGTATAGATTCTTGGAAAGATCAAGTGATGATGATAATGAATTAAATATTGTTCAATTTCAAATATGTCAAAAAAATTGAAGTTGCACCAAGTAAACTTCCTCAAGGAGACTAGAAAATGATTTACTTTTGTAATTTGGGGACATCATGAATCAAATAATCATAGAAAAATTAGGAGTCCAGATATCACAATGTGAGTGTGAAATATATATACAAAATCACCATTAATGGTCCAATTCGTTAATGTGGAAAATGAGGACATTACCCAAGTTAATGTCATAAATCCATGGATTATAATAATGATTGGCATCCACAACCAAAAAAACCAATAGAAAAATGTGGATCTTGTTTAAAGGATACAAATATGATGGATTGTGATAACTAAATCCTATACTTTAAAATTTTGAATATGGGATTCTTATTCTAGAAACTCTAAGTTCTAAATATTTTATTATAACTTTACCACCCTGGTGTTTTATTTATCAAATAAAACATCATGTTTTATGATTGTTTCATTTCAGAATTTATCTTATTGATAATATAAATCACATTATTGGTCATTTTGATAGTTTTGATGTAATGTATTAACTATTTGTATATAGTCTCAATATTTATTGATCATAATTATATTTCTAACAGGTTCCTCTCTAATAAAAAATTTATTTGGTGGAAAAAACAACCAGTAGCAGCCATGAAGAGATATTACTATAACTATAAAAGAATATGATTCATAAAATAATCGGAGTCATCATCCATCAATGCACTATCATCACATATAATCCCTAATGTTACTAGATAAATTGAAATCACTATGTAATTTTTGGATTTATAAAACATCCCACCACCATTAATGATAGTGAAAAGGGACATGGTGGTTAGGAGGAAAAGGGAGAGTCCATCAAGTGACCTCGGGGCTAGGATTTGTTCAAGAATCAGGTTTGATTCCACATATCACATGATCCCATGTCATATGAATAAGAAATAGTTCATGTCTTAGAAGTCCATGTGTGGGAACATGAAGAACTTATAAGATTATACCAGGTGGGGAATCCAATCCTCACCAACCTTTAGCTGAGAGGGCTTCAAGGAGCTTCTTACACAAGGACTAGTGTGTCAAGCATGCAAGGAGATGGGTGGTAATCATTTGAAGTTGGAGAAAAATGTGAGGGATAAGATACAGATGACGCATTCTATTTTGGTGGAGGAAGATACTCTATAATGGGCTAAAAGGGCACTAAAAATGATTTGTATGAGTAGGAGGAGCATTCCTTGATGACTCCATTGTTCAACCTCAACTTTTCATCTACTCCTCCAAGTTTAAGAACCATGGTGGTGAGATATAAGTTTTTGTGGTGTAACTATTATAATTATAGTAAATCTACTTTCATACATTAAACAAATTTATGATAATTTTTCACTGAAATTAATACTCACATCTGCGGTAAAAATATGGTAGATCTTAACCCCAAATCCTGTGAGGTATTAAACTAAACTGGTTATAAAGAATCACAATATTAAAATTGTTTTTATTATAGGTAAATAGATGTGATAGATGCATGATTACAAAATTAAATCTTGAGTCATTTTTTAGATATCCTTAGCTAACTTCGTTAGTAAGTAACAATTACAATTACAAGGATGAAATTTTTTTAAGGGGGAAAAATAATGACCAAATATTTCATTTTTTATTCTCCTTAAATTAATAACATATTTAGTAGAATCTTTCACACACAATAACTAACTAAAATGAAAAAACTTGATATATTTTTAATAATAAATATGATCATCAAAACATAACTATAAAATAAGATGGTATAAATTAATGTAACCATATCATAAAATCAAAAAATAAAGTAAGAAGAATTAACATTTGGAAGAGGAAGTCTTCCTTAGGAATCCCATTTTTCAAAAATCAGAAGGGAGGTAGCTTCACTAGGGTTTTAACTTGTCCAAGCCTAATATGAACTCATGCAATTATAGTTTAAGAAAAAATATATATGGGATAAGTTCAATCTTGTAGAAATTTCTACAAGATCCATGATATCTAAACTTCCCCCCAAAACAAAATATAGAGCTTATCTAATGCTTAGGTATTATAAAAATATCATAAGGTGTTATTCAAGTAGAAAGTAAGATTATATCAAAATGTAATAAAATATATTTATTTATAGATATATCATGAATTTTTTTACTTTTCAAAAATCCATCTCTTCTGAATTCACTTTCTGCATAAAAATGATTTTTTCAGAATTTTTAATTTCATTTTAGGGAAAAATTATTTTTATTAAATATTAATAAGATGTATAAACACTAGAATAATCTTTTATTTATATGGAAAACAATAATTAATTTACTAAAAGTAGTTTTCCTTTAAAACAATTTCACTATTCTTTATGTTTTTAAATAAAAATAAAATTTATCAATATTAGGTTGAGAATTTCAAAAAATTAGCTTCACATTTGGATTTATCATGTAAATATTAGCTTAATATGAATTTTTGTATTTTCTAAATTGATTTTTTTTTTGAATAGTGAAAATGGTGTTTTTAAAAATGCCATGACATTTATGACATAATTAGTATATAATTATGAATTTAAAATTCGCGAAACCTATTACTAAGTATAAATATGTATTTTATAAGTGAATTTATAATTTTAAAAAAAGTTTATCTATTTTATAAAACCATATTTTACATTTTAGAATTATGTTATTCTTTTTTAATTGCATCAAATATATTATACAGATTGTATTTTATAATTATTTTTTACACTTTTAAAAAATTCAATCAAAAATTGATTTCAAATGTGGAATTGTTACCTAAATATTATATAATTAGTGCCATTTTATTTTTTGTTCTAAATGATAAATTACCTAGGTAAAAAATAGTTATCATAGTGAAAACCAAAATGGTAAAAATGAGTAACCATAGAGACACAGGGACTAAAATGTTAAAAAAATTATTGAGTGGTTTATGTGTGTCGTTACCTTTTTTATTTTCCTCAATTATTCCCAATTTTAGAGCCACACTCCTTGAGAGAGTCTTCCCATTAATAAAATGTTTTTGTTATTTAAAAAAAATTCATCCCTTTACACTTATAAATGGGGAACTTCTCTCATCACTTCCCCTCACACACAAAACCCTTAATTTATATCCCAAATCTAACTAAATTTCTCCTAAACAATAATATACACCTTAAGGATGTTATTTTCATCTAAAAGTACCATCCATTAATGTTTTAACCCCAATCACAAAGGAGATAATTCAAATATTAAGGTATAGATTTATAACAGCCCCTTCATCTTTCTGATTTCTTATAAACTTTTTTTCCTTTCTAAAATTTATTTTCCCTATATAATAATGATAAAATAAATATAATTAATATACTATTATATTATTATAATGATGATACTAGTATTAATCATTCTCTCTAATTTTATTAATAAAAATGGAAATGTGAATCCCACATTGTATGAACTACTGCCACCATGACACAATGTGTTTTTTCCTTCACCACCTTAAAAATATGATCTTAAAAAGAAATTTAGTATATAATTATTCTATTTATGACATATTTTACATTATTAAAGGATGAAAAATATTACCCATTTTACATGTTCTATGGAAAATGAAATCATCATCCATACGTATGTGTTGATTATCGCCTTTATAAAACGATAGATTTCCATTCTTATTTCATCACTACCTTACATATGTATTAATGAAAATGATTTTAAAGGATAAATATGCTTCTAAATATATGAATAAGGTTCTAGTGATGAAAATTTAATAACCTATTAATGATAGGAATAATAAAAAATTGTTATAAAATTAAACATTATAAATAAGAAAACTATTAAGAAAAAAACAATTTATGTAATATTTTCATATCGAATAATTCCTATAATAATTTCACTAAATTCTATAAATTCCCACTAATAAACTATATATTATTATTATTATTTTTCTACAATTTCATTTCAATAAAATCACCCCTAATAATCCATTAATCATAGAATGATCATGTTTGGTTCAGTTTGACCACCAACTTGAACAATACCACCAAATGATATCATAAATGAATATTAAAACATAGATAATGATATTATATGATTAAAATTATAAAATAATAATTTTTTTATATGTAAATGATATATCAATATATAACTCAATAATTATAAAAATACCATATTTTTATTAAGAAAAACTCTAAAGTGAGATTATTTTCAATTTTATCTTCAAGGATAAATAATGAAACAATCATCAAAGGAAATTAAATTCTATAAATCAATATAAGTCATTCATTATTGTAGATTTAACAATATTTAAATTATGAATATTGGAAGAATAATTAATACCAACATGGATCCTATGAGGTTTTTATAAATAGCCAATACTATAAACACCTCATTGGGACCTAAAAACATTACAAGGGAACTCAAAATTATCCTGTGAATTGGAAAAAGAAGGAAAAAAATTAAAATAATAGTATAAGGAAAAAAATTTAAAGGAGAGAAAATGGAAAATAAAAAATTTATACCGAAAAGTGTGGAACCCTTCACAGATCACCGCTCAACATGGTGACCCACTTTGTAAGATTCCTGTGAACTAAACAGATCGCCGGAGAAATACGGTGGTTCCAGTTCTCCACAAAAGAAATCCCCTATGGGAAGGAGGCATAGAAATCTGCTCTGTAGGTTACGTCCACCATGAACACAAATGGCTCCCCACGAACCAAACAAATTCATTCGCATGATCGAGGAAATTATTCTCACCTCCATAGACAATGACACTATTCCCTTGCTAACTAAGTTGTCCACAGGCTCAGTTTCTTCCATGGACTTCTACAAAAGAGGGAGTGCGGCCTTAGCAGGGATGACCGTCTATATCAGTACCTAATTCTTCACTTCTATATAAATAGATATCGAGGGGAGTATAGGGAGGATTGAGGATCAAGAATCAAAAAATCAAAGGATCAGAGGATGGAATATCAGGAGATCGATGGATTTGTAAAATATGGACTCCTTCAACAATTCCCCTTAGGTAAAACCCCACAAAATGAAATTAAGAAGATCAAATTAAAATTGTAAGTCTAGGAATGTAAAATCCTATGTGGGAATATCCTCCACGAGGCACAGAACCAATGTCCCCCTTATAACTAGGTGCCCCACATAGCAAAACCCTACCTGGGAGGAACCCTACCATGCACAGAAAATCATTGTACAGGAGAAACTTGAGTTCGTGCAGCACCACGATACATGGATGGAACTTGTCCCCATGTATAAAAATGCTATGCAGACTAAACCTAGGTTTTCAAACCACCATGGTATACATACAACCCTCTTTCCCGCATAGCAACCCCCTATGAGGAAGAATCCCCAGCCCATGCAAAAAATTGATATGCAGAATGGGGAACCCTAGGGATTTCCACTCTCTAGGTCTGATCATCACCTTCTCTCACATCAGTAGACACAATACTATGCCCTTTATGATCCAACATAACTTCATCATATCAAGTCCTCCCCCAAATCTATTTAACTCTATGATAAAATCCTGGGGCACACCAGTATTCCCTTTTGAGTTTACATACCCATGGTAAGAAGAGTCACGTGGGTCACCCCAGTGACAAGGTGGACCATCATAATGACCTTTGGATAATAATATAAACCTCTCCATTCAAGATATTAAGGTGAACTATTGTTTTTTCCCTTCAATGTAGGCTAACGTTGAATGTTCTTCCCTTTTCCCTAGAACCAATTATATGTCACTCCCACTGAGTTAATCCCCTAGCCTTTCTAATATGATGTGGTAATTTCACTCCTCTTTACCTTCACCCCGGATATATTTAGATATATCTCTAAATATTACTATCTAGGATATAGAAAGAAGAGAAGAAATGGGAACATTCATAGTCCCCTCTCCCTCCATTTAGGCTCCAGTACCATCTATAAATAGATGAAGTAGAATGTGTGATATTTATATCCACATCCTCCTCTCTTTTTTCACATCGACATTGACTCATGTGGGCTTAGAAGTTCGTATTGATCCTAAAATACACATGGTTCTAAAAAATGGGCATTATCCTTAGATTTAAGACCCAATAACAATTCAAGTGGCCCTCCAAGTAGGTGTGTGCCCAGATTAAGTCCCCTAAAATGGGAATCTCCCATTCATAAACCCCAATCATTATCCCTTAATGGCCCCCCTCTAATGTGTAAGTCCCAACTAATACTGAACTATGAGGGATTTGATTCCCAACTAACTGGGACACATAGAAATCCTCTCGGAGGTCCAAACCCAACCCCCAAATCACCCTAATGTTCTCCAGGTCACATTCATGGTAGGTTCATATCCACCTTAGAGACCATATCTCATCTGGGTATCTCAGGCTGACCTGACATAATTCCCACACTATCTTTACCAAGTAACATTTTACCACGATGTCCTTTCCACATGACGTTAAATTGCATGGTCGGGTCCTTGTCACACAACCTTAAATGGTGATGTGTCCAGTTAAGAGAAACAAAACTACATGGATTTTTATTCCTCCCTTGAGGATACATAGGAATCCCATCTTATGGGTTTGATCCTGACACCGAAACTGCCCCCATTCCATCTAGATGGCGATAAACTCTAGAGAACCATCCCATATGAATTAAACCCAACATTGTCTTAGTGAACAACAAAATAAAAAATGATATATACATAAAATGGTAAAATCGATGGATAACCTCGTATACATATTGATCCTTACAACGATGGAGAACCTCATATACGTACATATGATTCTGAACCCATGAGTAATCATGATCAACTATTGTTATAGGGGTAATATATGGACACATGCTTGAGAATGAACCAAGGATTCACAAACATATGATAAAAGATTAAATCTACATGTGATTCCTAGAATAGGTTGTTGTCCCCCCCAAAAGGGTAATATGAACCTAAGTTCACATCATCTAGACCAATGTAAGTTCTTAAGTGTCATTGGCTTAATCATCCAACAAACTCCTGCCTTTGGATAGTAGGTCCATGAATCATGGATGTGAGAGTTGTTGTATGTTTTTGGCTCCTAGAACAACCCCATTATAGACCAATCAAAGTTTGTATGCTTGACATCAGTAAGTTCTCCTTGTATTACCCATTGCAATAGACCCATTAGGACATAAACCCATAGTTTTAGGAAACATAATGGTAACCCTAACATAAATATATTAACGGTGGAACCACCTTCACAAGATACAATTGATATACTGCCCAGTCCTCATTGGACCATTCTTATCATTGAGCTGAAAATTTTCATCAGAAACAAAAATGGTGAACCCAACATGAATCTTTAACCAAGTTGGTTGTCTTACGCCACTGTGGGTCCCTTTCAAATCCAAAAAATTAAGTCTTCCAAGAAATATCATAAATTACACATGTGGTCCTGAGATACTTCTATGATGGGATTTTTTGTCTGTACATGTCACATATATTGCAGGCATTCTTCAAAGCTTCATTCAGTATAATGGCATCCTAGAAGTTCCCACAGATGTGCATGTCATCCAATGCACTGGTCAATCCCTTCCCGAAGAAAAGGACTTTGTTTCCCACCCAACATCTCTAATTCTGGGTCTCAATTGAAAAAATTTCCGAGTACCACTAGAATAGTGATCTCCCAACACTAAAGGTAGCAATAGAGGCCCTCCAGTCAGTGAAATCCCACCATCCTCCCACCCAAACGTAGTATATTATCCATAATTGGGTGGCTCAACTAGATATCTTTAATCATTTCGGGAGTCTGTCCTCGGAATATGAAAATGAGCATCTCCCTTATCATAGAACAGTGAATAAAGTCATCACCAATGAATTTTTCCCTACTGTACATGGGTTTTGCTAAAAATACCCTATCATAAGACATTGTCACCAGCTCCATGAAGCCCAGTATCCTTACTCTTAGGAGAATACCACTCCAAAGGTCCCCATAGATGGTATATGGACAGAGGTCCCACAAGCTGCCCTCAAAGGGAAACGAACAAATAACCATGAAAATTTCATCACCATGTTGGATTAAGAACATATCTGCCCTACAAATATGTTGGAACACAGTGAGAAGACATATATTCCTGCTCTCTCTTTTAAATGCCACCATGAAAATATGGTAGAAAGCAAGAAAGTGAAAATTTCATCTATTTCTCACCAAAACTGCCTTGCAAGTATGGTAGAAGACTATAGGTAGATGAAAATACCTGCTAATGTTTATGAAACCTACCATTCAAAGAGGGAGGCAAACTATGGGCAGGCATATATCCCTACTGATGAAAATTAATCCCATCAGTCAAATAAGGTGGTAATAAAATATTATTAGAGTCAAATTCCTAAATATGCATATCAATCCCGTTAAAAAAATATAGTGGTAAATGAGAAGATGCAAATTCTTGATCAAAAATATAAATCTCATCAGTCAAATATAATTTCAACTAGAGAAAAAAAACTAGAGTATTCTGAGCCATAAATTAGGGGTAGACACATTAATCAACCCCGACAAAAGAAAACTTATATTACCCACTAGAAGAACATAGAGGATCAGGGCCGATATGTATTCCTACTCTGACATTAGAATGGGAATACACACTCATTCCAGCCAAAGATGCATCTCAATACATCCTAGGATTGATGGAGGATCAGACATATATTCCCAACCATATATTCCATACCAGTCAAGGAGTAATCACATCCGCAAAAATCGTAAAGAGTCAGGCCCACAACCCCGTCTCTCCAAGGGAGTACTCATCCACAAGATAAGATGGTCACTCTTGAGCAGACTAACATCCTTACTCCAATCCAAAAGGGTCGTTGGCCATATTCTGATATAAAAGGGAAACTGGATCAAGAAAAAATACATGTTCCAACTAGGGAAAACCATTCCACCACAGTGGCCACTCCACAGTTGGAATATATACCTAGAAAAACTCAATATTACTGTTGAAAAATCCCAACATCATCACGGGGGGCCACTCATACAGGAACCCTATATGAAGGTTGTTACCAACAGCAGGTTGCCCTAGTCTCCTGTAATAGAGCACCCAAAAATTAAATTCACCAAATAAAACAAGAAAATGAAGATCACATTCATGACCCTACTCTACTAGAATATGTAGTTTTTTATACCATAAAACACTTATCAATAGAGGCTCAGGATCCTACCAATCTATTACCAAATTACGAAAGTGGTAGTTGTTGTTGCAAAGGTAATCCCCATAACATTTTTTGCAACAGCTCCGAAGGTCCTCCCCATAGTATGTACCATAAAGGCTTACTTTGTAGGAAAGAAATGATAGATCATTAGAGCCTATATCTTGATGAGCATCATGGTATCCCTCCTCATGGCCAGAAGATCGAAGAGAAATAAGGACATCCCCTTTCTATTATCCTCCCTGATGGTATTCCCTAGAGTATACACTGTAGAAATTCACCATGTAGTTAGACATCAAGCTATCATGGTATCCCTCTACATGATGGCAGTCTCTACAAAGGTCCTCCCCACAGTGAAATCAAGAAACAAGAAGGTCGTCCCATTGTTTCATTCCATCTTGAAGGTCCTCCCTAGGATGCACAACACATATAATCTCCATAAGTACAAACACAAGGTTCCAATGGTATCTTCCACCATAATAGCATATACTATGAAGGTACTCCCCACAAACATATTTTATACTTGCAAGAAGGCCCTCCCACTACAAATTCAAACATGAGGAATCCCTCATATTCTAAGGAGCTTGTAAAAATAGGGTCAAACATATTATATACCCTATCAATAATAGGTGACAACTTTTCTCAACCAAAATATAGATCAAGTCCATGCTTATCTTCTGATCCAACCCCATGTTGTTTACATTTCAATGAGATACCTCTGAGCCTCACTACTTGTGATGAGATCATCAAGAAGTGTCCAAATTGAGAAGATCATGTAAATGAGTCTATGCTGGAAGAACAAATTGATTATTTTCTCATGAGAAGAAAATTATCCATCGATGAAATACTAGTTATGTTGTCACCCACAACCACTACTCAACTCAAAATAATAATGTATTTTTCAAAGTAATTCATACAAAACATTCATCTCAATATCTGGACAACCCTCCACCACATGAAAAAATATATTACCCTATGATGGGTATGTAGACTATGTCCAAATATTGGAATAAATATCATGTCAAATTTACATGGAATCCCTTTCATATGCGCGAGGACCACAATCAGAGAGGTGTAAAAAAAATCTTGAACTAACCTACCTCAATGTACTACATAAGTTGTGTCCTCTAATCTGTGATGCCCTATCTGATATTTATATTCAGGGATGGGGGAGCATTGAGAATTTCACTTTAACCAATGCCCTGTCTAGTAGAACCCATCGTAACTAACATCCTATAATGTCATCATCTAAATTTAGTTATCAAATGATATCCATGTTTTGGAATGTAGGTATGCTCGACAAGGACTGGCCTTCAGTAAGAATCAAAAGCATCTGGCCAGATGAGATAAATCCACTGATAAACGCCTAAATCCATAGATGGAGAACATTTAACAGTCTTCTCATCTGAGATAATCCAATCACCAAGAACTACTAATGTACTTATAATAAAATAATTCACATGTAGACTGGGCACCATATCCATCTCACACCTAAATGAGAATTCATGATATTAAGATAGAGGAAATGACAACAACACTTTCTGCAATACGAAACAAGCCCCAAAATATAGTGTTGGGGGAATTTTTAAAGTAAAATTACCTTGTAAGACTAATAAATCTAGACCTAGGCATCATAAAAAGGTAATGAGAGAAACCCATCACTATGGGATGGGGGAATTTTTACTTCAATCACCCGCATGATGAACATCAGTCTTTTCCCATTTGGGGTGGACATAAAGTAAAGAGGTCTCCCAGTCCATCTGGTCTCATGATTCATTCCCCCATAAGGGAGTCACATGACAAGATTACATAAAAGTTCCCAATGAGTTACTCTTCACTAAGAATCTCAAAAAATAATCCTTGAATGGAAGTAGAAGATCCAAAAAAGGGAAAAAAAATATATCCTCTTATTCAATATCTAGTATACCACCCATAATGTGTTATGCATCGGTGAACTTTGTGGACATAAATCATGCGGATCACACTTAAAATTATGTAATTGCAGAAGAACAAGGTTAGGATGGTTATGCCCAGAATCTGATCCACACTGAACCTGAAGGTGTGCATACTTGGAACTAGAGGGATGCCCTAAATCTGGAAGATTATCAGTGGACACTGCTAGTAGGTGTACCTCATTCATAGGGGTTTACCCCAGTAAACGAATAAAGTCTACGATGTTCATCCAACACACCATTATGACCATCATACTACCTAAATTCAATTTCATAAGGATATAAATATTTTCCTAAATTATGGAAACAACCAGAATGAGATTAGGAAAATCCAAAAAGGATACCCCCAATCAAGTATCCATCTCATGTACAAGTTGTGTCGGCACTGCTGTTTTATCCCCTACTACACTTACTCGTGATCAAGTTCAACCTGTAATGCATCAAGGGATCATTAATATTATCTAGCCATTGGAAGCTTGATTGGAAGTCCAGGAAGGATGGTGTGCTCTGATACAACAAAAAAGGAAGCCTTACCCCGATAGGGTGAGTAACATTCCACCACCACCAAATTTTAGGAACCCCATGTTCCCAATATTCAATGAATCAGGTGGACCAAAACAACATCAGATTAATTAGGAATCCTTTTGTGGTCTCATTATGGGAACCCTATAATAACAAGAAGCAGTGATACTCATATGCTGCTTGTGATCTCTATAAGGATCTACCTTTCGATGGTACACCAGTTGTCCAGCTCAGTCGATAACATGGTGGGAGGATCTACGGTGATAGTTTCTTTTCCAATTCAGTTCAACACAGCCAAGGACAATAGTCAGTGACCACATGAACAACAAATTGTAGGATAATGAGAGAGTCTCTTACTTCGTTTTCAGAAAGAAAGGGTTGACCTAATCATTGAACTGGTCGCTCCCCCAGGATAAGATGTTCTCTATATACATAGATAAATTTCACTACGAGCTTCGAACACCACACATCATAGTGAAATACACAAGTGGGTTCTAGGATTTCTCTATCATTTCCCAAATAATGTAATATTCCTTACAACGGACTGATCTCAACTCCTGGGCAGCTCCATCGGCCCTCAGAAAAACAGGTGGTAAGAGTTGTAGTAGCTTCTATTACTCTTTAGCCACCCCCTACCCTAGAATGATCTCAATAACATATACTGAATCATATAGAAATCCTTGGACATCAACAGCAACCTCTACCTCGAGAAGATGGACGGGGGGGACCCAAGAAAAATTAATTCAAGTAAATTAAAAAAATAAAATTTCACTCTTTCCAAGATCATCAAGTCTACGACTATTTTATATCCACCATGAACTGCAATATACTTCATTTACGAGATCCAAAAATGGTTGATGGAGTAGGTCTTGATGACCGTAAAATTTATTTTCCCTTCCACCGGATACTGGGACACAATCCATCGAGAAGTGAATTGTCTTCAAATACCTCCTATAAAAGATGATAGACTTTAGGAAAGTAAAATTGGAACCACTTCCATCATAAGTTGAAAACATGTCTACTATAGCCCATAATGAGGTAGATGATTGGGAAGAATTTTTCAGTAAGAGATCACAAAATTTTGATAGTTGGATGACTCTAAAAACCATCAACCAAACTCATGGTATTCTTCAGGCACATTAGAAGCAATCAACAGTACCCTCAGTTGCACTTATTGCAACACTGCCAACATCCTCATCCCCATAGTCATCCATTAGATGACCATCCAGAAAACAATCTGACAATAAAGGCAAGAAGCAAGTGAAAAATGATGAACTCTTGTCAAGGAAAAAATTACCCTTGGCCCTGTTAGATTTTATTCAATCAAATCTGAAAGAACAGGAACCGCCCCCACCAAACAGAACCACCAGAAGTAGTCGATCAGGTAGAGTCATTGTTAGAAGTGGAGTTGATTTTTGGATCTATTAATTTCATTCACTTAATGTATTCCTTATATGATGATGAATATGGATATGAACCCAGGAATCCCATGCCCGATCAGGGAACTAGAGGAAGAGTCCGAAAAAGATGAGGATACCAAGGAAGAGATAGTAGTGGTAGCAAACAAGCTTATGTTTGTAACCCCAAACAAACCATAAATGTTGCAAAACCTCAACGAAGAGAATTTCAGCGAACCCAACAGGAGAAGGAAAATTCCCTAGCACTCACAAGAAGCCACTCAATCTTGATCATTCTTGAGTAGCCATTAGAAGAATAAAATGTATCTAATTTCTCTCAGTGCATGGGAAGACCTACCTATCCCAACTCATAAGACACAAAATCTCCTCCAGATACTTTTTGGAGAGCCAATCCATCTTCAACTAATGTTCAAGACCCTAAACTACTTGTGAAAGAGCATCAAAACGTTGGGAGGTTCTATCATTTAGACTAAAATTATGATATTATGCAGTAATTGACCTCATTTCCATCCAAACTATAAATATTGGAATATATTAGTTTGTCAAGTGACCTTATAGAAGCACGCATAGAGGATTTTCTAAGCCTTAAAAAGTTTGAAGAAAAAGTGTCCACTGTTGAAGTATATCAGACAAAAAATGATCCTACAGAATGTCACATAGTTAATTCCTTCACGAATCAAGATGAAGATTCCATTATCCAAGGACAGATTCGTACATTGTATGTGTCTTGAAATATAAATAGTGTTGATATCCAGAAACTCTTTTTTGATAGTGGCTCTAGAGTGAATCTCATTCTAGTGTGAACACTTCTCTGATTGGGCTACAATGAGAACAATCTATTACCTTCCCTCATAACTATCCAATGCAATAACAAAACCAAGGAAAATCAATTGGGTCATATTAAGATCAAGACCCAGTTCAGATACCCTGTGGATGACTCAGACTTTCTAGTTGTATGAAAAAACAAAACCTTCAATGTCTTACTAGGAAGGCCTTGGTTGTACCAACATGCAGTGGATCCCTCTTCATACCATCAATGCATAAAATATTGAATCAATGGATAAATTGATATGTTATGCACCAATAAATCCTCGTTTTAATCCTATAAGTCACATTATATTAATGTGATATTCGATCAAGGGGAAGGGAAGATACCCCTGATTGATGGTATTGATTGGGTCGCTACCCTGAATAGTCTGGAAATGATCCCAATAGATCCCTTTAAATATATCAGTGAAGAATGTATATTTTCCATTAATCAGGTTGGGTGTAGGAGTCTAAATTTGGATACATGTTCAATAGTCCTCATGATTACAGTCATGGCCCCTAAGACTAGAAATATAGAGTAATCTTTTAACACCAAAGATGATGGTGAGCACTCAGATGAAAATTCCCTTAAATCATCCTCAATGATATAAAAAATACATACCACATCCACTGAGGCATAAGAGTAATAAATCACTCTTCCATACCTCACTCCATTCTCTTCATTAAATCCCACACCATCATTCAGGTCAGAAGAAGTCATTTCATCATCTGAATTTTAAGATCTTGAAAATTCTTCTAACTCTGGAAAGATCATATCAAATATTGTTTCCCTATTGGAAGAATAAGAAGAAGAAGAAAAGAGGAGGAGGAAGGTGAAGAGGATCTTAGGGATTCCCCTCCACCATTTGAGGAGGTTCTCTCTACAACCATTAATGAACCCAAACAAAATCAATCAGGGCATGAAAGAACATCTATGACCCACCCTGATCAGTGGATCCATGTCTTTCGAGGAGAAATAGGTGTACACCTCCTTCCTAAGAAAGCATTTAAATGATTTTCCCTGGAACTAAATAGAAATTCCAAGCCTCAATACAAGAGTTTCCACTCATCAACAACGCTTTCCATGAGCTCATCAGGGTTATAAATAGGTGTCCAAAAGGACTCACTCAACACATACTGCCAAAATAGAGGCTGAATTTGACAAGATCCTCAGATCCAACTTCATTCAAGAAAATTAATATTATATATGGATGGAGAACATAATTCCCATAAAAAAGAAAAATGGAAAAATCAGATTCTACATTGATTTCAGAGGCCTCGATCGGTACTATCCAAAAGATGATTTCTCGGTCGCAATCACGGAATTGTTGATCAATGCAACTACTGAATATCATGATCTTTCTTTCATGGATGGATATTTGCGATACAAAAAAATCACAATAGCTCAAGAAGATGAATAAAAAACAACCTTTATCCCCTCCCCCCCCCCAGGGAGTTTTTTGCATAGTTAAATTACCTTAGGGTAGAAGAATGTTGGTGCCACATATCAATGTGTCATTCATTGAATCTTCATGACCTTCCTTGGAAATTTCATCAAATTTTATGTTGATAACCTGGGGGTTAAATCATGACAATGCTCAGACCACTAATTGGATCTTGAAATCGTCTTCGAAAAAATTTGATTTCATGGTCTGTAAATGTACCCCTTGAAATGTGCCTTCAATGAAACCTTAAGGAATATCCTTGGATTCATCATACTTCATCATGGCATCGAATTAGACCATGATAAGGCAAATTCTATCCTTTACGTGTCACCACCTTGTAACCTAAATAGGTTAAGATGACTACCAGGATACTTGGACTACATCCAATATTTCATTTCCAACCATGAAAGAAAATTTTATACCTTTACCAAGTTGATGAAGAAAGGGTTTAAATATCAGGGTAGTGGTGATTTTAAATAAGCAACAGTGTAATGCCATGAGAGTTGTTGATTTTTTCTAAATTAATTTAACCTTTTTGATATTTTGCATCTCATGAAACACTGAAGATAGTTCATTTTATATTAAAACACTATCATTGGCTTGAGTTGTAAGCAACGTCAAGTTAATTTTGAACTACATGCAATAAAAAATGTGTCATGCTCTATACAGAACACCAAAGTTATCTAGCATTATATGAAAAAATGGCATTCCTCGATGACATGCGTAACACCTAAGACCTAGGTTTACCAAAAAATAATATATTATTAAAATATAATATTTAATATAATAATATAAAACATTGATGCTAAATTAAAGGTTAGGAATGGTATTAACTAATTTATGAAAATATATGATTTATAAAATATAATATGAATTCATAGGTTACCAATTAATTATAAACGAATCTGAAAACCAAATAAATATAAAAGTAAATATTATTATGGTCCCAAATCTATTTTACCCTAATAAATTATATTTTCATTTATGTATTTCAATTCACTAGGACATACATTACTTTCACATGTAACATCAAGTTGGCGTATGTTACATGCAATACCGAGTTTCTACGAAACATCATTTTATTATTAAAGTTATTTAAACAAGTTAATTATAACCTAGATTTTATAAATTATTAATATGAACTATAATATATACTTATAAAATATTTTTATAATGGGTTTATATAAATAAAACATATTGATTAGGAAAAATATAATTTTCAGTAAAGCCTTTATATGTTAAAAAACAATATTTTCTCAAATGAACTACTTTTCATGTCTATCTATGGAAAATAATAAATATAATTTTACTCACTTTTAGAAATTTAATTTCAGAAATAAATTCCATTTTTCAATTCATAACATTGAAATTATCCTATATTAAATTTTTAGTATTATTTAGAGTAACTTCTTTTTTGATGAATAGTGAAAAATACTGCGTTTTAGTTGACAAATATATATTTATTTAAATAATTATTAATGTTAAATTATACTTTCAATTTATTTTGAGGTAAAATTAGATCAATTATATGTCTATTAACACAATTTATATTATTATAAACATTTTTACTTTTAAATTTAATATAAAAACATAAAAAACTTTCGAATATTTTTCTACTTTAAAAACCCGTAATTTCGTTCCATCTGCTAGAATATCATTATTTATTATTTTCACTCTTCTATGAATTTAATTTTTAAAAACAAACATAAAACTTTTTAATTACTATAATATTTATATTATAATAATATCAACATAATTTTGGTCCAAAATGATTCATCAAAGTGATTAAAATTAATCACAGTGATTAAGGTCAAATTAAGCTTAATTAGGGACTAAACCTTAAAATTAAGGTCCCAAATAACCAAAATACTTGTTCAACACCCATTTTCTGTCCATATTTCGTCCAAAAACCTTCCATTAATGATTTATTTTGGTTTGGTAGTACTTTTTTTAGGTAAGGACTTGTGTACACCTAAATGGTTTACAAAAATTACAAGTTAGTCATTTTCCTTCCCTATAAAATCCCACCACCTCTATCTCTTCTTCACACCTATAAAACCTCTTAAGTTAGGAAAATACCTACCCAATAAACTTCCCATAAATACTCCCTTCCTCCTATAATCCTTCCCTTTGTCATAATTCAATCCAAAGAATACTTTTTTTTAAACCAAAAGGAGTTACCCGATTAAGAGGTAACGTCTTCTCTCAAGTCCTTTATTTTATTTTATTTCTACACCCCCTCCAACTCTCTTTATTCTACGCTTATATAACAAAAAAATTTTAAAAAATATAGTTTCATGTTTTTACGTATATTTTTTGACCTACACCTACACAAATCTCCATCTAATGGGTAGAAAACATATTGTTTCTGTGTGCGGCGAACTACTACCTCGTGAAACGATGATTATTCATTTTTCCATTACCACCTACAACGGTGGCGATTATGACAGAAAATATGTTTATATATGTCAGATATTAAATTTATTATTACTTTAAGTTTATGTATTCCTTTTTTAAAAATATACATTTTTTACTTTCCATTTTGTGTTATTACGATAATTTCATTTGAGAAAGTGTAGACTACCTTACCCTCAAAGCTATATGATTTGTTCAAACACCACATGAATTGTATTAAGGATGGTTTTAGTGAATATATAAGATATATATATATATATATATGATATAATAAATATAATTTAAAAATTATATATATATATATATATTCATATATGTCTTTTACTTTCATTATATCGACTCGACAATTAAACAGAAATAGCATTCATGCATACATACGGCCTACCGTCTCCATGAACGATGTATTATGTTTCATACTTATATACTATATCGATTAGTATAATATATATATATATTGTATATACATGATATTTGTATCATGTTTTAAATTATTTAAATCATGATATGAATTATAAATACCAAAGATATAACAAATCAAGACACATGCGAATAATAGAGCGAATATTGCTTGAAGTAAAACCATAACATAGGATTGTTAACAAGTGGGTAAATATAAGGTCATAATAAAACCATATATGGTATTATATATAATAATATTATATTTTAAAATATTTATAATAAATTTATATTTATTATTCAAGTGGTTTGAATGTGTAAGATGAGAGTCCAGACACAAGGTAATGGGATTTAATATAACTTTTATTCCTCTTAGATACAATCTATGTTCTCCACGCTTTTATTTTGTGTGGCTTATGTACTAAAAATTATTGAGTTATATGTGTCTATATATATATATATTATAAATAAATTTGTGGGTATTATAATTTCCATTTTATGAACATTCATTCATAGGGTTTATGTTTCAAAAGTTACCAAATTAGTAAAACAAATGTCTCAATTTTCCTTCTTTGAGACTCATGTTTTGTTTTACACCTAAAATATTTTTTGAGGTGAATATACATCTATTTTACATGTTATATCATGAATATACTTATTTTAATGATATTTTAAACTTAATTTCATTTCATTTCCTTATATGGAGAGTATGATCCCATGTTACCAAGTTATAAGTGTTTATTGAGTCAATCTCATCACTTTTTGAGATTGTTTATGTTATGATTCCTTTGATGAATTCCCATGATCCATCTCTCAATAAATTACTGAATTTTATTATCCAATAGTTATTAATGATATATTCAAGTCGTGGTACCATTTTCTACTCTTTGGTACATAAGATATTTAATAAATTATTTTTAAGAAATCCCGACTTTACCCTCTATTCGATCAAAAATTTATGCTTCATCAAAATAATTTTTTCAAAAAAGGGTTTCCAAGAATATTAAATTAATATCATATGATCATTAAATTAAATTTTTACCCTTTTTTTCTTTTACCAATGTTTTCAAATGAATCTTCTTATTAATTTCTAAACGATGTAATTTTCTATCTGTTTTACCTTGAAAAGGGAATGTTATTTTTAACTCATCTAACATGTAAGGATTTATCCGACATCAATCCTTTTAAGATTTATTTTCATGTTTAAAGGTTATTTTTTAGTGATTTTTTTTAATATTTTTTCAAGAAAATGATTTTAAAAATGATTTCAAAATTCTTTTATAAGTTTTAAAATAAAATTGTGTTCAAAGTATATTCAAACTTCTTTTTTAAGTTTTTTGGGAAAATGGTTTTCAAAATGTTTTCAATATTTATTTATATTTTTTCAAATTATTTCCAAAGAAATAGTTTTCAAAACTTTACCAAGATTTATTTATAATTTTTTTAATTATTTTCAATGAAAATGTTTTCTAAACATTTTCAGGATTTCTTTATGAGTTTTAAAAATCATTCAAAATAAAAAGGTTTTTAAAATGTTTGGAATATTATTTTATATGTTTTCTAGAAATAAAGGTTTTCAACCTATTTCAAGTATTATTTATATGTTTTAAAGGTATTTTCAATGAATTTTTTTTAATGATTTTATGTATTAAAAGGCCTTTTTCAAATAATAATGGATATTTTCCTAAAGAAACAATTTTGAAATATATTTCTAAATTATTCTTCATCTAAGATGACAAATATTGATGTTACTCATGCCATTTTAGTAAAGTATCTAAAACTTTTATTAACATTATTTCTATTAATGGGTTATTCTTAATGTCATGGTCTTTAGGAAACTCGTTTCTCTTTCACGGGTTACATGCTTTTGAAACCCTCTTCTTTTCATGGGTTATGTTTATGATGAAATGATTAAGAAACAAATATTTTCCCATAGGTTATGACAAAATTACATGTTTATAATACCCATTTCATTTCCTGTGTTATGATATGATTATTTATGATCTTTTGGAACATATGTGTAATATTTCTCTATGAGAGGGGTAAGACATATATCTCCCTCTAATGCATTGGGTAAATATTTACATCTCATGAGATAGACTAATATTGCCTTGGGAGTAAACCTTGACTTCTAAAATGACCATGGGAGTGAACCATGACTACCACGATGGTATGAGGAGTGAACTCATGCTACTAAGATGTCCATGGGAGTGAACCATGACTACCAATATGGTATGGGTAGTGAACCCATACTACCAAGTTGGTATTGATAGTAATTCCTTGGCTACAATGGAAATAATATTATATGATTATGTATCTACCACAATCCCATGTATTAGTTATAGGTTATGCTTTCATGGTTTATGTTCTTTATTTCCTTATGATTCATGTCTTATGAACTTCCATGCTTTATGACATGATTCAAGTATATGATATTTGATATGCAGGGTATGATCTTCCATTTTCATGATCATGTTCACATACCCTTATGATAATAATTATGAATACATATATCACTTATTTACCCTTACTGAGCATTTGATCATGACCCTTTCATATGGTTCCTTTCCCCGGGTTATGAAAAAGGTTATATGTAGGATTACTGAAGATGGAGATCTTTATGGGATATGTTGAAGATATTTCACCAGCATAGAATATTTTGTTTCTAAGTTTCCAAATACACTAAACTATTAAGGTCCTCAAGAACGTATTTTTGCAATATACTAAATATTTATCTAAAATGATGTAATATCCATGTATGTTAATCCTAGGTAATTATATTTAACAATATCAAGAAATATATCTTAAGTCTGTTGATGCTAATGAAACCCCTCAGATGATGACCAGTCATCTTGTATATAACCACCTTAGAGTGATCCTTAGACACATTCCTTGCACAAAAGAATGACTCTAGCAGCGAAAACAGTCTTTACTATCTTAGTTGAACCATGATTGATGATGGGACTCATTACTCAGATACAAAGAAAAGATATTTGGAACTAATCTTTGTTTTCAAAAAATTGATGCATTACCTATAGAATCATGGGGTCCACTTGGTCTCACGTAGCAACCCACTGAATTAAATTCTCAACCATCTAATGATTACTGAATGTTTGTCACAGTGGGAGGTCATCTTGAAAAAAATTTACAAACAGTTCATGCCTTAGAAAATTGTTAAAGGTTAGTAGATTTCTTTGTAGAGAACCCCTCAGTAGAAATGACTTCCATATTATTTAAACTACATGATGAAGAGGTTTTATTTGTAAAGGAAGATCCCCAAATATTGGAGATTAATTTTGATGGTGCATCTAGAATATTGATAGAAAAAAGGATGGAAGATCCCAGGATCAATAAAGTGGGGATGGGAGTCATAATCATATCTACAGCAACGGTGGTCCTACCTTACTCCTTTCTATTATCAGAGGGGTCCACAAAAATGAATTAGAATATCAACCTCTCATTGTAAAGCTAAAGATGGCACTTAAAGTAAAAGTAAAACACTTTAAGGTAAATAGGGATTCATAATTGGTAATCAATAATGTTAATGGTGATTACACCATTAAAAAGGAAGAACTAATACCTTTGTTTGATCATGTTTGAGGGATGGTGGTGGAATTCTCCATAGATCCAACACTAAACTGTGTCCCCTAGTTGAAAAAAACCTAATCTGATGCATTGGAAAATTCATCCATAGCTCTGGTTAATCCAGGTCTGGATGAAATGACAATCAGCATTGCGCATCGTTGGATGGTTTCACCGTTCATTCATGTCAACAAAGAATAAATCATTGGCATCAGTTCCATACATGAACTTTATAGTCCTACCAATATCTAGATGACTCCCATTATGAAATATCTCCAAAACGTAGAAAATCAAGATACAATCAATTATTTTTTTTCTTTATAATGGAACAAACAAACAAAAATTTCTCTATTAGTGGGGCTTTAATGAGGTCCTTCTCAGACGAATTTATTGAGAAGAGACTGATGCAATCATGAGAAAAGTACACACTAGATCCTATGGTGCACATCAATTAGGATCCAATATTTTTTATCAAATTCAATGGTTTGGATACTACTATCCCACTATGACAAAGGTTTGCACTGAGTTAACCAAGAAGTTTCATTCCTTCCTTGTCCATGCTAATTTCATCCACCAGCCCCTAGAGCTACGCCACACAGCAAGGTACTCTTTGCCATTTTCCAAATGGGGAATAGAGGTGGTGCGACCATATCCTCCAGCTACAGCTAAGAAATTAATGTATATCCCCACAGTGACTGACTATTTTTCCAAATTGGTAGAATATGTACCCCTCAATGAAGTAGGGGCATGAAACCTTATCGGATTTGTGAAAGCCAGCATAATCACCAGATTTGGTGTATCTCGCGCCAAAATTATAGACAACCGAACCATCTTATATTCTACTAAGTTTGATAAATTATATCAAGAATATAGTATCAAGACCAACCATTCATTCCGCTATCATGAAGCAGTTAAAGGATAGATAGAGGCCTTCCACAATAACTTATCCAACATACTCTAAAAGATGGTGGATAAGGATAAGAATTTTTGGCTGTACAAGATCCTCCATGCTCTATGGGCCTACCAGACCCCGACCCATAATGCAACCCATGAAACCCCATATTTTTTGGTGTATAGGATAGAGGCAGTCCTACCAATTGAAGTTTAGATTCCCTCACTCCGCATTTCCATAGGTGATCAATCATCCATAGGAGAGAAATCCTAAAATATACCTGATGAATTTGAAAGACTCGATGAAAATATATTGTATACCTTGCACCATTTAGAAGTTTACCAAAACCAGATTGCATGAGGCTTCAACAGAATTGATTTCCTCTAGTCCTTCTTCAAAGAAGAAACGGTGTTGGCCCTCCGAACTCCAATGATACTTTCAAAGAAACCTACAAAATTGGAAACAAAATGGGAAGGGGCGTATGTAATACATAAGGTATACTTTAATGGAGCATATTCTTTAATTTAATGTGATGACCAACTCATTATAGACCCTACCAATGCAAGGTTCCTAAAGAAATATTTCATGTAAAGAATATGAAATGTTCTGATCGTAAGACATTAAAATGTAGGGAGAAAATTCCGTATTGTATGACATTAAACTGCATAGAAGGAATGTCCTAACCACATGATATTAAACTATGATGCCCCCATCCTAGCCATACAATAAAAAAAATTTCACTTGGTATAAACTCTATGACTACAAACTAAGAGTTATCATACTAATCACACTACATCATACAATGTAGAGACCCGAATCTTGACGTACATAGACATTACATTACTTTTGCGGAATACTTAGTACATAACAAAAACACACACACAAGGACCGTAATTGTTTAGTGTCTTTGAAAACTCGGAATATAATCATCTAATCGTGGTGAAAGATCTTCAACATCTCCCATAAAGATCTTCTTTTTTTTAAACCTAAATCCTTTCTTTATGTCCTGGGGAAAAGAAAACATAAAAGGGTGAGCTCAAATGCTCAGTAAGGGTAAACAAAAGAAATATCAATCACGTCATATTCATAAGAACATATCTTTTGGAAATATTAACCTGCAAAAGAGATCATAATTTCATAAAATGGGATAAATCATAGTAGTGAAATGAAATCCCAATAATCATAACATAAAACATGAAACTTTGTGGCATACACACATAATCATAGAGAATCATTTCTTATTAGTCAAGACTCATTTCCAAGACTATCTTAGTGGACAGAGTCCCTTTCTGAACCGAGTTCACTCCTCGTTTCAGTCCTATTTCACTGAACCAGTATAACCTACCGTTCCAGCCATGTCTATCTCATGAGATATAAAATCTTTACCCAATGCATTGGAGGGAGATATAGGTCGCACCCATCTCATAATGATACCATTCTTATGTGTTCCACAAAATCATAAATCATACATCATTGCATAACCCATGTAATAAAAATGGGATTCTTAAACATCATGACATCATAAAACAATTCATATAAGATAAAGGAATTCATAAAAAATAATTCCATCACAACATTATCAAATCAATGTAATAATAGGGATAGAGACAGAACCCTATTTTATCTTAGATGGAAAATAATTTTGATAAAACACTTGAACTCCATTCTTGAGGAAAATATCCTTTCTACTTCAAAAACATTTTTCCTTTCTTAACATGTCATACAATTTTAAACTAAAAGAAGTTGATTAAAAATAAAATTGAAAACTTGTAAAGGAAGCTTCTTGTAAATAATTTTTTAAAAATCCATTCATGCCGTATAAGTTAAAAAACATTCTTCTCGTACTTTTGTCAGAAAAGTCAAAAAGTACCTCGTACGAAAAAAGACAAAATATTCCTTTCATATCTTTTTATAAAAACTCACCAAAGGGTAAAATTGGATTTAAACAATTGTAGGTGAATGTAAATAATATTAAATATTGAGGAAACATGGATGTGGATGATAAAATACACCCCAGTAAATTTCAAAGTATAAACAATCTTGGATAAAAATGAGATTGTGATATTTCCCTTACCTTATGTCCGATATGCTTTGTACGTATCTGAACCTCCTGTATAATGATTTAAATAATGTCATTAACTTATTACAGAATCATATTAATTGTTATGATATCATATATGGTTCACTTATGACTTTATATTACCCGTTCTTTTGTAAATTCCATGTTAAAGAGCATTTTGGGTAAAATTGTTTCATTTGTCGTCCGTCTTTTGACTTGTAATTATTCATATGATTACTTAGATCATGATTAATTAATTACAGAATATAAAACATGGTTTATATATAATATATATTCATAATATACATATATATATAATAAATCAGTAAATGGAAAGAAATACACCGTTCATGGAGATGGTAGGCCGTACGTACGCATGAACGCTGTTTTAGTTTCCTTATTGAGTTGAATGGAATTAAGTATATGAAATACATATATATACCCATAAATCCAGTATCATTATTATGTCATATATTTCATGATTACTTATTATATATACTTTATAATCATTCATGAATGGTTAAAGTGGAGAATGAATCTCATCGCGTCGTGGAGACGGTAGTCCGTACGTACGCACGAGCGATGATATCGTTCTCATGATCATGGGACTGTATTGGAGTGTATGTATACTATTTCAGAATCAATATAACTTTAAAATAATCATATATAGTATTTGTTTACACCATTATACCCATCCAAGTAAGGTGGTGGAAAATAGATTTCACCACGGCGTGGAGACGGTATTCCATACGTACACACGCGCGGTGATTTCGTTTTCCGTAGGATGGGTAGATGGTGAAATAGGGTTGTTTCATACTTAAAATAACATATCAGTATATTATTTATACTGATGTTATTACTTCATAATGAAACAACCTAATAATAAGAAGTGGAAGAAGAAATAAAGTTGAAATAATCTGTAACGGAAATTACCTCTTCTTTGAAGCGCCTCTTTGAGATCTCCTTTTAGGGCACTAAAATTGGTCTTTGAGGAAGACCAGAACCTCTAGAATATTTCTAGATAAGTGGAGAGGAGAATTTTTTAGTTTTTGGCCGAGCTTGAAGGCTCAAAGTTGTGTGAGGAAGAGAAGGAGGAGGTGACCTTTTATAAGGGAGGAGAGGGCCACCTTTGGAATAACTAACAATATTATTTTATTATAAAGTCAAGTTCGGTTTTAAATAGCTCCAAATTGATTTATTTAGAGAATAAGGTGGTGATGGGTCGAAATCCTCTCATAAAATAGAATTTATACAATTTTAGGTTCCTATTTTAACCTTATCATTTAGATTTAACATTAAGTTAAATAATTTTACTTTTACCGTGTCTTCTTGTGTTCTTATACTATAAGTTTAATAAACTTACTATAAGAAGCCAAAAGAACCCCAAGTTGTTTAGTATTAATATATATAACCTTATATAAGTCATTTGGCAGAACCTTAGATTTCTAGGAATAAAATAACAATTAATAATATAATATTTGTTTTAAAAACTATTTTATGTCAATTATGACAATATTTAGTAATTGATTTTTGTGAAAATCATAACAAAATTATTAGTTAGAAAAAAGTTAATTAAATAAATACTAACATTTCATATTAACCTATAAAATTAGTTTAATTCATAAAAAGTCTTAAATTACATTTATTTGGGTATTTATAACATCATATATGTCAATATTTCATTAATAAGACAATTACTGCATCATCTTTGTGTCATAATAAATGATAATTATTTAATCCCTAAAAATTATAAATCAATTCCTATGATGTAGATAATTGTTTTATATTTCTTTAGACTATTCATGTTCTAAGTTTCATGAAGTTTATCACTAAATTAAAATTATTATACTTATAAGATTTAAGAAAGTGACATGTTGTCACATTCTTTGGTTTTAATAATAATTAAATTATTTTCATGGACAAAAGTCTATTAAATGAATCTAATCCTACCCTTAGGTGATATGGGTCGACTTTTAGTCATACAATAAGATTTTTAAATGTGTTAGGGTAATTTTATAATATTATATTTACCCTTAATTACCCGATTTACCTTTAACTATGGTAAATAAAATTTACCGTAGTTACTATTCATAATTCCCAAAAATAAAAAGTAGCTCATTAACATAATTTGGATCCACTGATTCCAAATATGGAATCCATTTTTACAAATTCAATACACAAAAGTTGCATAAATTAAATTAAAATTAATCCCATTGTCGAAAGAAAATAGGTTTTTCATTAAAACATTGCAAAAGATTGAATTGATTTATCCTACGAATTCAAGGTAGAATCAATGTTAATGACATACATTATATTAAATGGTAAAAATATATTATATTTATACTTTAAAACCATTCAATATTATAATTTAACCATATAAATTATTGTGATGAAAAAAGTTGTTTTTAATTAAAATATAGCGTGTTTTTACTATTCATCAAAATATGAAAGTTACCAGAATGATATGAAAATTTATCCAAAGTAAATTATTATTTCATGATTACAAAGAAGAATTTTATTTTGTCAAATTGAACTTATAAACATGTCAAAAATTAGATTTAAATTGGGTGCGCCATCAAAAGGCGGCAAAACTGCATTTTTTGAAAAATACTTATTTTAACCGAAAATTTATTTTGTTCTTATACCATGTTTTATAAAATGTGAAAGACGAATAATAATGTTATAAGATTAAAAATTTAGTTAATACTATTCATAACAGCTAGTTCATAATAATATTTTAATAGCATATCATTGTTTAGTGAAACTCGGTATTGCGTACTACACACGCTATCGAGGAAGGTCGCGATTGCGTGTAATGCAAGGTAAGTCAAGGATGCGTGTTATGCAAGATCTTTTTGGTGTAGCGTACAACACAAGACATTAATGAAATTAAAAGGAATATTTTTCATAAAATCTCGGGGTGTTACATTCTACCCCCCTTAAAATGAATTTCGCCCTCGAAATTCATCGGGGTTATAAATGGTTTACTATTCGAAAGTTTAATTAATAGAAACTCACATCATAAAAAGGAATTCCAAAACCAATCTTTTAAAAACAAAAGTATGGAACGTAACGGTTACCCAAAGAAACTAATCACTGGGTTTCCACATAGGTGAAAATATGGATATGGAAGAGAAATCTAACCATAATGTTCTGATAGAGAGTGGTAGAGAACATGGCTATGGAAAATACAGCAATCACAAATCCATACATTTGTGATGATATAAGGTACCATCTGAATCATCAGATATAAGAGCACTAGGACACCATTTTTGGTTTTCAAGATCATTTCCCTAAAGTTGATGAAATTGGAATTAGAGTAAATACTTTCGTGATTTTGGTATAGTCTCACCGTTGGTCGTTCTTTGGACAATTTCCACTATATCTATTAAAGAAATGAAGTAGAATTTGTCATTCGTGATGTGTTAGCAGATCATGTGATAGAATGATGGGTCATTCCATCTGTCTCAAACAAAAGGTTAGAAAAGTTATCAAAAAATACATAAGTCCATCTATAGTGAGATTAATCATATACGGTTCCTAAAATGGACTTATACTTCATATATCATACTTCTTAATATAATAAAACTAGTTTCTACTAAACAGGGACTTCCTGTAGGCCAGTGGTAGGCGATAAAGGCCAGTCACATTTCGGTTGTGGGTTCGATTCCCACAGCCTTGTCCGATGCGATGGGTTGTCGCCCGTCCTGCAGGTTATCCTTTTTCTAAAACTATATTACAATAACATCCCATCAATAATATCGAAAAAAACTTCTATCCTTAATACTAACTTATGTCCAACATAATCCATTCCAATCTTTAGGCTTATCTAAAACACTTTGGTCCAAGCTCATAGTATAAAGAAAATGATTACTTGTAATGTCACATAACAATCACGTGAATGCCATCATTTATCCCCCATATATCATAAGATATATCTTGTTAGTCAAATTAAAAACATGTGAATACCTTAATCATGTATTCTCTTGAAGAATGAATACCCATTGAAAATAGTGAAAACATGAATGCAGTTAAAAGTTAACACTTTCCACATACCAAAATCCTCACAGTTCTATATACTCAAACCGTGATATCACTTAGTCATTATATCAATCATGATATCATGAATACTATCGAAAATATTAGATTATATTTATCCCTTCATTATGTACATATCATATTCTTTCCAAAAATATTTCAATCACTTTTCATGGTTACCGATTCCATAAAATTATTGAAACCCACAATAGACCAAAACATAAATTTCCTAATATTCCACGATACTATATACAACATTATTCTGGAATCCCATTACATAAACACTTAATCATTCCACCACATTGTTTTCATATTCAACATCGCCAATGGTGATCGCATGTGACTTCCCTTTGTCCTTTGCCTTAAGTGGTTGCTCATGTCGATCACCACTAACCCTTGGATTAGGGCACTTATTAGCATAATGCCCCATTTCCTTGCACTTGAAGAATTGAAGTGTAGTAGGTTCATTCTATGTATCCCTTCCTTTGTTTGCATCATTAGACATCTTCATCCCATCATTGTGGAATTCAAATGCCTGATGACCTTCCTTTCCACATTTAAAACATTTACTTGTCCCTTTAAGACAATCTCCACCATGCTTCTTTCCACACTTTGAGCATAAGGAAACATTCATCTTCTTTTCACCATTATTCTGAGATTTCTCCTTGAACTCCATCTTTCGTTTCTTGTCAAAACTATGAGATGGATAAGTAACACCAACTTCCATTTCTACCTTGATAGCACAACGCACAATTTCTTCATAGATACTGAAGTCTCTTATAGCTAATGCCCTTCGAAGATATGGTTTTAAGCCAATGAAGAATCGATCAACTTTACTTTCAGGTTGGATGATAAATCCAGATGCATACCTTGCAAGCCTTGTAAAATTCGCATCGTATATACCAATAGATTCATCATCCTTTTTCTTTAGTTCAAGAAACTCCTTCTCCATCTTTGTTCGAAGAATACGAGGGAAGAACTTATTGAAAAATAAGTTCTTGAACTCGTCTCATTCCATGGACTCAATTTCATCGCTTTGCCTAGTATTCTTGATAAGATTCCACCGTTGATCAGCTTCACCTTCCAAACGATATACTGCTAAGATGACTTTATCATGTTCAGAACATTGAAGAACTGAAAATATCTTTTCAGTAGTACTAATCCATTGTTCAGCAACAAGTGGATCAGAAGACCCACTGAAATAAGGTGGATGTTGCCTCATGAAGGACTCAATAGAATGTTGTTCCCTTCTCTGCTCATTTGGAAGTCCAGAATGATTCATAGCGTGTGTAAGTATAGCAATAAGATTTTTCACTCCATCTCCCATAACATTTGTTTGTTCAGGAGGACAATCATTGCATTGTCCATTGCATTGTTCAACACGGTTCCTTCGGGTTCTAGCCATCGTCTAAAACCCAAAAATAATAGTGTGAGAGGAAAAAATCATTCTAGGGAAAATAACATAATAAAGGGGGTGTATCCTCAATATCTAACATCTTAGGTTTAATTATATAATCGTTAGCGTAATTCTAGGACTATAACCTATACGTATACTTAACCTTAGGGACATCCCTAGACATACCTTAGAAATATCTCTAGGGATCTCAATAAAGTTCTCGCATCATAGTTTCCAAAGGTTGACTAAACCTTTCCTCTGATACCAACTGTAGAGACCTGAAGCTTGACGTACATAGATATTACATTACTTTTGCGGAATACTTTGTACATAAAAAAAACACAAACACAAGGACAGTAATAGTTTAGTGTCTTTGGAAACTCAAAATATAATCATCTAATCATGGTGAAATATCTTCCACATCTCCCATAAAGATCTTCTTTTTTTAAACCTAAATCCTTTATTTATGTCCTAGGGAAAAGAAAACACAAAAGGGTGAGATCAAATGCTCAGTAAGTGTAAACAAAAGAAATATCAATCACGTCATATTCATAAGAACATATCTTTTGGAAATCTTAACATGCAAAAGAGATCATAATTTCATAACATGGGATAAATCATAGTAGTGAAATGGAATCCCAATAATCATAACATAAAACATGAAACATTGTGGCATACACACATAATCATAGAGAATCATTTCTTATTAGTCCAGACTCATTGCCAAAACTATCATAGTGGACAAAGCCCCTTTCTGAACTGAGTTCACTCCTCGTTTCAGTCCTGTTTCACTGAACCGGTATAACCTACCATTCCATCCATGTCTATCTCATGAGATATAAAATATTTACCCAATGCATTGGAGGGAGATATAGGTCTCACCCATCTCATAATGAAACCATTCTTATGTGTGCCAGAAAATCATAAATCATACATCATTGCATAACCCATGTAATAAAAATGGGATTCTTAAACATCATGATATCATAAAAAAAACTCATATAAGATAAAGGAATTCATAAAAATAATTCCATCACAAAATTATCAAATCAATGTAATAATAGGGATAGAAAAAGAACCCTATTTTATCTTAGATGGAAAATAATTTTGATAAAACACTTGAACTCCATTCTTGAGGAAAATATCCTTTCTACTTCAAAAACATTTTTACTTTCTTAACATGTCATACAATTTTAAACTAAAAGAAGTTGATTAAAAATAAACATGAAAACTTGTAAAGTAAGATTCTTGTAAATAATTTTTTAAAAATCCATTCATGCCGTATAAGTTAAAAAAACATTCTTCTCGTACTTTTGTTGGAAAATTCAAAAAGTACCTCGTACAAAAAAAGACAAAAGATTCCTTTCATATCTTTTACTAAAAACTCACCAAAGGGTAAAATTGGATTTAAAAAATTGTAGGTGAATGGAAATAATATAACATATTGAGGAAACATGGATGTGGATGATAAAATACACCCTAGTAAATTTCAAAGTATAAACAATCTCGGATAAAAATGAGATTGTGATATTTCCCTTACCTTATGTCCGATATTATTTGTACGTATCCGAACCTCCTGTATAATGATTTAAATAATGTCATTAACATATTACATAATCATATTAATTGTTATGATATCATATATGGTTCACTTATGACTTTATATTACCCGTTCTTTTGTAAATTCCATGTTAAAGAGTGTTTTGGGTAAAATTGTTTCATTTGTTGTCCGTGTTTTGACTTGTAATTATTCATATGATTACTTAGATCATGATTACTTAATTCCAGAATATAAAACATTGTTTATATATAATATATATTCAGAATATACATATATATAATAAATCAGTAAATGGAAAGAAATACACCGTTCATGGAGACGGTAGGCCATACGTACGCATGAACGCTGTTTTCGTTTCCTTATTGAGTTGAATGGAATTAAGTAGATGACATATATATATATACAAATAAATCCAGTATCATTATTATGTCATATATTTCATCATTATTTATTATATATACTTTATAATTATTCATGAATGGTTAAAGTGGAGAATGAATCTCATCGCGTCGTGGAGACGTTAGTCCGTACGTACGCACGAGCGATGATATCGTTCTCATGATTGTGGGACTGTATTGGAGTGTATGTATACTATTTCAGAATCAATATAACTTTAAAATAATTTTATATAGTTATTATTTACACCATTATACCCATCCAAGTAAGGTGGTGGTGGAAAATAGATTTCACCACGGCGTGGAGACGGTATTCCGTACGTATGCATGCGCGGTGATTTCGTTTTCCGTAGGAAGGATAGATGGTGAAATAGGTTTGTTTCATACTTAAAATAACATATCCGTATATGAGTGATACTGATGTTAATACTTCATAATAAAACAACCTAAGAAGAAGAAGTGGAAGAAGAAATAAAGTTGAAAGAATCGGTAATGGAAATTACCTCTTCTTTGAAGAGCCTCTTTGAGATCTCCTTTTAGGGCACTAAAATTGGTCTTTGAGGAAGACCAGAACCTCTAGGATATTTATAGGGAAGTTTAGAGGAGAATTTGGTAGGGTTTGGACAAGCTTGAAGGCTCAAATTTGTGTGAGGAAGAGAGGGAGGAGGTGCCCTTTTATAAGGGAGGAGAGGGGCACATTTGGAATAACTGAAAATATTATTTTATTATAAAGTCAAGTTCGGTTTTAAATAGCTCAAAATTGATTTATTTCTAGGATAAGGTGGGTATGGGTCGAAATCCTCTCATCCAATATAATTTAGAAAAGTTTAGTTTCCTATTTTAACCTTATCATTTAGATTTAACATTAAGTTAAATAATTTTACTTTTACCGTGTCTTCTTGTGTTCTTATACTATAAGGTTAATAAATTTACTATAAGAAGAAAAACGAACCCCAAGTTTTTTATTATTAATATATATAACCTTATATAATTCATTTGGAAGAACCTTATATTTTTAGGAATAAAATAACAATTAATAATATAATATTTTTAAAAAAAAATATTTTATGTCAATTTTGACACTATTTAGTAATTGATTTTTGAGAAAATAATAACAGAATGATTAGTTCGAAAAAAGTTAATTAAATAAATACTAACATGTCATATTAACCTATAAAATTAGTTTAATTCATAAAAAGTAATAAATTACATTTATTTGGGTATTTATAACATCAATTATGCCAATATTTCATTAATAAGACAATTACGGCATCATCTTTGTGTCATAATAAATGATAATTATTTAATCCCTAAAAATTATAAATAAATTCCTATGATGTAGATAATTGTTTTAGATTTCTGGAGACTATTCATGTTCTAAGTTTCATGAAGTTTATCACTAATTTGAAATTATTATACTTATAAGATTTAAGAAAGTGACATGTTGTCACATTCTTTGGTTTTAATAATAATTATATTATTTTCGTGGAAAAAAGTCCATTAAATGAATCTAGTCTGACCCTTAGGTGATATGGGTCGACTTTTAGTCATCCAATAAGATTTTGAAATGTGTTAGGATAATTTTATAATATTATATTTACCCTTAATTACCCGATTTACCTTTAACTATGATAAATAAAATTTACCGTAGTTACTATTCATAATTCCCAAAAATAAAAAGTAGCTTATTAACATAATTTGGATCCATTGATTCCAAATATGGAATCCGTTTTTACAAATTCAATACACAAAATTTGCAGAAATTAAATTAATATTAATCTCATTGTCGAAAGAAAACAGGTTTTTCTTTAAAACATTGCAAAAGATTGAATTGATTTATCCTACGAATTCAAGGTAGAATCAATGATAATGACATACATTATATTAAATGGTAAAAATATATTATATTTATACTTTAAAACCATTCAATATTATAATTTAACCATATAAATTAATGTGATGAAAAAAGTTGTTTTTAATTAAAATATAGCGTGTTTTTACTATTCATCAAAATATGAAAGTTACCAGAATGATATGAAAATTTATCCAAAGTAAATTTTTATTTCATGATTCCAAAGAAGAATTTTATTTTGTCAAATTGAACTTATAAACATGTCAAAAACTAGATTTAATGTGGGTGCGCCATCAAAAGGCGGCAAAACTGCATTTTTTGAAAAATACTTATTTTACCCGAAAATTTATTTTGTTTTTATACCATGTTTTAGAAAATGTGCATGACGAATAATAATGTTATAAGATTAAAAATTTAGTTAATACTATTCATAACGGCTAGTTCATAATAATATTTTAATAGAATATCGTTGTTTAGTGAAACTCGGTATTGCGTACTACACACGCTATCGAGGAAGGTCGTGATTGCGTGTAATGCAAGGCAAGTCAAGGATGCGTGTTGTGCAAGCTCTTTTTGGTGTAGCGTACAACACAAGACATTAATGAAATTAAAAAGAATATTTTTCATAAAATCTCGGAGGTTACATACAATATGATTGTCCCTTCACATTGAGGAACCTAGGTCCTTATCGCAAGACATTAAACTACATGATATTTATCATCCTAACCACATGATGTTAAATTGTATGGAGATTATCATTCCAATCAATGATCTGTTTCACATGATCCAGATCTGTGAGAGAGAAAGATGAAATGTCCCTGTTCTTATGTGAGAATAAAATCCATATAGGAACTCTCTTTCTCTATAACTACATGTGAATTGATTCTCATTCCAATGATATATGTAGTGATTCCTAGACTCTATGTCCCGGGCCCTGCCATGAGTAATGGGAAAGTGTCCTCCACTTCATATGGGTCAGAAGTGCATGAATAATCCTTATCATAAATACATATGACTTGATTCAAACCCTTGGAGGATATATAGCGATGCCCAGATGTCATATCTTAGACCCATCCACCACCATCATAAAAAATGTCCCCCTCCTTACGTATAGGTCAAGTTGATGATGGGAGGTTTCTATCCAAGAACTAAATGTGGATTGATTCCCATACACATGGGATACGTTGAAACTCTTGAAGGTCATATCCCGGGCCCATCCACAGATCCATTCAACCTTCCAATCCCTCGGCCTGAGTTCCCTTCCAGAGTGTGTGGTGTGGTGTAAGGTCCCTTGGATCCTCATTCATGATATATTATATCAGTCATGATATGCACCTCCCATTGGAACATTTCTTCTCTCTCTATCGTCTCAACATGAAGTTAAACTAAGTCACAAATGTCTTAGATTAATGATGATAAACTGCATAGCACCATTACGATTCCCTCCTCAGAAAGGACATCACCCCCAATATTGGTCACACACCATTTCATATTAAAATGTTCCCTCCTCCATGTGTATGAATCAGATCTGCAGAGGTATCCCTCAAGAAAAATATATGTCTTTATTCTCAATCTATAAAGATACGTAGAGATATATAGGCTATGGATCATAGTCCTAGCCACAAAACAATGAAAAGTAAAATGTAACTGTATGAAAATTGATGTATTAGATCATGAATTTAGGTCACCTATTCAGGGATCAATAAAATAAATAGAAAAACCTCTATGTATGAGTCAGATATATATAGGGGATTCCACAGTTCATGTCCAATCATGGATGAGATATTTCTTATGTTCCCAGACATACCCTTCTATTCATCAAAATTTGTGCCTCAAGGAATTTTGGGTCTTCATAAACCTCCATGACCATCTTAAATGGATAGTCAGTATCCGAAGGGCACCTTTATTTGACTATACATAATATTCCCGGGTTGGCTCTGAATATGTTTCCCACAAATAAAAGTCTTGTAAATTAGAGACATATTCATCCTCAAGAGATTTTTTTCCTACCTTCATACACCCCAATGGATCTCATGCCCCGTATCATTACTCCTGATCCAAGGGCCCCCTTAATCATGATTTACACTTGCCTCCCCCTTCAAGCCTAGAGAATTTCAGAATATTCACGCCCAATTTTCCTCTAATCATTCACAGTTTCTATGGAAATATTTCCTTGCAACATGACTGAAAACTATGTTGTCGTCATCCTCACTGTACACCATTAAAATTCATGGAAAAATCCCTAATCACGTGACATTAAACTGCATGATATGAAGAACTATGTGTGTCTTGATTCCTACTCATACGGGATACATATTGATTCCTATATATTTATATCCTGGTTCAGACACCCTCAAAATCAAAAATTCCCCCTCTTGATGAATGGTTCAGAACTGCGTGGGAAAAATTCAAAAACCTATGTATGGATTGACTACCTCCCTCATAGGATACGTAGTGGAACATGGACATAATATTTTAGTTCCATCCATGATATATAAATGTCCCCACTTTTACTGTGTATGGGTTATACCTACACAAGGAAATTCAGACACAATAGAGTGTGTTTTCCCCCATGTTTATATATATGAAATAGATATGTATAGAGGAATCCAATGTGAGCTTTTCCTTACTGGGGAGGTTTTACCCTCAAAATCAAAAATTCCCCACTCCCTTACAAGTTCTAGATTTGTGTGGGAGAATGTAACACAAGAAATGACCTTACCACTAGAAATTAAACTGCACGGCCAATGTTCTGTCCCTATGCATGGTTTGGTCCCACATATGTAACATCCTCACACTTCCATAGGGGGAAACATCTCTGTCATTTTCACCATGAAATTATGAATTGAAATCCCCCCTTCATGTTCTGGCGCCCTCCTTTCATGAACCACACTCTGTGTTTGGAACATTCTGAATCCCTATAACCTTTGTCAGCTATCAAAGATGGAGGGTTAGTGTCCTGGGTACACCTTTTCTTAATAATGAATAATAATCCCACGTGGATCTGTATATGTGCCCACAAAAATGTGTTTCAACATAAGAAACATTATCCTAAATAAAGGCCTTTCCTACGTCCATATTCTGTTTGACATTTACATCCCATACCAATCCTTGGATTCAGAAACCCCCCATATTGTAGTTTACACACCTTTCCCCCATGATGTCTAATGATGGTAAAATATTTCTACTCATATAACCATTAAAAGGGTAAATCCTTTACCCCTTTCATCAGAATAGAGTGTTAAATCCCTAAAGTCCTTTCAGTAAGACACTAAAATGCACCACCAATTTCGTGGTTTCATAACGTTAAATCAATCCATGCTTTAACCCTCCTTTACAAAAGAAAAATTCATGTAGGTATGGTCTCTCATCCATGTTTTAAAATTGACATGGATTCCCCCCCTATATTTTATATACCACTTCTTTAACAAGTCAATCCTCATGGTCTTGAGAAATACAAAGTCCCATAAAAGTACTTACTTATATAAAATGTATTGTAAGCATCCTAAGGATAGCTCTACTTAACTATGCATAATATTCCATGCGTGGCTCTGCATATGTCACCTAAAAAAACAAAGGCCATCCAACTAGAGATAAATTCATTCTCAAGAGAGGATTTCCTACCACTATATGTCCTCCATAACAACAACATGTTAGTAATCATTTTTATGGTTACTCCTTGTGTACTTTCCCATATCATGTTTTGGATTTAGAAATCACAAAACCAGGTTCAATAAAAATTCCTCAGACTTGTATGGAAAATATTAAGGTATTTTGTGCCAATAAACCATGTTGGGTCCCTTGCCTCTCAATTCATGTTCAAAATTGTTTGACCTAAAACATTAGTAATAATAGTCTATTGTATAATAATCTTAACTGCCCATGGAAGGAGACGTGAAACTCACTAGTTTGAAAACTTGCGAAGGGAACTATGGGTTAAAGGTGGGTATCTACTCACTAAACATACACTTTGTGTTGTTTAGAAAAATATTGAGTAGTAAAAAATTAAAACGACACAAATCTTGTTTGTTCCAAAACCTACAATGGAAACCTAAGAAAAAGTCAAGCTACACCTACTAATTTCATGATAGAATTAGGAATAAATTATGGTTGTGATAGAAAAAATACACAAATCCTGTAGGGTCTTTCACGTGACCCTAGAGATAATCATGTTACGGTCACTGTATCCCTTCGCTCAGGAATAATTTTGATTAAGATTTCATAATTTCAATTTAATTGTCCCGGCACAAGATACAAATAAATATCTTGTGGATATTATCATTTAAGGATAAGATAAATGAAAAAAATCACTAGATAAAAAAAATTCATTTCATTAAGGAAGGAGGAAACACCCACAGCTTGGAGCCTCTCAATACGTACAAGAAATAGCTACTTCAAAAGTCACTCAGTGGAGTCATAGAGTTGTATTAGCACCTAGTTCAAGTATTTTATGGCTCAAAATTTTTTAGATAGGGCTGCAGTGTCCAAATTTTCACTTGTCCAAAACTCCTTTATATTCTTATCCATGTACAATTTGGCCTTTTCCCCCACCTTCACTAGTCGTTGTCCCCCATTGACCATTTCCTGATTGCACGTCACTTCCTTCTAAAGAAGGGCCAATACCTGATTTATCCATTCTATTTATTAATGAAATTTCTCCATGGATGTATTCTACTATGACAGTTCACCTTGTCGCTTCACAACTATCCTATAATGTTCAATGTCTTCGTCAAGAAGAACCAATCTTGCCATTGCAAGATGTATGGTTGAATCCACAGCAGAAAGGCAAGAATGGGGCATTAAAATTCATTACCTAGCAGTCTCCACCTACTTCATTATATTTTATATATGATTATAATTAAAACCTTCATACCCCATAACTGAAAACATATGATGTAATTTTGGAAGCTTCATCGGCATGTCTGTGAGAGTGGTTTGATAAATCAAATTCAAGATATTTCTCCATACTTTTTTTCAACTAGTAAAAATGTTGGCTAGGACCTCTTGGTCATCTTCAGGATTAATATTAGACGTAAGAACATATTCAAGAATGAGAACCACCATGGTGGTCCTTGATCCAATTAATTTAGCATGATTCGACCCCTCCATAACTAATTCTTTGGCAGTATTGATAGGAGTAATAATCGAAGAATCAACTGTGACTGAAAGTGATCCTGGTTTGATCTTGAAACTAGAAGATTAAAACAACCTAAAATTATGAAAGTAAATATGTGGTTAACGGTGTGGAAAAATAACCTCCAGTTTCCAAAGAAACAATGTCTCAAACCTCTAAAATGTAATCACCACCTATAAAAGTTGGTTATGCTTCCTCAACCTGTGACTAAACCTCATGGTCATCCAAAGATAAACGTGGCTCAGATTCATACATAACTAGGTCAGTAGATTCTAGAATATAACTTATAGAGACTGTACACATAGTTATAAAAACCATAGAACTACAAACGATGATAAATTTTAAACCTTCCAGATATGAAACTATTCTATCCTCAGTTGTTATATCCACTAGAGTAGTGGGATGAGTATGCTCAATAGGGGAGTTGACTCCCAAAGACACCCCATCTATAAGGGCAGAATTAATTTGGTTCAAAATGGTTGATCTAATAGGACTTGGAATATCCCTCACATTCTCTGATAACAAGGATTCTTCATCCATCTCAGTTATAGCTCATAAAGTTGTCCCATTCGTCATTATGAGGGAATGATCAAAACACACAGTTAAAGTTTCCACTTCCAACGAATCTCTCTTTATTGAGATGGGTCAATTTGATCCTAAATCAATTCCCTCCAAGGGTTAGGGATGCTCTCAAAATCCTCAGTGGTCCAAGATTCCCTGACCTATTCAGTCACAACCATTAGCGGTATCTCTTGTACCTCAGAATGATTAGGCACTGCATATGTCTAGACAATTTCTACCAAATTACTTATCCTACCTACACTCAAATATGTGCATCATAATTGGTTAAAAATTGGATACACTCAGTATGAAAACCAATTCAAAGGACATGGAAATTACCTCTAATCCCCGCTTTTATACATATCGATAGATGTGATTCCTATTGACGTTTCATGGTATGCCATGGGAATGACCCTCTAGAAGAAGAAGTAAGATGTACTGGAGGCTTAAATGATTTGGTGGTATTCACAAGTACTACCTCCATATAATCTTTTTCTCTAGGAGAACCCTCCATAGTGACCCCCATGTCGTAATCATCATGTTCCACAACTACAGTACCCCTATAGATGTACACCAGAGAAAAAATCTTCTCTTGATCCTTCTAAAAATCCTAAAAGAGTAAGGAATAGGGGTTTTAGATCCTAATGAAATGGAAAAGTAAGGTTGAAGTCAACAAATATAACTACATCTCTTTCAATATCATCTGGATCTAGGATTACCACTATATATTCTTCCTGATCAGACCAATAAGTCTTACACATGGAATAATGAAGATTTGTATCCATCTTATTTATATATACGGCTACTTCACATGGATTTTCATGAGAATAAATCCATGTGGTAGAAAAGTATTCTCTGAATCCTAAAAGATCAAGGGGATATTCTTGAAGTAGCTCCAAGATATTTTCATTAGAATCATTTTCCATAAGGTATCCCAGAAATTCCCAGCCATTAGGATTGCATCTGTGATTGAACTGGATAATACTGTATGATCTATTCAGGGGAGTAAAGTAGGATCCATTAACTATAACTTCTTTATAGGTTCCTCGGCCTCCCTAAAACCCTCAGGGGGTAGGATGATTGAGAGGCTCTGGGTGTAGGAGAGGAATTTCCCCTACTATAGTTATAGTAGAAAATTGGAATTATCATCACCCCTTGAGGTGTTACCATCATCATCACCATCCTCATTAACCTCTGACCTCAACATGTAATGCACTTGATAAGAGAATTTAAAATGATTTTGTTGAGCACGAATCAAAGTTTTGAGATCCTAAAGGTAGAGATTCACCTTCTTAGGGTCCTCATCATAATAAATGTCATCATGTGCTGAAACATAACCGATCCCATTGAGAGAAACATATTTCTCCCTAATAAAGCACCACAAAGTGTGAGGGGACTAATCACAGGAGGATTGAACACCCCTTAAATAATCTCATTACCTCCATGCCACATGAAAGGAAGCATCAGAATGGATGGATGTTTGGCCTTCAATAGCATCACTGATATCTTGAGATGACAAACCCTAGACTCTAAAATATTTCATTTGGGGTTCAGAAACAAGCTATTTTTACATCTTCTTTCCAAGTCTAGAATTCCCAGGTCTTCATTTTGCTTCCCTTTATCCCAAAACACATTAAGTGATTTGGAAATAGGAACCATAGTTTCTACTTGACCACTTGGATATGACTAAATTCAAATATCGGCATAGCCTTTTGTGAGGGTAGTCTCAAAACCCACAAAATCTATAATATTAGTCCTGCATTGGGTATCTTCCAAGGTAAACATTAGCCAAAGTTGATGGGATATCATGAATTTTTTGTCTTGGCGTGCACTGTAAAGAGTTATAGGGAACATCATCTGGACACATTGGAATTGAAGACTAAATCCAGAAGGCATATATCCCTCGCAAGTAAGTTTGCCATCAATTCAAGAAACTAGGATACCTTCTCTCAAGGGAAAAATGGTATCCTCACTTAACAAAGTCCCCATATTCATTAATTCACCAAAATGAAAGTGGGGGAAGATTAAGGATTATATGTAAATAGTTCATGTCAATTGATTCAGGCCATTAATTCCCACTCATCCCATTCATCCCACTCATCCTACTCATCTTGTGTGACCCATTCCATTGGAATGACCCCTCTTCTTCTTTGGAGGTTCGGTTAGATACTAGCACCCAAAATCAACTAAGGATTGATAAATGTGTATCCTCCCATATGAGCTCTCATCCATCCCTAGAGGATTTTGGAAGGACACACCAGTTGGTGAGGTGGTTTCCCCTCATTGATCCAACCCAACAAGAAATAGATTTCACCTAATACTAGAATAGATAGGTTGATGCATCTTTTAGTAGCCATCTAAGCCTCCATGACGAAGGTCATGACTCTAACCCTGGTGTCAGAATCACGCACCTATAAAAGCCAACCACTTCGAAACATGGTCATTAAATCCACTAATAGAAATAATCAGTCGTCATCATGGTCATTTTCTCATCCCCATTTGTTAAATTAACCATCCTCTAAGGTAGGCTAGTAAGAAACTGTTTTCCTTTGAGTTCCAATGGTCAGGAAGGACCATAGTCTCTATATATGTGGATTTTGACTACTTTGTGTGGAAAAAATATTAATTAAATTTGAAAAAAGAATATCTTAATTAGGAAAAGGGTTAGTATAAATTTAAAAGGTATTTTTCTTGGTCGATAATTTTCTTAGGAAGAGGAAGAGTCTTGTAGAGACCCAAATATTGACGTACAGAGACATTACATTACTTTTACGAAATACTTAATACATGAAAAAAAACAGATGCCCAAAGACCGTATTAGTTTAGTGTCTTTGGAAACTCGAAACATAATCTTCTAATCGTGGTGAAATATCTTCAACATCTCCCATAAATATATTCCCCTTTGGTTTCCTTAAATAAAACCTTTCTTTATATCCTAGGGAAAAGAAAACATAAAAAGGGTGAGCTCAAATTCTCAGTAAGGGTAAACATAGAGAACATAAACCAATCCCTAAACATTTGAACATATGAACATGAACATAAAACATCAAAATCATGTGTAATGACATAAATATTGGCAGTGCGTAAGGAATAGATCATAAAGGAACATTAATCAAGATAAATAACATGAGAACAAAACATGGAATTTTGGAAAACCATTAAACACATGTTATGATTTCAATAGTAGCCAAGGAATTTTTTCCAAGACCAATATAGTGGACAAAGTCCATTACTGAACTGGGTTTACTTTTCACTCCAACCCTGTATTACTAAACCGTATTTTACTTTCCATTCCATCATTGTTTATCTCTTGATATATAAATATTTACCCAATGCATTGGAGGGATATATAGTTCACACCCATATCATATTGAAATCATTCTTATGTGTGCCAAAAAACATTCATAAATCATTCATCATAACCCAAAGAATAAGATGGGTTTCATAAACACCATCCCATCGTGACATAATCCATATAAAACAAATGGATATCATTTCATCATAATAAAAATAAAACCATGTAAATAATAGATACATTATACTTGAAAAATAAACAAGCTAAATAATGTCATATTAGATAGAAAATAGTTTTGATAACACCCTTGAGATCAATTCTTGAGGAAGATATCCTTTCTTCGTCAAAATCATTTTCTTTTCACAAAATGCCACACAATTTTAAAAGAAAAAAATTTTATTGGAAATAATCATGAAATATTGTAGAGTAAGATACATGAATAAAAGGCGTTATGAAACCATATAAATCTGTTCATTCCGTATAAGTTAAAAAACATTCTCCTCATACTTTTACCGAAAAAAGTCAAAAAGTACCTCGTATGGTAAAAAAAAGAAATATTCCTTCGATAAAAAAAAGTAAAAGTAAAATAGGGGTAATCATGACTTTAAACATACATGGAAAAATATTAAACACTTTATGAAAAAAAAATTATAGACATGGATGAAAAATATAATCCCAGTAAATACTTACGAATAAACAATCTCGGATAAGAACTAGATTGGAATAATTTTTACTTTCCTTATGTCCAATTTTTTCTGTATGTTTCCAAGACTCCTGTATAGTGGGTTTAAACATGTTATTAACATGTAACATAACCATAATAATATTTATGTTATCATATATGATTGACTTTTGACTTTATATTACCCGTTCATTTGTCAATTCCAAGTTAAAGTAGCGTTTTGTGTACAATCGTTTCATTTATCATCCGTGTTTTGACTTGTAATTATTAATATGATTACTTAGATCATGATTAATTAATTCCATAATGTAAGACATGATTTATATATAATTTATATTCATAATATACATATATATAATAGATCAATAAATGGAAAGAAATACACCGTTCATGGAGATGGTAGGTCGTTCGTACGCATGAACGATGTTTTCATTTCCTTATTAAATTGAATGGAAGTAAGTAAATAACATATACATAAATCCAGTATCATTAATATTTCATATATTTCATGATTATTTATTATATGTACTTTATAATCATTCTTTAATAGTTAACATGGAGAATGAATTTCATCGCGTCTTGGAGACGGTAATCCGTACGTATGCACGAGCGATGATATCGTCCCCATAATTATTGAATGGAATTATAGTGGATGATATAATATCTCAAAATTAGTATCATGTTATAACAACCATATATAGTTATTATTTACACCATTATACCCATCCAAAAAAGGTGGTGGTGGAAAAACATATTACCCCACGGCGTGGAGACGGTATTCCGAACGTACGCACACGCGGTGATTTAGTTTTCTATAGGATGGATAGAAGGTGAAATAGGGTTGGTTCATATTTATAATAACATATCAGTATATTAGTGATACTGATGTTATTACTTTATTATTAAACAACAAAATAATAGGAAGTATAAGAAGAGATCAATTTGAAAGAATCGGTAAAGGATATTACCTCTTCTTCAACGCGCCTCTTCTAAACCACCTCTTAGGGCACTAAAGTTGATCTTTGAAGAAAACAAGAACCTATAGTATGTTTCTAGGGAAGTGTATAAGATAAATGGGCAGGGGTTGGCTGATCTTGAAGGCTCAAAGTGGTGTGAGTATCATAGGTAGGAGGTGCCCTTTTATAAGATAGGAGAGGGGCACTTTTGGAAACCTCTAAAATATTAATTTATAATAAACTCAAACCCCACTTAAAAACCTCAAAAAATGACTCAAATAAAAATATTAGATGGTATATGGTTGTATTATAATCAACCAATAAGATTTAGATATGTTGGTAATTTATTCTAAATTTATAACTTGATTTTTCATTATTTAATCTATTTAATTTCATTTGTGGTGATAAAATTCTAAATTGTTATAAATAATTCCTTATGTGTTGTTAATTGTCCATAATTGGATACTTTATGACATTTTAGACCATATAAATTTCAATTTATAATTACTAAATATTTGGGTGATTTTTAAACAATTTTATAATATGTTATTCTTATAAAATAACAATAGTGTCAATTTTGACACTATTCATTTATTTGAATTTAAACAAAATCTACATAGAAGATATATTCGAACAAAAATATTTAATATACTCTTAACATGTCATACTAATATATAAATATGTGGAGAACATTATTTAGTTCATATAATATTTGTTTTAATATTTTTAAAACCATTTATTTGATATTTAAATCAATAAAATAATTTCTACATCACTATTTTGTCATCATTAATGATAATTATTTAATCCATAAAAATTATAAATAAATTTTCCTGATTTAAATAATTTTATGAAATTTCTGGAGACTATTTATATTTGAAGTTTTATGAGGTATATCACTAAATTAAATTTATTACACTTATAAGATACAAGAGAGTGACATGTTGTCACGTTCTTTGGTTTTAATAATAATTATATCATTTTCATGGTCAAAAGTCCATGAAATGAATCTATTATTACCCTTAAGTAATATGGGTCGACTTTTATTCATCTAATATAATTTTATCTTGTCTTATAATAATTTTATAATCTTATTTTTACCCTTAATTACCCGATTTGCCTTTAACTATAATAAATAAAAATTACCATAATTACTATTCATAATATAAAAAAATGTAAACTATTAACATAATTTGGACCCACTGAATCCAAATATGGAATCAATTTTTTAAAATTCAAAACATAGAAGTTGCAGTAATTAATTTAAAATTAATCCCGTCGTTAAGAAAATGTGTTTTAAAAGTTAAAACATTGTCAAAGATTGAAATGTTTTTAGCTATGAATTCGATGTAAAATTTATGCTAATGACATAAATTATATTAAATGGTAAAAATATATACTATTTATACTTTAAAAAATTACTATTATAATTTAACCATATAAATTATCTCGATGAAAAAAGTTGTTTTAATGTAAAATTTAGCGTGTTTTTACTATTCATCAAAATAAGAACATTGTCAGAAAAATATCAAAACATTATCCAATGTAAATTTTTATATCCTGATTCAAAAAAAAAGTTTATTTGGTAAAATTTAAATTATAAACTTTTCAAAAAATTTATTTAAAATGGTTACGCCATCAAAAGGCGGCAAAACTGCATTTTTTTAAAAATACTTCTTTTATCCGAAAAATTGATTTTGTTCTCAAACCTCATTCCAAAAAATGTGTAAGATGAATTATAATGTTATAAAATTCAAAATTTGGTTAATAATATTCATAATGGCTATTTTATAATAATATTATAACAATATATCATTGTTTAGTGAAACTCGGTATTGCATACAACACACGCTATTGAGGAAGGTCGCTCTTGCGTGTAATGCAAGCCAAGCCAGGGTTGCATGTAGGGAAAGCATACTCTGCTGTTGCGTATAACATACTCAAAATATAGTTCAGTTATAAATTGATAAAAATCTATAATTGGTGTTGTGTAAAATGAATTTTATTCGAAAGAACTTGAAATTGTGTGCATCACAAGCCAAGAATAGTGTTGTGTATACTACAAGCTAATACGGTGTTGTGTATAGCGCAAGATAATCTTGGTGAAGCGTACAAAAAAATACATCAATGAAATTAAAAAGAATAATTCTCATAAAATCTCTGGGTGTTACAAGTCCTCCCCTCATCATCCCATATAGAAGGAGGTGGTAGAAATTCGTCGTATATGTCCCAGATAATGGGAATTCTGAAAATTGGATGGATATAAAAATGACGAATACCAACCTCCCCTTGAACCCAAGGAAACGTGTTGGTATCTGGGATCTACCTGCTAAAAAATTATGAAGGGGGAGATTGGTATCGATTAGCATAGGTATGAGATACCCAAACTACTTCATAGATCCCCACATCCTGCAATTCAATTTGAGATTCCTCACAACTCTGGAGAACCTAGAAAGGCCACCCCCATTCCAAACCGAATAATCCTCCGTAATGAAGGTTCCATTTCATTGACCAGTCATTTTGTTAATTTTATGTGGCCTGCCACATAATTCTATGATAGAAATGAACCTTTTCATCTGTTCCTCATAGCGTGCCCTCTCGAGACTGGGGTGTATAAATCAATAGAGACCCACCAGTGTGGTTTTTCCATATGAATCATCCCTTTTCTGAAATAAGCGCCTGAGGAATATTGTTGTTATTAATTATCCAAGATATGGGTTGGCTAGACTGATGTGGTTCTTGAATTTCTATGTCAAATGGTTGACCAAATCCATAGATAGGAAACCTAACTAAAATTTCATATTATTTTTGACTTGCACTTACATGTTTATCTAAATAATGTTGAAATGGGATGATGGGGATATTATTGTCGATAGAATCTATCATATCCTTCTATTATCATTAGAAATTAAAAGGGTATGAGGAGCAATATAGGTGACCTATGAAGGGTTCATCCTAGTCTACATCAAAGACCGTGCAAAAGGTTAGCCTAACAAAAAATTTCAAAGGGAAAAATCTAACAAACTAACAGTTCACAAAGGGATCGTCCGCAAACCAATAGTTTGGGGAATCTCTCAAGGTGTTTTATCATGAAGCATTGAAGAGAGAATCATTAGTTATCAAAACAAATGATTCATGCAAAGAACACCACTATGTGGAAACATGAACTCACTGTATACAGATGAAGTTTTTTAGTTTATGGATGCAAACTCTTAGTTCCTTGGTGAAAGAATCTGCAAATGATGTTGTTCACGGAAGTAAGGTAGTTGGTAGAGATTTATTTGAGTATCAAATGCAGTGAGAAACACAATAAAGGACAAATGAAATGGGACACCTATATATAAGTGTGGTCCCCTTCTACAGATCCCCCCTCATACCACAAACTAATTCAATTCAAGACCACTTGTTACATTGGAATAGCCTCCTCTTCATCCAGATCAAAACTCATTTCAATAGATTCATTTGTTGGGTCCTGCGAACTTTTCAAGGGAAATCATAATTACCCCATGAATTGGTAGAGGTAGGAAAAAAATTGAAAGAATTGTTGAAGGAAAATGTTTAAAGGAGCGAAAATTTAAAAAGAAAAACCTAGACTATGAAGTGTAAAACCCTTTTTGGATCGTCACTCTACTTGGAAATCCACTTCACAAGATGCCCACAAACTTAAAATTTCGTTTGAGAAAGAAAGTGGGGATAGTTCCCTAGAAATGAAATCATCTATGGAAAGGAGGCAGAAAAATCCACCTCGCAGATGACATCCCCTGCAAACTCAAATGATTTGTTAGAAAGGCATCATTGGTGTCTCCCCAAAAACTAAAAGAAGTTGTTCATGGGACTGATGTGGTGATTATCACCACCTCAGATGATGACCTTGTGCCCCTATTGACTCAGTCATCTACGGGCTAGGTTTCTTCCATGGGATTTCACAAAAGAGGGATCTCAGCCTCATCATGGATGACTGGATACACGGATACCCATTTCCTATTTTCTCTATAAATAGAGCTTAAGGAGAACATAGGGAGGATTGGGGATTGAGAATCATAAAATTTAAGGATCAGAGGATGGAATATCGGGACATCGATTGCTCTGTAATAGACAAAATCCTTTAACAATTCCCTTCAAGTAAAACCCCACCACATAGCATTAAGAAGGATAAGAAATTAAAATTGGAAGTCCTCAAACTTAAAATCCTCAACGAGCATATCCCTTGTGAGGCACATATCTAATGTCCCCCTCACAAACAACCATCCCATGTTGCAAAACCCTATGTGAGAGGAAACCTTCCCCATATAGAAAATCACTATGTGAGAGGAAATGGAGTCTTCACAGCACTATGCTACACGGATGGAACCTTTTCCCATGTATAAAAATGATACTCGGACTGAACCAAGGTCTGAAAACCACCATGGTACACAGACATCCCCATTTCTCATGTAGCAACCCCCTATGAAGAATAATCCACATCAGGTGTGAAAAATTGCTACGTGGAATGGGGTACTCTAGGGTGTTCCACTCTTCAGCTCCGACCATTCCCATTTGGTCATATCAGTAGCCACCATGCTAGACCCTATGTGAAATAGTCTAATATCATTAGAGTAAGGCCTCCCCCAAATACATTGAACTTATATGATAAAATCATGGGGCACACCAACTAGACCTTTTGAGTTTACATACCCATGGTAAGTGGAGTTGCATGAGTCACCCAAGTGACAGGTGGATCCTCATAATGACCTTGGGATACTGATGTGAACCTACCCATTATAGGGGTTTAGGTGCACCGATGTCCATTCCCTTTGATGAGGGACAATATTGAATGTTTTTCTCTTCTCCCCAGAACCAATTACAGGTCACTCCCACTAAGTTAATCCCCTATCCTTTTATACAGGAGGTGGCACCTTCACTCTTCTTTTCCTTCTCTTAGGACGTATTCAGATAGATCTTCAAATATGACTATCCAAGATATGAAATCACGATAGGAAATGGGAACTTTCAAAGTCCCCTCTCTCTCCATTTGGGCTCCAGTACCATCTATTAGCGGATAAAGTGGGATGTGTGATCTTCAGATTCACAACCACCTCTTATTTCTCACGCCAAGTATGAATCATGTGTGCTTAGAGTTTGGAGGTGATCCTAATATCATCATGTTCCCAAATAATGTGCCTTATCCATAGATGTAACCCCCATTTTCAATTCAAGCAGGTCTCCTAGAAGTTTTAATCCTAGATCAAATCCCCTCAAATGGGAAGCTCCCATTATTAATCCCCAATCATGCTCCCTTAATTGGCCTCCTCTAAAGTGTAAGTCCCAACTCATACCAAACTACAACAGATTTTATTCCCAGCTAACTGGTAAAGTATGAAGCCTCTATGAGGTCTAAACCCAACAACCAAATCACCCTAATAGTCTTTAGGTCACATTTCCAGTAGAGTCATATCCACCCAGGACACAATATCTCATCTAGGTATCTCGGGATGTCTTGGAATAAGTTCCACACTATCTTTACTAGGTAACCTTTTACCTAGATATCCTCGTCACAAGATGCTAAACTGCATGGTCAGGTCCTTGTCACATGGATTTACAAGGTGATGTGTCTAGTAATGTGAAACCAAACTACGTGGGTTCTGATTTCTTCTCATGAGGATACTTGGGAAGCTCGTCTTATGGGTTCAATCCCAACATCAAAATATCTCACATCCCCAATGGATGAAGATATTCTCTTAAGTGCCATGTGTTATCTTATTGAATGAATAAATAATCCATAATATTCCTATAAAAGGATAACATTGATGGAGAACCTTGGATACATACAGATCCTTCCATCGACGGAGAACCTTGAAAACATACAGATGATTCTAAAACCATTTGTAATCATAATCAATCGTTGTTATAGGGGTAATCTATATACACATTCTTGGGAATGAACGAAGGATTTACAAACTTATGAACATAGTTTAATCCATAAGAGGGTCCTATAATAGGTGATAGTTTACCCAAAAAGTGTGAGATGAGCCTGAGATCACATCCTATCGACCAATATGAGTTCTTAAGTTTCCTTGTCCAAATCATCCAACAATTTCCTTCCTTTGTAAAGACGGTTCATGAAACATGGATGTGAGAGTCGTTCGGGGTTTGTAACTCCATGAACAATCACATTGGAGACCATTCAAGGATGTTGTGATTGAAAACCCCTTGCAATCAACCCACTCATACATAAACCTATTTTCATCACATTGGATTAACTATGTCACCTCCTTCACAAGATATAAAGTATATACTGACATGTCCCCATCAGACCATTATTATCATTGAGTACAACATTTTCATCAGAAAAACACCTGATGTGGGAAACTAAGTTGGAAACTAACTAGTATACATGTAGATAATGATAATAAATGAAAATTTTAATTTTTATTAAGTATGAATATGGTTTTCAAATTTTTTGTTATGGGTTGGACCTAGAGGAAAAATCAAGAAGGGGTGAATTTTGTTTCTAATGAATTTTTTAAAAATAAAAATAATATTAAATACCCCAATTTAACAAAATCACTAGTTTAAAAAAACTTTAAAAATATATGATTTTATTTTTAAAATAGATTCTCAAAAGTGGGATCAAGACTCAATTAAAATAAATTTTGAAAGTACTTCGAATTTTGAGACTAATTTACTTTACCAAACACAATATATAAAACCAAAATCTAGATTAACTATCACAGTTTACTTTTATTTTCATAAACCACTAATAAAACTATCTATTGAGATAAATAACGATTACAAAACATATAAAGAACACTAAAAAAATTTAACAGGGGATTATTTCTCAATATGAGACTTAATCCTCTTCACTTTGTAATCACATTCTTCCAAGTAGTTTATTATTAAAATAAACTAATCCACAAACAAGATTGGGTTTTACAAACAAAATCCTACAATTTTGTCTAAGAAGAAATCCTCTTCCACACTTATACATGGAATAAAACTATTATAGGTCACACACGTCATCATTCATAGTTGTTCGTGGGAATAAAGATGACAAAAATTGAGAGAGTGTTCCAATCACTCTCCAATTTTTCATAGGAGACCGTGTTTTATGAATATATAGAATAATGATAAAAATAACTCAAAATTAAAGTATAAACATAATGATAAAAAGAATTAGAGATGAGAAAATCTAATGCATCTTAATCCAAATGGGTTCAGTTTATGAGGAGTCTCTAAAAATCATCGAGAGAAGCTTCTATAAGGTTTTCATAGAATGTTCAGTAAAATAGAGTATCATGGATGTTCTAGAAAATCCTTTTTTCTTCTTCATTTATTTTTCATATTTTTTTTACTTTTTCTAAGTATTCACTATGAATCCACACATCACTTCATTTTCATGAAAAAGGGGGGACTTCTAAATATATGTCATTTTAGGAGATCCAATTATCAATTTCTAAATAATAATAAAATAATCTGGATTCTCATATTGGGTGGTAAATCCCAAAAGACTGACTTTGTCTTTAACTCCATGGATTTTTTTAAGAATAATCATTCTTAACTCTCTTTTCTTATATCCAATATTAAATTCATAAAATATAAATTAGAGACTACATTTTGAAATAAATTTTGGATAGCCCCGGTAGATGTAACGCCTTGTTACCTTTCTATCATGTATGTTTAGATATTTTTGTTGGTCGAAGTGGATACTCAAAAGGGGGGTGAATTGAGTTCCAATTAGAAATTTCTGTTAAAATTATTTCTATTAAAATCCCACAAATTAAATAATAAGGTAAACTGTAGTGAATTTATAAATCTTGAAAGATTTCAATTAGATTCTCAAAGATTGATTATTTCTTAGTTAACTTAATCTGAAGATTAAGTTAGATTTTGAAACTAATTTACTGGCTAAAAAAATTACAAACACTTGATAGTTTAACTATCAGAGTTACTTTAAAAAATGTTTGTATTTAATGTACTTAGTAGCAGAATATTCAAAATAGTTTTATCCAAAATAAACAAGCACATAAGTTTTAACCAAGAGGTTCAGTCTCAAGTCGAGACTTATTCCTCTCAAACAATTTTATATAAACTATAACCCATAACCTGTATTAGGGTTTACAACAGTACTCCAACTGTAGAGGTCCTCAGACCTCTACCACAGTTCTACGTGGGAAAGAAACAATAACAACAACTCACAGGCTGTCCAGGTCCTCAGACCTCTGCCACTATCCACAGTGGGATACAGGAGAGTAAACGAAAGATTGAGTGAGGATTTAGAAGTCCTGCAGTTCAGCATAGGAGATAGTGTGTGTCTAAAATATAGAACACACACACTGCTCAAAATGTAAATAAATGAATCACAATAGAGCTAAAAAAATAGAGATGAGTTTAGAATGATCTATGTCTTTTGAGTGAAGCTATGGACTCCTTGGATTGATGCATATGATGATTTGAGTGCTTCTCTGGTTTTAGTCAAGAAAAACAGAGTGTCGTTTTTGTATTTGGATTCCAGGTCCAGGTTTATCAGCCTGATCTGCTTGAGTGTAGTTGAAATCGCTGAAGCTCTTTTCTCCTTGAATGTCTAGGCTCTACATATTTAGTATATATTCTTCTTTATTCTTCTATGAATGAAAGTTCTTGTGTATCTCCAGAAGATTGTCTCGTATGTGCATGGAAAATACTGATCGCATGATCTACCCAACATATCTTTAGTAGTTTGAGGTTCCCTTATATAGATTTAGCTCCAGTAATGGGAATGATTACATTTTTATAGGTACGTGGTACGGTTCCTTAAATACCAACAACTATCATTAATTACTAGCAGGTGCATTAAAAATATCAATTATGAAAATTTCTAAATAAACAAATATAAGTAGGGTTTAGAGAAACAGTGACTGGTATTCATCAGTAGATATTTGTATCAGTGAGCTTGTATCGGTGGACTTGAGTTAGTAGGTCTGTATCGGTAGCTGTTACTTTATAATGGTAGACTATGTATTAGTGATAGTGACTCTGTATCGGTAGGTCCTCTTATCGGTAGCTCTTCTGTATAAGTTTCATTCTTTTATTGGTAGCTCTTTCCATAGGTAACTCACCTATATCGGTAGCTATGTGTAGTAGTGGCTCTCTCTGTATATCAGTAGACATCATATTGGTAGTTGTCTGTCTGTATCGGTAGACTTTGATATCAGTAGTTTTATGTCTGTCTGTATCAGGAGACTTTGATTACAATAGTAGACTCTATCTATCGGTGATATTTTCTTATTAGTAGACTACGTCTATATCAGTGACTATTGTGTATATCGGTGGACTTACTCTCTCGATATGTATGTATCAATGACTCAAAAACTTAACACTTATCTATTCTATGAAAATCATATCCAGATTGAGTTATAATTATTTCAAAGCATGTATAAATATAGATAAACATTGAATAACATATTACAATAATTATTTTGATATTTTTGTCAACTCAATAGTAGGAAGACATAATTTAACATATAGATAGGATTCTCGAAACATATTAAAACATAATTTGAGATTATAAAAATAGGTGAGGTTAACAATATCCCCCTTTTTGATAATCACAAATTATGACATTATAATCCAAAAATAATCATTAATTTATTTGTATAAAATACATTAGGTCTCATTTCTCAATGTGAGTAATGGAATTTTCAAATGTATCAAAGAATAGAGTATTATATGCAAATGTATCAGAGGTATAAAACAACTGTATCAGAAGTAAAATTATAAAACAAATGTACCAGAGGTATAATATATTATGCTCATATTTCTCATATTTCTCCCCCTTTGTGATTAGAAAAAAGTAGTAAATAATAGGTGAGATAAGTAAGAGAAGGTAAAATAGAATAAGATCATATATATTCCTTGGTGAAAAAATACAGAGAAATAAAAAATTGAGGCAATAAGAGCACAAGTGATTCCTATCAAATGACATAGCCACTATTCAATCCACCTCCTCAGCATGTGATTTGGATTTTCCCTTGGAATCAGAAGAGGATCCAGGCTGGGTAGAAGCAGGTGGAGGCTTGGGAACACCAGTGATAATCAGAGGAGGCTGAGCTACTGATACAGTGTATGACCAATAATGTGAATCTCTCTGGGTGATCATTAGAGAGAGACTTCTGATTGCTTGATCTGGTGTCATCTGAGGAATAGAGGTAGACTGAGCAGAGGCAGGCAGAGCTGGAGGTACAATGATAGGAGTACTGTCGACATGAAAAAAGGGTAGCAAAAGATTACTAATTTTCATAATGTTTCCTCCTCCTCTTTCCACAGTAGAGATAAAGTCATCCTTGTTCTCCATAAACTTGTCTAGAGCTAGAGTCAACTCCCTGATCTTGCTTACTTGTTCTCTGAGAGCTTGAGTGGATGGAGGTGGTTTCATGTTCTCTAACAGAATATTTAAATGATTTTTCAACTGATGTATTGTGTACACCCTTTGTAAATAGTAATCCAATTTATCTTTGACCTCTTTATGGGAAGGAGTGGCATCTCTCATAAAATTCTGAACATTTCTCCTTGTATCCCTAGTGGTAGTCACCACTTGGGTCAAGGAAGTAGAGTCTACAGAGCTATTAGTGGAAGATTGTCTAATCTCTTCTCTCATCACAGCTCGAAACTGATCAACATCCAAAGATGGCCTGGTAGAACATAGAGGTGAAATAGTAATGGATATTGTTTCCTTAAAAGATTTAGTCAGCCCATTTATGATATTTTTTACAAGAGAGTCCTGGGTGCTGATATGCTACTCCATGGAATTCTTAAATCCCTCAAAAACTGATACCATCTAGCTAACTACACATTTTACAAATGCCAAATCCTTGTCTGCTTGAGATTTAGAGCTCATATAAGATTCCAGAGAGACAACTGATTTCTTTAGAGATTCAACATATTTAGCTAATCTTGAAACTTGATTCTGGCAGGTCTTGACTTCATGAAAAACACCAGATACTGATTCATCCATCACAGATCGAATAGAGGATATTAAGGAGGTTTCCATTCTTCTCATCTCTTCCAAAAAACAAGTCTTGAGATCATACTTCAACTGGTTCAAATTATATTTTCTTACTACATACTCAAGTAAAGTTTTAGAAAGTAGGTTATAAGAGACAGGAGGTCTACTGATGGGTGTCTCATCTTCTGAATTAGGATAGTCTAACCCAAAATATACAAAACCTGGGTCTTTGGTCCAGTATTCAATCTCATGAGCTACTGAAACAGTACCATGTCTGATTGTATGATCCCCATCAATTTTTGCATTCACTTGAACATCTATATCAGCATAATATTTAGTAGGATGGTCTTCCTCAGAAGAATCTTCCACAACCATCTCCATTCCAACAACAGGAGGATCATTAGGAATAAGTGAATGTTTTTCCATCTCAACCAAAATAACTTCTTCATGCATAGAAGAATTACCAATTTGTGGACTTCAGCTAAAAATACTCTCATCTGAACTATCAGAAACATGTTCTCTATTTTCATATACTTCTTCCTTATTCTCTGGAGTAGGCTGGTCTTCCTCGTTAATAGGGGATTTTTCATTGCTTACTCCCAGTACAGTTTCCTTTCCAGATTATACAACATCAGCAACTGGACTTGGAGGCAAGTTCGGATCCCTTCCATCAGCTACAGAGGTATCCTCCTCATAAATATCATCACTATATTGATGTTCCTCTTCATTAGGTCCTAGACCTGGATCTCTTCTGTCTCTTGGACTATTGTGGTGATCAACAAGGTTGAACTTATCATACACCTTCTTGTCATCAATAACCCATTTCCCTCTCCATGGGTTCCAGGAAATCTTCATATATTTATATATTGTGCTTATGATGCAAAAATTGTTCCCTATAACTACTGTCTCATCCTGAGACTCAGCTACTCATTTCACCTTGATCATTACTAAAATCAACTTTTCAAAGAAGAAAGCATTGGATTTTGACTTAGGCCTGATCATATATTTAATTTGGATCATTTGAAGCCTGTAGATATTTACCTTGACACCATGCCTCAGTAATTGCAACAAGTAAATATCTTGGTATCTCAGTTTTTCAAAGTCCCCTCTTCTTGGACTTAGCACATGTTGGATGAATTTGAATAACAACTGATTTTTCCATCCATCTCAGTAGCCACTACCTTTCTTTGTTTTCCACTACCAGTAAGCTCTTACAAAGCAATCTCATTGTCAAAAATGCCACTGGTAGGTGTTATTTTCTTCGAGGTATACCCAAAAACACCTTCATGTGGGAATTTCAGACATTCATCCCACTCAACAGAAGAAAAAGAAATTTCCTTGCCATTCACTAAAGAAACCATTTTGTTTTCTTCTTCAGACTTCTCAAAACAAACAAAATCATAAAACTCTTTAACCAATTTCGGATAATGAGGTCTATTGTTGTTTTCAAAACAGTCGAGCCATCTTTGTTCCTCGAATTCATTTATAATAAAAGACTTTCTAGGAAAGAGCCATTCCTCACTTAGTTTCTTTTCGATTACTACTTATTTATTCTACAAATGCGGGTTCACTGCATGCTTCCCTGACCTTGTTCTAGATTCACTGCCACTACCTTCAGGTCCTATTTTCTGCTTCTTCACACTTGGAGCATCACTATCATCCCTGACTATCAAGAGTTTTGTTATTTCCATATCCAATCGATGAACTTTGGGTTGCGTTTAATGTAGAGGTTTGAGAAGTGAGGATTGAAGATATGAGAGTTTGCGGTGGATTGAACTGTGACTAAGGCTTAGTTTTTATCATATAGGAATTGAAATATAATAAAAATAATTATACTGAAAACAATAAGATTTTCGGCTAAAGAAAATGAAAATCAGACGCGCATGACATATCAGTGACAATTATCAGTGAGAACCCTAACAGTGAGGATTTCTATCAGTGCAGATTTCTATCGGTGAGGATTTCTATTAGTGAGGATTTCTAACGGTGAGGATTTATAATAGTGAAGATTTCTATTGGTGAGTATTTCTACCTGTGAGGATTTATAACAGTGATGATTTCTAACGGTAAGGATTTCTAATGGTGAGGATTTCTAAGAGTGAGGATTTCTAATGGTGAGGATTTCTAATTGTTAGGATTTCTAACGAGGATTTGGCTCTACAAAGTCTATCATTCCTAACTCATGTCTAATGTAACTTAACCTATCCTAACTTAAAGGATTAGTGAATATGTCAGCTAATTGATGTTTAGTACCTATAAATTCAAGAGTAATATCACCATTTTGGTAATAATCTCTCAAAAAGTGGTTCCTTACATCAGTATGTTTGGTCCTAGAGTGAGATATAGGATTCTTAGAGATATTGATCACACTAGTGTTATCCCAGTTTATAGATACATGTCTAAAATGATATTTGTAGTCCAATAATTTATGTTTCATCCATAGAATTTGTGCACAGCAACTACCAGCAAAAATATACTCTTCTTCAGTAGTAGACAATGGAACAGAGTTCTTCTTTTTACTACACCAAGATATCAGGGACTTACCTAGAAAATTATATGTTCCAGATGTTCTCTTTCTATATAACTTGCAACCAGCAAAGTCGGCATCTTAATAACTTATTAAATCGAATGATTTTCCCTTTGGATAAAATAATCCTAATTTACTAGTGTGTTTAAGATATTTGAAAAATCTTTTAACAGCAAGAAAGTGTGAGTCTTTTGTATTAGCTTGAAATATTGCAAACATACACACACTAAACATAATATCTGGTCGACTAGAAGTAAGGTAGAGCAGGCTTCCTATCATACCTCTGTAGTTGGTTTGATCCACTGGTTTTTCAATTTTATCAGCATCCAACTTTCAAATAGTACTCATAGGTGTAACACTTTCCTTAATACTATCCAAACCAAAAACGTTTTAAAATATCCTTTATATATATACCTTGATTTAAGAGAATACCATTTCCATTTTAAAAAACATGAAATCCAAGTAAATATTTGAGTTCTCCCATTAAAATCATTTCAAATTCATTTTTGCAAACTCTTTAAAAAATCAATACACAAAGCATTTTTAGATGATCCAAAAATAATATCGTCAACATAGATTTGTACTATCAAAACATCTTTGTAAATTATTTTAATAAAGATATTTGGATCAGTAATCCCTTTAAAAACCTTTTGAAATGAGAAAACTAGTAAGTCTGTCATACCATGCTCATGGGGCTTGTTTTAGACCATATAAAGCTTTAGAAAGCTTAAAAACTTTATTTGGAAAATGAGGATTAGTAAATCCACGAGGTTTTTGAACAAAAACATATTCAATTATAAAATCATTTAGAAAATCACTTTTAACATCCATCTGATATAACTTGAAATACATATGATCAGCATAGGCATGTAGAATCCTAATTGATTCTAATCTAGCTACAGGTGAAAAGGTTTCCTCATATTCTATTCCTTCCTCTTGACTATATCCTTGTGCCACTAGTCTTGCCTTATTTCTAATGATATTTCCTAATTCATCAACTTTATTTCTAAAAACCCATTTAGTGCCTATGGTCAAAGTGTTCTTAGGTCGGTCAACTAATTCCCAGACTTTTTTTCTTTCAAATTGATTTAATTCTTCTTGCATTTCTATTACCCAAAATTCATCATTGATTACATCATTGATATTTTTAGGTTCTAACTATGAAAGAAAGTCTTGATGTTCAACCTGATTTCAAAGAGAAGCTCTAGTTTGGGTTCCTCTATCAAGATTACCTAGAACAACATCTAAAAGATGATTCTTTAGAATCCTAGTTGGTCTGGTCAAGGTAGAACTAGAGAGTTCAGGTTCTTCTGTAGGTTTGGTTCCAATAGAATCAGGTTCCAGAAAATTTCCAGAATTACTTGTTTTTATAGAAGGTTCATTTCTTTTATCATTAAGGTCTAGAATAGAGAGATATTCTTCAAGATTTTCAAGAGAATACTTAGTTTCATGCAGATCAGTTTCATCAAATTTGATATATACTAACTCTTCCACACATTTGGTTCTTTTGTTAAATACTCTATAAGATTTACTGGTTATAGAGTACACTAGAAATATTCCCTCATCACTTTTAGAATAAAACTTGTCAAGATTATCCTTAGTATTGAGAATTAATACTTTGCAACCAAAAACTTGGAAGTAACTAAATTCAGGCTTCTTATTATTCTACAGTTCATAAGGGGTCTTTTTAAGAACAGGTCTGATCAATACTCTATTTAATATATAAAAAACTGTATTTACATCTTCTGCCCAAAAGTAAACAGGTAGGTTATACTCATTAAGCATAGTTCTGGCAATTTCTTGAAGGTTTCTATTCCTTTTTTCAACTACACCATTCTGTTGAGGTGTCCTAGGGGCAGAGAAGTTGTGATTTTAGCCATTGTGTGAGCAGTAGGTTTCAAAATCAAAATTTTCAAACTCACGACCATGATCACTTGTTAGGTTATTAATATTAATTCCACTAAGGTTCTCTATAGACTTGAAGTATTTAATAAAATAAGAGTAAGAATCACTTTTGTGAGCAAGAGAGTATTCACAAGTATATCTAGAAAAGTCATCTACTAAGACATAAACATAGTGCTTCCCATTTAAACTAGAAATTATAGAAGGTCCAAAAAATCCATGTGAACCAACTCGAGAGGTTGAGAAGTTAAAACCTCTTTCTTTAATTTGAAATAAACTTTATGTTTCTTTCCCTTTTGACAGGGGGTACAAACTTTGTCTAATGGGAATTTTAGTTGAGGTAGGTCTATAACTAATTTTTTCTTAGTCAGTTTCTTAAGTGAATGAACATTGTAGTGTCCTAATATTTTGTGCCATATCCAAGACTCTTTATGAAAATCATTTAAACATGTAACCTTTTGTTTGGATAAAGAATTTAAATCTACAGCACATACATTTTCATTTCTCAAGGCAAAAAATACCAAAGCATTTTTAGAATCAAATACATTTCAAGCATCATTTTTAAATTTAACATTGAAAACATCATCACACAATTGGTAAATTCTTAACATGTTGTATTTTAATCCATCAACAAATAATACTTTAGAAATTAAATTTGAATTAGTGTTACCAATTTGGCCTAAGCCGATGATTTTTTCTTTTGAATTATCACCAAAGGTGACATTTCCTCCATCAACTTTGATTAAACTTTTGAAACATGAGTAATCTATTGTAATATGTCTTGAACATACACTGTCCAAGTACCATATCTTCTTATAGTAACTATTTAAGAAAGTCTCCTACAAAACGGGTTTAAACAGAAAATGATTTTGGTACCCATATTTTCTTGGGTCCAGACTGGTTAACAAGCAAAACCTTAGGCATCCATGTTTGTCTAATCTGTTTCCCATAACTACCAGATTCAAAAGATTTTGAATAATGTATTTTGTTTGGTCTAGTAGAAGATGAAAATCTAGATAAAGCAACAGAATTTCCTGAAATGGAACTAGCACCAAACTATCCAGTTTTTTGAATAAATTTTTTCTTAACAAGCTTTCTCTGTCCAGGTTGGTATCCTAAACCAGTTTTGTATTTTAGTGCAACTTGTTTTCCAAGAATTTGAGTTAGAGTATTATTTCCATTTATGAACTTCTCTAAGTCTATTCTAAGTTTCTCATTGGAAAATTTATTTTGAGTATTCTCCTTTAACAGTTGAGCATTATTTTCCTTTTCTATACTAAGATCAGATTTAATAGTACTAGTCAAGGGACATTATTTCATTAATTAATCATACTTATCTTTCACCTCATTACAAGTATCTTATAACATATTATAGTATTCAAATAATTCAAATTTAGACATATTGCTGTCACTATTTGAATAACTTTTTTTCCCGGAATAATAATCATTCAGCATAGGGGAGACAGGTACCTCAGATGTTTTAGTCATAAAACACATGTTGGCATGATTATTTTTAGAATCAGAATCCTCAGACTCACTTGTGCTGTCTTCAGAAGCCCTTCGCGTTGCCATCATAGCTTTCTTATATTTTCTGTCCTTGTAGTCATATTTCTTCTTAAACTTCAATTTTGGACAATCAGCCTTCACATAACCTTTGCATTCATAAAAAACTATATCATCATCATTATCAGCTTTCTTCCAATCTCTCATCCAATCACTTCATTGGTCATACTTACCCTTATAGTTTGGTTTTCTGAAAAATTTCTTCTTCCTATATAATTTCTTGAATCTTCTGGCTATTTGAGCCATCTCTTCATCACTATCTGAATCTGAACCTCCACTTGTTGAGCTTTCAGTAGGTATGTGAACTTTCTCTTTGTCCTTGATCTTTGAGGTAGTAGACTTAAATGCCACTGATCTCTTATTAGGTTCATCATCTTTTTCTTTGTTTACCTTTAGTTCTTCTTCATACATCATCAACTTACCAATTAACTCCTTAATAGGTAGTGAACTTATATCACATGACTCCCTTATTGAAACTGATGTGCCTCTCCATATTTCTACCAGACATCTAAGTATTCTCATGATTTTCTCTTTTTGTGGAACATATTTTCCCAGTGAGATCATAGTATTAACAATCTCATTGAACCTGAGATACATGTCAGAAATAGGTTCATCAGGTCTCATTTTAAAATTGTCATATTTAATAGTGTAAGTGTTTAATCTCATTTCTTTCACATTGGTTATTCCTTCATGAGGAACAACAAAAGTATCCCAGATTTCATGTGCTGTTTTACAAGCTGAAATTCTGTTAAACTCTTCATCTCCTAGAGATAAGTAAAGGGAATTCATGGCATTACAATTATTATTGTAATCATATTTTGTGTCATCATCCCATGTAGCTCTACCAGTCTTTGGAATCTCATACTTAGATCCTATAGCAGACCAAATATCAAATCCTATACTTTCTAAATGAATTTTCATTCTGATTTCCATTGGGCATAATTAACACCATTAAAGAAAGGTGGCATGTTGGTAACAAAACCTTCTAATATATTATCCATAATTATATTTTAGAAAATATATTTCAAGAGATAAAATTTATAACTAATAGAAATTTAAGATCTTTAAGATACAACTAAAATAACAATTTAAGAATAGAGTGTTTGAAAATCCTTTATTACAAACAATCCCTCTGATACCAAATGTTGGTCGGAGTGGATACTCAAGAGGGGGGGTGAATTGAGTTCCAATTAAAAATTTATGTTAAAAATATTTCTATTAAAATCCCCCAAATTAAATAATAAGCTAAACTGTAGTGAATTTATAAATCTTGAAAGGTTTCAATTAGTTTCTAAAAGATTGATTATTTCCCAGTTAACTTATCTAAAGATTATGTTAGCTTTTGAAACTAATTCACTGGTTAACAAAAATTACAAACACTTCCTAGTTTAATTATCATATTTACTTTAAAAAATGTGTGTATTTAAAGTAATTAGTAGCGGAATATTCAAAATAGTTTTAACCAAAATAAGAAAGCACAACAGTTTTAACCCAGAGGTTCATTCTCAAGCCATGAATTAGTCCTCTCAAACAGTTTTATATAAACTATGATCCAGACCCTGGATTGGGGTTTACAACTGTAGGATCGAAATAACGATGTAGATTCTCAATATACCAGAGGGGGGGTGAATTGTACACTTTAAAAAAAATTAAACAAGGAAAGATCTACGTTTAACAAAATTAAACTAAGCAAATTCACAACAGCTCTAACACCAATTAAAATATTGGGTCAAAGTATAAAGTTACAAACTTCTAGTTCTATACACTTACTTGAATATGGAATGTGATTCCAAAAAACTGGTTCTGGAAATATGGATCCAGAAATTGAAACTTAACCAATGTTTACAATATGATATTCTACCGTGTAGAGAATCTAAATTAATCAGAGTACAATTTTAAGGAAGTATAAGAAGGTTATACTTTACTTACAATACAAAATGCGTAGGAAAAACTTGTAAAAAAACATGTAACAAGATATAAATCTTTTAATCCAAAGAGAAGGGTATCCCACAACCTTGGATAAAGGTCCCCTGATTTATACTTTCAAGAAAGTTTATCTTGCCCACACCCGGGTAAGCCCTCGATACGAAGATCAGAGTCTCTGTCTTGTTATCCCCGCAAGCCCTCAACTTCAAGGTAGTTGGAACCTCTGTCTTCCTCAGCTAGGAAGCCCTCTAACTTTAAGGTAGTCAGCACCTCTGTCTTCATATCCCCAGAAGATCTCAAATGTAATCACCAACATTCGGAGTCACACGAAGCAATATGAACGAGTAGTTCAGTACGCACAAGGAATGAAAAGCTTATCTCTCTAGAAATCACCTTAACAGCGTGTGCTATCTATATTGATAAAATTATTCAATTGTATTGATCTCTTTCAAATAAGCTCCTATTTATAGGCTCAGTTGGAACGGTCAGATCCCTCCTCCAATGGTCATATTTTCCTTAAATTTCAGAGGGATCTGTACACATGTCACTCATCCAACAGTTAGTAAGAAACAGAATGGAAGACATCGTTTTATAACAAAACATGTGTAACTGAAATCACAACATCGTTTTATAATGAAACGAGTGTAATCATAAGAAAAACTGAAATTCGGAATGTTAGCAAATAAAAGTAAGGAGTCTAACCAAAAAGGAATTCAGAGTCTATAATAAAAAGATATTAATATTATATTTTGTAGGAATTCGGAACCTAAATTCTACAGAAATCCAAAATCTGGTTTCATCAGAATTCGGAACCAGAACATACAAAGTTAGGAGTTAGAGTTCATGGGAATTCGGAGTTAGAACTCGTAAGATTTTGGAGTCTGATTTCAGAGAACCTGAAGTCAGAACATAGATAAGTTCGTAATCAAAATTCGGAGTCAAAATACATGAGAGTTCGTATCCATAATTCGGAGTGGAACTTAATTAGAGTTCATATCCAGAATTCGGAGTGGAACTTCATTATAGTTCAAATCCAGAATTTGGAGTGGAACTTCATTACAGTTAATATCAAGAATTCGAAGTGGAACTTAATAACAGTTCATATCCAGAATTCAGAGTGGAATTTCATTATAGTTCATATCTAGAATTCGGAGTGGAACTTCATTACAATTCATATCCAGAATTCAGTGTAGAACTTCATTACAGTTCATATCAAGAATTCGGATCATAAAACAGAATGATTAATATCTAATTATTATCTGATTCTAAGATTTTTGATATGAATCCGATTTTTATACTTAAGAAAAATATTGATATGAACAATGAAAACATGGTAGGGGTAAATTCCTTTGAGAAGTAAATTTTCCTTATATAAGTAAAATGTAGATTTGCTTATGTATAGGGTGTTTGTGATTTTGAAAACTAGAAGGAATGGAAAAGGTCATAAGGAAAACCTTATTGATTTAACAATCTCCCCCTTTTTGGAAAGAACAAACAACCGTATGAAAAAGAATATAAAAGAATTTGGAAAATTTTCTTTAGACTTTGAAATTAAAACTTATCTCCCTTTGTTCATAGATGATAGTGAATACAAATAACTCCTCCATAGGCTTTGAAACTCTAAGGATTCTATTTTGAATTTCCAAAATGGAATGTTCATTATAATGAAGTAATCGTAATGAGAACTCCCCCTTACTTAAGGATAGTTCTTCTTAGTTTAGAAATTTTCCTTCTCCCCCTTAGGATTAGTTCTTTTTCCTTCTACCCCTTTGTGATTTTCAAAAAGAATTGTGGGAATGGAAACAATAAACTACCTGAAACATTAGTACAAAATAACACTAGATACAAACAACTAGAGATTTCGTTAGAGTTGAATGAATTTTTTACAAGGAAAATAAAATGCAAAAAAAGATCGGATAGAGTTCATTTGTCTTCCTTCTCCTTTGGAATTAACTTTTTCAAGAGAGTTTTAATCTTCTTCAAATTTTTCTAATCCTCCTCAGCTTGCTTCCCCAAAGTTGTGATCCTTTCTTGTTGAGCTTTCAGCACCTCTTCGTGAGCCTTTATGGCCTCTTCCTGCTTCTTCACTAACTCATCTTTCTTTTTCAGCTTTTCTTGAAACTCAATACGTAAATATCTTTCCCCTTTCTAGTTATGACCAGCTGAGTTAAGCTTCCCATTCAGATCTCTAACCTGTTGATTCCGAGAATTTCGCTCAGTGGTTAGCTTATCCTAAAGATTCTTAATCTTCGAGTCCTCAGTGTCAAAAGCATATCTAACATCATTCTGAAAAAGATCAAACTCAGCCAAGTCTTCATCAACTTTCTTAGACCACAAAGTCACCTTGCTGTAAGATTTCATGTGCACATCATAATTGATAAGGAAATTTCTATGATCTGCTTCAATCTGCACACACTTATCCATCACCATAGAGAAGGATTCTGACTTCTGATTCATGTTATATTGAAGCATTTGGCAACTTGAGTCTATGGTGGGAAAAATCGGAATGGTGTCCACCAATTTCATCAGAGACTCAACAACAAATTCATGACCCAAAGCTGATGACTCTGAATCCGATACCTTACTAGGTGAATGCTCTTCTTCAACCTCCACTAGCTTTCTTCTAGAAGAACCACCAACTTCTTTCTTCCTGATTATATCTTTTGTGGGTGTATCCATGATCACTTGCTTACCTTTATCGGTTTTTGGAATGGGTTTATCATCTGGAGATTCTTCCTCACTCTCTAATAGTTGAACAATCTTGTCTTTATCTATTTTCTCCTTTTCTGCTCCTTCCTTAAGAAAATTCTTCTGATAGGTCTCTTCCTCAGACAATTCATACTCTTTCTCTTCCTCTTCCTTATCATTATATTTGTTACCTTCTTTTTCAACTCCATTTCCCAGAGTGACAAGTTTTGTGGATTCAGCCTTTTCTTGATAATCCTTAACTTGTTTAATTAAGTCATCTAGATCAGCACTTTCCTTATTATACTTCTTCTTCTTCCTCTACTACTTCTTCTTCTCTTTCAACAGCTTCTTATTCTAATCTCTTAAAAACTTCTTCTTATGCTCTTTCAACAACTTTTTTCTCTTTAAGATTTTCCTGAGTGAATTAGTTCTTCCCAGGGGTCTCTGGTAAAGGTTATGTAAGGAAAGTTTCAGAACCGGAATCTGCTCAGATGCCATCTCTGTTGCTTTCAAAAGAGACTGAATAATCTCTTCTTCTGACCTCTTCTTCTTCAATTTCTTTTCTTTTTTTGTCTTTCCAACTCATCATAAGCTTTCTCTTTTAAAGACTTAGCCTCAGCAATATCTAATTCAAATTGAGGGCCCCCTTCTTTTCTCTTCTCCTTTTCTTCCCTCCAATTAAAAGCCACTTCATCTGGGTAGGATTTTTGTTTCTTTGGCTTGGGTGGTGTAGATTGTGTTTCCTTATCTTTCTGGGTCTTTTCTTCAGCCACCACTCCTTTCAAATTTCTCTTCTTCCCTGCCTTTTTAGATGGTTCCAGAGTTTGTGGATATTTATGAGATGCCTCAGCCTCTTCCTCTGGTAAAGGGTAGACTTCTCAAGATTCAACAGAAAAACCCATCTTCATCCTCTTTAATGTATCATCACTAACCAGCATTGCCTTGCAATTTCTTTTCTTGGAAGTGAAAGCAATTATAAATGAATCAAGACATCTGATAATAAGCTTAGAAAGCAAGGATGGATACATTATGATCTGAGATTTAAGATTCCCTTCTTTAATATTTTTAATTGTTATCAAAACATACCTCATCAAATTCAACTTCCTTAGATTTACCAAAAAATCTAAGATGTATATATCACTCTTCTTGAGATTATCCTTATCACCCCATCTCGGTACGAAAAATCCTTGTACCCATAGCTGTAGAATCCAATTATTCAAAGATAGATAAGCAATATTAGCAGTCTTGGCATCATTAAGTCCAAGGCATTCCTTAGCCTTGACTTTATTGAAACTTTCTTGCTCATCCGGCAGCTTATGTGAGAAAACTTCAGCTTCACCATCATATGATAAACCCACCAAGATCGCATTCTTGGTGTAAGAAATCTTATAAGTCTTACCATAAGACTTAAAATAAAACATCTCTCTACCATCTTCTTCATAAAAGGAAACAGACTCATAAAATTCTACAAGAAAATCTGTATAAACCGGATCTTGATTCACTGGCTTTGATAAGCATACATCCTCCCAGCCATTGTGTTTGATGTTATTAGATATAATAGAATCATAATTGTAGAAATTCGGATGCACCAGCCACTCCCTGTAAACTAACCACTTAGAAATGGGCTTCGTAGTTGACATATCTTGAGAAGTGGCTTCTACAGACATTCGGAACTGAACTCTTCTGAAGAAATCGGAACGAACTTGGGAAATATCGGAGCAGCCTTAAGTAAGGAGGACAGAGCTTTGAGAGGAAAAAGCTTGATATCCGATGTGGGACAACCCTCGTGGGTCCCCTTTATATAGGCGTTGTGACGACGGTTCAACTTCCATGGTAGATCGAACGATTGAGATTCATTGGGATTTGATCTGACGGTTGAGAAACAAGCCGCAAGGAAAACTTGACTCCGATCTTCTGAGGTTTTAAAAAAAACAATCGAATTTAAGAAAACTAGAATCCGAAAAAATTAAAAACACACAAGAAAATACCAGCAAGTAAATTATGATTACTGAGACTTAAGTAAGGAAATCATACCTTTCATATTGGCCAGAATGTTTATTCGTAATAGGTGATATTCTTCTTGTAGAAAAACTTTGACTACGAAAAACTAACTACGAAAAACTTAAATTTGAAAATTATTTGAGTACCAAAACTCCAGTACGAAAAGTATGAGTATGAAAATCCAAGTACGAAAAGTTTGAGTACAAAAAATTCAAGTACGAAAAGCTTGAGTATGAAAAATTTCAGTACGAAAAGTATGAGTACGAAAAATTCCAGTACAAAAATTATAAGTACGAAAAAATTTCATTATGAAAATTCCGAGTATGAAAATTCTCATTATGAAAGTTTCACTTTAAAAAATTTCCATTACAAAAATTTCAGTTCAGAAAACTTCATTATGAAAATTTTAGTTACAAAATTTTGAAAAACTGACTATGAAAATTTTGATTACCAAATGTTTTAAAAGAACTGACTACGAAAATTTTGATTGAAAAAAAACTGACTACGAAAACTTTGATTGAAAAAAAACTGACTACAAAATTTTTTATTACAAAAGCTTTTAAAAAAACGGACTATTAAAATTTTGATTGAAAAAAAACTGACTACAAAAATTTTGATTGAAAAAAAAATTGACTATGAAAATTTTGATTATGCTAACAAGAAAATGTACTCCCCGTATGAAAAGGAGTTTATTACTGTAAGGATAATTATTCAACAAGAAGTTAATGAAGAAGGATTACCTTATGGTTATCATTCCTAACTTCTGTTTAATGTATTCAAATCTATCGGAGGGTAAAGATTTTTTGAAAATGTCAGCATGTTAATCTTGTGTTCCGATAAATTAAAGAATAATATCTCCTTTTTGTCTGTGATCCCTAAGAAAGTGATGCCTAAAATCTATGTGCTTTGCATGAGAGTGATGTGAAGGGTTTTTACTAAGGGAAATGTCACTTGTGTTATCACAAAAAAATTGACTCTTAGTAAAACTCAATCCATAGTCTGTGAGTGTGTGTTGCATCCACAACACTTGAGCACAACAACTTCCAACTGCTACATATTCAGCTTCAGCAGTGGAGATTTCTATTGAGTATTTCTTCTTGCAGGACCAAGAAACCAATGAATCTCTTAAGAAATGAAAAGTTCCGGATGTCCTTTTTCTAGCCATTCTACATTCACCAAAGTCAGCATCCGAAAAGCTTTTTAAGATAAAATCATTTCTAGAAGTATAAAATAATCCAAGATCCATGGTTCCCATTAAGTAGTGAAAAATTATTTTCACTGCCTTTAAATGAGATTCCTTAGGATTGGATTGATATCTGGCACATAAGCGCACTGAAAACATTAAGTCTGGATGACTAGTTTTCAAGTATAGTAGGCTTCCTATCATACCTCTAAAAGATGTTTAATCTACTGGTTTCCCAGCATCATCAAGATCAAGTGTTTTTGAGGTACCAATGGGAGTACTAATACTTTTAGTGTTTTCAAATCCATACTTTTTAAAAATATATTTAATATACTTATGTTGAGATATATAGGTTCCTTATGGTTTTTGAGAAATTTGAAAACCAAGGAAAAATGTTAACTCACCCATCATACTCATTTCAAACTCAGATTTCAATATACTTGCAAAGGAATTAGTTAGATATTGATGAGTTGAACCAAATATGATGTCATCAACATATCTTTTAACAATTAAAAAAAATTCTTGTCTTTATTTATAAAAAGGGTTGGATCTTCATTTCCCTTAACATATTTATTTTGAAGCAAAAATCATGTAAGTCTATCATACCAAGCTCGTGGGTCTTGTTTAAGACCATACAATGCTTTTGGTAAGTCTAAAAACATGATCAGGGTATTTTGTGTCTTCAAAACCATGAGTTTGTTCAATAAAAACTTCCTCTTGAACATAACCTTTAAGAAAAGAACATTTCACATCCATTTGAAAAAGTTTAAAATGAATTAATGCTTCAAAGTCAAGTAAAATATGAATAGATTTAAGTCTAGCTACTGGAGCATAGGTTTCTTCATAGTCTATTCCCTCTTGCTGATTATAGCCTTTAGCAACTAGTCTAGATTTATTTCTAACAATGACTCCATTTTCATCACACTTATTTTTGAAGACCCATTTTACTCCAATAACAGAAGTTTCCTTAGGACTTTCAACCAAGGTCCAGACATTATTCCTTTTAAATTCATTTAGTTCATCTTGCATTGATTATATCCAATCATCATCACCTAAAGCTTCATCAGTGCTTTTTTGTTCCAATTATGAAAGGAATGCTACATGTTCTATTTCATTTCTTAAGAAACTTCTAGTCCTTACAGGTTGATTGACATCACCAATGATACTATCACTGGGATGATTCTTTAGAAACCCCTATCTTGGTTTCGTAAAACCAGTTCATCAACATAGGGTAGAAAGTCATCTGGGGTAAATGTTTCAGAAATATTTTCTTGAACATTTTCCTTATCAAAAGGATCTTCTAACAAAGGTTGATAATTAGTTTTTGAAAACATATCTGAGGATGTAGGCTGGGATGATTTAAAAACAAAAGGATCAGTTTCATCAAATTTTATATGCACTATTTCCTCAACAGTACAATTGTTTTTGTTGAAAACTCTATAAACCATAAGAAGTTTTGGAGTAGCTGAAGAAAATTCCTTCATCATATTTTGGTGTGAATTTGTGTAAGTTATCTTTGGTATTAAGAATGAATACTTTGCATCCAAAAACCTTGAAGTAGGAAAATCTAGGTTTTCTACCAGTCCATAACTCATAAAGAGTTTTATTAAGAAAAGGTCTAATCAAAACTCGATTTATAGTATAACAAGCAGTACTTACAAATTCAGCCCAGAAATTTATATCTATAGAATATTCACTCAACATGGTTCTAGTTATCTCTTGAATAATTCTATTTCTTCTTTCAACTACACAATTTTTTTGAGGAGTTCTAGGTGCTGAAAATTTGTGAGTAATACCTTTTCTACTACAAAAAGTTTCGAAATCAGAATTTTGAAATTCTCCTCCATCATCACTATGACTAGTTTTCAATGGAAGGTTTCTGTCATTTTTAACTTTGGATCTAAAAATTTTGAAATAATAAAAATCTTCAGGATTATTTTATAGAAAATAGAACCATGTAAATCTAGTGTAATCATCAACTAATACAAATACATAATACTTGCCCCCAATGCTTCCAGTTTGTGTTGGACCAAAAAGATCCATGTCCACCAACTATAATGCATCATTTGATGAGACATCACCAATTGATTTAAAACTATATTTATGTTTCTTTACATATTGACAAGGATCACAAACTTTAGAATATTCAAATATAAGCTCCAGTAGATCCTTAACTAGTATCTTCTTAGAGAGTTTACAATATTTTCTAAGGTTACAGTGGCCTAGTCTTTTATTCCATAACCAAGAATAATCTTCGATTGCACTTAGGCAAGGTAAGTCTTGTCTCTTAAGGTCTTCTAGGATTAATGTGTAAACATTCTCTTGCCTATTGGGAGAGAGAATAAACTCTTCCTTGGAATTGTGTACTAAGAAATTATCATTCCTAAAATTCACAAGGTAACCTTCATCACATAATTGACTTATGCTAATGAGGTTGTGCTTAAGACCATTAACAAACAAAATTTTTGAAATCAAAGTTTTACCAAGAAGAACAATATTACCTATACCAACAATTTCTCCCTGAGCATTATCTCCGAAAGTTACTTTTCCTCCTTTCGTATTGATAAACTTTTCAAAATAGTTTTTGTTACCAGTAATATGTCGGGAGAATCCACTATCCATGTAATATGTATTGTTGTTGGTACTTCATTTATCTTCCTGAAAATAAGAAAAGAATTAGACTTTCAGAATCCAAACTTGTTTGGATCTGAGATTTTTAGATAACAAAATTTTGGGTACCCACATCTTCTTAGAAAAATAAGCCTTATGAAAACCTAAAGATTGGGTTTTGTTTAAAGAATAATTCTTTGCCTAGTGAACACCATATTCACACTTGGTACAAAATGGGGCACTTTGAGTAACAAAATAATTGTTACTAAAAGTTGGTTTTGCATGGGTATAACCAAATCCAGATTTGTTTCTTAAGGGTCGTATTTGTGAATACATCTTATCAAAATTTTCTTTACCTAAGGTAAAGTTTGACAGACACTTCTTTAAGGAAAATATTTGGGACTTGAGTTTTATAACCAAGTTTTTATCTTCAAAATAATTATATTTGGAACTAGATCTAGGCTCAAAAACACTTTTCTTAGAAATAAATTTTTCTAGATCTTTAGAAATTTTATTCTTCGCAGAATTTACTTCCTCAAGACTTATTGAAATACTTGTAAAATCAGCATTTTTCTTGTCAAGATCTTTACAAAGATCCGATATTTCTTTAGTAAAAATAATATTCCTAGAGTTTTCCTTATCATGTTTTTTATTGCGTTTTGAATTCTCAATCTCAAGAAGTTCACCAAACCTGGAAACTTCTTCATAGGTAGGTAAAGTATTTTCTTCATCAGAAGAGGATTCTTCATCTGAAGAGTTATAATATTTACTATAATTAGATTTTATAGAAACATTGTCAATGATTCGGCATTGTGTACCTTAGCTATAAAGCAACAATTGTCAATAGGTAATCTGGATATAAGACCAAGATTCTTCTTTCCAGAAGATTCATAATCAGAAGATTCATCTGAAGAGTCACCACCACTGGAACTCCAAGTATCATTAGCTTTCAGTACTTTCTTAGCTTTGGACTTTTAATACTTCTTTCTATTCCATTCAGAATGCCTTTCTTTTCTTTCTTTCATCTTGAGCAAAGGGAAATCAGGTCTTATGTGTCCATCTCTCTTTCATTAATATCATGTGACTTCTGAATCTTTCTTATCTTTCCTTTCCTTATTCTTATACTTGGATTGGAAATTTCATTTTCTAGCTATCTTATTCATCCTTCGAGCAAGATTTGCTAACTCATTCTCTGAGACTTCACTCTCACTTGATTCGGATTGGATAACAACCTTCTTAGATTTGGATCTAGTTACTCTCTCAGGAGTCTTAGCATTCATGTGATTTGATGTTGTAGTAAAAGAAACAGAAACATTCCCATTCTTCTTTTTGATGTTCTCATCATCTCTCTTCATCCTTGTTTTATGTTGGAGGAGAGTTCCAAACAACTCATCTAAGGAAATTTGAGTAACCTTCCTGTTCTCAACAATTGCAGTTCTCTTTGATTCCCACTCATTGGGCATAATATCAATGATCTTGTCAACAAGAGCTTCATCTTCTAGACCGTTCTCTCCCATAGATTGTAAGCTATTAATGATAGTCATAAACCTTTGTTGCACCATACAAATGAGTTCTATGTAAGGAAAGTTAAAAACATGATACTCAACTCTAAGCATAGATCTTCTAGTTTCAATCACTTTAGATTTACCAAAATGAGAAACTTCAAGTTTCTTCCAAATACAATTAGCTGCTTCACAAGAAGAAATTTGGCTATATATATTCCTAGTCATTGAATATAGTAAAGTATTTTGTACCTTATAGTTGAGTTGATAATCATGATTCTCTTGGTTTTTGAAAGTACTAACTTCCTTATCAGGAATTTGATAACCTCCAGTAAGCATAACAAAATTTTCTACTCCATTATTGATAACGAAAGTCTTCATTCGATCTCTCTAATACTCATAATCATTACCATCGAAAATTGGTGGTCTTGTAGGATTTAGGTTTTCGATGGAACAAACATTGATTCCTGCCATCTTAAAAATCTTTCTACAAAAAAACTTGTTAATAACAAAAGTTCGTATTCAAGGAGAATATTCCTAATCAAGGAAAAATATAGAACAATGAAAAACTGAGCAAGAAAAACTTATATGTGAATATAAGTATTTCAGAAACCTCCTATGATACCAATTGTAGGATCGAAATAACGATGTAGATGCTCAATATACAGGGGGGTTGAATTGTACACTTTAAAAAATTTCCTTAAACAAAGAAATATCTAAGTTTAACAAAATTAAACAAAGAAAATTCACAACACCTCAAACACCAATTAAAATATTGGGTCAAAGTATGAATTTACAAACTTCTATTTCTATACACTTGCTTAAATCTGGAAAGGGATTCCAAAAAACTAGTTCCAGAAATATGGATCCAGAAATTGAAACTTAAACAAAGCTTAAAATATGAGATTCTAACTTAAAGAATACAGAATCTAAATTAATCAGAGTACAAGTTTAAGGAAATATAATAAGGTCATACTTTCCTTACAACACAAAATGTAGCGGAAAAACTTGTAACAAAAACAAGTAACAAGATATAAATCTTTTAACCCAAAGAGAATGGTATCCAATAACCTTGGATAAAGGTCCCTTTATTTATACTTTAAAGAAATTATATCTTACCCACACCCAGGTAGGCCCTCGATACGAATATCGGAGTCTCTGTCTTTCTATCCCTGCAAGATCTCAACTTCAAGGTAGTTGGAACCTCTGTCTTCCTCAACAAGGAAGCCCTCAAACTTCAAGGTAGTCGGCAGCTCTGTCTTCCTATCGTCAAAAGCCCTCAAATTTAATCACCAACATTCAGAGTCGCACGAAGAAATCTAAACGAGCAGTTTAGTATGCACAAGGCCTGAAAATATTCTCTCTCTAGAAATCACCTTAACATCATGTGGTAACTAGATTGATTAACTTATTCAATTGTATTGATCTCATTAAAATGAGATCCTATTTATAGACTCAGTTGGAATCGTCGGCTCCCTCCTCCAATGGTTAGTTAGAAATAGAATGGACGAAGTTGTTTTATAATAAAAAATATGTAAATGATAGCATGACATAGTTTTATAATGAAACGAGTGTAAGTATAAGAAAAAATGAAATTAAGAATGTAAGAAAATAAAAGTTCGGAGTCTAACCAAAATGGAATTCAGAGTCTATAATAAAAATATATTCGAATTCTGTTTTTTAGGAATTCAGAACCTGAATTCTGTAGAAATCCGAAATCTGGTTTCATCAGAACTTGGAACCAGAACTTTAAATGTTCGGAGTCAGAGTTCATGGGAATTCGGAGTCAGAACTCATAAGAGTTTGGAGTATGAATTTTGAGAACCTGGAGTCAGAACTTAGATAAGTTCGTAATCAGAATTCGGAGTCGAACTACATGAGAGTTCGTATCCATAATTCGGAATGGAACTTCATTAGATTTCATATCCAGAATTCGGAGTGAAACTTCATTAAAGTTCAAATCCATAATTCGTAGTGGAACTTAATTACAGTTCATATCTAGAATTCGGAGTGGAACTTCATTACAGTTCATATCCAATATTCAGAGTGGAACTTCATTACAGTTCATATCCAGAATTTGGAGTGGAACATCATTACAGTTCATATCCAAAATTCGTAGTGAAACTTTATTACAGTTCATATCCATAATTCGTAGTGGAAGTTCATTACAGTTCATATCCAGAATTCAGATCCTAAAAAAGAATGCTTCATATCTAAGTATTATATGATTTTTAGGTTTTTGATATGAATCCAATTTTTATACTTAAGAAAAATATTGATATGAACAATGAAAACATGGTAGGGGTAAATTCCATTAAGAAGGAAATTTTCCTTATATAAGTAAAATGTAGATTTGCTTAATTATAGGGTGTTTGTGATTTTCAAAACTAGAAGGAATGGAAAAAATCATAATGGAAATCTTATTGACTTAACAACAATAGTACTCAGACTGTCCAGGTACTCAGACCTCTACCACAGTTCTACGTGGGAAAGCAACAATAAAAATAGCTCATTGGCTTTCTAGGTCCTCAGACTTCTACCACTATCCACAGTGGGATACATGAGTGTAAAGGAAAGATTGAGTGAGGATTTATAAATCCTCCTATTCATCATAGGAGACAGTGTTTGTCTAAAATATAGAGCACACACACTTCTCAAAATGTAAGTAAATGAAATACAATAGAGATAAACAAATAGAGATGAGTTTAGAATGCTCTATGTGTTTTGAGTGAAGCTCTGCACTCCATGGATTGATGCAGATGAAGCTTTGGGTCATTCTCTAGTTTTAGCCAAGAAAAATAGAGTGTCATTTATGTATTTGACTTCCAGGTCTAGGTTGATCATCCTGATCATCTTGAGTGTAGGTGAAATTGTTCAAGCTATTTTCTCCTTGAACGTTCAGGCTCTACAGATTTAGTATATATTCTTCCTTCTTCTTCAATGCATTTAAGTTCTTGTGTATCACCAGAAGATTTTCTCATATGTGCATGGAAAAGACTGACTGCACGATGGACCCAAAATATCTTTAGTATTTCGAGGTTCCCTTATATTGCTTTAGCTCCGAAAATGGGAATGATTACCTTTTTACAGGTACGGGGTACTGTTCCTGAAATACCAACAACTATCATTAATTACTAGCAGGTGCATTAATAACATCAAATATGACTGTTGCTAAATAAACAAATATAGGTAGGGTTTATAGAAACAGTGACTGGTCTTCAATGGTAGATCTTTGTATCAGTGATCTTGTATCGGTGGACTTGAGTTAGTAGGTCTGTATCGGTAGCTATTATTTTATAACGGTAGACTATGTATCAGTGACCGTGACTCATTATTGGTATATCCTCTTATCGGTAGCTCTTTTTTATAGGTATAATTCTTGTATTTGTAGCTCTTTCCACTGGTAACTCGCCTATATCGGTAGCTGCATGTAGCGGTGGCTCTCTCTGTATATCGGTAGACTTCATATCAGTAGCTGTATGTCTGTATCGGTAGACTTTGATATTAGTAGTTGTATGTATATCTGTATCAGTAGACATTGATTACAACAGTAGACTCTGTCTATCAGTGATCTTTGCTTATTGGTAGACTATGTCTGTATCAATGACTATTGTGTACACCGGTGGACTTACTCTATCGGTAGGTCTGTATCAGTTACTCAAAAACTTAACACTTATCTGTTCTATGAAAATCATATCCATATTGAGTTAGAATTATTTCAAAGCATGTATAAACATAGATAAACATTGATTAACACATTCCAATTATTATTTTGATATTTTGGTCAACTCAATAGTAGGAAGACATAATTTAACATATAGATAGGATTATCAAAAAATATTAAAACATAATTTGGGATTATCAAAATATGTGCGGTCAACACTTTTCTTTTGGTTTCCTTTTTCTCTTTGAGTGTGTCTTGTTAGCCTTGAATTGGTAGGAGACCTAGAAGGGTGAAGTCGCAATTTTTTTGGATTTTCATCTTTTCCTCAAGTTTTCTATGGTTCTTTGGGTAGTTATATGATGTGTAATGGGGTTTCATAACATGTAGTTTCGGCTAGACTCATCCCATGACTTAAATTTACAATGTGAGAATTTACACATCGTGTAAGGGTAATAAATCGTGTAATGTGAAAATATGGTTTTTAATTAAAAAGGTGACATGGTTTCTATATAACATGAAATGAAACAGATTCATGACATGTAAAATATTACATGTCATGTAATTCCACATGTTCCAGTTTTTAGGGTGTCGTACGAGTGTTTGAGGACTCATTTCATTTTGTAGCCTTCTCACCTCGGCCACCCTAGGCAATTTTGGGTGTCTTACTTCCATCCATATATTTTTTTTCAATGATTTATCGACAACGTTAGGAACTTTTTCTCTCTGGGTAAGTCTTCCTCTTGGTTTCTTTCTCATTTATTGTTGTGGAACCATTTTTTGAAGGTATTGGTAATTGGATTGTGTTTTCTATCTATCCTTTTTCAATCATTAGTCATTCCTTGTCTTCTGAATGATGATATTATGGTTTCCAATACCCATTGTCAAAGTCAGTTAGGTTTTCTATGATCTTGAGGTAGGTTTATATGTAGAATTATTCTTATTTATTTGATTTCTTATTGTTCATATGGATTCCTTGATATTCAATATGGAATTTCATGTGTGGAAATTGAAAAGGGGCATGGGTTCTTGTTTTAAAGAGGGTTTTCTTTGAAAAAAAATTCATTAATTTCATATCGAATATATGGATTCTAAAACCCTGATTAATATTGGATTGTCCTTGAATTTTTTTATTAAAATGTGAACATGGTTTTAAAATAAATAAATTGAAAAACATTTCACAGTGGGAGTCCTGGGTACATAGAGATAGATACACGTGTATTGTTAGTGTGTGTGACATGATGAGGAAGTAACCTATTGTATTTTTATGGTCTATAGAAGGCCTAAATGTTAGTTTGATCCAATATTATTTCTTTTTAACCTTTTAAGTGTCTAATTTGTATTGTCTTATTGGATAGATCTTAGATGGTAGGAGCATTTTTGTTTTTGGTTCTTTAATACCTGATAGTTTATTTCATTGATTTTGGATCACATGTATATTTTTATTTGGGTATATTTACTACTTTTTTATGGATTTATAAGACATGGCATGCAATTTTTAAAAACTCAAGGATTGTTTGAAAAATGATTTATTTATAAAACTACGTGTAAAAATATTTTTGATTTAAAGCATAGACTTGTGAATTCTTAATATTTGAACTAGTATTGATATTCTAGTGGTATCTTATTGGGCTCTGTTAATCATACCCAACTTCTTGTGGTGGGAAGTTCTAGACTTTATTTTGTAGGATTCAAGTAAAGAAAAGTTCATTTTGTTTCATGTAGAATTCTCTTTACATTGTTGTTTCATTTGGGGTATAGTTTTGAGGTGACGTTTGGTCACATGGAGACTTGTTGTCTAGAAATGCTTTTTTTAATTTATCCTATTTGGAATGGTTTTATCTCCCTTTTTTCACTTTGTACTCCAGATATTTTTCATTTAATCAAATATACAAGGCTATTTTTTCTATCATTGGTTTACCCCACCCAAATATGGACTAACTTGGGTGACTATTCTAGTTGAATTGGGTTGGTATGTTACAATTTGGTATCAAAGGGGTTACTTAGCCTAAAGTGTGTCAGCACTGCCTAAGTTGGTTTTGGGTCTTGGGTAGGCTAAAGTAGGATCGTGGGAATTTAGATAGTGGTTTTGAAAAGGGGGCCTAGCCAGCTCACTCCCGTTACTAAATTTGAGTTTCCATGGGTGCTCGAAAAATCATTACTAAGTCCAAGACCTAGAATTTAGGTTCATTTAAATTAATATTTATGGGAATTTTATTTAAATTAACTTATTTACAATATATGGGGACTTAGTGTATGAAATATTTTTTGGATAAACTAATTGGGGGGTTTATTAAGGTGGACATTTTAATTTAAAAGGGGTGTTTCCTTCCAATGATAAGATTCATAACTGCTTTCAATTATTATTATTTTAAGGCTTGTTTTTGGATTCTTATTTTTAGTCCAATGGTTTTATAATTTTCTCTTTAATGACTGGTTTTTGTAATTTATTTAACAGACAATTCCTTATAGAAGGTCTCTTCCAAATACAAGAGGGGAAGCCACGAGGAAGATTCCATAGGTGGATCCTCAAGTGGACCCTTCTTTGGTTGAATCAATGATCTGTACCATTCAAAATCTAGGGTCGGTGGGAAAAGTGAAATTGGGATAGAAAGTGGATCATGGTTTGGAATTTACCAAGCAGAATCCACCTCTCTCATGTCGTGACAAAAGACTGAAGTTTTTAGAGGAGTGGCTTGAATGGATTTATAGTATCTTTAACTTTTTGAAGACACATAAGGATTCTCATATAGGTTTCTCAATTTATTTTCTATAAAAACTAGGAAGAAGATGATGGGGCTTGATAGTTCAATATAAGTTTAATGAAATTTATACCTAGGTGTCTTTCAAGAATATATTCAATCATTAGTTTTATCCTAATATATTACATTCTATAAAAAATTGGGAGTTTTTCAAGTTGGAGCAATGGGATTGTACTATTCTATATTACTCCACCCGCTTTCCTGAGTTGGTTCATCTGGAACTAGAGCTTTTCACCAATGATTACTTGAAGTCTTAGTGGTTCGAGGTGGGTATGAGGGTTTAGGTTCGGTCAATTATAGTTCTTTTTCTTTGATTTTGAACTATGTAGAGGTAGTGGATAATTATTTTTTGATGAGGTAGACATAGCTAGAAGGATAGGCTTGGGACGAGCTTCAGTAGTTTCACAGGTCTTCCAGGGTGCTTCTTCTGGTTAGAAAAGAACGCAAAAGAGTGGTTAGTTTTCTGCAATACCAGTTTCATGGGATTGTATTGGGTCGAAATTGGTTATTTTTCACTAGTGTGGGAGGAGTGATCATACCAAGGATTAGTGCATGGAGGCCCCTTGAACATTTCATTTTTTGTTGTTGATCTAGCCATCAGAAGTGTTTTTTATAAGATTTCCCAAGGTAGTAAGGTAGTATTCACATTCACCAAGGGGTTTCAGGTTCATGTTGATGCCTCCAAGGTTGGTGGATCTCATTATTGGGCTAAGGGGGATGTACATGTGGATATTTCTTGATGGTTTTATATATCCAAGTTTCCTCCATAGGAATATGATGCAGGTTTATCTATTGTTAGAGGTACGATGTTTATTTTGTCTTCTATGGTGATAGATTTGTTTGATATAGGTGATTATTATTCTTTTATATCATCAAAGTTGGTTGATGTGTTGGTTTTTCATTCGAATATAATTCCATTCTTGTTGGGTATTTATAAACCATTGGTAAAGAGGTCTAAACAAGGATTTGGATATCCAATGTTTCAGGTGGTGAGTGGAAATTTTGAGGTGGTGTGGGATTTCATAGTGCTTGATTTTAACACCTTTTACTTGATCATCTTCATATATTGGATGATAATTGTAATATCCTAGATATACTATTATCACCATTGGGTGAATTTATTATCTACTGATAGGGTCACTTGTGTTTTTCAAGGTGATTATGTCTCTGGAACGGGAAGGTAAGGGTTGGTTGTTCATTATATCGATCTAACGTCATGGCAGTTGTCATAAATCTTTCTCAACGTAGTTCACCCTCGTTTGGGAGGTCAAATACCTTCTGTTGTGTATGTACCCTGATATCTTTATGGATGATTTTTGGGGTTTTTTACCAAATAGAGAGGTCAAGTTTACAATTGAATAGTTACCTAGAACGATGCCCATTTATATGTCATCATATTGAATGGAACCTACTGAGTTGGTGGAACTTAATGTTCATCTTGATGACCTAGAGGTGAAAGGACTTATTCATCCTAGAATGTCATAGTGGTATTCTCTTATACTCCATTCTAAGAAGGCATACATATGTCTTAGAATTTGTATTGACTATCGAAATTTGAATCCGGTCACTATAAAGAACAGGTTTCCATTACCCAGAATTGATGATCTATTTGATCAGATAAGGGAGTCATTGGAAAACTAATATTGGCTTATGGTTGGGGTACCACCATTTGAAATGTTTATACCCAAGACCGCATTTTAGAGTCAATATGGAAATTACAATCTTTTTGTTATTCCCTTGAGACTCACTAACACTCATATGGTATTGATGGATTTTTTAAACCAAATCATTCATATATTCTTGGAATCTTTTGTTTTTCTGTTCATGTATGATATCGTAGTGTAATATAAGAAAGAGGGGGAGCACAGAGACCATTTGGATATCATTCATTGAACTTTTAGGGAACATTGTCTTTATGGTAAGATTTCCAAGTGTTAGTTTTGGATCTGAGAAGTGATGTTTTTGGGGAATGCCATATCAGATTGGGTGTCTCAGTTGATCCTAAAAAGGTATAGGAATTTATGTCCTGGGAACAACCCAAAAACATGTTTGATATCTGAATCTTCTTAGGTTTCTATGTTACAATAGATGGTTTGTTTGGGAATTCTACAAGATTTCATATTTGATGACAACTTTAACCCGTAAGGGTGTAAAGTTTGAATGGAATGAAAAATTTCAAAAATATTTTGAGGATTTGAAGATGATGTTGACTTCATCACTGGTTTTTATTCTTCTCAAACCAAGATTAGGTTATTATATTTTCTGTGATGCTTCTAGTACGGTTTTGGTAAGTGTATTAATGCAGGGGGAATAGATTATGGATTATGTATCATACCAGTTATGCCCTAATGAAAAGAACATCCCTAACCATGAACTTGAGTTGGATACTATTATGTATGCACTCAAAACAAGGAATCACTATCTCTTTTAAGGGTAGTTTATGGTATATTCTGATCCCAAAATTATGAAGTATATTTTCACTTAGAGAGATATGAACATGTGATAGTTATGTTGGTTTGAGTATCTTAAATCCTTTTATTTTTATATCCTATATAACTCTGGGAAAGGGACTGTGGTGGATGACACATTGAGTAGAAAATTACAAACTCAAGTCATGAAGGAATCTGTTAAAAAATGATATCTGATGAGTTTGTCTACTAAAATGAGCTTGGGAGTGGAGGAGGTTGGTGGAAAGGTATTCTTGGATTAGATATTGGTTGAATCATCATTTGATGAGTGAGTTTAACTTGAGAAGGTGATGTAAACTGAGATCTGATGCATAGAAGAAATCTAAAATGGTGGTTAGAACTTGTGTAAGTTGTATCGGTCTCCCAATGGAGCTTTGTGCTTCTATAGAGGGTTTTTGTTCCATTATCCTTGAGAAAATAGTTTCTAGAAAATATACACTAGTCTTGTTGGTCCATGCACCCTAGGGATGAAAATATGTTCCATGATATGATATGTCGATATTGTTGATCGAGGATGAGGGATTTAGTTGTAGATTTTTTATCATAGTGTCTTGCTTCTCAAAGAGTTAAGGGGGGACACCAGAGACCAGCAAGATTGATTCAGACTTTACCCATTCTGGTATAGGAGTGGTATGATATTTACATTGATTTAGTCATTGTTTTACCAAGGAATCCTACTAGGAAGGATGTGATTTGGGTCCTTGCTGGAAGGATCACAAAAAAAATACATTTATTTTCAATAAATTAAATGATAAAAGTGGATCATCTTGGGGAGTTGTTTTTTTAAAAAAAAATGTGAAGCTTTATGGGGTTCCCTCTATAGTTGTTTCTAATAGGTTCTCAAGGTTTGCATCCAGATTTTGGAAAGGTTTTCAGAGTTAAATGGGTTCCCAGTTGAAATAGAGCACACATTATTATCCATAGATGGATGGATGGATATATAGACCTATCCAGGTTCTTGAGGATATGATCAAGGCATGTGTGCTTGATTTTTGTAGATCTTGGGACATACATCTCCCTTTTGTTGAGTTTGACTATAATAATAGTTATCCAGAATCAATAATGATGGATCCCTTTGAGGCATTGTTTGGGTGGCCACATTGATCTAACTTGTACTAGGAAGATTTGGGAGAGTGGTCCTTGGTTGGGTTCAGTTTTGTTTAGGAGACGATAGAGGTGTTGTAGTTGATCTGGATGCATTAGATCATGAAATAAAGTCATCAGAAATCTTATGTGGATCATCAGCGTCGGCTGATAGAGTTTGAGGTCTATGATCAAGTCTTTCTCATAGTTTCAACATGCTTGGTACATCATTGGTTGGGTAAGAAGGGTAATTTGGTACCAATGTTTGTGGTCCCCTTTTTTATCAGTGAGAGACTTGGGAGAGTACTTTATCGGTTGTTGTTACAGTCTTTCTTGACTTTTATACATAACATGTTTCATGTTTCCTAGTTGAGGAGGTATATACCAGATTCTTCCCATGTAATTTTATAGTGTAATGCTGTCTTGATTCCTATACTACTTTGTCTAAGCATTTAGTTTAGATTATAGATCATTTGGATAAGGTATTGCATGGTAAAACAATTTCCAAGTCGGGGTACTATGGCAGGGCAGAAAGGATTATCACGAGACCTGGGAGTGTGAGTATTTGATGAGGTGATAGTGGAATAATATTTTTGTGAAATAAAGATCTTGATATCTTTTTAGGGAGATAAAGCTTTTATATTGGGGAGATTGTAACACCTCATTACCATTCTGTCAGGTATGTTATGATATTTTCTTTTAGTTTCCTTTTTTCGTTAAGTGTGTGTTGTCAACCTTGAATAGGGAGGATAAAGATAAAACAAAATTTTATTGAATATTTTATTGATAATAAATGATATAATTTTCTCACATTATGATAAATCTAATCAATTATGAAAAATTTGGGATTAGATCATTCATTTTCATATTTGATGAAAATTTCTGTTTTATCCTTTTAAAATTCACTATAGTATTTCGGGCATAAATATTTTTGTGTAGAATATTTTGAATAAAGATTTTGTAAATATGTTGATGACTTAATGGGATACAAATTATATTTAAGAAATGGGAGCGGAACGTGCATTTGTGTGGAGTAAATGGGCCCTGAAGACAAAGTTGGACAGAACCATCTAGATTGGATACCACTTCACTATTTGGGATGTATCTTATTCATCCATACTTGTATTGAGCGCAAATTTTGAGGGAATCTTGAGGACATAATTATTAAGAAATAATGCTTCTATGATGCCAAAAATCCATGCATTTTGGGGGTCAACTATGCTATGAAACCTGGAATAAAATATTTGGCCGAGTTTTCATTTTACACATAAAAACATTATGTAACCCTAGCCCTCAAAAACTCTATTTAAATGGGGTTTTCACTATTTGGGAGGTCTGGTCAAGGCTTTGGGAAGGTGTGGATGAAAGGGTGTATCTTGGGAAAACCTCAAAACCCTTGGAATAAGTAAGGCCTTGTGAAAATTTCTCTTCCAAGAAGGCTCTCCTCTCTCACCTCCTCTTTGTTTTTCCTTGTTTTTATGCTAGTAACGTGAATTTTCTTCAATAAATATTATCTTTTATTATCTTCTAATCTTCTTATTTTTCATCTTGGTCTGGTATCTAATATTGGAGATGAGATTGGGTATTTCCCTTCAATCCATTTCTTATACAAAACATCTCCACGATGACAACTCCTCCCATGGAAGAGTGATTTTTTTCATAGTTGATCTAATCCCCACTACCTTCATTTATTTATTTGGAATCCATACACATACTATATTTCATAAATTTTTATCAATTAATTGAGTTTTAATTTTTAAGTGACTCAAACGGTTTTCACTTGACGGCGTGGTCGGGCTTGTGAAAACTGTGTGAGTCAAACCTCAATCGCTAGAATTGTAGGGTTTAAGTCTCATCCCTAAAAACAATTAATTCTCAAATATAGGGAGGATATTATGCCCAAATTTACCACTGACCACAAGTTGGATTTTGGATCAGAATCAAAGAAGGGTGATGAGATTGAAGATCCTGAAGTTAACCTAGGGCTCATTTTCCCAAATATTTGTGGCATTGTTAATTTCTGTAGGGTTCGGAGGTTAACAAGGTTAGGGGATCATAATTGAATGAATTATAATTATATGGGATAAAGATAAATGAATGTTTAATGGGTTTGATTATATCAAATACATCTTCTCATATAAGTGTTTTTTAGTGTTTTTAAGAAATTGACTCTTGATTGTTGCTTCTCATTTTCTTATTTAATTTACTATTTGAAAGTCACAAAACAAACCCCTAATATTTCTTTTACATTGTTTTTAACTATTTAATTACTTACTTAAATCCCATTAATATTTTTTTAATTCACTTCATCCTTGAGAGAATAACCTAGGTTAGCCACTATGTTGCACTTAGTAAAATCACAAATAAATATTTTTGAGAGTGTGTGCGATAACGTCCTTTCAAATTGGCATCATTTTTGGGGAGGAAAGTAATTATTTCAACCATTTAAAGGTATTTATTTTATTTTACATTTTATTATCTTATTCTCTTCTTTCTTCCTTCTTTACCCAATCTGATTTTTTTTTTCTTCTTTTATTTTATTCTTCTTTTTTTGGACCATCAATTAAAAATTCTCATTTTTATTTAACTATGGTCCACTTTCCTTCATTTCATTTTTAATTGATTTATGACATGAACTAATCTCGAAGATCTATTAGATATTGACCTGAATATTAAACGTAGCCTTCAAGATCGAATTAGATATTCTCAGTCTATGGGATGTTTCAACATTAAAACAGTTGGAGAATTTCTCAACTCCAAGAACATTGAAATTGGAAACACTTATAATTCCAATATAAAACAAGAACCAATGGCTGAAAATAATGAAAATAAACTTAATATAACTTTTCAGGAATTGTAAGCACCTGATATTAACTATCAACCAAATTATATTGCATACCCCAATCTCGAATCGGACTTTGAAATGAAATCTTGGTTAATTGAACTTATTCCAAAGTTTCATGGATTATCTAGTGAGGATCCAAAAAAATATTTGAAAGAATTTAATGTAGTTTTCTCAACAATTAATCATAGAAATGTTTCTGAAGATCAAATCAAACTAAGATCATTCCCATTCTCACTTAATTGAGCTACGAATTATTGGATGTATTATTTACAACTCGAAGATGTAACTTGTTGGAACGATTTGAAACATCTTTTCATTAAGATATTTTTTCCAACTTCAAGGACCACATCCATTCTAAAGGAGATATTTGGGATAATGAAAGCCCAAGGGGTGTCAATGTATGAGTACTGGGAGTGATTCAAGAAGTTGTGTGCAAGCTACCCAAATCACCAAATCAGTGAGAAACTCCTCATCCAATACTTCTATGAAGGACTCACACATATGGAGAGGACCATGGTGGATGTTGTGGCTAGAGGAGAATTGGTGGACAATTCACGAGTAGTTTCACATGAATTGATTGAAAAAATGGCCCAAAACTCCCAACAATTTGGTGATCGAGGTATACCGCATGTCAGAGGAGTACATCAGGTAAGTCCTTCTTCTCTTGAAAGTCATTTGATTGATACTAAGATAGAAGAATTGAACACTATAGTGAGGTATATTGCATTGGATAAAAAGACATCCCAACCCCCTTCTACAAGGACATGTGGAATTTGCACTAAAAAAACCACCCAAATGACTGTTTCCCACAACTACAAGAAAGAGAAGATTGTGCAGTTGTGTTTCCTCGGAGACTGTATCAGCAGCAGCAATAGCCACATCCCCAAAATAAGTTTGATTCCTTTGATCCAACGTACAACCAAGGGTGGAAGGATCAATCAAACATGAGGTATGGCTCGGGAAAACAACAAAGGCCCCCTTTTCAACAAAATTTTCAGCATCCTCTACCTAACCAACAGGGTTTCAAACAACCCCAAAGGAGATTTGAAGATCAAGCATCAAAAATTCAAAAATAAGGGAATCCCCAAACCAAGGAATATTCTAACGCTGATGATATTTTGAAACAAATTGTTCTTAATAAATATAATGAGCAGAAGAGTCAAGGTTCATAGTTGAGGGTGTTGAAGACTCAAATGAGCCGGATTTCCACTGCCCACCATGAATTGGTAAGTAATAATTCTGGAAATATACCTTCCCAAACTACTAAAAATCCCAATGGTAATGTCAATGTAATAATATTGGGAAGTGGGAAGCAAATGAATGATACATTAATACCTACCATTCCACTGAGATTCACCTCAACTCCAGAAAACCCCAATTCGACACCAACTGATGAGAAATCCAAGGAGAAAGATAAAGGTAAAAAAAATATTGATGATGTTCATACTAAATCCCTTAAATTTTCAAATAAGGTTGTACAAACAAAGAATATTGATGATGCCTCAATCTGTATTCTCTACTTTACAGGTTAGTGAGTTGAAGCCGATCAGAGTACTGGTGGAGTTAGCGAATAGAGAAACAGCATATCCAGCGGGAGTCCTTGATGATGTACTTGTACGGGTAAGACACATGACCTTCCTAGTATATTTATACATGCTTAACATGGAGGACTAGCAGGTAAGTTCTCATGCTCCCCTTATATTCGGTAGACCCTTCCTCAAAACTGCAAAAAACTATCACAAATGTCAATGAGGGTACACTTTCCAAGGAATTTGGAGATGAAGTTGTGATATTTAATGTCAAGGAATCATTGAAGTACCCCTCAGGGAATCATTATACATTTTTTGTCTCCCATTTTGAACCACCAAATAAAAACTCCATGGAATTTGATTTTCCTATGCTTAGGGAGATTATGAGTATTGGTTCTAGTTTAATGTCTAAGAGCACTTACACACTCATTTCTAATGAACAAGCCTCAATATGATTTGATTTTGAAATGGATTCATATTCTAATATTTATCATGTGAAATCTGATTATGACATAGCTGTTGAGTACACTAATGGATTTGATGAACTATTCTCTGATTTTGATGATTTCTATTCTGATACTAATGTTCTTTGTGCACGTATTCCAGTTCCTTCACTATATTCATCCTTACAACACCCCCAATATTGGAAATCAATCCATTTCCACTTAATATCAAATACTCATACTTATAGAGAGGAAAAATTTTACATGTTTTCATAGCTAACAATCTCCCTTTTGAACATGAAGAAAAACATTTGAATCTTTTCAGGGAGAACATTAAGGTAATCGGGTGGACCTTTGCTAACATATCAGCTATTAGACCCTCCATTTTCATGTATTGAATTATTTTTTAGGATGGGGCTAAACCATTGAGGCAACCAAAAAGGATACTCAATCTAATCCTTTTGGTATTTTCTAAAAAAGTGGTTGAAAAATTACTCGAGGAAGGTAAAATTTATCCCATTTTAGATTTCCAGTGGGTGAGGCCAATTTAGATTGTGCCTAAGAAAATTGGAGTTACTGTATTTAAAAATTAGAAAGATGTGTTAGTTCCAATGAGGGTACAAAACAGTTGGCGTGTGAGTATTGATTATAGGAAACTAAATCATTCCACTCACAAAGACCATTTCCCCCTCCCATTAATTGATCAGATGCATGAGAGACTAGTTTGGAAAAAACACTACTATTTCTTGGATGAATTTTCAGGATATTTTAAGGTTCCTATTGCTCCATAAGATCAATAGAATACTACATTAAACTGTCCATTCAGCACATTTTACTACTGGAGGATGCCATTTGGACTTTTCAATGCCCCAGGTACCTTCCAGAGATGCATGGTGAGTATTTTTTCTAATTTTCTTGAGATCTACATGGAGGTATTTATGGATGATTTTATAGTGTATGGGTCTTCATTTTATGATTGTATATACAGATTGGGAAAACTTTTGAATCGTTGTATTGAGAAGAATCTGGCCTTAAAAATTAAAAATTGCCATTTCATGGTAGAGCATGGAATTGTCTTAGGGTATGTAGTGTCAAAACATGGGATAGAGGGTGGTAGATATAAGGTAGACATTATTTCGTCCTTACCAAATCCTTCATGTGTGCATGATGTTAGAGCTTTCCTAGAGAATGAATGATTTTATCGGCGCTTAATCCAATATTTTTGTAAGATTTCTCTTCTTATGTCGTGATTACTTCAAAAGGATTCTTATTTTTTGTTTGATGATTCTTGCGGGACATCATTTGATGAGCTAAATATGTGTCTGACCACTCCACCAATAATACATCCCATATGGTGGTAGATTATTTTTGAGCTTATGTGTGATGCCTCCAACTTCGTAGTTGGAGTTTCCATACCTTATAGGGTGGAGGGACATTCACATGTGATTGCCTATGCATCAAAGACACTAGATTTAGCCCAATAAAACTACACAACCACAGAAAAGGTGTTTCTTATCATCATATTTTCTTTAGATAAATTCCATTCATATTTATTGGGCTCTGAAGTAGTTGTTTATTCGGACCATGCAACTCTGAGGTACCTCTTGAAGAAGCCAGATGCAAATCCAAGACTTATCTGATGGATGCTACTTCTTCAAGAATTTTATATTGAGATAAAGGACGAGGAGGGGCCAAAAAAATGGTTGCAGACCACAAGAGTAGTCTTACTCACACACTAGAGGATGACACCTTGGACTAGGTACAACTTTGGGACACTTTCCCCGATGAGCATCTTTATTCCATCTCTGGTACGCATCCTTGGTATACTGATTTAGTGAACTACCTTGTTGCATCCTAAATACCTGCAAATTTAATGAAACATCAAGTTCAAAAATTAAAAAAGTGAGCCTTCGTATTATGTGTGGGATGATCCATACCTTTGCTGCATGTGTAGTGAACATGTTATTAGAAGGTGTGTTCCTGATCATAAGTTTGAGTCTATTTTACATTTTTTTCATACACTTTCTTATGGTGGACACTTTGGACCCCAAAAGAGGCATGAGATTCCCCAACAACCCATATTATTCTATGAGATTTTTTATATATGGGGAATCGATTTTATGGATCTTTTTCATAGTTCCTTTGGTTTTTTGTATATTTTGGTTATTATTGATTATGTGAGTAAATGGGTGGAGGTTAAATCCACCAGGACTAATGATTCTCATGTTGTAGTGGAATTTATCAAGACATATATTTTTTGTAGGTTTGAAGTACCAAAGGCCATCATCAGTGACCAAGGGACACACTTCTACAATTATAATATTTCTTCCCTTATTCTAAAGTATGGGGTGACACACAAAACATTAACACCATACCACCCCCAAACAATTGGTTAGGCTGAGGTTTTAAATCCGGAGTTGAAACAAATTTTGGAGAAAACCATGCGTCCAAATAGGAAAGATTGGATCAAGTGATTGGATGATGCATTGTGGGATTATAGGACAACATACAAGACACCCATTAGTATGTCCCCATTTAGGATTATTTTTGGTAAAGTTTTTCATCTCCCCGTGGAAGTTGAGCATCAGGATTATTGGGATATAAAGAAATGCAACATGGATTTGGACCAAGCTAGAATCTAAAAGAAGCTACAAATTCAACATCTTGAAGATATTTTATTGTCTTCATATGAGAACTCAAGGCTCTATAAGTAAAGATCAAAAGAATCTCTTGAAAAAATGATCCAACAAAGGGAGTTTCAAGTTAGAGAGAAAGTCATTCTCTATAGTTCACGACTGAAGTTGATGGCTGGTAAGTTACGTTCCATATGGTTAGGTCCTTATGTTTTGACTAATGTTTTTCCTTATGGTGCCATGTATATCACAAAAGAGGACATAAGAAGGAGCTTTAATATCAATGGGAATCATTTGAATAAATACATTGAGGGACTTTATACTGATGTAGTGTATTTCATCACACTTCATGACCCAATCATCACTTGAGCATAGCAGGCTGTTCCTAACCCTTTCACTTTTATATTTTTTTTCCTATATAAAATTATGAATTTCATGTGAATATATCATCTCATGGGTTTATATTGATGAAAATTCAATATTTTAAGTGTGGGGGAGGTAACCTTTTAGTTTAGTAGTTTCAATTGTTTTCCTGTTTTAAAAAAACAAAAAAAAATTGTGTGTTTTTAAAATTTTGTTGGTTTATTTTTCAATTCTGTGTGTTTTTTAATCTTTTGAGATGAAATTATTCTCATCAACATTTTAAAATCCATATCAATAAGTGAAATAATTTATCCCTTGAAAATGAGCTTAAATGAATGCTAAAAATGACTTTGTTTCAAGTTCAAATATTTAGTAATTTCATGAAAAGTACAATAAATTTTGAATCCCAGGACACATTTCACTATGTTTATATCTGAAATCACTTTCCTGTGAGGATTCTAAACCATTATTTTCATATTCTTAACATTTACCTCACTTTTCAAGAGAACCAAACCATGCTTGATTTAACCAGAATTTTATTTATTCCTATCAAAAGTTGAGGGTTTGAGGTACTTAAGTTTAAATGATTGAGGAATTTGTTTGGTATTAAAGCCCCTATTTCAAGAATATTTTTTTATAATTTTTTAACTTGAACATTTAATCCTTGTATCCATTATAATCCAGGAACATCCTGTTAGTTTTTCCACATTACCATCCAATTTTTCCTATCCAACCAACTCTTGAAGTGAAATTGCATAATCTAGTTGAACTTAAGTGTGGAGGAAGTTGTATATTGTTGTGATACCACATTTTTTGATAATTTGGGTGGAAAATTAAATTACAAAGAGACGTGTTTTCTATTAAAAAAATCATTGTATTGAAATTTGTGCCTTTCTGGAGCTTTTGATGAAGAAATAAATTCGTGCCTATCTGGATCTTTCAAGAAAATCATGTTTGAGAAGATTGATATTTTTTCTACCAAAATTTTGAATGGAGTGAAAATTAGTTTATTTTTCATTATGATGAAGTTTAATTTAGTCTATGTAGATTGATTGGGAGACCATATATAAGTGGAAATTTGATTAATTCATTTTTTCTTGAAAAAGAGCCAAGACCTCCTCATTCAGCCTCAAAAGTTTTAACATCTAAATCCTACAAACCGAAAGCCACATAACAACCCAGAAAAGTCCTCATGATAAACATATGTCCTTGACTCACATCTGGTGGTGATATAAGAATTTATCAAGCCTATGGTGACCCTTTTATGAGTTTGGATAAGAAAGACACTACTAAAAAATTTCCATTTGTGTGATAAGATAAAATTCTAGTGAGGTAAGTGTTTTGTGCATGAGGGGATAAATAAATTGGAAATATATTGATTGATATAAATTGATAACTTGAAATAATGATTTTTTATAATGTGTGATATTTTTTTTTCTTGGTGTGGAATTTTTGGATCTCAAGGATATGTGTTTTAAAATTTGTTTTGATTTTATATTGATGTTTACGAGATATGAGGTTTTGCCAACTAGTGAAAAAGGGTATGTGTGGGGTAGTTGATAAAACACTATTTTGTTGAACATTTTATTAATAAAAAATTACATAATTTTCTAACATTGTGCTAAATATTTTTATTTATGAAATATTTGGTATTAGATCATTCATTTGAAAATTTGATAAAAATTCCATTTTTACCCATTTAAAATGCACTATAGTATTTGACCCATAAATTTTATAATAGGACTTATTTGAACTTAAATTTTTTTAATAGTCTTACTCATTTAAATTTCTATGACTTTTATTCATGAAACTAGAACTAAAGAGTGCATTTGGATTGAGTAAATGGGCCTTGAAGTCAAAGTTGGGCTGGACTCGCCAAATTGGACATGAGTTCTGTATTTGGGTCATAACTCCTACATCCGTTCTTTGATTGGGAAACAATTTTGAGAGGAGATCTAAACCCCAGTTTCTCACATATTATCCTGCTGGAGAGACAGCTAATACACGCGTTTTGGTGTTCAAGAAGGCGTTGAAAGTGGAATTAAAATATTTTACATAATCTTCTCATTGATACTGAAACCACTTTTAACCTAGCCTCCCCATCCACTCTATAAATATGTATTTTTATCATTTTTAAGGTTTGGTACGTGAATTAGAAAGTTGAGGGTAGAGTATAAGAGGTTCCACTCAAATTATCCAAGCTATTAAATAAGGGTAGATCTTGAAGCAAGGATCCCTTCGTCGAAGCTCTCTTCTTCTTCCTCATGTTGTAATGTTTGTGTTTTCATAATAAACTTCTTTGTTCTTATTTTATTTATTCTCTTTTATTCTATTTTGTTCAAATTTATTATTATTTTATCGTCCTATTTGGGATATAATTCTTGAGTATAAATAATATTGGGTTCTATCCTTTTTAATCCTTTTCACATGAAAATCGTTTCTACGAGGACTACATCACCCATAGAAGAGTAGTTTTCTTAGTAATAGATCTACCTATTACCTTCTTCATTCATTTATTTTGAATAAATGGGTTACTTTAATGAACTTAATATGATATATTAATTTATTTTTCAATTTAAATGAAACTGTACAATCAATTTAACAATAAACATGAATCACGCGAGGTCGAGATTTTGTGTAAATTGTGTGAGCGCGAACATAATCGGTAATGCAAGACCACACATGATAAGTTTTTAGAGTTTAAATATAATACCTAAACTCGATTAATCCTCATTCATACAGTAGATATGTGATATAACTAACCAATGACCATAAGATAACCTTAGAACATCAATCAAATTAGGTTTTTGTGATTGTGTGTTCCAAATCTAGCCTAGGGTTTAAGTAATTTCATCTTTGTGGTTATGTTAACTCATGTGGGGTTTAAGGGTTAAAAAATTTGGGGATCATAATTAATTGGATATTAATTTAAATGAAAACAATTAATAAGTAAATAAAGAGGTGTAGTTATATTGATTACACTTTCTAAAAATAGTTTTCTAAAAAACATCTTCTCGTTGTGGTTTGTTAATCAACTTTCATTTTAAAATTAAAAAAAATCAAATCTTCTTCTAGCAAACTTCTTCTAGATTTATAAACAAAAAACAACCCCATCCTTTTATTTAATATTATTATTTATTTTTATTCTATTTTCAAAATGAATTTAATATTTTGTTAAATTTACTTCCTCCTTTGAGAGACGACCATGGTCAGCCACTCTGGTGCACCTAAGTAACCAGGAACCGAACATCATTTGAAAGCACCCATGAAAACACTTTTCAAAAACCTATAATGGTGAAGTCATATATTTGTTGAATTTTCATATTTTTTTATCTACCTTCTATTTTATGGGTGGTTACATGATGTGTAATGGGGTTTCAAAACATTCAGTTCCAACTAGACTCATCCCATGAGTTGAATTTACAGCATGAGAATTCACACATCATGTAAGGGTTACATGTCATGTAATGTGAAATTTTAGTATTTAATTAAAAATATGACACATTTTTTGGAAAAACATAAAATGGAATGGATTCAACACATTTAAAATAATACACACTATGTAATTCCCCAAGTTCCACTTTTTAGGGTGTCGTGGAGAAGTTTTGGGGCTCATTTCTTCTTATAGCCTTCTCTTCTCTGCTAGAGCTCTTACACTATGAGATTTTGGGTGTCTTCATTCCATCCAAAGTGATTCATTCATATATTTATCAGTAGGGTTAGGCTCTTTATCACTTTGGTAAATCCTTCCTTTAGGTTTGTTTCTCATTTGTGGTTATGGAACCATTTTTTTAGAGATTACTAATTGGATTGTGTTTTCTATAAATATTTTTTCAGCCTTTAGTCATGCCTTGTATTACATAGGCAGATCTTGTGGTTTCTAATCCTCACTTTCAGAGTCGGTTAGGTTTTATAGAATCTTAAGGTAGGTGAATTTTTTTATTGTTCTAATTTCTTGAATTTATTATTGTTCTTTTGGTTTCATTGATAATCAAGATGGAATTGAATGTGTTGAAATTGATAACTAGCATAGGTTCTTATTTTAAAGGGGTTTTTCATTGAAATGGAATTTAATTTTTATGAAATAGAAGAAATTGGATTTTCAAACCCTAAAGAATATTGGATTGGCCTTGAAATTTTTTAATAAAAATTTGATAGTGGTCTTAAAAACATAAAATTACAAACATTGCACCATGGGAACCTTGGGTATGTATAGATAGACACACAGGTAGCCTTAGTGTGTGTGAAACCAAAAGAAGGTAACCTCTATTATGTCGATGGTTTATGGTAAGCCTCAAATTTGGTTGGATATAACCTTATTCCTTATTAGGCTAGTGAGTGTCTAGTACGTATTGACCATTAGCTAGAGCCCAGTGGGTAGGTGCATTGTTGTTTTGGTTGATTATTTCATGATAGTTTATTTCATAGATTATGGCTCTCATGTATATTTATATTTCATTATCTTTACCTTCTTGTTTCTATCTTTGGAAAATATAGAATACAATTTTTTAAAACTCAAGGATTTTTTTAAGAAATATTTATTTCGGAATCTTTTTGTAAAAATATTTTATTTTTAAGGTTGGAAATGTCCATTCTTGGTATTAAAACTTGTATAGATATTTTGGTGGTATCCTATTGGACTCTATTTATCACACCCTATTTCTACCTATGGGAATTTTTATACCTTATTTTTCAGGATTCATTTAAAGGGAATAGTATTTTATAGAATACAGGATTCTCTTTATATTTTTGTTTTTTTGGGATAGTTTGGAGGTGACATTTGGTCACTCAGAGACTTATTATCTAAAATTTTCTTTTCTTCTTGTTTAAAATGATTGGCTCAGTTGTAAAATATATTTTTTTCACTTCGTACCTTAATTTTTTGTCTTGTTTTTATTATATATGAAACTGGTTTTTATATCTTTGTCTTACCCCAGCTCATGATGGGCTGACTTGGGTGGCTAGTCTGGTTACCCAGTTCGGTCTATTATAGTAGCTCTTCTAGTGGTAGATTCCCTGATGGAAGCATCTTGAACTGGGTATAACATCCTTTGATAGAATATCACTATAGGTAGCATCTCTAGAACTAGGTTCTTTGATGGAAGTGATGTGGTGGCGAGAGTGGGAGAAAAACATGGAGGTAGAATTATCTTTTAATAGATCATCTTGATGGTAGCACCATTCAAATGTATTGGTAGTAGTATATTTTCCATGATGGTAGCATCAAGTGATGATAGTAGTTACTAGTAGTTTTATCTATTAACGGTTTCAATGTCTATTCGTCATACTAGAAAATGTGTATAAGTATCATGTAATTCAAGTAGTTCATGGAAGTATCTACATTTACTTGTAACAGATCCTAATGGTATATCAATATAACTGGTGATAGATATTTTCAACTATGGGTAGATCAATACATTTCTAAATTTTCAAAAAAATAATATAGAATATGATTTACTATCATAAAACATTAAGCTTTTTAAAAACAAAACAAACATGATTTTTTATCATTAAAATAAGGTGGTTCTCAACAGTCTCCCCCTTTTGATGATGAAAAATCATAAAATTTATAAAACATATACAAAACCTTAACAATAAATTAAAAATAAAGATGAATAATTAGCTTAACATTTCATGTCCATGTGTGATACACATATTTATACATTTAATCCATACAATTACTTGGGTTAATATTCACTTTATGTACTTCCCCTTTTGTAATGATCTAAAATAATAGGAAATAAAGTAAAATAAGAGACAAAATGATGAATAAAAGATGGGTTTAATTAGGGAGAAATGTTAATAGGTTACAAATAAAAAAATATAACTAAATATAGAAGGATTACATATGAAAAAAATCCCTATAAAAACTAATCAAAGTATAAGGATCCATCCTTCTATCTGAGAGAGATAGGATCCACAATCTTATTTCCTTTTCCAGTGGTAGGTGTAATATAAGAGGAGGCACATGGACCAGGGGGTGGAAGTGGATGAAATGAAATATAAGGAGCTGGTGTATGTATATTCTATCTCATAACTTCAATAGGAGTGAGGCTATATGGTCTCGCTACAACAGAGGTAATCTTAATAGGTTTAAAGATTTCTACCAAAATGGATACATATAAAGTAATAGAAGGCATATGATTTATTGGTATTATCACTAATATCCTGGTAGTATACAGAAAAGGTTCCATTAAATCTATAAAATTATTGATAAATCATCCACCATGTTTCGTGATTCTGGAAAAGTCTACCTTTGGTTCCACAAAGATATTGAGAATATGATCTAGATATTTTAGCTAGATCACATGCTCCTAAAAGGCATTAGTCACAAGAGGAATTCTTAGGTTCTCATCTAAAAACAAAAAATTAGTATTAATTTTATGTTTTATATAAAGCGTTGAAAGGTAATATTTAATATTATTAGTGATAGTATCTTTATCACTCCTAAACTCATTCAAGCATTCTATAACCATTTTATAATTACGCTCCCCATGTTTGTTTATCTATCAAAGTTCTTCTTAATGAGAATAAGTAGAATCACCCATAACTTCCTATAACTCTTCCCTCATAGTGGTTTTAATAAAATCATTATCAACAATGGAAGGAGAATGAGGTTGGTAACTAGAATTGGAAGAACCAGAAGTTGGTAGTGACTCCAATCTCTCGAAAATGGTTTTTTTTTCTATCATCAAATCTTCCTATAATTCTTAGCATGATGGATATAACTTCATACATCTGATTATCTAACCTTCTATTCTCAATTTCTAGCTCTTACATTTTTATAATAATCTTATTTTGGATTTTAGAAATGACCAATGAGAATAAAAACCGGCTATCAGCTTCATTGACTTTGGTTTCTTAAGGAGGTGTGGTTATGAGAATCTCACAAAGATATTACAATAAACTTACCTTAAAGGCATCCAAATACTATTCAATCACATAACTGGGAGGAGTGTGAGAATGAGGATGAGATAAAATCCTCTCTTGGTTAGGCAAGGAAGCCCCCTTTTTTCCATTCCCCTCACAATGGTCAATAGAATGAATAATTTCCAACCATTTTATTTGATCAATCATTTCAATCAAGGATACCTTAGGGTCTTTATCAACAAAAGATATGGTAATTCCAAAATGGTTAGTTTCAATTCCCTTATATTCACTATTACTACAATCATCACCACTATTCGCATTACCTAAATTAGATTTAGGGAAAGGAATACCTAAAATCTTAAAACCTAGATATTTCTCAACCTTATATAGTGCCTCATATTTAACCTTTTTTTTTGAAAAAAACTGGTTCAACCCTATGACTAGATTCTTGACTTGGTTAAACAAGATGCGTAGAATTAGGTCTGACTTCTCTAATAGACTCACTTAATTTATAAACACTTTGAGAAGGGTTTGGTTGTTATTTCTCATCTTCTACATCATTATCATTATCAGATCCATCTGACACATCAAATACTTCTTCTAGGAACTTAGAATAAGACTTATCAGACTGAGGTTTATTTGACACTTCAATTTCATTAGATTCATCACCTTCTTTAAGAATACTTTCTCTATTATGAAGAGAAAGAGGAGGAATGTCTGATCCAAAGTATAAATTGGTAATTTTGGCTACATTAGGGTCACTTCCCCTTACTACTAAAACTGGATTAGACTCCTCACCAATATCTTTATCTTCTTTACAACCAGTATCCTCGATTTACTCATTATAAGAATACATCACCACTTCTTATGGATTCAAGATAGGGTCGACTATATATCATTATCTAGTACGGTGATCAATAGGGCTGAATCATTCATATATATTTTCATTATACTCTACCCATTTCATTAATAAAGGGTTCAAGTTTACCTTTATCCTTGTATAGGTTTCTTTTATTAATAAAAACCCACCACAACTATTTATATTCCCTTCACCTTTATATATAAGAACATTGGCTTTTAACAAGCCTTATATCATCTTAGGATAGTCCAGGGAATTTGACTTAGAGGATGGTTTACAAAGATCCATCATATATACCATTAGATATATACACAGGTCAATCTAATCTCCACTTTTCATAATTAATAATAAAAATATATATTGATACATCATAATGCTAAATCCCGCCTTCCCGTAACAAGCATATGTTGGATAAACCTAAACAATAAATGGAATTACCTATCCAATTCCACAGTAGTTGGTTTTTTCATAGCTGCATTCCTAGTAATATCCATAAGTCTATCCTTAGTCGAAAAATCTTCACTAATGGGAAATAAACCTTTAAGTACTCATATATACCTTAGTGGGGAATGATCAAGAATTTGGCCCATTTATTAGATGAAAAAAACAATCTTTATTCTATCTAACACTGTCTTAATCATGATTTTTTCTCCAACCACATACTCTTCAAAAAGATAGAACTCGTGAAGTAACCTAGGATAGATTGGTCAGTTATTCCTTAAAAACCATTTGATCAAATCTTGGTCCTGTATCACTTTCTGCAGAGGCAACTTAATTAAGACCGGCCATTTTCATATTTTTCTTTTTCTGTGATGACAAATCATGATGCAAGATTTAGATTCACTGGATCTACTCGATGAATAGATTCTCATCTTGAATTATTTGAAGGACATGCCTCATTATGTGAATTGGCTATACATTTTACACAGTCCATTTTTTAAAAGGTTTGAAATTGGAAGGCCAAAATCACAAAAGTTCGATAGATAAAATGAGAGGTTTCAAAGGAGGCATGCACAGTAAAGTGATCCTTGTACTCAAATTTGTAGTATACTTATCATTTAATAATTTTTTAAAATTTGAAAATTTGATTTAAATATAATATATATAAAAAATTATGATAAAAATAATAATTTTAATTAAATTTTAGTAATGGTAGGTCCTGGTGGTAGTACTCATGATATCATGAAATGTAAATCCAATGGTCAAATGATAGAAGTAGCATTACTACGGTAGCATACAATGGTGACATACAAATGGTGGATCTTTATGGTAGTGAGAGTCATAGTACCATTGCTAATGGTACATAGATAAAGGTATCAAAGATAATAGTACATGTTAAGAAGTAGCAAACTGAATGGTAGCAAGTGACCATAGAACCATGGGATGGTACTATGTTATAGTTTATATTTATTGTAGCATGAACAAAAGTTGATCAAATTATTGTTGATGCAAATTTTATATTATAAACAACTGTAATAGTATAGAAAAGTTTATACTAGAAATAAAATAACATTATCAATAAAATACTAATCATGATTTAGCATTCAATGTTCATTTTTGATACAGCTTATTCCCAAAATGTTCAAAGCCTTTGTGAATATGTCAGTAGGATAATGCTCAGTTCTAATGAAATAAAAATCTATATCAATTTTTTGAAAAATATCTATCAAAAAATGATGTCTTCTATCAATATTTCTTTTTCTTGAATGATACGTAGGGTTATAGGATATTTTTATCACACTTATATTATCAGAATTTATAGGGACATGTTGAAATTGATATCCACAGTCTAGTATAGTGTGTTTCATCCAAAGAATCTATACAAAACAACTACCTATAACTATGTAATCAGATTTTGTAGTGGACAATTCCACAAAGTTTAGTTTCTTACTACACCAAAAAAGTAGATACTCTCAAAAAAGTGACATGTTCCAAAGGTTCTTTTTCTATCTAACTTACCCCCTCCAAAATTAGAATCTGAATAAATAAGTAAAAAAATTTCCCCTGGGATTATAAATTCTTACATTGGTTATATTTTTAATCAATTTAAAATTTAATTTAATAGCAAGTATGTGTGATTCTTTTGAATTCACTTGAAAATAGGAACACATACACACACTAAAAATAAAATTTGGTTTAATAGAAGTTAAGTAAAGTAATCTTCCAATTATAAATATGTAAGTTTCTTAATCAACTTGTTTCCTAGTTTCATCATGATCCAACTTACAGCTAGTACTCATGGGTGTATCACTAAATTTAGTATTATCCATTTCAAAAAAAGATCTTTAGTGTCATTTTTTTGAGTTAAAATAATTCCATTTTTATTTTTGAAAAATATAAAAACCAAGAAAGAATTTAAGTTCTCCCATCAAACTCATTTCAAATTCTATTTTAATCATATTTTAAAACTCGGTACATAATTAATTCTTTGATTATGAAAAAATAATAGACTCAACATAAATTATTACTACTAAAAAATATTTGGAAATTTTATAAATAAATAAACTAGGTTCATATATACCTTTTAAAAACCCATTTCTATTTATAAATGATCTGATTCTATCATACTAATCTTTATGAGCTTGTTTTAAACCATATAATATTTTTTTAATTTAGACACGTGATTTGGGAAGTGAGGGATTTTAAATATAGGGGTTACTCAATAAAAGAATTTCAGAAATATAAACATTTAAGAATTTACTCTTGACATCCATGTGATATAGCTTGAAATTAAAATGTGATTCATAGACATGAAACATATAGGTGGATTTAATTATAGCTATTGGTGCAAAGGTTTTATCATGTTCAACAACTTCTTCTAGATTATATCACTGTGAGACCAATATAGATTTATTTCTAAGTACATTTCATGACGTATCCACTTTATTTCTAAACATCCATTTAGTTCCAATGGTTAGGTATCCTTTTTGTATTTTAACTAGTTCCAAGAATCAATTTCTTTCAAACTAATTAAGATCTTCTTTCATTTTCATTACCCAGAATTTTTTGTCAATTGCTCCAGTGATGTTCTTAGTTTCAATATGGGATAAGAAATATTGAAGTTTAAATTGGTTTCTAAGAGAATTTCTTGTTTGAGTTTCTTTATTTGGAACTCCAATAACTAAAACTAAGGGTTGATAACTATGAGTTATAAGGGATTTAGGGAGAGAATAATTGGGTACTTAATTATCATCTATAGGTTTGGGTTTAAATTGTTCATCAGAACATGAATAGTTTTCTACATGTTTGATAGGTTTTCACTAGGTTTGGAAATGATATATAAAGACGAAAGTCTTCCCATAAGGATTTATAAAGGGGTATTTGGCTCATGTGGTTCTATCTCCTAAAATTTTACATGCACAGATTCTTCCATTGTCTTTTTTCTTTTATTAAAAACCTTGTATTATTTACTATAGGTATAATATCCAAGGAAAATTTCTTCACCTCTTTTAAAAGAAAACCTGTCTAAATTCTACTTTGTATTAACTATAAATACTTTTCATCTAAAAACTATAAAGTAATTAGCCTTAGATTTCTACCATTCCCTAATTTATATGGGGTGTTATTTAATAAAGTTATAACTAAAGCTATATTAATTATATAAAAATTTGTATTCAAAGTTTATTCTTGGAAATAAATAGGTAAATCGCACTCATTGAGCATGGACTAGAAAATTTCTTAAAGGGTTCTATTTCTTCTATCTACTACACCATTCTATTGTGGGGTCTTATGATAGGAAAAGTTATGATTTTAGACATGTTATTAATATAATGATTTAAACTCTTGATTTTCAAACTCATTGAAATGATCACATATTAAGGTCTTAATTCTATGTCCACATATATATTCTACAAATTTATAATATTAGGAAAAAAAGGAAAAATCATAACTTTTATGAGAAAACAAAAACACCAATGTGTATCTCAAATAATCATCCACTGTAATAGAAGAAAAAGTTTTTCCAACTAAAATAAAAGCTCTAGATGGTCTAAAAATCCATGTGGACTAACTACAAAGGTTAAGAACTTAAAACATATTTCTTTAGTTTTAAAGAGAAGTTGTGTCACTTTTCTTTTTTAAAGTGATTACATACTTTGTCTATTGGGAATTATAGTTCGTAAATATCCTTAACTAAAACTTTATTTGATGGAATTATAAGTGAATGTAAGTCACAATGGTCTAGTATCATATGAGAAATCCATTTTTTATTGTGAAAGGAACTTAAATAATTAAAATTATAAGAAATTAACATATTTATATCTACAACATTTACATTATCACTTTGCATAGCCGTAAAAACTAAAGGCTATTTTTCATAAAAAACCGTTGCAAGAATTAATTTCAAAATTAACATGAAAACCATCATCAAAAAACTTTAAATTGTTAATAATATTATATTTTCATCCATCAACAAAAAAATCAATATAAATTATAATAGTATTACAGTTAGTGATTTTATCGAGACTAATTATCTTCCCTTTGGAATTTTCACTGAACGTCACATGCCCACTATCAACTTTGATCAGATTTTGGAATATCGAGTAATCCCCAATCATATGTCTAGAAAATCCACTATCTATATTCCAATTGTGTATACAAAGACTTTTCAAACAAGTTTCCTAACATAAATATTTAATCCAAAAATGAATTTGGTAACCATACTTTCTTGGGTCCATAAATTCTATTAATAAGTTCTTCAAGAATACATAATTTTTTAACATTTTTCCTATAATTATTCCTTAAAATTTTATAAATAAAAATATTATAAGGTCCAGAAAAATAGAAATTGTTTATTGATTTGGTAAAACAATAATTTGGAAAAAATTTATTTTTATTAATTCTACCTTATATAGGTTTATTTTCAATTCCATTGGTATAATTAGGTGAAGTTTATTTTCCAAGAATCTAGGTTAATGTTTTCCTTCAATTTTTGAAACTCTATATATCTTTCTTCAATTAATTATTTGATAATTTTAGATCATTATTGTCTTGAAGAAGATGATTATTCTTATCCTTCTCCATTATAATATCAATTTTAAAGTGAGCAGATAGATCATGATGCTTCTTTAAAATTTTGTATTTATCTTTTAATTTATTAAATATTCCTTAAATCATGTTATAATATTCATATAATTTATCCCTAGACATATTTTCTTCAATTTCTTTATTCTAAAAAAACATGAAAATATAAGCATGAGATACAAGAAAAATTTTGACACCACATATATGTTTATCATAAAACACATATTGGCTCTACCATTTTTGTCTTCGCTGCTTGAGTATGAATCACATGACCTTTCCATTGAGTCACCCTAGGAGACTTTAATATCCTTTTTATATTTTTCATCATTTATCTTGTAATTTTTCTCATATTTGAACATGATATAGTCTTCTTTAATGTTTCCTTTTCTTTTTCACCAATATTATATTACTTCATTTGTAGAATCATCCTTTCTCTAATATTTTCTCCAATTCCATTTATCATACTTACCTATGTAATTTTGTTTCTTGTAGAATTTATTCTTCTTATAGAACTTATTTAATATTATCACTAAATGTTACATTTCTTCATCACTATGTAATGATGATTCAGGATCACTAGAACTTCCACCATTGATATTTTCTTTTCTCCATTGAACTATAAGTCTTGAAGGCTACTGGCCTTTTATTTGGTTTATCATATTGTTCTCTATCCACTTTGAGTTCCACCTCATATATCATGAGATTTACAATATCCTATTTATCTTGTAAGATACTTATGGAACATTATACCCTTATTGAAACTGAGGTTTCTCTCCATCTCTTTGGTGACCATCTGATAAATCTTGTCACTTGATATTTACTATCAATGTTATTTCCATATGAGTGAATTGTGTTAAAAATATTATTAAACATGAGATACATATCAAAAATAAGTTCATTAGGTTTAATCTTGAATTATTATATTTAATTCCATATGTATTTAAGTTCATTTATATGACATTGGTAGTTCCTTTATGAGAAACAGCCAGTGTATCCCTAATTTCAAAAGTAGTAGCGAAAGCAGATATTTTGTTGAATTATTTATCTCCTAATTCACAATATAAATAATTTATATATTTATAGTTATAATCATAGTATGTCTTAGTTTCATCACTCAAATATCATCTATGAGATTTAGGTAATTAGTATTTATCCCTTATTCCAATCTTAATATCAAACCCCAATCTCACTTTATGAATTTTCATCTTAATATTCCATTCAGAAAAGTTAGTTCCATTAAAATAAAAAACTCGATTAGTAGTAGTTACTTTTAATCTATTTTTATCCATAAAGAATTAATTTTAGATAAAACAAAAATTTAATAAATATAAATAAAAATAAATTAAAGTTAAAGGATATTTAAAAAAACAACACTTTGATGCCAAATATTGGACCCAATAGAAAACTCAAGAGGGGGATGAATAGTGTTTCCAATGAATTTTCTATTTAAAAAAATTATATTAAATCCACCAATTTGATAAAATAACCATGTTAATCAAATCTATATTAATATATAATTTTATGTTTCAAATAGATTCTCAAAATCAAGAAGATGTCTTAGTTGAAATAACTTTTAAATGTACTTCAACTATTGAAACTAATTTACTTAACCAAATACTATATAAAAGATAAGTTAAGATTACTTATCAAAGTTAAATTTTATTTTCATAAAACACTAATAGAAATAGTATTTGAGATAAATATGGAAAACAATTCATATAAGGCAAACAAAGTAAATTTAACAAGGGGTTCGGTCTCAAGAAGATACATAATCCTCTCCACTTTTAAATCACCTACTACCACGAAATTTATTATATAAATAAACTAATACAAAACCTTGATTATATTTTACATACTACATTTAATAAGGTAGTCCAGGTACAACTTATATTCAAACTTATACGTAGAATAAAACAATTAATGGTCAAAAACAACCACTTTCATAGTTTTTCATGGGAATACAAATAAATAAAATTGATAGTGAGTGTCAATCAATCTCTAGTTTATCCCAAAAGATTGTGTTTTACAAATATAAAGGGTAATGCTAAACATAGTGAAAAAAAAATCATAATAAATAAAGATAAAAATGTTAGAGTTAAGAAAATATATTTCAGATCAATAAAAATGGATTTAGTTTCCCATGAGTATCTGAAATCTATAAGAGGAACTTACACAATGTCTTCATAGAAGGTACCGTAAAATAGGGTATCATGGGTGTTCTGGAAATTCATTTTTTATTTTCCTTTTCATTTAACACTGTATCTTTTTCAATTTTTTATGTATTCACCATGAATATTGACATTAATTAATCTTCATAAATGAGGGGTATCTTTTAAATACACATCATTTCAGGAGATCCAATTATCTACTCCAAAATAAGAATCAAATAATCTAGCTCCTCATACTGAGAATAAAATCTGGAATGAATGACATTTTCTTTAAGTCTTCCATGGAGTATTTTAAGAATAATAATTCTTAAATCCTTGTTCTTATGTGAAACATTAAATTAATATACTATCTATTATAGAATTAATTTTAAAATTAATTTTGGATAGCCATGGTAGCTCCACTGGTGGAAGATACTCTAACGGAATCATCTTGAACGGGTAGTAGTGGAATTTGATGTTAGATCACTAGTGGTATCATCTATAGTGGTAAGTGATTTCATAGTAGAAATTATATGGAGGTAATAGTATCACATCATGGTGGTAGCACGTTTTGTAGATAGATTGTCCTAGAGGTAGAATCATTAAATTGTATCAGTGGTGGTAGATTTTCCTTGGTGGTTACATCGAGTGTTGATAGTAGTTATGAGCGGTGGGGTCACTTAATAGTAGAAATGTCTAATAGTTGTATAATACAAGAAGAAGTACCATGTGAGGGTCACAGTTCTGGGAGGTAATTATATTCAATGGTATCTCAACATGATGGTTGATAAGTATAATGGATTGTATATCTTTTCAAATAATGGTAGATCAACACTTAGCTATATTTTCACAATTTATATAGAAAATTATTTACTATCATAAAAGATTAAACTTATTAGAAACATAAAAAATATGATTTTTGACCATTAAAATAAGAAGGTTCTCAATATTAATAAATTTATTCTTTTTATAAGGGATGGTAAATCACTTCCATTTCATGAGATTATAATGTCCAGTTCATGATTTTCCTATCAATCTTCTTCGATTCTTGTGTTACCTACTTCATTATAATTTCAATAGCTAAATGTTTTATTCGTTGGAACATTTTATTTCTTACGTGAATTTAATATTCTAGTTTTATTTGATCATACCATTCCATTATTTAATTTGGTATTTTCTTTTTTCTCTATGGAAATTAATTTTCATTAGAAATAACCAACTCTTTGATAAAACATTTTCCAAAATAATATTGTAACATTATTAAGAATAACTCCCATTCTCACTAATGACTATTTTCTTCCATGTTCATACTTTGTTTCCCTCTATTGTTCTCATCTATATTTATGAAATATATTATGGAATATTTTTTATGATACTCATTAATTTATTACCACATTTCAAAATAAAAATTTCTTAATCTTTTTATGGTGTGGGTTTTCAAACAAAGGTATTTCAAAATATTAAAAAATAATTTTTCATCCTTTCAAAATCAAATAATATATCTTCCAATAAACATTTTTTTGATAACATTTATGCATTTTAAAGGATATTTTATTTGGAACTCTTTAAAATAAGGCTTTAAAAATTATTCTCTTTCCTTTATAATTTTTTTAAAAGTAATTTACACTTTATATTTTATAACAATGTTTAGACGGTTTTGTGTAAACATTTGTATTTTAACTTCTATTTTTCATCCAAGGTTTTTCTCTCAAGAATTGATGTCTTGATCATCTTATAAATGTTCTAGTGATGTTATTCCTTTTCTAAAATGATATTTTTGATATAATTTGATTTCTTAATTCAAGTTATGTGATAAGTTTAATAAAAATATTATTTTTTCTATAGGTTCATCAAGATATGTTTATGATTTATTTTATGTGGTGAAAATAATTATGGATGATGATGGGTGGGGTCTTATATCACCCACCAATGCATTAGTTTAATATTTTATCTCATGAGATAGATAGCCATGGATATAATGAGTTTTTCACACAAGTGTGGGCATAATGGGCTTGCTCACATTTTTAGGCTTGGAGATAAGGATTTTTTTTTAAATAGGTGTGGGTATAATGGGTGTTATCACATATCTATTGATATTATTACAGTCATTCAATACTTCCAAGTTTTTTATCAATTTATTCCAATTTCTAAAGAAAAAAATTAATATTCATGAAATTCCATGTTTTCATGATTATGGAATATTTTTAATGTATGTTTCACTTTTATATATTCCACACATTTTTGTGATTATTGATATGTATTTTGATTGAATTCACAACTTTTATGCTTTCTTAATGATCTAGTTTTTGATATTATGTTTCTCTATCATGTTTTATGATTATAAAATATGATCTTATGAACTCTTATTAGGATATTTATTTCTTACTTATGTTCTATTTTATGATCTTAAATGTAGTGATATACTTGTAACAACTTTAAATTTTATGAGTATATCATTAAGTTTGATAGTTTATTTGACATGAAACACCGAGCTTAAACAACCCATGAAATATATAAACATTATAACCAAGTAATTAAATTGGAGAGTATGAATAGTATTACCAACATTATGAAATATATAAATGTGTGTTTTTTGTCCAACTAATTATAAATTACTCATAAATTCTTATAAAATAATCAATAAATTTTAAGTATATTGATTTTTTCCTTAAAAATATGTTTTCTTAAAAAATATTTTTTTGCTGCTTTCTGTGAAAAAAAATTATAACTAATTTCTGAAATTTTATAAAATTTATGTTATAAAAAACATCATTTTTTGAATCATTAAAGGTCCAACCACATGACCACATAATACCAAAGAGTGATTTTTAATAAGATCATGAGGACCAATCCATAGACTCTCTTCATTGTTCAACTCTTCATGGCCACGGGGAATCTCCATGTGTTTACCTATTTCAGGAAACCAATTATCAAAAACACATATAAACACCCTACAAATCCAAAAAAAGAGATACACAGAGACAAATGTAGGATATAGATATCATATATTTTTCTTCTAATAATTCTATCTTGAAAATCCACAAGTAGTTCTAAGGAAAAATTCATAAAGAAAAAAAGAGAGGAGGAAGATAGAAAATAACAAACTCATGAGGCCAAGCCTACGATCCAAGGTTGTGAGGCCAAGATCATGATCCTATAATTGAAACCCTACCCACGAGGCCATCCCATGAGTTCAACTTCACTAAGGCCACCCCCCCCCCCCCGTACAGGTGCTTCCATTCAATCATTCAAACTCAATTAACAAGATTTCCATTCAATCATTCATCCACATTTATTTACATTTCCCCATCACAGTGATATAATTCAATGATCCTCATGTATTCCTTTTGAAAAGGTCAAAGCCAAGAAATGGATAATTTAAAGACTCCTCTAAAGCTACCCAACAAACATGATCAGGGCATGCACACCCATGTGCACCCCTTCAATCATGTATTCCATAGACGAAAGGAATCCTCGGGATTTCCCATCATACTGGTAGAGTCCTCACCAAATTATGATTTTTTATTCCCATGATAATTTTCATCTTTTTCATGAGGATACCCAAGGAACTATTTGAGGCTTAGGTTCTCCACTCCATCTGACCGTTCCTCTATATTCAAACGTCTAGGGAGACTGCACCACCTCAATTAATGATCCATAAGGTAGGTAATCTATTTTGGAACAATACCCTAGTTCTTATTGTGGTATTCTAAACTTTTCCCGCATCAACATCTAACCCAACCTATTAATAATAAATAATATGGGAGGATGGGTTTCCTCTTTAGGCATAAAACCCAAGATAGTTTTTGTTGGCAATATTATCAATGATATAGGGATAATCATCAATGGGAAGCTGCATTGCGAAAGTCTTTATTCCAATATAATTAAGCACTTTCACATGATATTTCTGATCTTTTATTGTCCCTTTTTTCTTAGATAAAGTATGAATCAGATGGGCTTAGAGATCTAAGCTAATAATGTCACATTCAAGATTAAAATTCCACTACAATTGGCCTCCTCTTTAGTCTAATCCTCAAATTTCTCTTTACCTTCAACCCAAGTCACCAATGAGGTCAGGAATCAAAGTATCTTTGTATATATAAGCCCTTCCTAATCCTTTATTGTCTCACCTATCATGATATTAATGTCCCTACAACATGATGTTAAACTATGCAACCAATGTCCTAGTCACACAATGTAAAACAGCATGACAACATCCTTAACACATGATGTTAAACTTCATGGTATGATCATGCCATGAAAACATAAACTATGAAACTTTAAAAATATGGTATTTGATTTCTTTTAAACAGGATAAATATGATACCTTTGAGAGGTTCAATAAAATATCACCAACCCTCCATATCTATCCTCATGGGGCCATATTCCTATTAAAGCCACTTACATCCTTCATTTTTGGGCTATATTCAATGTGAGATCAGATGTCCCCTCCACCATGGTCTTGTCCCTTGGTAATTCTCATAATTGGTCCATATTTCATATGAAACCATGTCATATGTGGAGGGACATATCCCCTCAAAGTGTCACTATATTTCCCTTATTGGGAAGATTTCCTAAATAATCCACCTCTCACTCAACATGACATATTCATGTTATTCATATGAAATATATACCTCATGGGACCTTATCCTTATGAAATAATACTATCCTCATTAGGGCATATTCCCTTTCAGTTCCACAGTAAATAATTTCTCATGTGTAAGCCCCACACCAACCATTCTTAGGTATCTTCCACCTAGAAGACCATTATGTATGACTTTAAACTACTTGTAATCAGTCTTTATCACACAAACGTAAAATGTATGATGTGTCACATTAAGTGGAACTAAACAATGTGGGTTCTGATTCTCTTTATAAGGGTATATAGGAACCCCCACTCAGGGTGTCGAACCCAACTCTAAAATAACCAATGTATCCTAATAAAACATTAAACTCCATATCACCCAGCTTTGTTGGATTTAAACCCTAGCACCACAAATTATGTGTCACTAATAAGTAAATTAAAAATAGAGAACTTATTATATATAAAAAATTCACATTGATACATGAATTGGATCCATTTTTTATTGGGGTAACATATCCCATGCTTAGTATTTCAGAAGTATTCATGAAAACATCTTATATCTATATGATTATACAAGAGTATGAAATAATCTCCTAGAAAAGGTGTGATGGGACCAAACTCTATCCATATCGACTAATGTGAATTCTAAAGAACTGTTGGATATAAATATCAGTGATTGCCTACCTTTGGAAAGAAGGCCTTCAACAAGGTTTGCACTAAAAATTTTGTGGATACAAGGGTTTTATTAGTTTCCATTAGAAAAAAAAATGGTGAAACACACATGAATGCTTCATTAACCAAAAGAATGTATCTCTCACATGTCGAGACATTTTCTTATATGCTTCATGAAAACAAAAATGGTGAACTCGTTGTGAATCCCTCCATAATCGAATATTCTCTTACTTGTGATGTTTCACATATGTGGCTCTTATTTCATATGTTTTTCCACATTTCTTTTTATATTTTTAATTTATTTTTTATATTAAAATACATATTTAGGGGGTAATTTTAGTGTTTAGATTTATTTGGTCTTATATAGTAAATTATCATTTTTTATGTTAAAATGTTTAAATTAATGTGTGAATATTGTCAGTTTGAACTTTATTTTATTTTATTGTTCCATTTTCAGTTTTGTTATAAAATATTAATTCTATGTTTTGTAATTTATTTTTCATGATTGTTTTATTTCTATGTTTATTTTAATAATTCAATTTTTAAGGATTGAGTTTTTATTTTATTTTATCATGTTAATGTCTTATTTTATTTGAAATTTTAATTTTAAGTGTGATCTTCTAATTTTAGAATTATCATGTTTAAATTATTTTTCATTTATTTTAATTGATTTATTTTATCAATTGAGACGTCCATTGTATTACACATGTATAATAAAATCATTGAGGTTCTGCATAATATATAGGCCAAGAATCTTCACTAGAGTAAAGAAAGATGATATCTATTAGGAAGTATAGGTCATTGAAGATGTCGATGAAGATTCCTTTGGTGTTTGACTAATTAGATCAATTAAAGCATGGTTTCATCTATGATAAATTTGAAAGAACTGAAAAAAGTTGAAAACCAAGACTAAATCAGCAGAGGACAAGTAGGTTGAAGGTGTTGGATAATAAAATAGTTTTATTTTGGCGGCACCTACCATCTACTACGACAATAAAGGCTATAAAATTTCCACAAAGGTTTCTTGATGATTTCAAACTTGGATGGCACCTACCAAACCAAATTTTGGGCTTGTATATTCTCTTTTTGTTTTTGTTTTATGATTGTAACCCTATAAAGAGGGAGTATAATTATGATTTGTAATATATGAATTCTGGTGAGAAGAAATAATATCAGTTTGTTTCATTGTGTTTAAGTGGATGGGATCACCTCAAGTGATCTGCATGTGTGCAGTTGAGTTTACTAATGAAATCGATCCTCTATAAGGGGTATCAAATGAGGTTGAAGCTTCTGTAGCCCATAACCACCATCAGTGGTATCAGAGGTGGGTTGAAGGTGAGCTGATAAGACATAGATCTGTGGGTTTTGCTTTTGATATGTCTATTGTAGTGGTGAGAGAGATCCTTGAGATCCTATGAGATCTACAAACAAACTGTTTCACCTTCTGAGAAGATGATGAATAGTGGAACACTATTCTAATTGGTGATATCTTTTCTCACTTTGATTTTGTGTTTTTTATTTTTCAAAGGGCGGTCAAATCTTCCACTACCTTTAACCACCATCAGTGGTATCAGATGTTGGTTGATTGTGAGCTGAGTGGACATAGATTTTTGGGTTGTTTTCCCTATCCATCTATTGTAGTGGTGAGAGAGATCCTTGAGATCCCTTGAGATGTAAAACCAAACTATTTCACCTACTTAGAAGATGATGAATAGAGGAAAACTATTTTAATTGGTGATATATTTTCCCACTTTGATTTTGTGTTTTTTATTTTTCAAATGTAAGTTACCTTTTGATTCTATCATTTTTCAAAAGGTACTTCAAATTTTTTTTCATTCTCTAAGTTTGTCTCCACCACCCTCTCTCAAATTATTCTTTTTGGTCTTATTTTAGTTTCCACCCATATCCTTGCTCAACAAAAAAAATCCCTCATTTCCATATCCCTCTACCCATCATACATCTGGATACAAAAACAAATCTCCAATCCCATTCTAAAAAATCTATTTGGGTGATCAAAAAATTGTTTCAATTTCACTTATAAAACAATATATATATATATATATATATATATATATTGTGGTTTTCAAACACCAAAAAAATTACTCTTCTAGATATCGTTATCTTTTTTGTTCATCAAAAATAATTTATCCCCATGGCAAATGAATTTGACCAAGTTGTGATCCTAAAGATGACAAAGTACAATTACGACAATTGGTGTATCTAAATTCACGCTCTCCTTGGCACCCATGACGTAATAGACATCGTGGAGGATGGATACACTAAGTTGGAATCCAAAGCAAGAGAGTTTGCTCTGCTAGATGTTCAAAAAATCACTCTTTGGCTAGAATTAATGCATGATTGTAAGGAGAAATATGTCATTTATCAAGGCCTTGACAAAGAAACATTTGAAATAATTACTTCGTCAGAATCATTTAAGGATATCTTAGATACTATTTGCAAAGCATTCCAAGGCACCGACAAAGTGAAGCAGATTCGGCTTTAATCTCAGTAGGGTGAGTTCTAATCCCTATTTATGAAAACTTCTGAAACTGTTGCTGAGTATCATACTCATGTAATGGTTGTGGTAAACCAATTAAGAAGAAATAAAGAAGATATTACTGACATGCGGGTTTGTGATAAAATTTTATGATCTCTTGATCCACAATTTTATTACATAGTCCTTTCCCTAGAAGAAAAAAAGGACCTTGAGATGATATCTATCGAAGAACTAATGGGGTCTCTTCAAGCCCATGAATTGAAGGTGAGCTACCAGAGAAATACCAATGGAGTGGAGCATGAAATGCAATCAAATTTGTATCTCCAAGGCTCTGAAAATATGCAAGTGGGACACCTTGAAGAAACTAAGGCAGGGGATTCAATAGACAACAATTTGATCAAAGAAGAGGAGGACGAGGAGGACCTGGTCGAAGAAGTCCAACTTGAAGAGTCCGTGAGTATCAATACTATATTCCACGAGAATTTGGAAGAGGAAGAAGTTGAGGACTAAATAATTACTAACCGAACAAAATAAACACTCAATGCTATAATTTTCAAGAATATGGACATTATAAAAATGAATGTTGGTACAAAATACCAATGGAGAATGACATCAAAACGGAACATATCATCGAAGCAGAAGATCCTTTTGACGAGTCTCATGTGTTGATGGCACAAGCATCAACACAAAATCAAGGTATATGGTATCTTGACTCTGGATCTAGAAATCACAAGACAGGGCACAAACACTTGTTTACAAACCTTGATGAGAGGTTTTGAGGAGATATTTCATTTAGAATTATATCGATAATATTTTTTATGGAATAGGAGATATTTTGATCAAGAAAAAAGAGGATAGTCACGATTTCATCTCAGATCTCTACTATATACTCGACATGAAGACCAACATCTTGAGTGTCGGGTAGCTGGTGGAAAATTTATTTCACATAAGCCTAAAAAATTAAAAAAAAAATGGTGATTGTTAATGATATAGAAAGGTTTATCGCAAAAGTACCGATGGTGAAAAATTGCATGCTTTCTCTTATGATCCAACCAGACGTACCACGGTGTCTAGAGATGGTACATGGTGAAAAAGACTGGCTATGACATCTCAAGTTTAGTTATTTAAACTTTGAAAGTTTAAGATTATTAGGAATCAAGAAGATGGTTAATGGGATTCCTATCATTCGACACCTGAATCTAATCTGTGAAAGTTGTGTTCCAAGTAAACAACATAGAAATGGCTTTGCAAAAAAGGCCAATTGGGAAGCTGCAGTGCCACTAGAGCTAGTTCACACCGATGTGTGTAGTCCACTGAATCCAAAATCATATGGACAAATGAGGTATTTTATAACATTTATCTATGATTATAGTAGGAAACAATGGATATATTTCTTAAAAATGATGTCACAAGTGTGTTCAATCTTTACAGAATTCAAAGAATTGGTGGAAAATCAAAACAACCATCTCATAGAAACTTTGTGATATGATCAAGGTGGGGAGTACACCTCTGATGTGTTTCAAGAGTACCTTAATAATCATTGAATTAAGCACCAGCTGACATCATCTTACACACCCCAACTCAATGGAGTAACTGAGAGGAAAATCGCACCATTCTGAACATGGATAGAAGCATGTTGAAAGAAAAAGGAGTGCTAATGACCTTTTGAACTGAATAATCTTTGTTTCTAGTGTATCTACTAAATATATTAATAATAGAAAATCTATAAGAAAAGACATTTCAAAATGCATGGTTTACTCACAATCCAAGAGTGAGTTATATTAGAGTTTTTGGTTCTATTTTCTATGTCAGGATCCCATAAGGAAAATGAACAAAACTCGGGGACAAAGGAATGAAGTTTGTCCTTATGGTATATAGAGATCAAGAAATGGGATATCAGTTGTATAATACCATCACCAAAAAGATTGTATTCAGAAAATATTTCATCTTTGATGAAAGAGAAACATGAAATTTGAATCAATATGATGATACAAGAGATGTACGAATTACTCTAGAACATGACTAAATAGTTGCATAAGTACCATTAGAGGAATGAATAACTGAAGAACCGCTAACTCTATCACCACATACTCTGACATATGAAGACATTTATTGATAACTCTCTCATATACATCCTCAAACCGTTTTAATTCTTGCTGATATATATAAGAGAACAAAACCAATGGAGGAGTATGTAAATTTTTATTATCTCTCAGCGATTTTCAATCCAGTTAGCTTTGAGGAAGATAAAACGGATGACATGTGAAAGAAAGTTATATATGAGGAAATTCCTTCCATCGACACCATTTAAGACTATAAGAAAAAGGAAGGGAGACTATTTGTAGAATATTGATGCATGGCCATCAGAAGGAAGATCTTGGGTTCTCCGAAACTTAATGAAGTAGATCCTCATCTATAGAGGATAATAGAGGAAGCTTAGATGATCACCATTACTAAAGAAGATTAATAGTTTCTAGATAAAAAGAGGTGTTAAACCAAGGAGCATCAATCTAGAGATGGCATGTTGAGGAAGATTTTGTTCCGTCATCGAGGTTGTGAAGACGATTTGCAGAATACTGACGTATGACCTCCCCTTTCAACCAGATGATGACTATTCAACTGATGATTCTTAGACGGAATCAAAGGCAAACCCATTCTCTAGTTCTGTTGTTCTAAAGACAAGGAACTGGGTTTGAAGGTGAATGATGGATGAAAATATGGATTTATAAGGGTTCATTCGAGCATTGTTAGAATAGTTCATCCCATACTAAGTCTTTCTCCACCGAGCCTCTAGAGATTCTTAACCATTGGGTGATTAATCTACGATGATGATCGATGAAGTTTCTTATAGAAGAAAACATAGAGATGTCGCTGAAGTAAGGTCAATACAGGAATTGTGTTTCATCATATTGTTGAAGAAGAAGACCATTTATTGAGGTTTGTTTATAGAAAATATTGATCCATTGACTGTTAGAAGCCACTGAATCTGTAGATGGATTCATATTTGTTGCAAAAATTGAGTTCACGAAAAAGGAATAAGATGAAAAGTGGCTTGTCTGAACCTAATGATACTGGATGAATTCGACTTCCCCATGTGATATTGGTTTTCATCAATGATATGATTTTTTATTAATATTTCATTTGCTAGTCTTTGGAGTGTGTGATTGTAGGGTATGGTTATTGCCGACATTCGGATCTCATCGATCCCATTTTTTGTAATTGTGATGACACAAGTTGTAAGTTTTCAAGTTAAAATCTTTTCCACAATAAAATTATAGTTTCAGTTTTCAAGAACATTTTCATGCATTTCATCATTATAATTATTATGCAAATTGTTTTCTATGGGTTGTTATATTCTTAGAACATTGATTGGGCCTTCTGTTTTGATGGGCCTATTTTGGATCGTGGTTGCTAGGTTGTTGGGCTTGTCATTCTGCTAATTTGTGTCACTCAGTATGCTTATCTGATGTCACCCATGCATCCTTGGTTGTCTTTATGTCCAAATTTCTTTGGGTTATGTTTCAACCATGAGGGTTTATGGATCCTTAGGCTCACCCTTTGTCTTCTGCATGTCTCTTTGTTTGTTACACCTATCAAGGTGACCCCTCGGTGATTCCGTTTTAATTAATTCATTCGGCTACTTTGGTTTTGAGCGGGATAGGTTCATCATATTCAACCTGTGGTTTTGAGAGCGTTTAGAGAGGATCCCTATTGTTCTAGGAACCACTTCCTGAACGTCTTCCTGATGTTGTTCCAATGATCTTCATTGGAGAACTATAATCTTGTGAGTTTTTTAGAGGCTGCTTCAGAATCCAAAACATCCAACCCCAGTAGAGGCTTGTGTAATTTAGTGATTCTTTATTGTAAGTATGTTATTTTCCTTATGTTTAGCCTTTGAATTGTATGTTTGTGGTTTTCTTTGCGGGTGTGGTTCACAGAGTCTGGGTTGCATGTGTGAGTCCGTCTAGATCAGAAGAGTACTCTTCTAACACTGAGCCAGATTTCATCACTCGCTCTTTAGTCATATAGGTCTCCGTTCTCAAATAATTTTCATGGTTTGTGTGTGTGGTCTTCTTTCATTACCTTTCTATGCATATATGTGCTTTGTTTTTGTTCATTTTTTATAGTAATAAAGAAAGATTTTTTGGTGTTCTTTCCATGGAGTAGGACTAAATAGGTCTGAACCATGTAAATACTATTGTTCTTTCTTTACTTTACGTCATTTTTATTTTTGTTCTTTCGATATTGTCAATAATATGATTCTTATTGTTTTGTTTACTTCAAACATTTTTGTAAACCAAGAACCAATTCCATAACAAGTGGTATCAGAGCCTGATATTCATTTTATTTTACAATGTATGTCAAATTAGAGATTGAATATTTTTAAGAATAAAATGATTTTAATTTGTGGAGAGTTAAAATGTGTGATTTTCTAGTTCATAATGGTCTTGGTGATACTTTACATGGTAATAAGAATCATGTAGTAAACATCGATTTTGATAGTCATTCCACCACTTTTTTTATAGTTGTAGATCCTAGTATACTTGAAAAGACTCATTGTACTCTTCTAATAACTCTAACTGATATGTTTTTTCATGAGGTTGCACATGAAAACACTGCTAAATCTATAGAGATTAAACTCAAACACTTGTATATGACTAAGTCTCTACTCAGGTGTTTGTATAAAAATATAAGATTACACAATTTTAGGATGTCCCTTGGTTCATTTTTCAGAGTCCTCATTGATGAGTTCAACAAAGTGTTATTAGATTTATCTAACATTGATATTGAGGTTAAAGACGAGGACTATAGTTTAATTTTGTTAACTTCTCTTGATGAATCTTTTAATTCATTGAAAGTCTCCATGATGTATGGTATGGATTCTATTATGTTTGAAGAACTTAAGTTAGTTGTACTGTCCTGTGACCTTAAAACAGATGGTTTAATGGAAGAGATGAGTACTGTTAAGAGTGATACTCAGATTTTTTATTCTAAGTCTCCTATGAAAAACATGGGTAGTAAATACAAGAACCGACTTAAGGGTTTTTGGTGATTCGAGTGCGGTAATACCAGCCACATAAAACATTACGGTACTAATTTTAAGGAAAAAAGATAATATAGTCCAATCACATTTGGTATGTCCTGGTTATGAGTCTTTTGAAGTCCTTTTGTTTTCAACCCCATTATTAGAACTAGACAAAGGTTATGTGAAGATTTTTCTTACATTCCTAGGACTGGCTTCACTTGTCATTGTGGGGGAACTGTGGTTGAGAAAAAGGGTTGTGTGGGCTGGTCTAAACCATTCAGGATTAGGTGGAGAAGTTTTTTCCTTTCTTATAGGCTTTATATTCTGTTATTTATATGTTTATTTTTCTACTTCCTGTTGATTACTATTGTATTTTATGAGGTATGATTTGTTTATTATTCACTATTTTTTCACCCTGGGAATGGCTTTTTAAGTTCCAGGTGTTTCAATTTTTATGTGTTGATAACATTAGGTTAAAACAAAGGTAAATGTGGGAAATATCTTTTTTAATTATGTTTATTAGTTCATTTAAATTTTTTAGCATGTGTAAAACTGTTAAGTAGTAGATGTGTAGTATGGGTAAAACATGTGCCCCTACCAGCACATGCTAGGTGATATTCATGTTGGGTGGATATTTGTTGACATAGGTTCTTTTATTTTAGGAAAATATTCCTACACTACTTAGAATAATGGTAGTTAGTTGTTTTGAAAGAACATCATCAGTATAGTTCTAAATTTTAATATTGAAAAGGTAGAGATTTTTTGTTTTAGGTTCTCAAAATTAAAATGTTTTTCAATACTAAAATTGTAGTTTCAATTTTCATGCAAAATTTTCATGCATTTTTTTCTTATTATTATTATGAAATTTTTTTCGGATTGTTCTATTCTCATCCATTTGATTGGGCCTTATGTTTTGTTGGGTATATTTTTCTCCATGGCTGTTGGGTGTTTGGTCTTTCTATTTTGTTGACTTGTGTCACTTGGTATGCTTATCTTTTGCCACCCTTGCATCCTTGGATATCTGAGAGTCCCAATTTCTATGGGATTTTTTTGAACCGTGAGGGTTTTTGGATCCTTTGGCTCTCCCTCCATCTACAATGCGGATCATTGCTTTTCACTCCAGTCATGGCAACCCCCCATGTGTTTTCGCTGCTATTAATTCATCTCGCTGCTTATGTTTTGAGTGGGAGAGGTTCATCGTCTTCAACCTATGGTTTCGAAAGAGTTGATAGAGGATCAATTTTGTTCAGAGACTCGTTTTATTCACACCTTCCTAATGTCATTCTGGTGACCTCTAGTGGAGAAAATGGATCTTGTGAGTTATGTAGAGGCTGCTTCAGAATCTAAAACTTTTGACCCCGATAGAGGCTTGTGTTATTTGGTGTTTATTTTATGTGGGCCCATTTTTTACCATTTTTTATTCATTTCATTGTATGTTTTTGGTTTTCTTTTCTAGTTTGGTTCACAGAGTCTTGGTTGCATGAATGATTTCATCTATATCGGGATAGTACTATGCTAACACCGAGCCAGATTTCATCACTGGCTCTAGGGGTGCAGAGGTGTCCATTATCAAATATTTTTTTTGGGTTGTGTGCATGTTCTTCTTTTATTACCATTCTATAATGTATGTGATCTGTTTTTTTTTTCATTTTTCATAATATTAAAAAAAAGATATGGTGGTATTATTTCCATGGAGTAGGGCCAAATAGGTTTGAACCAAGTAAATACTGGTGTTCTATTTACTTTCCATCATTTTTGTTTTTTGTTCTTTCGATATTGTTAATAAAATGATTCTTATTGTTGTGTTTACTTCAAACATTTTTTAAACCAAGAACTGTTACCATAACATAAAACAAATTGCTTTATCTAATGATTTATTAGGTCTAAAAATTGAAGAATTGAGTTCGATATGGGTGTAAGTGTTGAGTTTTAAAATAAGGTATTCATGGGTTTGGTCATTTTTTCAAAAAATTTATGATTTTTTAGGTATATTGATGCCATAGGAATTTGTGGAAGATACCATCTGCAGAGTGGTTGAAAATAATTTATTAAATTAAATAATTAAATTTGAAGATGTATTTTCTTTCTGACGCAATTATTTGGAGCTAACACTGATGTACAAGTTGTATAGAAATTTTTTTAGGATGTTTATTTGTGTCACATTACATGGTTGTAGTGTGACGAAGACCGCCATGTGGAAGAATGTTATATTCCTACCCTTTAATAAGTATTTTCATTCTTTAATTTTCTTATTAAGGCACTATAGACTATGGTAGGTTGATCGAGAATTGTTCTCTGGACACTTTATCTTACTCTTCTCTCACTTCTTCTTTTTTTTCTCTCATTTTTAATTTATCTAATTTTGAAAATAAATTTTTTTTATGTTGTTATGTTTTCTCTCTCTTTGCGTGATCTCCCACCTTCAAACATTGAGGGCCAATTTGCAGAGCTAGATCTATGAGGTAAATCTTGAAGTTTCCTTTAGATCAAATATCTTTTCAATCGTTGATTTCTTCATCGCTCTTGGTAAATTATGAATGTGAAGTGAGTACTTGCAACCTCACATTCATTCAACGAATGATTTTTCAATTTATTCTTTATAAGGAGTGAGATGTGTTGTTTTAATACATTTATAAAACATTGAGTAAGGTTAAATGTTTAAAGTATAAACATTTAGGTTAGTGATAGATAGTAGAGTGGTCAAAATTGTTTGGTTCCATTTAAATCTTCATGAAAAAATTTTTGTAAAAAAATCACCTTTGTAGTTTCATTCTTCACATCCAAATATTTCTTCAAGATTGATTCTAACATCATTTATTCAATATTTTTACGATTGAATGAATCTTGAAAGTTGCGAGCTGTAAGAATCATTCTAGCAGTGTATTTAACTCTCAGTGTGGGAGGTTAATCTAGTCATTTTGTGGGAGGGCTAGAGTAATTTTTCCGTGAACGAAGAAATCATTTTTGGCCATTAAATTGAAACATATATTGGTAAATAGATTCTTTCTTTCTTACTTTTCTTTTATTATCTATTATTTTTTATATTTTCATTCTTTGTTTCTTTTGTTCTCAATTTCATCTCTCATGTCTTCATCATCAATGTTTCTTGTTTTCTTCCACTTTGAAAATAAACAAAAAAACAAAAAATATTTTTGATAAATCACGAGGATAAACACATTGCTTCCTTGAGACTGACTTCGAGGTTAGTCACTCTCCAATATCTAGGGAGAATTATTTATATATATTTGATAGTTCAAACGATACGCTATCTAAAATTGATGTTGTTTTGGGGAACTACATTTTTCTTAGTGATTTTTCATTTTTCCTGTACATATTTTTGATGTCAACAGTGATAGACTTACAAATTCTTAAATACTACTCAATGTTAGAATCCTCTCAGGTTCATGAACTCACACAAGCCAAAAAATACATCATGTTGTACTAAACATTCAGTTGTTAGAGCACCTACAAGGAAGGATTTGGTGGATCTTGAGCAGCTAAAACATTTTTATAAATCTTTCAACTTATCTATAGAGGATCAAAAGAACAAGGAAATATTTAAGAAACCCATCAAAGAACCTGAGATTCCCATCTTTGAGCTTGGTTTTCCTCTAGATGCTAATATGGAAATTCAGAATCCATATTTTTAGACTTGTGATGGTTAGTAAGAGAAGGTTCAATAATAATTTAAATAAGCTAGACATAATTAGGAAGAACAACTTTAATTTGGTTTTCATTTTTATTATTTTAACTGTACTCACATTTCTAATAAATTTTCAACCTTTTTATAGGCTAAATAGGCTCAAGGTATCCTCTCTTATGCCATGGATGATTCCATGGATGAAGTGGTTTATTTTTAGAATAGTTTGGAGGAGGTTGACTAACTCACTCTAAAATTGTAAACACAGAGATGAGCACCAACTTTACTTGATGAATAATAATATGACAAAAAATTTGGTGAATTTCACATAATTGAGAAATATTTACTTTCATTTTATTATAATTTTAATGAAGATGTTTTTTATCATGATTCACTAAGCGTAGGTTCTGAATAGTCTATTGGACTTCATGAATTTATAGAGATATTTGAGAAGGTTGTTGTTTCACCTGTTGAGGAATATGCAAAACTTCGAAATCCAATTTTCAATACAAGTTTGTGAGTGGTCAAAAAGAAAGTGGAGGTTTATGAGATGTTCAATAGTTCCAAAGTGGATGTTGATAAATATGTGGTTTTCAAAAATGAATTTCTATAGGATCTTCAACCAGAATAAAAAAAACATCCAAGGGTTGAATCTTTACAATCTATGTACAATATTTCTCAAGATGAAGAAGTGGGGAAGCACCCCTATGTTTTTTACCTTTTCACCACTCCTCATAAGTTACAATTTAAAGGAATGGGAAATAAGGGAAGATAAGAATGTGGTATTTTATAAGTTGTTACAGTTGTGTATTGAAGCTGGAAAGAAGAGGATATAGTGGATCATGAGTAATAATCCACACTCACTAAGTGATTGGGGATTAAAACCAAGATAATATTTTTTCACTTTGATTCTAGTTTATTTTAATTATTTATTTCTTTAATAAATATTTAAAGTTTCTTCTATAGGAAAATAAGACAACAGTACTTTCCATAGTGAGACAACCTCTATCAGGTAACATCTTTCCCACCTTGCAATTTCTAGGTTGTATCCATCTTACCATGATTTTTACAGAGTTTAAATTCTTAATATATGTTGAAAATGATGTTTGGGGGAGGGTACATTCCAATTTCATCACCACTCGGCTATTTGGACTCATTGGTGTTAAACAAATTCTGAAATAAATGTCAAACATTATGTAAACTGAATTTTTAATAAAATAATTGATTTTTACAAAATTATTTAATGCATGTTTACTTTTAAGTTGGTTTTGTTATTACAGAGGAGAGAAAAAAAATTATCCTATTCAATTAGAAATGTCATGATTTTTAATTTCCAAAGAGAATCTACTAGAGATGGAAATTTGTATACCAAGGATAATTATTCAAAGTTTTAAAAGGGGAGGTGTTGCATGCTTAATCATAAATGTTAAAGCTTATACTAGGGGAGTAAATGTTCAAATTCTTCATGTTTGATTCTGTAATTTTTCTTGATGATTTGAAATCTGATTCTTGCTATTTTTGGAGTATTTAATCATAAAAAACTTTTTATTTATGTGGTTTTTCATGCTGAATTTTCCATGATAAATTTTCTGGATGCTACTACCCTTTTTACTGCATATGTATGATGAATTTTTTTATGCATGTTTATTTTAATACCTTACTGAAAATAATTATTAAAATTCAAATACTAACCTGAATTTTCATTGAAAACCTAGAATTTTTTTAGTTGTTTATGTAGTAACCAGTGGTAATGTTTTGTGAATGCAGTGTTAATTTGATGTGGAAGAATAATTTTTGAGATTTATTGTGACCCATAAACATGAAAAATTCACTAATTATTTAAAAAACTTTTTGAAATTTAATTGAACTAAATTTTATTCCACCTTGAGTTCAACTTTGATGAAAAAAATTGGTTTTATATTTGGGGTTGGGGTCTTCTTAAATGATAATAACTATTCTTTAATACAAATCCCATAAGATTCCCTATTTATTTTAATGTTTTTCAACCTTTTACTTTCATTTTTTAAGGGGTAATTGTTTTTTCTTAAGTTAAATATTGTGATGCCATTTTGAGAAAATTAATTTATATTACTCCATGGATTTAACTGATCACGTCATTTTTATTGTCCTTTTTAAAAACTTGTTTTTGGTAAAATTTTGATGGAAAGTTTTACAATTTTCATTGGATTATAACTTTATTGTTGGAATTAATCTTACAATATATGCACCTAAATGGGTTATTAAATAAAAATTTGAATCCTAGTTGATCCAAAAATTCGTAATTCTATACACTGATGGATGAGTTATTTATCTTACTTATAATTATTAAACATTCCCATCTAAGAAGAGTGTATTAATTTTTCCATTTATTTATGTGTGTCATATTACTTGGAGGTAAAGAGTTTGGACTTCCAGTTGTATGAAAATTTACATTTTTTTAATTCTTTTCAAAAGTATAAATTTCAATTACTTTTGTAAAACAGGAACATAAATTTACATTGAATCTATTTGATTTTAAAGGGGTGATCACATTTTTAACTTGAAAGATTCCACGCAGGAAAATATTTTTAAAGACTAATTCAATGTGGAAGACCAATTTATCACCTTTGAGATTTATTATTTTCCACTGAAATTGATTAAGAAATTGCTTAAGGATTTTCAATGCTTAAGTGTAGTGAAATATGATGTGTCACTTATTTCATTCATTTTTTAACATCACTTTTGATATTTTTAATTTATTTTGAATACTAAAATAGGTGTTTAGTTGGGTACATTTTGTGTTTAAAGTCATTTGATGATATTTAGTAAATTCTTATTTTTAGGTTAAAATGTTTAAATTAATGTGTGAATATTGTTTGTGTGAACATTATCTTATTTTATTATTCCATTTTTTATTTTGTTTTAAAATATTAATTTCATGTTTTGTAATTTAATTATTATGATTATTTATTTTCTAAGATGAATTCAATAATTTAATTTTTGATGATACAATTTTAATTTTAATTTTTCTTGTTAACATCTTAATTTATTTGAAATTTTAATTTTAATTTTCATTGTCTTCTTTTAGAATTATCATGTTTAAAATATATTTCATTTATCTTAATTGATTTATTTGATCAATTTCAAAATAGGACATCCACTAAATTATGCGCGTAAGATAAAATATTATGTGGACATAAAAGAATTTTTGGTTACTTCATTGAGCTTCCACATAATATAAATATTAGAATTTCATATAATAAGGTAAAATGCTTAAGAGAATTGAAATTGGGTCTGATATGTTATTATATGTTACATATGATAAATACCATGTAGGACAATTTAACCTACATGGATTCATAAACCAAGTCGCTGATGAGAATTGTAAACCTAAAAAAACCAACATTCAAATTATATGAGTTGAGCATCTTCACTTAGGGAAATTAAGCTAATTTCTCTTAGGAAGTACAGGAAGTTAAAATCGTTGATGAAGATTCCTTTGGCATTCGACTGATTCGATCAATTAAAGCATGGTTTCAACAAGGATAAAGAGGAAAAAACTGAACAAATTTGAAAACTGAGACCAAAGATTCCACGGACAAGCAGGTTGAAGGAAGATCTAGGGTTCCCTAGAGCTTAATGAAGTTATCTTGATCTACGAAGGAGAGTTGAGGAAGCTCAAATGAGCCCTATTGCAAAAGAAGTTGAAAAGTTACTGATTGGAATGAGAAATTGGTTCCCAAGGATCTTCAATATAGAGATAGCATGTCAAGGAAGATGTTGATCCATTATTGAGGATGTGGAGATTATTTGTAGAAAACTGATGTGTTACCTCCCCTTTCAACCAAATAAGGACCAGTGGACCGAAGCTTCCTGTATTGAATAAAAGGAAGACCCATTACTTAGTTTTGTTGTTCTAAAGATGAAGAAATGGGATTTAATGTTAATGATTGGCACATATATGGATTTAGAAGGGTTCATCCTATAGTTTTTGATATAGTTATTCCTATAACAAGTCTATCACTAACGAGATGCCATCGATGCTTGACCATTGTGTGATGAATCTATGATGTTGATTGAAAAAGTTTATTCTAGAATAAAACATCACTATGAATCCAAATATGAGGTCGATCCAAGAATGATGTGTTCAATTATTGAATAAGAAAACCATTTGTTGAGGTTCATTTGAAGACAATATCGAGCCTATGACTGTTGGAAGCTATTAAATCTGTAGCTCGATTCAATTTTTTTACAGTTATTGGGTTCATCAAAAATTGATAATAAAAATATTTGTGCATCCAAACATTAAGATACTAGATGAATTTGATTTCCCCTTGTGATGTTGGTTTTCATCAGTGATCTGAGTCATTTTTGAGATTTCACTTGCTGGTGTTTGTGGTGTGTGATTACGAGGTTGGGATATTGTCGACATTGGGATCTCGTTGATCCAATTTTTGTAGTCATGATAACATTGGTTTTTTCACACTAACTACTTGATCTAAGGACTAATCTAGTCTGTTAATTTAAGGTTTGAGATTTTAAATAAGGAAGTCACAGGTTTGGTCATTTTGTCAATATTTTTTATTGATTTTCAGGGTACATGGTTTCCAAAAGAATTTATGGAATCAAGCACATATAGAGTGGTTGGAAATAATTTATTTAATTAAATAATTGAATTTGAAGTTATATTTTCATTCAGAATAAATTATTTATATCCAACACAGATGTATGGTAGAGACATTTTTAGAGGAATTTTTCTCATGTCACTTGAGATGGTTGTAGTGCGATGAGTAACTCCTTGTGTAAGAATTTTTTTCTCTATACTTTGGTAATTATTTTATTTCTTTTATGTTTTTAATAAGGTGATAGAAAATATGGGAGGGGTATTGGGAATTATTCTCAAGATAATTTCACTTTAACTTTAATCTATTATTCTTGCTTTTCTCTATATTCTGTAATTTTTCTTTACTAGTAAATAAAAATTGTTTGTGTTGATAGGTTTTCTCTCTCTATGATAATATCCCACCTTCGAACATGGATAATTTGTGGGTCTGGATCCAGGAGGTGAACATTGAAGCTTCCTGGAGAGAGAATATATTTTTAATTATGGATTTCTTTATCGTTCTTGGGAAATTGCAAATGCAAAGTGAGTAATTGCAGCCACACGTTAATTTGGAGGATATATTGTTTACTTTTTTCTTTATAAGGAGATAGATTTGTTGTGTTAAGACATTAAGTGCACATTGAGTAAGGTTGAATGTTTATGGTATAAACCTTTTGGTTAAACTAAAAAATATTTAGCTTTTTCCAACAAGGGTATATCTATTGGTAAAAGTGCATTTTCTGTTGGTAAAACATTTTACCAACAAAAATTGTCTTGTCACTAAAATATTGGTAAAAAATATATCACTAAATGTTATTACGATAGATAAAATAGTTCTGTTGCAATTATAATAATACCAACAGATAATATATATATTGGTTAAAATGTTTAGCAACATATTCATATGAAATATTTATTTTTTGGTAATATTATCACCAATATTTATCTTTTCATCAGTAATATTATTAACAATATTATAAGCAATACTAACAATTAATATGTATTTGTAAATTGTTTTTTAAATAAAATATTATTCATGGGTATTCCAATATTTATTGCTAAAAATTATATTACATTTATTAATATAATTATATATAATAAATTTATTATATAATAATTATAAAATTAGATTATCCGAAACTCCAACAAAATGTGACTTTATTTGAAATAACATGTTCATACATAATCTGAAAATATGTTTATCTACAATCTATCTCTCATACATCAGATATCACTATCATGATTCACACTGGTGGTGAGATTGATGCATGTAAGAATATCCCCATGTCCCTCCTTTTTGGATGGTCCCATTTCTTATAGTTGTACTTGTGGGTGGAAGTAGATGATTTTAATGTGGTTGTTGTTGTCGTGGATCACCAAGAAAGTACCTTTATGTTTTTTGCAGATCCCATATCTTGCACACGTATTATGTATAGAAGCAGGAGACTGTGAGATAGTTGTCACTACCGTGGTTCACCACTCCTATATGCAAATACCTAGATGGAAGAAGTTCATCCCTTATCGCACACTGCAACAAAAAGATGTGTATATATCATCAAACAGTCAAACACAAGTTCATTTAAAAGAATTAATAAATTTTAAATGAATTCTACAAAATTACTACAGAATTACTATAGGTTCAGTTGTAAATCATTGAAATATTAACAATATCACAAAAACATTGTTGATTAGTCCAATACATTATACTTATTTATGAACATTTAAAAATTATGTTTACATGGTGACAAATGATACATGGGAGGAAGAAACATCTACCTGCATTTTTTTAAGTGAGATTCTCATGGGAGGTTCCAATTTTTTTTAAAATGTGACCAGAATCATCTCTTGTCCATGTGATATGGGTTCCATTTCATGTGTGGTAGTGGTCCACTATACAACATGTGTGATGAGGCCAACTATGATAATGACTTCAAAAGAGTCCTGAACAACTGAAGTCCCCTTCGGTCGCTGCATTTGTTCCATCTCTAACATCAAGTCCAGTAGGCTGTACTTGAAACAAAAATCACTGCACTCCAAATGAGTTTAAATTAGGAATTTTTTGGTTTTCGAAAATGTTTAACATAGAAACACTTTGAAAAAGCAATGAACTATGGAATACGAGTACATTCTCTTACCATAAATTGGATATTTAATGAATGAATCGATATTGGAAACATGGATGAAGTCACAAGTCCATGAATACATTGAAAGTGGTTCACACCTATCAGCATCAATTTACCTAAAAATCATTTATGAGTAGAGTGAGACCCACATAATCAACTAATAGAGAGACAACATTTATGGGAAGAGTTAATTTACCAATCATAGTAGAATCCAATAAGTCCCCGATCAAAAATACCACTCAGTAACCACAACAAGAGGATTATCTAACCAGTGGAGGCAACAACTAGAAGATAATCCAACTACAACTAGAAGATAATCCATCCAGTGACCATAAAAATAATATATAACCAACAACCACAAATTTCAAAACACATGATATAAAAATAACCTGTGAGCACAGAAATAGAAAAATTACTAAAATAACTAGTGACTGCGAAAAAAACAAGTGACCACATTTATAGAAGATAACTATCACCGGAACAACTAAAACACAATGAATGATATGAAAATAACAAGAATATTATGTAACCTATGACCACAACCCATTGAGAATAACATTGATTTCAATTAAGAATGACACATAAATCACAATTCTATAATCTAGTAAAGCATATTTCAATTTAAAATGAAACTACTTTTAAATTGACAATGACACCAAATTAAATATGTGAAAAACATTTAGTGAAATGAAAAAGATTAGGCATTAAGGATGGAGTTACAAAGATAGGATAGAAAAAAAATGTGAGTTGAAAACCATTTACTGTAATGTACGTATATCCATAACCACTAAGTTTTTTCATTCAAACATAGATACTATGTTGTACACTCCATATGATTTAATTTTATATCATGCATAATAGTGCACTAAATTCAATATCTTAGATGAAAACCCATACATATAAATTTTGAATGAAAAACATTAGAATCTAAATTTGAATGAAGGATAGAGTTATTGAATTTAGTGCAATGTAATTCAGTTGTTGAATTAGGTTTTTTCTTTCATCTATTGAAAAAAAAACACCAAATTAGTGATATGTAAACCATAGCATCTAAGTTAGAACGTGTAACTCTACCTTTTCCATAGCTGAATGAAAAACCTAATTCATATGCACACCCTATATGAATCCTAGTTCGGTTTAAATGACTCACCAGCATATTGAAAAGGAACTATATGGTAATAGATATGAAGCCCAATTTGGTTGCCTCCTATATTGAGGAAGGAAAAGACAATGGGCCTATTTTCTGGTAGAGCATCTTAAAATTATAGTCTATATGAAGAGGATTGAATTTCAATACATAGAAAAAAATGATTTAATAATTGAAAATGAAGAAAAACGTAAACTAATATGATCATAATAGATTCCGGGTTTTTAGAAAATAAATAAGGGAGGTGTAATATCATTTTCTTTCATTACAACCTGTTTGGTTGGCTACTGAAGTATTCATTCAGTTTAGTACAATGTAAAACTAATCAAATATATGAATTTAGTGCAGTGTAAACTTTAGCTTATATTTTTGAATCAAGTGTTAAGGATAGGGATACAAATTCATTCATAAACTTTAGCATCTAAGTGTGAATGAAAAACCTAATTCAATAGCTGAAAACCCATTTAAGGAAATGGAATAAACTAATAGCTTAAATGAAAAATACCAATCGTGCATCAGAAGATGGGATGATAGAGGGGAGATCATTAGAGAAATACTTATATAAATGAGAAAGAGATTATGAAATGAATCATGTCGAAGACAAATACTATGCCATGGGTAGTGGCAACTAATCAATAGAAAGCAGAGGGTTTGGGATTTTCATAGTACCTTATGGGGAGCCAAAATGGACTGTGGTGCGGGAACACCCACCCTGATGATTGGGGAAAGTGGGAAATTTCTTATGTACGGGGTGGATTTTGCAGGTGTATTGAAGAACAGAGGTGAGTCACAATGGAAACTACCATGGTGAAGATTATGGAACACAATAGATCCAACATGTATGCGGGTGAATTAAAGAGGAGCTACGAATTAGAGGAAAGCATGGTGATTGAAGCCTAGCAGGAATCGAGACCTAGACCCAAGTAGGAATCGAGACCTAGACTCGAGCGATTGAGACCCAAACACGAGCGACTACGGCGCAATAGGGTCTGGGTGTTGATTATACCTGACAGATTAATTTTTAAAATTAAACAAATATAATATATAATAATATATTATATAAATTAAAAATTCATAAGTATAATTTAAATTTTTATTATTTTTGTAAATATAATATATAAATAATTAATTTATAAATATATATGTGCATATTTAATTTATTAATTTCATAAAATTAAATAAATATAATATAAAATAATATATTATATAAAAAATCAGTTTGTAAATACTAATTAATAATTACATTATTTACTAATATATAATGAATATAAAATTTTATAAAAATTAATATTTTTGTTTTATAATATAAAATAAATTATCAATATGTGATTATCAATTATTAATTATATATGTTTAAATTATGTTTATTATTATTTTTATTAATTACTTTATTTTTATTAAATTTTTTTATTAAATTTAAATATCATAATGTTTTAAAAAATTTATTAAAAATATTTAAATGTTTATTAAATGTTGAAAAATTAGAAAATATAACCATTATTAATTATATATTTTTTGTAAAACATCCAAAATTGAATATTCCCTTTGGTCATAAAAATAATAATCTATATAAAAAATGTGCTTTCTCTTAATTTGTTATTATCCTTGAATTATTTATTGTAACAAAATTTATTGAGAATAGAATATTTTTTTGTATTAGTTATTATTAATAATAGATTCAAGTGTTGGTAAAAAATGTTGGTATTAGTGTGATAAAGAAATAGATTTAACAGTTGGAAAAAAGATATGTTGGTGTTAAACGATAAATACCAACAGATGTATTCATTTGTAAAAATAAGTGTTGGTACTTAAAATCAATACCAATAAAACTTAATATCTGTTGGAATTGCTCATTTTTACCAATAGATATATTATCTATCAATAAATTTCTGTTGGTATAAGTCGATTTTTTTGAAGTGTTAGTGATAGGTAGTAGAGAGGTTAAATTTTATTGCTTTTGTTTACTTATTCATGAAATTATTTCCTAAAAATTGTCGTTCCTTTTACGGTTTCATTATTCACATTAGAATATTTCCATGATATTGATTCTGACTTCATTTATTCAATCTTTTTATAGTCGAATGAATATTAAATTCATAAATCTGCAAGAATAATTCTATAACTAGATTAAACTCTTGGTAAGGGAGTTTAATCAATTCATTTCGTAGGAAATCTACAACAATTTTTTCATGATATAATAAATCATTTTAAGTCATTCAATTGAAACTTAAATATGAAAATAGATTCATTATTGTTGACCTCTTTTCTTCTCCCTTTTTTCTCCTTCTCTGTTTCTTTTGTTCTCAATTTCATCTCTTGTGTCTTCATCAACACTATTTATTGTTTCTTTTCTACTTTCAAAATAAACAAAAAAAATTGTTAAATCACTAGGATAAACACATTACTTCCTTGATACGGACCCCAAGGTTAGAAACTGTGCAATATATAAGGAGAATTATAAATGTATCTTTGATAGTTTAAACAACATGATATCATTCACTAATAGTTATTCTTTTTCATGTTTTTTGTTCTTTATATAGGACTCCAATGATGAGATCCCCATTTAATCCAATTCAATGTTAACATCTAGGTAATGATATAGCACCATTATCTCTCCCAAGCGGTGGCATCCCTGACCAATAAGACTCTCTCTCCAACACATCATCTCCACCAACAATCCATGAATGTACTTGTGATGGAGTACCATATCGATGGTATGATCCCCACTTTGGTGTTTTTATTAGAGAGACTCTAATCAATCAGTATTCATAGGTCACCACCCAAGTTAAGGAAGTTCACAATAAAGCCAATGGATACTATTACCACTACGAACTACTTCAACATATTATCATCATATAAGAATAATTCTTACCTCCTTTATCTTAGGGAGGTGTAAGAGAAAATTCTATACAGCTTATCCACTATCTAGAAGCCACCTAGGAGGGCTCCCAATAAATTTCATCTTCATCAACATCAATTGGATTATATTCCTTCTCAACCCACTAAAGGCATCCCTCTAGAGGTTTTGACACTAGTCACTTAGGATGGGGTTCCGAAGATATCTCGATAGGGGCCTTGAGCTACTAGTGGTATTGAATGGGATAAGATCCATGTTCCCAAAGATGAATTTTGTCAACAAATAGTGGAAACAACTAAGGTATAGGATAATATCCCTATTCAGTCTTAGAAATAATTCCAATGTACTCTAGAAGCATCTAAAGGAATTAATCATCATGTCCTCATATCCATCTAAGGGAAAGCTTGTACTTCTTCCCTCTCATCTAAATCCTTTCAACCAATCATGGCAGAAAATGAAGTATTTTCATGGAATTATATCACCATTCTCACCATGGAATGGGCTCATATCCACATTAATTTCATTAAATCTCATCAGCACATATCAGTAGCAATGGAAAAGAAGGATTATATTCATAACCATACCTTTCATAACATCTAGTAAATTTTGGTAACAACCGCAACAACATAAGACTTTCTCCTGCTTACTCTGATGGAAAACAGGATAAAGGTTCATATTACCACCCTCATCATTGTTTAAGTTACCCATAAGTATATTATAGGGCTACCCAAGAGTGGGACCATAATACTAATCCCATTCAGGAGGATATCTAATAAATTATGGCAAACAATGAAGATCGTGATTGATATTATATTCCCATTCCAACTAGAGTTGGTTAACATATTATGTCAACCACTTTAGGGTAGTCTCATATTCCAACCAAAACTAGTTCAAATCAATTGTATATTCTATATATTTCTCAGGAGATAGATTATATTCCTTCATCTCCTTTATACAATGGGAGTTGGTGGCATACTAAATCATCATCCAAGAGTCATTCCAACACCCTTTCCCACTTCAAAGAAACTCACTTCCATATTCTGATGACTAGAAAAGGGAAGAATCATACCACTAACTAATATAAATTTACATGTCAACATATTATGATAGAAATATAGGAGTCATCCAGGTAGACCTCTATCTATGAAGGACACTATGAAAAATTCCCAACCTCAATTGTCTGACAGAGAATGTCTAGAAGTAGATCTCCCCTAATGAAACATGTAACTCTAAAGCAGGATCAAATTCATTCCCTAATAAATATTTATGTTCTAAAAGTCTTGAAATATATTTTTCTAAAATATTTAAAACTTTATAACACCTCCATATAATGGGTAAGTAGCTATATCTATGCAGTTTTTATCCATGGCACTGTAATCAGTAGTTCAAAAGGTCCTCCCTAAATTTTTTTCTATAAAGGTACTCCTTATGACAATTTATAGATCAGTCATGGGAACTCTTATCATGATTCAAATTACTGAAATTATCATCAATGCTAGAAAATCAATTAGTGAAATGGTATTCCCATTTCCAGTATAGTGGGAAACACCCACCATGGATATTTTCTCCATGGAATCGTTTGCAAAGGTTCTCTCTATAGTGGAACCATCATCCTATGAAAGGTCCTCCACTTATTAATGTTAAATTGAATACACCCACATAGTGAGGGTTGGTTGAAATTTTGAGGTTGGTCACTTCAGGTACCTACTCATTAATTGGTGATACAATATCTTGGTAAATTCATAGTTTGAGGAAATAGTCATTAACCATGCCACCTTTAGAGTATTTATCCCTTGATGTAAAGGAAGTGTCCCTAAACAGTCTCTCTTATCTTTATAAGGAAGCTATGAAAGGACCACTTTGGATAGATCAAGTATCAGAATTTCTTATCAAAGATAAGAATAATGTTATGATTGTTGGACCTATTATGCTCCCAACAACAAACCAAGATACTCTCCAGCACCAACACTCGGGTCACTGGGCTCTTAATTGTGTCCACTATCATGGATATCTCCCCTAGAAAGTTGGGGGTTTATTTTTCCTCCCCAAAGATTATAACCCGGGTATAACTAGCATAATAACAACCCGAGAGAATCTATGGTACCACAACATAGTAGTGGTACCTAAGAAGCTCCTTTGTTTGTTAAATTCTTGTTAGCCCTGGGTTTGATTATCTAGGGTGGAAAAATAAAACAACAGCTAGCTAGGGGAGATGTCCAGGACACTCGACCCAGTTGAATGGCCTAGTGGAGTGAAGTTTGGACCTGTGACACTCCTGACAATGTACCTAATACCCCACAGCCCATTATTATAATGGCCCGGGTTTTTGGGGGTCCATTACTTTGTAAAAATCTTATTTTGGGTGTTCGGGGTAGTCTGGGAACCTTAACGATAGGCCTACCGGTAGCCGGAGCCTACCAGTAGTAGGCCTAACGGTAGTCGGAGCCTACCGATAGTAGGCCTACCGGTAGCCGGAGCCTACCGGTAGTAGGCCTACCGATAGCTTGGTCTACCGGTAGTCGCAACCTACTGGTAGCTATGTCTACCGTTAGCTTGGTTTACTGGTAGCGGCAGCCTACCGGTAGCTCTGTCTACCGGTATATCGGTCTACCGGTAGCCTCCGCCTACCGGTAGCTCGGTCTACCAGTAGCTCTGTCTGCTGGTATATTGATCTACCGATAGCCACAGCCTACCGGTAGCCACAGCCTACCGGTAGCTCGGCCTACCGGTAGCTCGGTCTACTGGTAGCCGTAGCCTACCGGTAGCTCGGTCTACCGGTAGCTGCAGCCTACCGGTAGCTCAGTCTACTGGTAGCTCTCAGCTACCGGTGGCTCTCACCTACCCCCATGGGGTTTTTCCAGTAGCGCCTCTCTATTGCGCAAATTGGATTCTAAACCCTATTTTGACCCATTTAAGCTTGTTTTAAATCCCAGTAAAGACCACAAAGGTATTTTAATTAAATATTTACTGAATTAACCCGATGTGTGTGTCGGTTTAAACCGCCTGACCCTTTAATGATGTGTGGGGCCGCGTGGTCAACCCACGACCCCACTCCTAACGCAGTTTCACGTTTTTATCTCAACTGTCCCCAGCCCTTCTAACTTAAGGGTTCTCCCTAGGTTTCTTTTATCGATCACCATGTATAGGAGTACCCTTCATTCAGATGAGCCGCATTGCTATCCGTGGAGTTCCACGCCCAGGCTTAGCATCGATCATTGATCAACAAGTAGGGAATTTCTCCTTCGTCTCTCCCTCTTTGTGTATCATGCGGGGTGGGAATGCTTTTGATTCTGTAGAACTGGATTAACCAAACCTTAATGAAAATAATGAACGGACTCTTACGAAATGAAGGGGGAGTTGTGATCGATGATTCTGCTTTGTTGTATGATCTTATTTTCTGGATTTTACGGGCTTACGCCTACTGAAAATCATGGCCATTGGTGGTCTTTCTCTGTGCACTAATGAACCCCTGGTGATGTTTTAAATGGCTTTTTTGTAGTTGTGAACTTGTGCTGTGAAAAGGAATTTGGTTAATCACATATATCCGGCTAAATAAATTTAAAGAACCAGGATCAATCACTTCTGTGATAACCCTAGTTAAGGCACGGAAATTGAAATCATGGAGTGTGTTAAATCTTATAAATCTGAAAATACTGGCATGGGCCTGCTTTGTGTTGGTGGTGGTGTTCTAGTTGTTTTTCTTTCATGGGCCGTTTGTTGGGTGATGTGGGTGGGGATGGGATCCCCTGTTGATATGGATTCAGTGGTTGTGAATTTTAAGGTTGGGTGGTTACCTTGATTATATCATGAATTTGGGAGGGATCCTCTATTTTTGATAAACCTTTTGGCTCCTGTATATTGGACTTGGGGTTGTATCTTGAGATTTTATTTGGTTGTTGTGGATTTACGAGAGAACTGGGTGTGAATGCTTAATTTGACATTTGGCTGGATATTTTTCCCTTGGTTTGTGCTTATGGTGTTGGTTGCCTAGTAGTGCATAAACTTATTTAAACCTTATTACCGAACATGTGAACAAGGATGGGACAAATGGCTATTGGTTTGGTGTGAGTTGTGACTTGGACATGGTGTTCTTTTAGTTCTTTAGGCAGAAGAAAACCCTAAACTGGGTGAGTTCTTGCTATCTATACATATACTTGTAGTTTTGTGTTTCTTATTCGCGCCCCACCCAAGTTGAGCACTTAGTGCTGAACACCCCCATTTCATGGGGGAGGGAGTTTTTTCCAACACTTCTATTATTGGATGGTTATTATCTCATTTATTCTCCCTTTTCCGGATTTCCCAAGTATCTTCGGTCAGGATATGATGGCCTGAAGTCCATTATTATCCTAAGAATCTTCGGGCAGGGTAGTTTGGTGGTTGGCCAAGGTGTGTGCGGGCAGGTGGTTTTTCCAAGTGTCTTTGGGATGAGGCCCAGGTGTCTTCGGGCGTGGAATTGGATCTTATATCCCATGTCTCTTCAGGCGTGGTGGTGGTTGTTCTAGACTAGGTGTTTGCAGGCATGGTTACATGTGACAGTTGTGGCCCAGGTGTTTATAGGAGGGGTTCGGCAGTGGGACTGCGTGCGGTTATGGACCAGGAGTGTGCGGGCGGGGTGTGGAAGTGGGACTATGGTGAGAATGGCAGGATTGGTTCGATGCGTACGATGTCTTCAATAACTATTGGGAAAGTGGCATGGGGTACCCAAACATCGATATGCTACTAATATACATTACTTGAATTGCATTATTTGTGGAGTGTGCCTTGGTGAGTCTTGGGTGGATAGTTTACCTTGTTAGGTGTTTGGTTTACTCTTTTTCTCACGGAACTTTAGTACGTTCCCCCACTTGTGCACAAGAGTCTTTGGTTTTCTCGACTAAGTATACTTGTATGCTCACCCTACATATATAAAACTACTTTCAGGTTTCCAGGAGAACTTCGGGGATCACGCGGGACCATACTAGCTCAGACCTTTGGGGCAGTTGCAGTTACTGTTTTTCTTTCTTTGGTACATTACCCTTGTAGTCACTTTGTACAATGTGGATTTTACTTTTGTAACATGCATTGGGAATGGTTCTTGGCTTTACTTTTACCTTCCACTTTTGGTGTTGTTGGGATTTACCATCTTATCTCCCGATCCTATTAAAATAAAAGGGTAATGCCTTCAATTTAGTGTTTGATTCTATACCCTTGGTGCTATTCACCACTCCGGGACCTATTGAAGGCGGTTTTTGGGGGTCATTATCTCTCAGTCAACTTAAAGAAGGAAGGGCCTGGCAATCTTCTGACCCTTCCCTCCTTTTGGTGAAGGCGGGACGTGACAGAATGGTATCAGAGGTATGGTTGAGAGATAGGATGGAGTCTGGAGTTAGGAACAATGAGTATTGCATGGGATGGTAGGGAAACAGTGTTGGGTGACCTTGGTGCGTGAATTAGGCTAGGGAAGACTGGCTAGGACACGGGATTTTAGGGCCCCTCGTGATCTGATTCAAGGACTCTAGACCTACCGAACGGCCAAGTGAGGCCACGCTGATTGCAGGGTAGAGGCCCTAGGAAAAGGTACATGCATCATAATGACTTTTATTATCGTGTCTCATGGGTGTTTTAGGGATTCAAATCAATAAATATATTAAGAAAATTTTTATGAACAATATTCTGCACTACTTGGGCTTAGGCATTCCTTGTTTACCTTACAGCTATGGCACCTGGAAGGCGACCATGTGTGGTACGGGCGATCGTGGCCCAGGAGACTACCTTGGTCGATCGGCAGAGAGATGATCGGGAGGAGGAGGAAGAATAGTGGTAGAAGACACTTCGGTCCTTCCAGTGACAGACCCTCGAGAAGTATGAGGGCAACACCTCTGACATAAAGACGGAGAACTGGCTAGAATAGCTAGTGATAGCTTTCGGCCTGATTTGGGCCCCGACTGAGTACTGGGTTCCTATGGACATGAGATAGATGCGGGGAGCAGCGCATCAGTGGTGGACGCTTTACCTGGGAGAGAGGAGAGAGGCTGAGGTGGCATGGTCTGATTTTGGGAAGGCGTTCCGAGCAGAATTCCTCTCTTCTACGATGAAGGTGGAGAAGAGGCAGGAGCTACTCTCCCTCCAGTAGGGCAGTATGTCAGTAAGGGAGTTGGGAATCAGGTTCAAGGACCTCCTACATTTTTCTCCAGACCTCTTTCCTGAAGATGAGTATCGTTCAAGACGTTTAAAGGAGGCGCTCTGACCCTCCCTCCAGTATGATGTTACCCCCTTTACCATGCCAACGTACTTGGAGGTCCAGAATAAGGTCGAAGTGGTAGAGAGGATGCACGTTCTAGGAGGTGTGTCATGAGAGGTGATCCATCTGGGACCATCGAAGGGGAAGGTCGTCAATACCAGTCCTCCAGCGTCGGGACCCTCCTGGTTCTGACCAGCGGGGAGCAGGTTGTAGCAGTTTCAGTTTCGATCCCTTGGTCCTTGCCCTTTTCCTTCGGGCCCAGGACCGCGGTGCTTCATCTGTGGGAGCCATGGAAATCTCCGGAGTCAGTTCCCGGACCGAGTACAGTACGGAAGTGGCGGACATGCCTATCACCCGCCGCAGCAACAGTTTCCAGCTAGACCCTTCTAGCAGCAGCAGCAGGGACAGCAAGCTCCCGCTCCTCCAAGGGCGGACGTTGCAGGAGGAGGCCGACCTCAGGGTTCTCCTCAAGGACCTCGACCAGGGCATGGTCGGGGAGGTGGCCGACAGCCGAGGGGCAAAGGAGCTGGGCGTGGGCAGTTTCACTCCATGAAGGCAGCACTCCCAGCGAGACCGGAGGTCGTTCGAGGTACGATTAGTTTGTTTAGCACCCTTTCTTACGCCTTGTTCAATACTGGAGCTTCGCACTCCTTTGTTGCACCCAGTCTAGCCCGTGCTTTGGGCCTAGATGCTGAGAGACTTCCAGTACCCCTGGTACTGATCACGCTAGTTAGAGGTCAGACCGACTTGTTATATTTTTGTTGAGGATGCAGACTGATGATAGGGCCACATCAGTCAGTCATAGATCTACTACTACTACATATACAACCATACGATGTCATCCTAGGAATCGACTGGTTGTTCTCTGTGTGTGTCGTCATCAACTTCTTCCGAGGAAGGGTTGTGTTCTCATACTTGGGCGGCCGGCGTGTTACCTTCACCGGTGAGCGGAACAGTCAAAAGGGAAGCATGCGAGAGGAACCCCTCCTCTCCTTGTTAGCTGAGCTGTCAGTAGAGTCAGTAGATACTGAAATGGTGGAGGTTTCATAGATCATCTATGAGTTTATGGACTTCTTTCTTGAGGAGGTGATAACTCTATCCCCTCAATGGGATATCGAGTTTGGGATAGACTTGCAGCCTGGTGCTCGTCCGATCTCGATGGCTCCTTACTGGATGGCACCTTCGGAGCTACGGGAGTTGCGGATTCAGATTGAAGATCTGATGAAGATGGGTTATGTTTGACCAAGTTCATCACCGTGGGGTGCCCCAGTCTTGTTCGCAAAGAAGTCAGATGGTGGTCTTAGTTTGTGCATATACTACAAGAGGCTGAATCAGGTAACGATCAAAAATCGCTACCCTCTTCCGAGTATAGACGATCTTTTCGACCAGCTGAAAGGGGCAGGGTGGTCCTCGAAGATCGACCTACGGTCTGGGTACCACCAGCTGAGAGTGAAGAAGGGATACATCCCGAAGACGGCCTTCAGGTGAATATATGGACACTTCAAGTTCGTATTCATTCCTTTCAGTGTTACGAATGCCCCAGATGTGTTCATGGGTCTTATGAACTCCATCTTTCGGGAGTACCTGGATCGGTTTATGGTTGTGTTCATCGACGAAATCCTGATCTATTCAAGATCATAGGAGGACCATGCGGAGCACCTGAGGATGGTTTTGGAGGTCCTCCGACAACATCAGCTCTATGGGAAGTTGTCAAAATGAAAGTTCTAGACACGAGAAGTGCACTTCCTCGGGCACGTGGGGGCCGAGCAGGGGGTAGAGGTGGACCCATAAAAGGTTGAGGAAGTTTTTCTTGGGAAGCACCCAAGAATGTGGCAGAGGTCTGTAGTTTCCTCAGGCTGGCAGGTTATTATCGGAGGTTCGTACCCAAATTCTCGGAGTTGCAGCCCCTTTGACAGCCTTGACCAAGAAAGACCAGGTTTTCATGTGGAGTGAGTAGTGCGAGGCAGCCTTCATCTATCTAAAGGATAAGTTTGTTAGTGCCCTAGTTCTAAGGCTACCAGAAGAAGTGGCAGTGTACGAAGTTTTCTGTGATGCTTCAGGACAAGGCATGGGATGTGTTTTGATGCAGTGACAAGGGGTGATATCTTACGGTTCTAGGCAGCTATGCCCTCATGAGCGTAATTATGCCACCCACAACCTGGAGCTTGTAGTGGTCATTTTTTCACTGATTTTATGGCGGCACTACCTCATCGGAGAATGCTTTGTGGTCTTCACAGATAACAAAATTTTGAAGTATATCTTCTCCCAGCGGGACCTAAACTTGAGGCATCAAAAGTGGGTGGAGTTATTCTAGGATTATGAATTCGGGATTTCCTACACTTCGGGGAAAGGGAATGTAGTGGACGATGCCTTGAGCAGGAGGATGCAGAAGGATGCAGTCCGAGAGTCGGCAGACGCCTGGAAGGTGATGGAGGAGTTGGCTTCCTTGCACCTGGACGCGAGGACGGATGGCGGTAAAGGTTGCTTGTATCAGATGATGGTGCAGTTCTCTCTACTGCAGCAGGTGGAGGAGTCTCAGTGGGGAGACACAGAGTGTGAAGTGATGCGTGACAGAGTTGACCAGATCAATGCTCCAGAAGGATGGACGGAGGATGGTCAAAACCAAATGCTTTTCCAGGGAAAGATGTTTGTTCCAAAGGCGATGCGCGGAAAGTTTCTCAGTGAGTTCCACAAATCACCCCTAGTGGTACACCCAATAGTTTCCAAGATTTACCAGGGTCTGAAGAGACAGTTTTGGTGGCCCAGATTAAAGCGAGCAGTGGCGGAGTTTGTGGCCAAGTTCCTAGTGTGTTAGCAGGTGAAGGCTGAACACCGAGTTCCAGGCGGCCTGCTGCAGTCTCTAGATGTCCCTGAGTGGAAGTGGGATGACCTCACGATGGATTTCATCACAGGACTACCTTGGGTCCAAGGGGGATATGACGCCATCTGGGCAGTAGTGGACCGGTTGTCAAAATTGGCTCACTTTCTGGCGATGAAGGAGTCGAGTGCAGTGGATGCTTTGGCATGAAGGTTTGTTGATGAGGTGGTGCCGTTTAATGGAGTTCCGAGGTCCATAGTCTCGGACAGGGATGCACGGTTTACCTCGCGAGTCTGGAGAGTATTGTAGCATGATTTTGTCACCCAGCTACATCTTAGCACTACTTTCCATCACCAGACAGATGGGCAGACAGAGCGCACCATCCAGACCATGGAGGATATGTTGCGGGCATGCGTTCTGGACTCAGGAAGATCATGGGTGCGACACTAGCCTCTGGTAGAGTTCTCCTACAATAATAGATATCACTATACCATTGGTATGGACCCTTTTGAAGCCTTTTACGGGAGGCCATGCCGCTCACCTGTGTGTTGGACCGAAGTTGGAGAGGTAGGCATCCTTGGCCCGGAGGTGGTGCAGAGCACGACGGAGAAAGTTCAGATCATACGAGAAAGGATGAAGGTTGCCCAGGACCGGCAGAAGTCATACGCTGATACCAGGAGGAGGCCCTTGGAGTTTGAGGTTGGAGACCATGTGTTCTTGAAGGTCTCCCCTCAGTGTGGACAAAGGAGGTTCGGCACGGGGAGTAAGCTTTCTCCCAGGTTCATTGGACCCTTTGAAGTGTTGTGGCGGGACGAAAAAGTGGCCTATCAGCTAGCGCTACCACCGCCGCTACTTAATATGCATGATGTCTTCCATGTGTATCAGCTTCTTCGGTATCTGCACGACGATTCACATGTCCTCGGCTGGGGAGAGTTGGACATCGAGGACGACGTGACTTTTGTGGAGAGACCAGTGATGATCGAGGATCTCAAAGAGAAGGTGCTTCATGGGAGAGACATTCCCTTGGTTCATGTGTTATGGAGACATAGTGGGTTGAGGAGTGTACGTGGGAGAGGGAAGCATAGATGTGTGCCCAGTACCCAGAGTTGTTTTGAGTTTTGTGATGTTCTTTTATACCTGTTATGGTAGAACGTTTTATCTTGTTGGATATGAAATACGCGGTTTTCTTTCCTCTGAATGTGTGTGAAAATTCCTGGCTGCGGAGAGGGGAGGACCCGACCCCTAATCAAGAAACACTAAGGTGGATGCGATTAAACTTTTGCGGGAAAGTTAGTGCCACCAAAAGCAGATAATATCTTGACATGGGGAAAGAAACTCTTCAACCCACATGGCTGGGCAGTTGGCATGGTATATTGCTTGGTTCTTGATAGGAAGGTGTTCTTAGTTAACAATGAGGTTCACACCGAGGTGGTTTTTCAGACCCTCTCTTTCCTTATGGGTTGTTTTCATTCTTGGGGATGAGAATCGGTTGAGAGGTATCTGATGTAATGGACCAGGTTTTTGGGGGTCCATTACTTTGTGAAAATCTCATGTTCGGTGTTCGGAGTAGTCTGGAAACCTTAACGGTAGGCCTACCGGTAGCTGGAGCCTACCGGTAGTAGGCCTACCGGTAGCTCAGTCTACCGGTAGTCGTAGCCAGCCGGTAGATCTGTCTACTGGAAGCTCGGTCTACTGGTAGCCGCAGCCTACCGGCATCTCTGTCTACCGGTGGCTCGGTCTACCAGTAGCCGCAGCCTACCGGTAGCTCTGTCTACCGGTAGCTCGGTCTACCGGTAGCCGCTGCCTACCGGTAGCTCGGCCTACCGGTCGCTGCAGCCTACTGGTAGCTTGGATACCAGTCGCTGCCATCCACCGGTAGCTCTCAGCTACCTGTGGCTCTCGCCTACCCCCACGGGGTTTTTCCAACAGCGCCTCGCTTTTTCGAAAATTGGGGTTTGAACCTTATTTTGTCCCCTTTAAGCTTGTTTAAAATCCCAGTAAAGACCATAAATGTAGTTTAATTAAATATTTAATGAATTAACCTGGTGTGTGCGTCGGTTTAAACCGCCCGACCCTTTAATGACGTGTGGGGCCGCGTGGTCAACCCACGACCCCACTCCTTACGCGGTTTCACATTCTTATCTCAACCGCCCCTAGCCCTTATAACCTAAGTGTTCTCTCTATGTTTCTTTTCTCGATCACCCTATGCTTGGAGTACCCTTCGTTCAGATGAGCCACATCCCTCTCCGTGGAGTTCCACGCCGAGGCTTAGCGTCGATCGTTGATCAACAAGTAGGGAATTTCTCCTTCGTCTCTCCCTCTTTGTGTATCATGCGGGGTGGGCATGCTTTTGATTCTGTAGAACTGCATTAACCAAACCATGATGAAGATAATGAACGGACTCTTATGGAATGAAGGGGGGGATGGGATCGATGATTCTAATTTGTTTTATGATCTTCTTTTCTGAATTGTGATGGCTTACACCTACTAAAAATCATGGCTGTTGGTGGTCTTTCTCTGTGCACTAATGAACCCCTGGTGATGTTTTAAATGGATTGTTTTGTAGTTGTGAACTCGTGTTGTGAAAAGGAATTTGGTTAATCACGTATATCTTGCTAAATAAATTGAAAGCACTAGGATCAATCCCTTCTGTGATAACCCCGGTTAAGGCACGGAAATTGAAATCATGGAGTGTGTTAAATCTTATAAATCTGAAAATACCTTCATGGGCCTGCTTCGTGTTGGTGGTGGTGTTCTGGGTGTTTTTCCTTCACAGGCCGTTTACTGGGTGATGTGGGTGGGGATGGGATCCCCTGTTGATATGGATTCAGTGGTTGTGAATTTTAATGTCGGGTGGTTACGTTGATTATATCACGAATTGGGGAGGGATCCTCTGTTGTTGAGAAACCTTTTGGCTCCTGGATATTGTGCATTGGGCTTTATCTTGGGATTTTCTTTTCTTGTTGTGGATTTATGAGAGAACCAGGTGTGAATGCTTAATTTGACGTTTGTCTGGATCTTTTTTCATTGGTTTGTGTTTATGGTGTTTGTTTCCCAGTAGTGCATAAAATTTTTTAAACCTTATTACCAAACATGTAAACAAGGATGGGACAAATGGGTGTTGGTTTGGTGTGAGTTGTGATTTGGACATGGTGTTGTTTGTGTTCTTTAGGAGGAAAAAAACCTAAACTTTGTGAGTGCTTTCTATCTATACATATACTTGTAGTTTCGTGTTTCTTATTCACACCCCACCCAAGTTGAGCACTTAGTGACGAACACCCCCATTTCATGGGGGAGGGTGTTTTAACCAACACTTCTATTAGTGGATGGTTATTAGCTCCTTTCTTCTCCCTTTCCCGGATTTCCCAAGTACCTTCGGGAAGGCTGTGATGGCCTAAAGTCCATTATTAGCCCAAGAATCTTCGGGCAGGGTAGTGTGGTGGTTGGCCCAGGTGTGTGTGGGCAGGTGGTTTTCCCAAGTGTCTTCGGGCATGGCAGTGGATCTTATAGCCCAGGTGTCTTCGGGCGTGGTGGTGGTTGTTCTAGCCTAGGTCTTTGCAGGCATGGTTACGTGTGAAAGTTGTGGCCCAGGTGTTTTCGGGCGGGGTTCGGCAGTGGGACTGCATGCGGTTATGGCCCAGGTGTGTACGGGCGAGGTGTGACAGTGGTACTGCAGTGAGAATGGTGGGATTGCTTCGATGCATAGGATGTCTTCAATAACCAGTGGGAAAGTGGTGCGGGGTACCCAAACATCGATGTGCTACTACTATACATTACTTGACTGGCATTATTTTGGGAGTGTGCCTTTGTGAGGCCTGGGTGGATAGTTTACCTTGTTAGGTGTTTGGTCTACTCTTTATCTCATTAAACTTTAGTATGTTCCCCCACTTGTTCATGAGAGTATTTTGTTTTCCCTACTGAGTATACTTGTATGCTCACCCTACGTATATAAAATTTCTTTTAGGTTTCCAGGAGGACATCAGGGATCGCGTAGGACCATACTAGCTCGGACCTTTGGGGTAATTGCAGTTGCTGTTTTTCTTTCTTTGGTACTTTACCCTTGTAGTCACTTTGTATGATGTGGATTTTACTTTTGTAACATGCATTGGGAATGGTTCTTGGCTTTACTTTTACCTTCCGCTTTTGGTGTTGTTGGGATTTACCATCTTATCTCCTGATCCTTTTAAAAGAAAAAGGGCAATGCCTTCCATTTAGTGTGTGATTTTATACCATTGGTGCTAGTCTCCACTCCGGGACCTATTGAAGGCAGGTTTCGAGGGTCATTATCTCTCCTTCAACTTAAAGAAGGAAGGCCATGGCAATCTGCTGACCCTTCCCTCCTTTTGGTGAAGGTGGGTCGTGACAACTATCATGTGGGATCCACTCAACCAGGCCACTCAATTGGGTTGAGTCTCTTGGATATCTCCCCTAGCCAGCTGGGAATTTATTTCGCCTCTCAAGAGAATTGAACCTGGGACTTGAGATGGAGTGGGTCATTTTTTTCCCTTAAGGTAATAGAAAAAGTATGTTTCAGGATTATGGGTTTGAACCTCAAAGAGGCATAAGATATATCTTGAAATAATAAAAATCAAAGTCCACATAGTTTTAGTGATATAGTTAAGATCATATGTGAAGATTAGTCCACGAAGTTTAATGTCATGTAGTAAGGATATGTTTTAGGAATAACAGGTGCTTCCTGTAACGCATCTTAATTATATTAATAAGACGACCAATAAAACCTCTAATATTGTGTGAATCATTCTCATTGTGGGAAATAAAAGATAATATAATATTATTCATATTGAATTATTGTAAAAAATAGGGTATTTAGTGGGGCTTAACCATTGGGTTTCCTTGATGTGATTCTTGTGTCGTGAAGGGGGTGAAAAAGTGATACTAAGTGGGGTTACACATTGGTTCTTCCCTTTGAGTTTGAGATGGGGATTACACATTAGGATGACTTAATGGGATTCATGTGTTAGGAAAGGCGTGAAAACATAATATTGATTAGGGATTATGCATTGGTGATTCCCTTTGAGGTTGAGTTGGGGATTTCACCTTGCAGGATGCAGATATATAAGAGACCTAAAGGATTATCTCAACTCACGAATATGATGAAACTAGGTAGAGTATAACAAATCATGATATTTTTTGGATCTATAATAATTATATTCAGTCATGGAATTTTCTATGATGAAGGTTAGGTTTGTAGGTACTACAACTAAAAATCTTTCTAGCCTAGCCTGAAAAGTTCATAGTGTGACTCTCAGTTTTTCTTATGAGTCACTGATGGAAGAAAAGGGATTGGGATAAAGTCCTAGGAACTTAGAATAGAATTCAACCTAAATAGGAGTGTGAGGGTGGATCCCTTCGGTTATGAACCCTCAGAGGTGGATTTGTATAGTAGACTCCATAAAGGGAGCTCACAGAGAAGGGCCACGTGTAGAGAGTTCACAAATAGGGGTCCACAATAGAAGTTCTTGGATATGGGTCCATGAAATAGAGCGCACCACATGACCTAAGGTTTTCGTAATGGGGTCTATGAAATGTACCTCATGAGGTGATCTCATAGAATGGTCTTCAAAAGGTGGATTTACAGGTTCAACCTTGTAGTATAACCTTGGAAGATCACTCAGTGGACCGAACCTCATGGTTTGACCACACTAGGTGGCTCCATGAGCTTGACCACATGAAGTGGACTCCATGAAATTTTATTTTTTAATTCTTTGTGAGGTTTATCTATTTATTTACATACAGGTTCTTTCTATAAGTGAATCAGCTCTATATATATCCTTATATCTCTCATGAATGTGTCTATTAGAATAATTAAAGAGGTATTTATTAGTGGTTCTAGTTAATTTAATTCTTAAAAAGGTTGGACACCTAGAGGATCCACATGGTGAAGGAAGTCGGTGGAAGTACCACATGATGAACCAAAAAAAGATGCTCTGACACTTTGTGGTTGGGAACTTCTCAAAGTTGGGAACTTTATGAGGTGATCCCATGGAATCAATCCCTACATCACCAAAAAATCTCCATGCATTTCACCTAAAAAAGAGACTCTAACACCATGTGGCTCGTGACACCATCAGGTATGCTTCATGAGGTTGAAGACGTCATGGGGTTAGAGATCTCATGAAAATACTTCACAGTCAAACTGATCCATGTGGTTGCTTCTATGAGGTTGGAGATCTCATGTTTTGGGATGTCACATCAGGTTTTATGTACTCAGATCATGGTCTTTGAGGTGTTTTCATCAAAATGGATTTGTTTTCCTTTCCTGAAATAAATTCCAACTTCAAACAATCATAACTTTTAATCTATAAGTCTGTTTTGGTATTACTTCCAGTCAAATTGAAGATTGTTATGTGAAATAGGCTAAAAATATGGGTTATAGACTCTATTAGGATATTTTAAAAGGATATAAAATTGTTTTGAACCATAAAAATGGGTTTTCATCTTTGACACCATTATTTTCAAAAATTGATTAAATCTTTAGCCTACACCCAAAGGGAGTTTCTCGCCACTACGTCACCATAATGGGAAAAGTTTTTGATTAATATAAATCCATTGGTGTCTAATAAATCATAAATAATATGTATATCTCATTTTATTATTCTTATAATATGATATATATTTCTCTCAAACTCAAATTTTTCTATCTAGGTGAGGTCTATGTTCTAGATTCGATGGCAATGTGCATGGAATCCATGAAAAAGTGCATGGAATGAATTTTTTAGTCCCAATAGTAATGTTAATTACCATTAAAATTATTTATTTATAAATAAATAAATGATATATATGTGGCTTTAAAACCAATTTAAAACTGAATATAACCATGTAATTAATTAATTAATTAAAAGGATGAAAAATAGTTCTTTTATTAGAATAAAACATCTCTCAGGTTTAAAAATATCTAACATAGGTTTCTAAATTCAAAGTAGTATTTTTAAATAATTTATTTTACTCCTCAAACACAAATTTGGTCTATAAAAAATTTTAAATAAAATTTTAATTCATTATTATATCATGATGATGTCTTAAAAATGATTTTATTTGTAAAAACTGTATTTTTCAACATTCACCTAAAAAATAACTTATTTATAAAAATAAAAAAATCAACCTAAGGTAACTTAGAACTTCTGAACTCAAAAATAATATCCGATTTATCAAATTAAAATTTTAAAATTTATGAATTTTATAATTAAATATTACCATGAAATATTTCTATTATAATGATAAAATAATAGAATGTGCATTGGAAAATAGTTTATAGATGTACTATTTACCTACTATAGTAGAGTCTGGGGTATTCAATTGGTCCCTTCTTAAATAATTTTATCCTCTATGTTTATATTTATGCTATCCCTTAAAAAATGTTGGTAATCCTTCAATATAGAATCTTTAGGCTCCCATGTTTCATCTTCTAGTTTTTTATTTATATAAAGAACTTTCACTAGCCAAGTTATCTGATTCTGTAAAACTTACTATCTAGTGTCTAGAATCTAGATACGCTCTTCATTGTAAGAAAAATTTTCTTCCAAATCTATTTCATTATATGTTAGTTCATGCGTTTCATCTTACATGTATTTCCTCAATAATGAAAAATGGAAGATGTCAACACTTTAGATAGGTTGGGTGACATAATCAATTAATAATCCCCAATTCCAATTATCTCTAAAATTTACAAAGGTCCAATGTACCTATAGCTTAAATTTACCTTTTTATCAAATCTTATAAATCTGTTCCATGGATAAAACATTAATAATACATGATCTCCAAAATTAAATTCCAATACCTTTCTCAAATTATCATTATAGCACTTTTTTCCTCTTTTATTGGCTTTGATATGATTATGAAAAGTCCAAACCTTCACAGTTTAATATTCAACAAGTTTTGGTCCTACCATCTTCCTTTCTATAAATTCATCCTAACAGGTTGGAGTATAAAATCTACTCTAATATAATAAATCATATGGTTAAATGTAGATTCTTGAATGGAAGGTATTATTTTATGAAAATTCCACCAGAGGTAGATACTAATCCCATGTACTTATAAAGTAAATATATAAAGATCTCAACTAATATTCTAATATGTGAATTTTCCTTTCAGACTGCTCATCAGTTTTAGGGTGATAGGGGTGTTAAAATTTATCTCATTTTTGAGATCATCCCTAAGACTCCTCCAAGATTTTTATGTGAACCAAAGGTCACGATCAAATAAAGTGTATAAAGACACACCATGAAGTCTCACAACTTCATTAATATAGAGTTGGAAAAGGCACTCAAGGGGGAGATATTCCCTTCTAGTAAATGTGTAGATTTGGTAAGGTGGTCAGTAATGACCCATATAACATTATCCCTCCTAGGATTATTTTTAATTATAGTGAAAAAGTCCATTGTAAAATAATACCACATTCATATTGGTATAGGAAGGGCTTTCATGACTCCCTTAGGATATTTTATTTCATCCTTTACCAAATACCACACCAAGCATTTGGAATCATAATGTAACGCCCTGACCCCTCTAAACCCGAGCTGGTGCATTAATAATTACATTGGAATGATTACAAATAATTAAATCCCAAAGTACTGAGTAGTTTAGCAGTCTTGAAGAAACTAGTTACATACACCATACACAAGTAATAGTAGTTAATACTGAATATCTCACAAATATGGAAGTCGGATGAAAATCCCCTTACTAAGAATGTATCATTAGATTGAGGAAAAATCAATGACATAATTATGTGTGAATAACATAAACCCACATAATAAAATTGGATATACAAACTAAAAAAATTCATAGGTCATTCACACATATTCTGGTAAAATACAAAACCAATGACATTGATGTTTAACTCAATGAATGGAAATTAAGTTTAGATATCTCTTACCTTAAGCTTCAAGGTGTTATTGATTATTCTTAACGACCTGAATAATAAAATTTAGATTCATTAACTATTAATTCTATAACCTGATAAACATTTAATTGATATTGTATAAACTTATTAGGTTCATTCATGACCTTTTTATGGGTTTTAAGAGATTCAATTTTATTGTTTTGGAAACATTTTCTCCTTTGGTTTCCATGATCTGTTTAATTGTATTCATGAATGGAAGTTCATTTGAAATGTGGTTAAACATACATAATTGTTAATATAAATTATTAGTGACATTAAAGAGATATAAATGATCTTATAATGATTTTTTGTTTTATACATGAGTAGGATTCATTAGTTAAAATATATTGATAAATGCTTCGTTTAACTTTTCCCATTTTTTGCATGATGAAATTGATTTGTATTATTATTTTGTATTATGAGTGTGTAAGGATTAAAAAATATTTCAAAAGGTAAAATAAATACATTAAGATATTGTTAAACCATTGAAAATGTTTCATGACTAGTCTTGAGGATAGTAATGAAAATTGAAAACTCGTCTTCCTTGAGTATGATAATTCAATACATCTCGGCTGGTGTTTTCATTTTTAGTATAAATGGAGGAAGAAAGAGAGAGGATGATTAAATATTCCATTAGAATAATAAAATTCTAGTTCATTTAAGTTATAATAATTATCATATCATTTGTATGAGGGGATATGAGGGAAGAATTAGAAAAGAAAGGAACTCAAAATAGAAGAAAATTGAGAAATCTCTCATCAAAATTCGACAGCCTAACGACTTCACTTAAAATTTCATAAAATAGTTTGATGAGAGAAATGGGGTATCTAATCACTCTTAAATAAAAAGGGAAGTAAGGGGGTATGGAATTACATATCTCAACATAAGTCAAATTAAATTGAAAATAATAACACAAAATGATATAAAATAACGAAAACAAAAGAGGATGTTTACCTCTTGATCTCTTCTCTTTGAGATCCTTCTTAAGGCCTTGGTTTTGGCCTTTTGGTGAGACTAGCAGCTCTAGGATGCGGGGAAGAGTCTTGGGAGGAGTATTTGGCAGAACTTAGGTAAGGTTCATGGCTTGGGAGGTGTGGGAGGAAGAGCGGAATGAGGGTAGTATTTATAGTGGAGGAGATGAGGTATTTTTCATTATTTTAATCATTATTATAATATTTTTGATCAATACTATGAATAATATTAATTCATGTGACCCCAAATAGTAATAATGGCATGTGAATTCGAACCAAGTGGTCTTACATCACTTATGATGTCATAAATATTATATTATACTTATAATTTTTATGTATGGTATTTTACTGTATTTCACTATTCATCAAAAATTCAATAATTTCAGAAAAACCCAAAAATTCCCCCTAACCATTTTTTAATGTGTAGAATTAAAAAATGAAGTCCATTTTTCAAATATAATTTTCTAAATATTATCAATTTAATTTTTAAATAAAATCAAAATTAATTGTAAAAATAACAATGTTAACGGTATAATTAGTTTTATATCACATTGAAAACATAATTAAGATCTAATAATATTATTACCTTAAGAAAATAAAATAATATTATTTTTTTACTATTAATATGGTTCATATTACTATTCATAAGCGTATGTCACTATTCATAAAAAAATCAAGTTGGTTCTATCAGACTCTAAATGAGCTATTGATCACAACTCTAGATAACCATTTTTCAAAATTCAAAACATAGTAGAAGCAAAGTTGTGCTTAATGACTAGATAATAAATTGTGTTGTTTTTTAGGGACTTAGTGTTTCATGCATTCTAAATTAAATCTATTTGTAAATTCTTGGGGTGTTACATTATTCCCTCCTTACTAAAATTTCATTCTTGAAATTTGAAATTGAACCTTGAAATTTAATGGATGATACTTGAAAATTCCTCAAATCCAAAAATATAGTTAAAATATCCTCTTAATAAGATGAAGGGGAAATGCATTGATTACGAAAAAGCAATTAATTCTAATTGGACAACATAGTCATGGAATAATAATCAAACTATCATGTAGTGACATTAAACTCTAAAAACTCCATACAATGACCAACTTAAACCATTTAGTAAATGGTTAAAAATTGAAAAATATAATGATTCAACACATTATAATGAAGGTCTCTAAATTTCCATGATAAACTTACCATTAACCCTTAATCAACAAGAAGCAGATTGACAATTCACAATCCAAACATGTCAATAACTTCATCATGTGTCCTTTTGAAATATGGAAATACCTTGAATTACCATAAAAACCATATTGGAAATACACATTCCTCTATATTCCTTAAGTAAGATACATGTAATTGGATATATTCCTTAAATCCAAAAGTGTTTTAAACTCCATCGATGATAGCATAGACCACTTGTTAACAAGTCAAAAATCAGTTCCAAGGTAGTTAGTATTTATCTAAATATTTCATCATCATTATCTCAATATCAAATATATATATTAAGGGTTTTCCTTTCCTCAATCATATATATATATATATATATATTTAAGTTTAACTTTTTTCTAAATCACTTTTCCTATGTACCATTCGTCGTACGACCACAAATCCTTAATTAAAGAGTACTCAAGTAAAATCCTTATATGTATCCTAATTCATATAAAAAACATTACTGAAAAAAGATTTAAATTAAATGATAATTGAATAGGAATATTTATAATTCTACATTATCTGCAGTAGAATCATAACTTGATCATTATCCTAAACCAACATTTGGGGTAGATTCCTTTAACGATTGGGACATTGATTCGAAAAGTTTCACATCTCCTTGCAGTTGAATCATTGTATATTCAAAACCATTTTATTACACTTGCAATCATGAACATGGTGTCCTTTTTCTCCACACTTATATCAAACTCCCATTCCCTTCAAGAATTTACCATGGTGATTCTTTCCACAATTTTCACATGTGGGAAAACTCTTCTTTCCCTTCTTCCCTTTATCCCCATATTTCTCTGCCATCCTCTCGTTCTATTTCTTCCCTTCAAATCCCTAGGACTCATATTTTTCTTTAAATACCTTGTTAACACATGATATTATTTCCTCATATGATGAAGAAACTTGGGAGACAATCTTCCTTTGAAAATATAGCTTAATACCATTAGAGATATGATCCTTCTTACGCTTCGCATCACGTGCATTGGTGAAGTGTTTATTCATTCTTCTAGGAACCATTTCTAATCAATTTCCATATTATATATTATATCATAAAATTATTAACTCTCTATAACACTAAATATGGTATAACACATAGCATAAATTTAAGCATCGTAAATCTTAGAACCATATTCTTTGGTCACTTTGGGGGCATAAATCCATCAAAATGATGGGTAAATAAAATGTGGATTATCCTAAGCATATCCCCCAGGAGTGTCAATCCAAGAGTGAAGAAAGGCCCATTGTCGTGTACTAGGACACCCCGAGTCAAGCATGAAACTCCTTGTCGGAGTTTTCACTCCAAGGTACATCTGTGCCAGAGCCAGCTATACTTGTTTGTATCTAGACAGGGATGTATTTGCAAGAAATATCCACATAATATATTCCTTACCAAAATTATAGGATGTCCTTTTTTATTTATCCTCATAAACCATCTAAGGGATTTGTTAACTAACCTATGTTTTCTAAATCTAGTTCCCAAGGTTTATACTAAACTTCCTCTGATACAAACTATAACGCCTTGACCCCTCTAAACCGAAGTCGGTGCATTACTAATTACATTGGTAAGAATACAAGGAATCAAATACCAAAGGACCGAGTAGTATAGTAGTCTTGAAGAAACTAGATACTCCAAAAGCCCAGGACCTGGTAGAAACCATTCTTAATATATTTATTAAACAAAAAAACAAATGAGTCAAAAAAATAGAGGATTATTACAAAACAGAGAGTGCATGAATGGAAATTGAGATAAGATATCCCTTACCATAATCTCAAAGGTGTTCTTGATTGTTCTTAATGACCCGAATAATAAAATTTAACTTCATTAAATAATAATTCCAAAACCTCATAAACTTGTAATTGGTATGGTATAACCTTATTATGTTCATTCATGACCTTTTTGATGGTTTTTAAGAGATTCAATTTTATTGGTTTGGAAGCATTTTCTCCCTTGGTTTTCATGATCCGTTTACTTATATTCATGAATGGAAGTTCGTTTGAAATGTGGTTAAACATCCAGAATTGTTAATATATATTCTTAGTGACATTAAAGATATATAAATGATCTTATAATGATTTTGTGTTATATACTTGAGGATTATTCATTAGTTAAAAATTATTGATAAACACTTGTTTCAACTTTTCCCATTTTGGACATAATGAAATTTATTTGTATTATTATTTTGTATTTGAGTGTGTAAAAATTCCAGAATATTTCATAAGTTAAAAAAATATATTAATATATGGTTAAACCATTAAAAACATTTTATGACCAATCTTGAGGATAGTAATAAAAATTGAAAACTCGTCTTCCTTAATTATGATAATTTAACACATCTCGGAAGGTGTTGGCAATTATAGTATAAAAGGAGGGGGAAAGAGAGATGATGATGAAATATTCCATTAGCATAATAAAATTCTAGTTCATGTAAGGTATTAGAATTTTCATATCATTTTTATGAGGGGATATGAGGAAAGAATTTGAAAAGAAAGGAACTGAAAATAAAAGAAAATTCATAAATCTCTCACGAAAATTCGACAGTTTAATAACGTCACTTAAAATTTCAAAAAATAGTTTTATGAGAGAAAGGGGGTATCTCAACACTCTTAAATAATATGGGTTATAAGAGGGATATGGAATGACATATCCCAAAATAATACAGATGAAATTAAAAATAATAACATATAAATAAAGAAAAGAAAGAAAACAAAAGAGGATGTTTACCTCTTGATCTCTTCTCCTTGAGATCCTTCTTAAGGCCTTTGGTTTTGGACTTTTGGTGAGACCAGAAGCTCTAGGAAGTAGAGATGATTCTTGGGAGTGGTATTAGACATAACTTAGATAAGGCCTGTAACGACCCAAAGTTTTTCAATGGAAAATTCCCTTCTTATATCTATGTCATAAAAACACAAAATAATGAACTACTAAGTGATAAGTGACCTTTAAACAGAATTTTGTCTCCCCTATGTTTGGAATTTTAAAAATCCAACATACACGGTTGTTTTCAAGATAGTTTTTGGAGTCCAATGAAACAAAAATAATTTTTGGTGAATAGTAACCTACCCTTATGAATAGTAACCTACCCTTATAAATATTAATATGAACCTTATGAATAGTAAATAATAGTAACATTACCTATCAATAATAAAATAAAATTTAGACATCTTAGAAAGTGATAATTAGAACTTAGTAAATGTTTTTGGCATTTTAAATAATTATAATTAATTAATTAATTTAAAAGAATATTTATTTTCCTGAAATATATTCATAAATTATTGAATCAATGTCTAATAGTTTTTAGATAATTTTATAAGACCCTACGTAATTTTTGAAAGAACTACAAAATCAGTTTTAATTTTAAAAACTGTTTTTTTAAGTAAATTATGATTTTAATTAAATATTAAATTAATAATATTTAGAAAATTATTTTTGAAAAATGGACTTCATTTTTGGATTCTACACGTCGAAAAATGGTTGGGGTAAAATTTTGGGATTTTTCTAAGATACTTGAATTTTTGATGAATAGTAGAATACCTTAATTTATCATATAAATACATTTTAATTAAAACCCACTATTATTGACATCACAAGTGATGTAAGCACCCAAATCCAGAATTCACAAGTCAAATTTACTATTCTTAGTCATCCAAGACTCACTATTCCTTGTCTTGGGTGAAATTAATAAACTAATCAATTTTATATTAAGGAAACCCCTCTCCCCTCCACTATAAAAGTCACCCTTCACTCCTTCTTTTCCTCACACCTCTCAAGCTCCAAGACTTCTCTAAATTCTGCCCAAACACCTTCCATAGATCATCCCCCATGTCCAAAAGCTTCTGGTCTCATCAAAAGACCAAGCCTAGCTTCCTTAAAGAGGATCTCAAGAGAAGGATTCTAAAGGTAATTTCTCTCTCTCTCTCTTCTCCTTTAATTTCCTTTCAAGTTCAAGTTCCTTTCTTGATATCTCTCTATCTATCTTCATCCAAATTGTTCTGTAAATACATTATTATATATATACTAAAATATTATGACTCTAATGTTATATTATATCACCCCACACCCTTTCCCCCTTCCTTTTATTTTATTAAAGAGAACATTGTTCATGTGGTGATAATTTATCACCTTAAAAAACAACATGCTCTCTTCTTCCATTTATACATCTAATCTGGTCATGAAACCATTTTTATGGTTGAACCAGAATGTTTTATATGTATTATGTTCTATTTTAATTTCTCTAAATAACCTATGGCCATACTACTAAGTGAAAAGTTAAAATGAGTTGGTTGTGATCCAAAAACCGCTCAAATTTGCCCAAATAATCTTCATTTAATTCTTATCTAATGATTCAGCCACATGAATCTAATATAACTCTTTATAAAATCATTTAAGCTTCTGTAATATCATTAATAACATGTAATATCAGTTCTGGATGTTTACCCATGATCTACCCAAACATCAAATTAAGAATACAAGTGGACCGCTCAAGAAAACCATGAAAACCAACATCCCCGATCAATGTTTTTAAACTCTATAAGTCATCCAATGGAACATAATATGAAATAATGAAACCAGAATGAACCCTATTAATGTATAAAAGGTTCTATAATTTCTAATTAATGAATATAATATCATTATACAGGACATTAAAGAGAATGAGGCATTCGAGTACAAGGTAAGGGGAAATCTCGAACCCAATTTTCTACCTTTGGGTTCTCCCTCTTTCACTCCATTTTTGATATGGTTACTCCTCAAAGGTCTTTTGATCATATTTTCCTTTACTTTTATGGGATATACATGTTTTTCACTGGTTTTTATGTCCATCAAAATGTTTTCCAAAAGAACTCTTCTTTCAAGATCTCACCTTTTACCTCTCATTCAAGGTTGATAGTTCTTATATCAAGTATGTTGTTCCCTCTTTCTTTTGGGAGCCCAAAGCTTATGAATGTGTTATTATGAGATGAAACCCATTCCTTTCCATGGGTTATTTATGTACATGTTTGATATGTGTTCTATGTGGAAAGCATGATAATGATAATGTTATGATGTGACGGGTGCGCCCGGAATTATATAGCGCAATATGAATGTTTAAATGTGACGGGTGCTCCCGGAATTATATAGCGCTCCAATGCATTGGGTAAAGTGATGAATCTCATGAGTAAATGTGAAATGATGCGTGAACATGATGCTAGATTTGTTCACAAGTATGTGTGGTAGTCAACCACTAAGACATGATGTTTCATTTTTATGCTTTGCCACATTTCAAGTTTATTGTTTATGATCCTCTCATGTTCAAGATCTTTTTCCTATGTCATGATTATGCTCACCCCATGCTATATTGTTCTTATCTATCCTATTACTGGGCTTTTAGCTCACCCCTTTTGATGTATATCCTCAGGTGGCTACATTTACTAAGGAGAGGACAAGTGTTACTAAGAAGCTATAGAAGAAGAGATTAAATGAATTTTTATGCTTGATGTTGTACTTGTTATGTGTAGTCCTAGTTTTCCCAAGACACTAAACCTCTGGATCCTCCATGTGTAATACTATTATGTTGTTTATCATTGAAATGATGTAATAGTAATATAATAAAAGGCCGGGTCGCTATAGTTGGTATCAAAGTAAAGGTTTAGTTAATTTGGGAATTAGGATTAGTGAACCCTAAAGAAAACCTCTAGCATGAGACTAAATACAAATATGCACACAAGGATATTTAACTAGGGATCACATATGTTATGTTTTTGGTATAATTGTTTAAAATGATAAGTTATTCATGACTTGTTTACTTATGTTTTGTTCTAACCTTTTCTATTTTAGAAAATGGTGGGAACCAGGAGAAATCAGGCCAACAACTCTTGCGAAGGCCAATGCAACGATTGCCCGAACGACATCCCCAATGATTTTGGAGGTGGAGTTCAAAACTTCATGGCGATTCTTACCCAATTATCCCGGGTTATGAATAATAACCATAATAATGGGGAACGTCCTCCTTCACCAAAGAGGGAGCAACTAGCTATCGAATGTTTTATGTGGCAACGACCACCAACGTTTTGTGGATCTTCCGATCCACTAGTTGCGGAACAGTGGGTCAACTCCATGGAGAAGATCTTTTCTGTTCTTCACTGTTCTGAGACGGAGAAGGTGACTCTAGCCGTTTATCATCTAGATGGAGAAGCTGATCAATGGTGGGCTTTGATTAAGAACACCAAGCCAAGGGATGAAATTGAAGAGATGGAATGGGAAGACTTTAAGATAATGTTTCTTAATAAGTACTTCCCACGAACTCTTCGCACGAAGATGGAGAGAGAATTCATAGAGCTCAAGAAAAAAAAGGAGAATCTGTCACAACCTATGAAGCAAATTTCACAAGGCTCGCAAGGTATGCTTCGGGTTTTGTTATCAACAATGATAGCAAAATTGATAGATTGTTTAGTGGATTAAAACCACATCTTCGAAAAGCTCTTGCAATTCGAGAATTTGGGAGTTATGAAGAAGTTGTTCGGTGTGCTCTCAAAGTGGAGATGGAGTTTGGAGAATGGTCTCATGGCTATGGTGATAAGAAAAGAAATATGGAGTTTCAAGCTGGTGGATCTAGTGATAAAGATGGGAAGAAAACACAATGACCCACTTGCCAAAAATGTGGGAAGTTGCACAATGGGAACTGCCTCAAAGGGACGGGGAAATGCTTCAAGTGTGGGAAAGAAGGACACCTAGCCCACGAGTGTCGAAGAGACATGAAAAGGAAGGATAATGTAGCCAATTAAAGGAGAGAACCACTCGTGGTTCAATGCTACAACTGTAAGGAGCTAGGTCACTATTCAAACCAGTGCACTAAACCTCGAGCTTTCAAGGGTAATCAGCGCCAACAACCACCAAAGACAAAGGAACAAGGGAAGGCTTATGACATCACTACTGCGGAGGTGGAACCTGATAATGAAGTCGTACAAGGTACACTTCCTATTCACTCAAGAATGGAAAAAGTCTTATTTGATTCTGGTTCTACGCATTCCTTTATATCTTGCAAGTTTGCTAGAACTATAGAATCGAAGTCCCGAAACCTTGAAGTAGAGATATCTATAAAAACACCAAGTGGTGAAATCATTTCAACCCAAGTGTTTGATTCTTCTCATGTTGACGTATGTGGGAAGATTCTTCCGGAAAATCTCGTAATACTTCCCTTGGTGGAATTCGACGCTATAATGGGAATGGATTGGCTCTCGATATATAGAGCACATATCAACTGTCGGGAAAAAGAAATATATTTTCATATTGCGAACCATCCCATGCTCCTCTAAAAATGTAAGGAAGATCATGAATATCCTTTGAAAAATCCTTCAATGGTGTGGGTGATGATTCCCTATGAAGAATCATACCTCACCCAAATGTTTTAGTCAAAGGAAAGTTCCAACCTTGAGGAAATGCCCATCGTAAGGGAATACGGCGATGTATTTCCCGAAGAGTTACCCGAAATTCCCCCGGATCGTGAGGTAGAGTTCTCAATTGAACTCATACCCAGAGCTACTCCTATCTTGAAGTGCCCTTATAGGATAGCTCCTATCGAACTAGAGGATTTAAAGAAGAAGTTGAAAGAGCATCGGGACAAAGGGTTCATACGCCCTAGTGCATCACCTTGGGGTGCGCCAGTGCTCTTTGTGAAGAAGAAGGATGGTACCATGTGGCTGTGTATCGATTATCGGGAACTCAACAAGATCACCATAAAGAACAAGTATCCTCTCCCAAGGATTGATGACTTGTTTGACCAGTTAAGAAGAGCTCAATACTTCTCAAAGGTGGATCTTCATTCTGGATATCATCAAGTATAGGTGAAGAAAGAAGATATTCAGAAGACTGCCTTCCGTACAAGGTATGGGCACTATGAGTTTTTGGTGATGCCCTTCGGACTTACTAATGCCCCTGAAATCTTCCTGGATTTGATGAATAGAGTCTTTATACATTACCTCGACAAATTTGTGGTAGTGTTTATCGATGATATACTCATCTACTCCAAGAGCAAGGAGGAACATTAAGAACATCTAAGACTTGTGTTGGCGACATTGAGAAAGGAGAAGTTGTATTCCAAGTTCAGCAAGTGTGACTTTTGGATGAATCAAGTCACGTTCTTGGGACATGTGATCACAAGCGAGGGAATTTCTGTGGAACCTTCAAAGACAAAGGTGATTGAGGAATGGCCCAGGCCCTCTAGTGTCACAGAAATCCGTAGTTTTCTTGGATTAGCTGGGTACTATCGACGTTTTGTGAGAAACTTATCACGATTGTCATGCCCGCTAACTAAGTTAACAAGGAAAGGGGTAAAGTATGTCTGGACGGATGAATGTGAGGGAAGCTTCAAGGAGCTAAAGAGAAGGCTAATCACTACACCTGTACTCACACTACCGAAAAGTGGAGAAAGTTTTGTGATATACAGTGATGCTTCAAAGAAAGGCTTGGGTTGTGTACTCATGCAAAATGATAATGTGATAGCCTACGCCTCACGACAGTTGAAGATCGATGAGCAGAACTACCCGATGCATGATCTAGAGCTGACAGCCATGATTTTTTCCTTGAAAATCTGGCGGCACTACCTTTATGGTGAGAAGTGTGACATATACACCGACCACCAGAGCCTAAAGTATATATTCACACAAAATGAGCTCAACATGCGTCAAAGGAGATGGTTAGAGCTAATCAAGGATTACGATTGCTCTATTCACTATCATACTGGAAAGGCGAACAAGGTAGCTGATGCTCTAAGCAGGAAAGAACCTGCTACTCTATCCATGTTGAGGATTGAGAAAGACCCTATCTTATTGGATATGCAAAGGATGGATTTGGGAATCGTAAGGGCAGGGGATACATCCTACCTTGCCCAAATGATTGCACAACCATCCATCCAACAGAAGATTAAGTAATCACAAAGGGATGATATGGAGATACAAAAGAGGGTGAATGCAGTAAAGGAAGGGAAGCTGCAAGAGTTCCATATCGACGATGATGGTGTGATTCGGTTTGGAATGCGGCTTTGTGTGCCTTCATCACCCGGAATAAAGAAGGAGCTATTGGATAATTCACATAGCTCAACTTTCTCTATTCATCCTGGAAGTACCAAGATGTATCGTGATCTCAGAGAACACTTCTGGTGGGATAACATGAAGAAGGAGATTTTGGAATATATATCAAGGTGCTTGATATGTCAGCAAGTTAAAGCTGAGCAGAAAAAGTCCAAAGTTATGATGCATCCATTGCATATACCCATGTTGAAATGGGAAAATGTTACTATGGACTTTGTCATGGGTCTCCCGAAAAAGTTAAGAGGAAATAATGTGATATGGGTTGTGGTTGACTGACTCACCAAGACTGCCCATTTTATCGCTATTCAGGAAGACCTCTCACTTGAACAACTTTCAAAGATATATGTGAAGGATGTAGTGAGATTGCACGGTGTTCCACTCTCGATTGTCTCTGACCGTGATCCAAGGTTCACTTCTAAATTCTGGAGGAGCCTTCAACATGCTTTGAGTACTGAATTAAATTTCAGCACGACCTATCACCCCCAAACTGATGGCTAGTCTGAAAGGACTATTTAGACACTTGAAGATATGCTAAGATCCTGCTCTCTTGAATTCAAAGGTGGTTGGGATTAGCACCTTCCATTGGTTGAGTTCTCATACAACAATAGCTTCCACTCGAGTATTCAGATGGCTCCGTATGAAGCTATTTATGGGAAGCGATGTAGAACTCCAACCTGTTGGGATGAAGTTGGAGAACAAAAACTACTTGGTCCCGATCTTGTTCAAGAGATGACAGAGAAGGTTCAAGTCATCCAGAAACACATCAAAGCTGCTCAAAGTCGACAAAAGAGCTATGCTGAAAACCGTCAAAGGGACTTGGAGTTCGACGTTGGAGATAAATTCTTCCTTCGAATATCTCCATGGAAGAGAGTCATGCGATTCGGGAAGAAAGGGAAGCTAAGCCCAAGGTACATTGCCCCTTTGAGATCCTTGATCGAATAGGAGCTGTGGCCTATCTTCTGGCACTTCCACCGAATATGGATCAAGTTCATGATGTGTTCCACGTATCACTACTGAGAAAGTACATTCCAGACCCCTCACATGTACTAAACTCAGAGGTGGTATAGTTGGAAGATGATCTCTCATATGAGGAGCAGCCGGTAAAAATTCTGGACCGAAGTGATAAGGTTATACGCAACAAGACAACCTGCCTTGTCAAAGTGTTGTGGAGGAACCAAAAGTTTGAGGAAGCAACTTGGGAACCGGAAGAGGCAATGAAGGAGAAGTACCCTCACCTGTTTGTGTAAAGTGAAATTTCAGGGGCGAAATTTCTTAAGGGGGGAAGAATGTAACGACCCAAAGTTTTTCAATGGAAAATTCCCTTATTATATCTATGTCATAAAAACACAAAATAATGAACTACAAAGTGATAAGTGACCTTTAAACATATTTTTTTCACCCTTATGTTTGGAATTTTAAAAATCCAACATACACGGTTGTGTTCAAGATAGTTTTTGGAGTCCAATGAAACAAAAATAATTTTTGGTGAATAGTAACCTACCCTTATGAATAGTAACCTACCCTTATGAATAGTAATATGAACCTTATGAATAGTAAATAAGAGTAACATTACCTATGAATAATAAAATAAAATTTATAAATTTTAGAAAGTGATAATTTGACCTTAGTAAACGTTTTTGGCATTTTAAATAATTATAATTAATTAATTAATTTAAAAGAATATTTATTTTCATGAAATATATTCATAAATTATTGAATTAATGTCTAATAGTTTTTATATAATTTTATAAGACCCTAAGTAATTTTTGAAAGAACTGAAAAATCAGTTTTAATTTTAAAAACTGTTTTTTTAAGTAAATTATGATTTTAATTAAATATTAAATTAATAATATTTAGAAAATTATTTTTTAAAAATGGACTTCATTTTTGGATTCTACACGTCAAAAAATGGTTGGGGTAAAATTTTAGGATTTTTCTAAGATACTTGAATTTTTGATGAATAGTAGAATACCTTAATTTATCATATAAATACATTTTAATTAAAACCCACTATTCCTGACATCACAAGTGATGTAAGCACCCAAATCCCGAATTCACAAGTCAAATTTACTATTCTTAGTCATCCAAGACTCACTATTCCTTGTCTAGGGTGAAATTAATAAACTAATCAATTTTATATTAAGGAAACCCCTCTCCCCTCCACTATAAAAGCCACCCTTCACTCCCTCTTTTCCTCACACCTCTCAAGCTCCAAGCCTTCTCTAAATTATGCCCAAACACCTTCCCTAGCTCATCCCCCACGTCCAAAAGCTTCTGGTCTCATCAAAAGACCAATCCTATCTTCCTTAAAGAGGATCTCAAGAGAACGATTCTAAAGGTAATTTCTCTCTCTCTTCTCCTTTAATTTCCTTTCAAGTTCAAGTTCCTTTCTTGATCTTTCTCTATCTGTCTTCATCCAAATTGTTCTGTAAATCCAGTATTATATATATACTATAATATTATGATTCTAATGTTATATTATATCACCCCACACCCTTTCCCCCTTCCTTTTATTTTATTAAAGAGAACATTGTTCATGTGGTGATAATTTATCACCTTCAAAAACAACATGTTCCCTTCTTCCATTTATACCTCCAATCTGGTAATGAAACCATTTTTATGGTTGAACCAGAATGTTTTATATGTATTATGTTATATTTTATGTTCTGGAAAAAACCTATGGCCATACTACTAAGTGAAAAGTTAAAATGAGTTGGTTGTGATCCAAAAACCGCTCAAATTAGCCCAAATAATCTTCATTTAATTCTTATCTAATGATTCAATCACATGGATCTAATATAACTCTTTATAAAATCATTTAAGCTTCTGTAATATCATTAATAACATGTAATATCAGTTCTGGATGTTTAACCATGATCTACCCAAACATCAAATTAAGAATACAAGTGGACCGCTCAAGAAAACCATGAAAACGAACATCCCCGATCAATGTTTTTAAACTCTATAAGTCATCAAAAGGAACATAATATGAAATAATGAAACCAGAATGAACCCTATTAATGTATAAAAGGTTATGGAATTTCTAATTAATGAATATAATGTCATTATATAGGACATTAAAGAGAAGGAGGCATCCAAGTACAAGGTAAGGGGAAATCTCGAACCCAATTTTCTTCCTTCGGGTTCTCCCTCTTTCACTCCATTTTTGATATGGTTACTCCTCAAAGGTCTTTTGATCATCTTTTACTTTACTTTTATGAGATATACATGTTTGTAACTGGTTTTTATGTCCATAAAAATGTTTTCCAAAAGAAATATTCTTTCAAGATCTCACCTTTTACCTCTCATTCAAGGTTGATAGTTCTTATATCAAGTATGGTGTTCCCTCTTTCTTTTGGGAACCCAAAGCTTATGAATGTGTTATTATGAGATGAAACCCATTCCTTTACATGGGTTATTTATGTACATGTTTGAAATGTGTTCTATGTGGCAAGAATGATAATGATAATGTTATGATGTGACGGGTGCACCCGGAATTATATAGCGCAATATGAATGTTTAAATGTGACGGGTGCGCCCGGAATTATATAGCACTCCAATGCATTGGGTAAAGTGATGAATCTCATGAGTAAATGTGAAATGATGCGTGAACATGATGCTAGATTTGTTCACAAGTATGTGTGGTAGTTAACCACTAAGACATGATGTTTCATTTTTATGCTTTTCCACATTTCAAGTTTATTGTTTATGCTCTTCTCATGTTCAAGATCTTTTTCCTATGTCATGATTATGCTCACCCCATGCTATATTGTTCTTATCTATCCTCTTACTGGGCTTTTAGCTCACCCCTTTTGATGTATATCCTCAGGTGGCTACATGTACTAAGGAGAGGAAAAGTGCTATTAAAAAGCTATAGAAGAAGAGATTAAATGAATTTTTGTGCTTGATGTTGTACTTGTTATGCGTAGTCCTAGTTTTGCCAAGACACTAAACCTCTGGATCCTCCATGTGTAATAATATTATGTTGTTTATATTTGAAATGATGTAATAGTAATGTAATAAATGGCCGGGTCGCTATAAGGCTCAAGGCTTGAGAGGTGTGAGAAGAAGAGGGAAATGAGGGTGGTTTTATAGTCGAGGAGAGGAGGTGTTTTTTATTATTTTAATCATTATTATAATATTTTTTCTCAAGACGTTGAATAATATTAATTCCTGTGACCCCAAATAGTAACAATGGAATCTGAGTTCAAAAAAAGTGGCCTTACATCACTTATTATGTCATCAATAGTATATTATACTGATAATTTGTTTATAAGGTATTTTACCGTATTTCACTATTCATCAAAAATTCAAGAATTTCAGAAAAATCCCAAAAAATCACCCTAACCATTTTTCGACGTGTATAATTCAAAAGTGAACTCCATTTTACAAAAAAAAATTCTAAACTTTATTAATTTAATATTTAAATAAAATCCAGGTTAATTCAAAAAATAACAATGTTAAAGGTATAATTAGTTTTATATCACATTGAAAACTTAATTATGATCTCATCATCTTATTACCTTAAGAAAATAAAATAATATTATTTTTTACTATTCATATGGGCCATATTACTATTCATAAGGGTATGTTACTGTTCACCAAAAAATCAAGTTGGTTCTATCAGACTCCAAATGACTTATTAATCACAACTCTAGATGACCATTTTTTGAAATTCAAAACATAGTAGAGGCAAAGTTGTGCTTAATGACAAGATTATAAAATGTGTTGTTTTTTAGGGACTTAGTGTTTCATACATTCCAAATTAAATCAATTTGTAAATTTTTGGGTTGTTACACATAGTCCAAAATTTCCTAATTTATACTATCCCACAAAAACTTTTATCTTAAATCCTTGTATATCTTATTGCAACCCAGGAGGATAGATAAATATGAGCTATGTGCTTCATATAATAGCTCCCTCAAAAGCTCCTGTATGGATAGAACAAAAAATGCATTCCCAAACTTCAACACTCCATCTTTATAAAAAAAATTCAATTTCCAATTATTCATATCCTTAATCTTCCTTTGTAAATCCTTATAATTATTTTGTGACTTATATATCTTTTCCAGTAAATATGGTTAAACAATTTATTGTAAAATAAATGTTGTTTCGCCTTGAATAACAATTAACATATCCAAATTTACTAAATCCCTAAATATATGATCCTTGTTAATCCTCATCATGGTCATAACACTACAATACCTTTTACTAAATACATTATATACCTTGTTTACCTTCTAAGGGTGGAAGTGTACCGAGCAATCATAATCCTTGAGTTGTTCTAACCATCTTATTTAACTCGTGTTGAGCACTTTATAAGAGAAGATGTATTTCAAACTTTACAGTATGCATATATGTCACATCTATAATCATAAAGATAGTGGCTCTATATCTTCAAGGAAAGGATTTAAACTTCTATATCAAGATCACGAGTTATACATTTCTATTCATAGATATCCAATTTCATTATGAATAAGAAACCACTCTATCATTTTTTATAAGGATGCAACCCATTCCTTTATTTGATGTATCACTATATATTACAAATACTTCCTTTATTGATGGTAATATCAACATCATTCCATTAACTAATATCATCTTTAGTATCTCAAAACATTCTTCACATTCCCCTGACCATGAAAATTTAACCCCTTTGTATGTCAACTTGGTTAATGGGTTGGCCAATGAGGAAATTTTTTGAACAAACCACTGATAGTAACCTACTAAACTAAGGAAAATATGTATCTTAGTTATATTCATTGGTGTGGGTCATTATTTTACTACCTTTATCTTTAAAGGATAATAAAATTTTTCATCCTTAGAGATAATATAAACAATAAAATAAGCTTCATGGATCCAAAATTCACACTTACTAAATTTTCCATATATCTTTATTTCTCTAAGGGTTTCTAGAAAAATTCATTATCGATTCAAATGATCCTTATAAATTTTAGAGTATATCAAGATATCATCAAAAAAATATCATAATTAATTCATAAAGATATTCCTTGAATAATTTATTACATATATACATAAATATAGAGGGAGAATTAGTTAGACCAAAGGGAATTATTGTAAACTTATAATGTGCGTAACTTATATGAAATATCATCTTTGGTATATCATCCTTATTCACTTGTAATTGATCATAACTAGAATAAAGATTTATTTTTTAAAAATATTGAGATATTTTAAGATGATAAAACAAGTCTCCAATGCATAGAAAAGGATATATATTTAATATATTAATTGCATTTATCTCCTTATAATTGATGAATAACCTCATTGACCCATCCTTATTTTTAAAAATAAGATAGGTTCTCCCCAAGGTGAAACACAGGGACATTTATATCCCTTCTAAAATAATTCTTTATATTGTTTCTTTAACTCTATTAATTACATTTTTATCATTATGTTGCGATTTTTGGATATAGGTTTTTCACAAGAGACAAGTTCAATAGGAAACTCAAATTCACACTCAGGTGGATGTCCTAATAAGTATTCTAGAAATACATCAATGTATTCCATTATAATAGGTACAAACTCTATATCTAGGATGTATTTCCCATCAATAGATAGTTTTATCTCCAACTATCATCCAAAAAATTCATTAAGGTTAGATACTAGACTTATATCTGTAATAAAATTAGATAATAAAGTATATTTATTAAAAAAAAGGGGTTCTCTGCCCCATTCAAAAATTGTAATCTTCTTATCTCAGCAATAAATTATTGAATTATACATTTAAAGCCAATCCATATTGAGGATTATGTCAAAGTTAATCATAGGTATGACAATTAAGTTTGCAACTAGGGAATATTTATTCAACTAAATAGATATTTCTTTATATATATGTGTTATAATAAGATACCCATTTGGTGTATTAATTGAAAATTATTTCCTTAAAATTTTGGTGGTAATTATAATTTCTTATTAAACATATAATATATAAAAGAATTCATAGATATATAATCAATTTTTTTTGTTATATTACTTTGAGTTTATGATAAAAGTACCTATTATCTCTGCTGAAAAGAAAACACCTGAAAAGTTGATATAATCATCATATGGTAGAATATTAAGTCCATCAATAATATTTATCCACTGTTAGTTTATCATAGTAGAATCTCAAATATAATATCTTACCTTTATATCATAGAGAATTGAAATTAAGAAGTCAAGTTGCACCCTAATCATCGCTCAAAATACAAATCACACACATAGTCAAACAAACATTCAAAAATTCAAATAACTGGAAAAAAAAGAAGGAATACTAGTTTTACATGGTTCAAACATTAATCATACATCTATGGTTGAACATTGAACACCCTTTTTTTAGTTACATAAGTAATCCAATGTTAAAGTTTTTTAAAATAAAGTTTAGTATAGTACTTTTTCCATCATTATCCCATCTCGATATATAGATGTCCATTGATGGTCAAAAAGGTAACACCCACCTCTGAAATTTGTGGTCAACAATTCATTGACTCATTTGTTCAAATGATGAATCCACTGACTTAACCAACCCAGACAGTACACTATTCAACATTCCCAAAAACATGTATGAATAACATCCATTAGAAGTTTTCAAACTTTCAATGTTCTAACCCCTATGTTGAAGGATCTTGTTGCAACAGTTCTGGAGAGGTCGAAGCAAACTACTAAATTTTTCACTTTTTATGAGAGAAATTCCATTGACATTAAGAAAACTTCATTATCCCAAAACTCTACCACATAATAATTGCTTCAAGTAACCCCATCACAATCCTCTTATACTTTAGGAAAACTAACTCCTACTTCTATGATCATTTCAGTGTTCTCCATCATCCAAATTTTTTTCCAAGCCCCACTGAGACACAATCTTGCCTCGTGATTTCTTATAATAACACCTTTGTGAACTTTTTAGTCAAAATTTTTATCCATGTTATCTTAAATAGCTCAAACATCTTTCCATAAAGTTGATTCCAGAAGAAATGGAATTTTAGGTCAATGTGTTTCATTATTTGATGAAATACTGGATTCTTGGTTAAGTGGATAACACTCTAATTAGCACTAAAAACATTCCTCTGTATGATTCTTTTCAATGTTCCTTAAGAAATTTCATTAATGATTTCAAATACTTTCTATTTAATTTATCTAAAATATACTCTAATTCAGTTGTAGAAAAAGACACCATAAGTTATAACCATGACATAAAGATGATCGTCGTTCCACCAAACATATACACAAAACCAGTTATAATTTTATGGGTGTCAAAATCACCCAAAAAAATATAGATCAAAAGGTCATTTTAAAGGATCATATTCCCTAAAGTACAATTTCATATCTACTAAACCTTTCTGGTATTAAATAATCTATTTCACAGCTTCACAATACTCCTTCCCCAGGTTAGACATGAAACGACTTAAAACTCACACTACAAAAGAAAATTTCCAGTCATTTGAAAACCATCAATTACATAAAAATAAAAACAATTTAAGCATATGGTACTTTTCCATGTACTATAACACATATTTTTTGAAGTTATAATGACTTGGATAACTTGAAGTCTCTGGTAAGGGGAGTTCTAATAGATTTATATTAGATAATTTAAAACCTTTAAATGATATTTTTGATTTACTCTTTATAGGATAACAATAGAGAACCATATTTTCAATCCCTTTCTATCCTCATCCCTAAAATTTTCTAAGCCTGTCAAAGATCCTTCATTTCAAATCTTCTGGAATACTTATTTTTTATCTTCTTAATCCACTGAATTTTTGGTCCTACCATCAACATGTCATCCATTTAGATTCGGAGAATTATGTAATATCCACCATTTTAGGACTTCTGATAGAAATAGTGACCAAAGTCACTTATTCATAAACATCCCTCATTCATAAAACTAACAAAATTTTGGTTCCACTATTCGGGTCCATTTTTAATCCATATAGACATTTTTGTAGTTTAAAAACATGGACCTCTATCGGATGGTCTTTAAACCCCTTAGGTTATACTATGTAGGTATCCTCCTCCAATTAACTCTAAATAAAGGAATTATTTATATCCATTTATTTCAATTGTAAACCATTATATGTGACAATTTATATCATCGTTTGGATTGTAGTATGATTTACTCTCGGTGAAAAAAATATCTAAGAAGTCAATTCTATCCTTCGGTTGGAATCATATCACCACCAACCATGTGTTATATCTTTTTATTTTGTCAGATTCTTATTTTAAATGGTACAACCATTTTTTCTAGTGTTTTCCCTTTTGGTGGTTTATTCATCTCCCACATTCCATTGAACTTTAATAACTTCATCTCTTCCTCCATGACTGACTCCCACAACTACGATTCACTGAAGGTTTATACCTCTTCTGGACAAAAAATATTCCCCAACATCCATTATAATTAATAATTTTGTGACGACCCCATACTTCTAGATATATTTTCTGACTATAGAAGATCTTATCATTTAATTTCAAACATTATTTGGAACTTCAGTTTCTAATAATTGGACTTCTATCCCTCCTACTTTCGATTTATATTCTACCAATGCTTTTCAAGAGAATTCTATAGTTCTGAAAGTGTTTGGCACAACTTATATTGGTTTAATTTTTTGTGTATTCTTACTAATATCTGGTATCATAGCTATTTGTAAATTTTTGATGTTTTGATTCAGATAAACTTTTGCTTTATTGGTAGACCTATTTTACTCAACTAATGGTTTAGCCAATTTTTGATGCTTCCATATAATTTTCCCATTAATGATTACATATTGACTTTTGATGATATTCTATTGATCATCACTCTATTGTAGGTACTCGAACTCTTAATTTATGTATCCTATAAGAAAATTGGAATTAGACATTACCTCCATCTTTTCTATGTACTTAACATAAACAAGATAACAAGCAATGAAACTAAAGATCATGAGGTGTGAAACTTCTGAAAACTTGTCAGACCAAAGTTACTCTAGGATACTTTTTCCTAATAAAGAGGATAGACTCTTATTAGACAAGTATATTTTCCTGTTAATTTCTTTCACCTTTATGTACTTGGTCATGTTATAGTGAAAACACAAACATATATCCTTCTCTTTCAATGTATGGTTCATCCTCTATGTCACCTTATTCTATTGTTGAGTTTTGGGTACTTTTCTCTCATTCTTGATCCCCTTCTCCCAACATAAGTTTTGGAAGTTTCTACTATTGTATTCATCAATATTATCATATCTTAAAAACTTCAAATTACAACCAATTTCCAACTATACCATGGATTTCCACTATAAAAATTCATCAAATAGATTGGATTTTTTTAAATAAACCCATATATTTCACCTGGAATCATCAATGATTGTGATAATGTATTGTGATGCTCTATGTGATCGAACTGATGTAGGTCCACAAACATCCTTGTGAACTAGATCTAGCTTCTTGGTTATAGACTTCCATACATTCAAATTGAATGATACCCCCTTTTTCTTTCTAAGAACACAACTCTCACAATATCCAATAGTTGTATGATAAATCTATAAAAATCCCTTCCATGTGAGAATCTTCATGTTCTTCTCACTAAGTTAACCAACTATGTAATGTCAGACCTCAAATTTTTAGAGGATGAACTTCTATCAATTTCACTCCCATTTGAACTTCTAGTCAGATAAAGGGTTCTATCCTTTACCACTTATGCCACAACTATGGATCCTCAAGTTACTTTCGAGACACCATTTTTGAAAGTAGTGTTGAAGCCTTCATCATATAACAAATCTATTGAAATGATATTCCTCATGAGACCTAGTACGTGTCTCAGTAATTCCAACTAGAGAATGCTTCCATTTTAATTCTCTAGGTTTACATATCCCTTTCAAACCACTTCCAAAGCTTCATTTTTTTCTTGATAAAATTACCCAAAACTTATAAATACATAGATTTTCATGTATCTATGATCACTAATGATTGAAAGGATACACTAGATTCAATCACCCATGACTCTATCATATTATGAATAATAATTAGTAGAACACTTTCATATTCTCATTTTTTAATGAATTTTTCACTTCTAGAAGTTGTTACCTTAGTGTTTCCCTTGTGACTTATATAGTTTCTATAAATATTTCCATAATTGATATAGTTCTATTAGGTAATCCCTAGACCATAAAAACTTTCTTCAACTCTTTTATCTAGTCTTTTCTTCCAATTTTTTATGATTCTTCTGATGAGGGTAGCATACCCTTTCATTAGTATTCAACACACTACCTGAAGGTTATTATACCACTCTCCTATAAAGCTCCTCATTAATGGTCAAATTATGGACATCCACAAACACAAGATCATACATTCCATAGGAATTTCATACCACAACAACTATACCATACCAAGATTCTGGTAAGTATGAAAGTAGTAGTATAAATCACACATAATCAATGAAGTCATTTCACTAACTTGAGATAAATTTGGATCATATTGAAATAATTCACATGATCTATCACTAACCATCAGTTTGATAGCCTTAATCTAAAAAACACTAAATCAGAAACACTTTATTTAATGATATCGATTTTTTTCATCACCACTAGGGATTCCATAAGTGTACTTGTGGTCTTATTCTCTAAGATGTTGAAGGAAACATTTTTTCCAGTGCCATCCTCACTGAGCCTAATTATTTTCTATCCAAACTTACCTATTATATTTCTCCAAATTTTTAGGTTTATAAACAAATAGAATTTTGATATCCTTCTAGATGAGATAGTCCTCTATCTGTATCATCCATAAACCAAATTTGGTTTCATTTAACATACTGATATGAAACTTAACATCATCCAATTACATATCATCTAATGATAGTATTAAAAAATAAAATTCAATATAACCCTATGGAAAGATAGAAAATTATGGGATTTTTTGAGTGTATCCAACCAAAGTATCCCTTTAATATAACTTTTTGGGAAGAAGATGCCTAAAAAGATGATATCATCACAATATGGTTGAACCATGAGCTCACCACAAATTCATCTCCACATATAGTTTAACATGGTATAATTTCAACTACTTGAAATTCCCTTTTTTGTATTAGAGAACCAGAATTAGGAAGTCAAATTTCACTCTAATAACTGCTCAAAAGAGGAATCCCACACACACTAAAACAAACACACAAGCATTCAAAGAATTTCAAAAACAAAAAAATGGAGCACTAGTTTTATGTGGTTTGGAATTTAATCCTACATCCATGTGAGAACACTGTAAACACATTTGTATTACTGAAAGTACAATATTTTCAAACATTATATCCGAGTAATCTAAAATTATTTTTTAGAAATACCATTTTGTATAGTACCTTTTTTATCTTTAGAAGAAAGTACCACCACCTTATATAAAGGTTCATTGTCAGTCAGGTGGGTAACACTGATCTTCCTAATTTTTAGTCATACATTGACTTTTCCATTTAGTTGAGGCTTCCAATGAATAAACCGACCCAATCTGTATACTAATCACAACACCCAAATACCAATCTACGCAACATTAATCAGAAGTTTTTGAACTTCTAATGATCTGACAAGTTTTCTAAAGCTTCCTTATTTCTCGGTTATGAAAAGGCTAAAGTGAACTATTGGGGTCTTAAATTCTGCTGAGAAAACATTCAATGACTTGAAGAAAAATCCATAACCCCAATAATCATGTCATTTGAGACTTTGAACTCAACTATAGTGATTACATAAACATGTCATTTATCACTTGGCCTTTCCTATAGTAAATTACCTTTGCATTTAGGGAATTAATTTTAATAATGACCCATATTATTACAGTTAAAGTATTGGACACTGATGACTTCTTCCTTGTCCTAGAATTCACAAACCTAATAGCCTTTATCTCTAAACATGAAGAAAACTACAATTCCCTTCAAGCATATTCTAGGTTATTTATTTCTACAACTGTTACATGTTATAAATTTAATCCATCATTATCTCACCTTTGGTATATTCCATTTTAAAGAGCACTCATCTTCCCTCTTATTTTTTAGATTTCCTTCAAAAACACAAGACTTGGAGAATTCTTTCATTATTTTGATAAAACTTGATACTATATACTAATTTACTGAAATTGTTTGACAAAATAATTACCTTATAAGTCTAAAATTTATCACGTGAATGAAGTGATCAATTATAATTATTATATTATGCACATAATTTGCCTCATAAGTTTCTAACCTTATAAAGTGTGCTTCATATTGAGTAAAAATTTCCATTTTTTACCTTTGATTGGGCATTTTCCTTTTCATGTTATCTCATTTATCATGAGTAAAGTGTAATTCAAAAAATATATTCTAAAAAAATTTCCATGCCATACTCTATATATTCTTTGAATCTTTAGTGCTATTGATCAATAACCACCATTAATCAACATCCCCATTTGGATGAATATCGAATCGTAGAATTTGATTCATATGTAAGTAAAATAAAATAGGAGATTTTCTTGAATATATTAAGTAATTTTCATAATATTATTACTATATTCTTCTAAATATAGTTCTCAATATTTCTATAAAACCACTTCTAATACCAACTATAATAACTCTAACTCTATTATCCCAAAGTCAATGTTTCCTATATTACAATGGTAAAAGATAAAACCGATCGTATCACATAGAATTAAATAGTATATTAATATTGAGAGATTGGATACATACATCATTATCATGTTCCATTCAAAAGTGGGAAATGCAACTTAAAATTATAGGTTTAAATTTGTTATTTCTTTTAGTATATCTATAAAATCATTCTAAGTTCACTTATAAGTACCCTAGGGATAAGAAAAAAATAAAAGGGTGACCTTATATGCTCAGTAAGTGAAATTATATAGGGTAATCAATCGTAGAATCGATAATGCATGGATAATATCGTAGATGTATACAATAATAAAAAATGTTGCACAAATAGTGCCATAAACATAATATATTATTGGACGACATAAAAACATAAATAATTAAATGGATAATAATAATTGTTTTCATAGTTATATAATTCATATTGTTGGACAACATAATCTTACTATCAAGGCCTCATCCCAGAACAACATACATAAATATGTAAGGCACATACCAAATACACAAACTAGTTTTTCTCATGAGACATATCGATGAATAGAGGGGATATCTAATTATGGGCCCCACCTATCAATAAATAATTCCAATGCATTAAACATATTAATTAATGAGTAAACAATGAAGTACATAATCAACATACCTTAATAATAAATATTCACATTGGAAAACAAGCATACAAAATGTCAATATCTTCCTTAATCAATAAATGGAGAAATATTATCATAACCCATATAGATGGTATCATTAGATAAAATACCTAATGAAGCACAAGTAATTATAAAGGATGATTACATAGATGAAAAACACCTTTATAATGACATTATAATGTTTTTCTGAAAATAAGAGGAAATATACTTTTCCTTAGTAAATTTCATAAAAATGTTAAACTCACAGAATAATGGGAACAAAATTTATAGATAAAATATTTTATGTTATTTAACATTTAATTTAAATATTTATAATCTGAAAAAAGGGTTATTTTTTTTCAATTGTCACATTTTGTATTTTTAGAATCATTTTGAGCTTAATTACAAAAATGACCTAATTTTGGATTTTAATTGTTTTAACTTATTTATGTGTTTCATACCTAACTTTTATACACTGAATTAATTTATGAAATTAGTTTTTTAGTCTTAAAAAAATATTGGGTTTTCTTTTATTCTTCTGGACCAAGAGAGAAATCCAAAATTTGGAGGCCCAAAATACGCTTATAAGTCAAGCCTCAAAATCTATCCCTAGATCTATATATTTTTAGAATTTGGGACTTTAACACTTAAATGTATGTAAAAATGGAGATAAACATAAACATTTATAAAGATAAATTCTGTATAAACAAATTTCATAACTATGGCCCCACTTGATTCTTCTAATATCTAGGCCATAAATGCATGGGAAATTAAATTTTGGAAATTCAAAGATTCTACTTGGCTAGAATAATTTTTCTGAGTAAATGGGATATAACTTTTTATATACAAGGATAATGAAGACTAAATTTTGTGTTCAAAATAAAAACACATATTTTAACAATTTTCAAGATGTAATACTTCCAAAATTTGGTCATTAAATGGGTTTATCATGAGAAAACTTTTGGATAAAAATACTAGAGCCAAAATTTCACCCCTTTTGCCTATATAAATGTATCTCATATCCTTTTCAAATAATTGTCACTTCAGGTGGCCATTATTTTTATTTTTTTAGTTTATTTTATAATTTAATAGTATTATTCATTTTTAATATATTTTAATCTTTTTCTTCCTGCATTCTCATTTTTTTATTCTTTTTATTTCCACCTCGTTATCTTCTCATTGTGATCTCTAATACTCATGATCATGTGTAATTAACCTAAGGAAGTTTCCAAGGGGTAAATATAGTGTTGAACCAAAGTCATTGCGCATTAGTTTTTATTTTTTCTTATTTTATTTGAGTTAGTTCAAGGTGGATCTTATTGGGTAAGGCACCTTTATGTCTCTACTTTCCTCATGAGCTTAAACTTTCTCTTTTGTAATATTCACCCTTGACATAAGTGGTGGATTCTTGGTCTCTCGATGATCATTTAGTGAACCATATATTCATAAAAAGGGTATGAAAGGATTTTCATGCATATGACAAGGAATTTTCATTATGTTTATTTGGAAGTAATAAAGAGACGATGAAGGATTACTAAAGGTGTTCTCCTATGATGAATTTTCATTAAGTTTTTTTGTTCTTTTATTTTACATATATTTCATGAATTTATTATTTTAATATTTATTTTATTTTATTTATTCTCCCAATTTCTTCTTGTTTTATTTTTCTTTCATTTCAGGTGTAATATTTACTTCTATTTTATTTTTATTCTCCCTCTCTTATATTATTTTTATTTCTATTCTTATCTTATTCTTTATTATCTTAAAACAATGACCACTTACCCTAAACAATTATGGGCTAGCTCAGGTATTTTCCTGTAGGAGGTAAGTGGTGTTTCCATTTCATTTTTCATACAAATTCTTATGTTTTTTTTACATTTCTGGTGAACAAGATAAAGCCGACCAAAATGTTCTCAATATTTATAATCACTAGGTTAAGTAAATTGGTAGTCGATAAAAAATGCATGGGTATGTGAGAAATAAAAATATTAACATGGGTTATATAACCCCAAAGTACTAGAAATGGTTTTTCTAGTTAATAAAATGGCTGGAAATATTTCAAAAAGCCTATCAAAATGGTAAATCCTTACTCTACTCAAGGATATTAGGGCACCAGGATATTACAAAGGAAAAGATATTATAGGGAAACTTAATTTTTTTCATTTATATTGTATATATTATTCGAGCATGAAATTGATATGAAAACATTACTTTTCCCTTTATTGATCAGTTTCCCACTCCAATTATTTTATTAAAAAAATATAGTTGTTCTCTTAAATGGATCCACAATTACCATTGGTGAAAAAAAGAAGGTCATCCACAAAGAAAAGTTGAGATACCTCATTGAAGATTTTCTTACATTTAAATGGACAAACACTCCCCACATTGGTGCTCTAATTTAGGTGTCTACTAAGAGTGTCTTGGGAAAGAATAAAAATACTATGGGAGAGTGGGTCACCTAGCCAAAGTCCCGTAACCAACATGGAGAATCTATAGTTATTTTCCATGAAGTTGACTAAAAACCAAGGAAATCAAAAGCACATGAAGAAAAGATCAACCAACCATTCATAAAAATCCATGCATCCCATGACTTAGACAATAAAAATCCACCCCACCCCATAATATCCCTTTTCCATATCAAACTTCACTACAATGTTTCACCCTGTAGTCTTATTATTTATATCTCAGATCATCTCATGGGCCATGGAAATGGATGATTGGGTAGATCTTCCCTGAATAAAATCCTAATGTTCATCATAAATCCATCTAGGAAGATACACCAAGAATCTTCTCTTGATAACAATATAAATAAATTTGTATGGAATTTTTCACATATTGATTGGCATGTACTATTTGATAAAGGATGGATCTTTGACTTTTAGAATGATAATCAAAGTAGTGTAATATCCCACTATAGGTAATCTTCTTCCTATAAAGAAATATTGAATAATATCCACAAATTATTTCTTAATGAGGTCCTATGAAGCCATATAAAAAGATATCAAGAACCCATCAGGACTAGGGGAACTTCCAAATTTGAGAATAGAGATATCCCTTCAAACCACTTCATTGTTTGGAATCTCCTTGAAAAAATAGTCATCATCTAGAGAAATGACATGGGGAATATTATCAAATATATCGGTCTATCTAATAGATTATCTATCATTCATTAAATGATTCACATCTTCGAGAATAGAATGAAAATGGGAATCCACCATTCCTCCAACAATTTTTTGATCATTGGAGAAGGAACTATTATCAAGAAGGATATTCGAAAAATTAGCATGTTTCTTCTCCCAAATGTAATCATGAAATATTATTGTATTGTTATCTCTCTCCTTAAACCATGTCACCATCGACCTTTCTCTATATGTTATTTAATATTCAAAAATAAGTTCATAAAAATATGTCTTAATTCCAACTAGGTTACTAAAACAATCATCATCCCACCGAGTTTCTAACTTCAGTTTGTCCCATTCATTGTCTACTATGATATGGTCCAACACCAAGAAGCATGAGATATTGTTGGACTCATATGATCAAAGATACTCTTTGAGATGTTTAATTTTTTATGGAAACCAACCCAATAACCACCACCCATGTTATTCCCCCATTAAAAATGCATCAAAAAATGATAATCAGGATCCTTAACCCATAAACAATAAAAGAATAACCACTCACAAGAAACACCAGCTCCAACAAGGAAGATGAGAAGAGTATAGTGACCAGAAAAAGCTTAGACCATATGATTAAATTTGGCATTAGGTATGGATGATATATTTTGGATATTGGCGAAGCACCGGTCTAGAAGAAACCATGTTTGATGTTTTCTTATTTCATTATCACACCAAGGGAAATTTTCCACCAGGAAACGCATATCAAGAAGCTCATTCCTGGCAGAAAAACTAGAAAAATATTGATAATACATTCTTACATAAGTAAATCCTACCGTATTCTCCAAATATTTTAGGATGAAATTAAAATCCCTCTAACCATCCATACTGCATTCCATAGGTTGAAGTAGTCCAGATAAAACCAAAAAGACTCCATCTCCCTTAAATAATATTTGGCGTATACAAAGGAAACGAAGAAGCTAAAATTATCCAGACTAATCCTATTAAAAAAATTTTGATTTTAAATTGTTATTTTTTCAACTGGAAAAGATCCATTCCAAGAAACCCAAATATGTTGATTATATGGATCTCCATTCATGCAATTATGAAGCCCAAGATTATTTTCAAAATCATAAATTTTAGTAGCATATTGTTTGTGTTTGAGAATGGAAAATAATTAAGCATCATTTCAAGGGATCTTAGAAGAAAGGAAGTACATTTTTTCACCTACCCAAAGTTTCTGAGAATTCCAAAAACAAGAAATAATTAATTAACATGTTAAATACTTGGCATTGGCTCTCAACATCTAAAATCCCTTTATTTGGGAAGAGGAGGAGGAATCCCACACATAGCATGGGATATTGTGTGGGTACCATTGAGAGAAGGAAAAATTCCAAGGTTTTCCTTAATAGAATCCACATGAAATAATGAACTATAATCATTTTCTAAAGAAATGGTAGATGAATTTGAGGTACTAGGATCTCTGAGTTTATAGATCATATGCTTCAGTTCCTTTTCATACTGAGGATCGTGGTCTGAATTCACTCAACTAGAGACTGAATTCCCAATAGAGGATGCGTGGGTCTGAGCTAATGAGACACCTTGAAATGATCCAAGAATGGGAGGGTAAGGTAAAGTAAGAAAAACAACAATATCAATGCATGATTTTCCTTTGGAGCTATAATTGGATCCCTAAACCAATACAACAAGAATTGAAGGAGGGTCTACAGAATCAATGAGGTCAGGGACCATTGTCACTGGGGAAACACCAACTACATTATCAAAATCCTTCACCATCTGAGATAAAAGGTGGTCATAAAATAAGGGTTTATCTTGTTGAAGAATATTAGGCTTGTCTCATTTCTTCCAAAAAAATAGGTAGAGAGTGGCCTTTTATGTGACATCCCATTCAGAAGCGAGTGGGAGAAAGGGAGACCAGAGATTTCTACCAAGATATCACTTTACTATCCCTGAGGAGCATGTGAGCTGAAAGAAGTCACAATAAGTCCATTTTAACATAGATCATTGTGACTCCTTCATCTTAAAGTTGAAAAGAGTGCTCGTCCATATAAAGGAATGAGCCAATTATGTCCCCTATACCATGAATAAAAACCACATTATAAAAGGTGAGGAGGATACCTGAGAGGTTGTACCAAACACCTGCATGAGGGGAATCAAGACTAAAATTAGATTCCATAAACCACCAGAAGAGATTGAAATTACATTTTCTAATAGACTAAAGAAATCGGGCCCACACCATAAAAAATCTTTATAGGATCCAAGCACCACAGTGGTTATACCACTAAGTCAGTACTTGAATAACATTATCATAAGACATACATTAGAATAAATTGTATGGTTTCAAAAGAACATATCCCAAGTGTAAGAAAGGAAACCTACACAGATGTTGACATAAATGGAAAACATCCTAAAAAGTAATGTTTAAACGATACCACCCATGAAATGGTCCGGAATTGGATTTTTTGGTACCATGAATTCATTCTACAAAAATATAAATATATAAATATTGAAAAATAAACCCTATTAGGGTAAATCCATTTGAAAATTAAAATGGGAATGTATGTGAAAACGTAAAAGATATTTTAGGAAACATTATTAACATTAACATAAAAGAAGATGTTACAGGGCCCTTAAAAAAGTCATTTTCAAAAGGTGAAGTGAAAACTCATTGAATTTTTTTTATTGTGAAATAGTCTCCAATAATGAATCCTTTAAAATGAAATTAAAATTTTTATAGTAAGAGTGGATCCAAAATATTAAACATTTGATTATGAAAGATACATTTTTAATACTTGTAAATAAATTTATTTAAAACCCACATTTTAGAAAGAGTACTAAAACCTTCATTGTATTAAAACATAATTTCTCAAAAAGAGGATTATAAAATACCATATAAATATTAGGGTGGGATAACCCAAACATGGAGGTAAAATGTTCACGATATAAAATTATAACTAAAATAAGAAGATTTTAGTGACCAATACCCCTAATGGGAAATATATCTCATTAAGTGGGGAATACTTTTCAAAGTGGTTATTTGGTAGGAATTTATATCTCAATAAAACAATGAGATATACCACATAATAAAATAAAATGTAAGAATGTCCTGATCTTATATAAAATAAGTTCAAGTGAATGATCATAACATAATGAATAAATGCTTGGTTACCAAAAATATTTACTACTCAAGAAACAACTAAATCAATAGCCATTTAAATAAGGAAACGTTATTTGGATATAAAATCACATGAAAAAAAAATTGTGATAAAAATATATCAATGGTTATTTAATAAACAATAAAAATAAAACATGTTACACTAAATGTATTATGTCTCAAAGAATCAGTATTGAAACCAAGAAAACCCTTATGACATCAGAAACTTTCAAATAAAAATCACTATAAATATTAGGATTATAATTGAAATCAAAACACCATAGTCAAATATAATTCATGTTATGATATCTCAAATAGTAATTATATACACCATGTAAATTAAATTAGCCTCACAACCCCAAACATGTCTCAAATATAAGAATTTGAGACAAAAACCCTTACCTTAGTCCAAATCCATTTTGTACTAAAACAAGCGTCTTGAATGATTAAAATAAGTTCACTAAATAAATACCCAAAAATAATATTCATAACTATAACCATTTATACACATCCTTTATAATCATTCAATATATATTATCTAGTTTTTACCAATTTTAAACGTCGTGTGTAAGTAATATTTATCGCTCTGAAATGGTTTCATAAAATTCATATTGGTATCTATTATTTTTCTAAATTCTATCACTATTTCATCATAGAAGTTACTAGAATATAATTTAAAACATATTTAATAATTCTAAACTTTTATTTCATGTAAGTTTTGGTTACGAATCATAAAGATGAGATCGACGAATATTATATTTTGGTGATTCTTAACTATCAAAATGTGTTTTTTAATTAATGAGTAAAATTTTTATATAACCTTAACAGAACTAAAAAAACATTATTTACCTATTTATATCATATTATACTAGAAAATAATTTCTCATACCCATCCATGACATATATCTATATTATTGCTCAAGTAGGGGGTTAAACTGAACCAAACATTAACTTACCATTATTAATGAATTATTATGAGGTAGCATAGTTGTAAAAACATTATACTAGAATAATAGTGATATTATTTATTTTTTATTAGTATGATATATTATAATTTTCAAATTTTATATAGAGAACATTATTTTTACAAATTCATTACTTAGTAAAAGTAGAACATTTTCTTCTTAGTTCGATCATTTTAAACGATTGAATTATTGATAATCATTTATTGATAATAACATTAATAGGTTCTCCAATTTTTCATAATGTAACATTAATGTTTTCAAAAACATAATCTTTCCTCATTAAAAGATTATATGAACCATCAATTATGGGTGGGGATAAAAATGAATTTTGTTGCTCGTGGTGGTGATAGTCCACAAACACACACAAACGGTGGTTTTGTTTTTCTTAATAGATGGGATAGATGAATATAAAATTATAATTCTATAAATATATGAACATTAATGTATATAAATAATTCCAATATCAATATATTAGAGTAGATATAATAAATATGATTGAAGATAATTAAGAATAAAATATATGTACCAGATAACACTCATGTCATGGACTTTAATTTTCTTTTAAATTCTCTTTAGTAAGGAAGGACTTATGATAACTAATTGTGAATTAAAGTTTTTTAAATTTTCATAGGGATATAAGAGGGAAAAAATAAGATTTATATGGGTAAATTTGAAGGTAAGGTGAGTCTTAAAGTGGAGGAAGTGTTGTCTTTTTATAAGTGAATAGAAGGGAACATTTGGAAGGACCTTTAAATTTTTCAATAATTTTATGTTACTATTCCAATATAAATGAATCAAAAATGGAAATAATAGGATGGGAAATTCCGTGTGAGTTGAAATTACCTCAACCACTTATTTGGGATACAACTTTGAGTGTATTAAGGATTTTTATTTTATCTTTTTCACTTTCACACCTATTTACTTTTATTGTGGTAATTAATTTTTAAAATTTGTAAAAATATTAATGAAAAAATTAACATTTAAACATTTAACTAATTTTAACCTTATTTTTTTCAAATTTGGAAATTACTTTATCAAATAAAATTATTATGGTTTTGAAAAGTTAATTTTAATATCAGCACACATAGTGCGTAAAAACAATTTTTAGAAAATGTGTTTTTTTAAGATTAACATTTATGCATAATCCATATTTATTAAAATTATAAATTAAAATAAAAAAATATTTTTTGTTATAAAAAATTTATTAGGATTTCTAGTTATGATACAACTAAATCACACCTTGAAAATACTTTATTAAAATAAAAGACTAAAAATAGTTTTTATTAAACTAACATTTTCATTTCGCACTAAAAATGTTGGACATAGGAATTAAAAGCTCAAAAATTATTTAAAAATGAATAATTATATTTCTATAATACATATATTATTACTTAAAACGTATTTTAAAACCCTTAGGAAATTATTACAGATTTATAAAATCATAAAAGTTATAATTTTCACAAAAATTGTATTCTTCGACTAAAAATCACACATTTTAGAGACAATAAAAAATTTAATCATATGTTAATATTGTTATTATAAATCAAAAAATGATATAAATATTTTTAATTCATGTTCTAAAATTTAAAAATTATAATTTTAAAAAAATCATATAATATAATAAAAAACTTTTTTTATTGGGAACTGACATTTTCAAATATTAACTACTATTATTCTTATTTGATATAATTTAATTACTAAATTGGTGTTAACCAATTATTAATATCAACTATAATTTATCATCATTAATCATATGCTTCTTGAAATAGAAATTCATATAGCATAAAAAGTAAATTTTTAGAAAAAATACTTTTCTAAATAATAAATTGTCTTGTTAATCAATTTATGCAAACTAATTGAATTTCTCTCATATTAAAAGTATCTTTATTTTATTTGTAAAAATATTTCATAAAATGGTCAATCCAATTAATTTCCTTTAATTTAGTGGAAAGTTGATAACGGTTATACTTAAATATTTATATTTTATATAAATATATCATGTTTTCATTTCAGTTTGGTGTTGTGTGTGGAGAAAACTATAGAATGCATTGAATTATTTAATCGTAATAATATATTAAGATATTGGGTTGTTATGGTTTATCCCTAAATAAATTAAATATAATATCCCATGTGTTGTCTCATGAGGAGGTTTTATTCTATGTTCAAAACTATCACTTTTGTTTTTTTATAAAGGATGATAAAAAATGGGGATTTAATGATTTTTTGAAATTATTAAAAAGAAAAAAATAAATAAAATTAAAAAAAATAAAAGAATGTTTTTTCTGAGATCAAAGGAAAAATAGAATAAAAATAGTATGAAACAAAATTTGATATTACAGTAATGGACAATTTTTCACCCTTCAGATTATTTATTATTCCTTTCTTGAAATTATTACCTAATTAGATTTTTCAATACTCAACTAAAGACCTAGGATTATACTCCTAATTCTACTTGAATAAAATACTAAGACCTTAGTGTGATTATTTTTCCTTATATAGAAGTTATTTACTTACTCAATTACCTCCATGTAGTTAGACCAAATTAGAATCACTCTCCACAAAGGAATGACCAGACCTAAGAAATTTAAAGAGTAAAAAAATTATTCTTCTTAATATATTATCATGCATTGAAAATTTATTATAATAAACTTTGTTAAAATAAGGAAATAACCCTATTAATTTTACAAAATAGATTCTAAAAAAATTTCAAAAATATTTAAATAAAGTTCAAAGCCTCATATGGTAATGTTCCCCAAGTATAAATTATCCACAAAAACCTAGAATTTTATCCACACATGGATAAATAAACTCTTATTCTCATTATTCTATCTTTATCTATTGACTTTACATATTGTAGAAGAACTATTTGAACATCCTCTAATTATTTCTAGTCCTCCTTAAGAGTTTAGTCTCTTCCCTCCTTATACATCCATGATAAATGAAGTCATATTTTAAAGTGTTGAAATACTTAAAGTCTCTCTTTGGGAACTTCCATACACATGAAACAAACCTCCATGATTCAATTCTAGCTGATTGCAGCAATGAAAATAAATTTCCAAGACATGTTTGTTAGAGATATTCATGTGAGTAAAACTCTTTAAATTCTCTTTAAATCATCCCAGGAACTCCAAATCTCAATCTCCCCTTAATATGATATCACATGTCTAACCCATGTATATAACCAAAATATAACACTATGAAACCTCTCCTATTATAAAGCTTGATATTTTATAAAGTAAAAAAGTTATACCAAATTTAAAAAGTTTTATATAACTCCACAAACATTTTATAGGTGGATAAATATATTACTCTATAGAAAATTATTATGAGGACTCCAGAGAACATCTAATGGGAAAAATATATATTTCAAGCTTTTAAAAAGTTTTATGGGACGGCCAATATCTTATAAAATCATAGAAACATTATAAAAGACGAGAAAATATCTTATAAGCTTCCAAATGTCTTATGTGAACAGGGAAAACATCTCATTAATTAATAGAATTCGTATAGAGCCTAATTTATGGAAAATAAATATGTCTTACCGGAGGAAAAATTCATACAAAATCATGTGAAAAGTATAATAATTTGGAATATTTATTACGAGAATAGGGAAAATAGCATACGAGAATATGTAAAAAATATTATGAGTTCCAAATTTAACCAAATTTCCTATTTCAAGTTCAGAAATAATGTTTTTCAAAGAATTCATATATTCATAATTAAAATTATGCCTTGTTCAAATAATTCTAGAAATGATTAAAAACACAAAAAAAACATGAATTTAACCATTTTCACAATAATTCTATAAATTCACCAAAAATATAAAAATGACATAATTCCTTTGAAAATGTCGAAATGGAGAGGATTAAATAATTGATATTCAAAGAAAATGTGATTAAAATATCATCTCTATCAATTTACTCATAGTTAAGACTTGGAATCCAAAACAAGTAAGCTTCAAAATAAACACCAATGTAAATCCAAAACACTAGAAAAGAGAGTCACTAAATTCAAGAACTAAAGAACCTAAAGTTAGAATGCATCATCAATTTTCTTGTCTAAATTCACTATTATTTTTATTAAACTGACTCCTATTTCATTTCTCCTCCCATGTACACAAAATGATTACCTCACCAAAAGTTTTTCTCATCACACATATTTCAATTTTCTGTAAATTTTTTCTCATTCAAATAAATATCAAGGTAATAATAGGATTTATATTTTCGTAAATCTCTACCTAAATTAGTTAAAAACAATTATGTTAATAATAAGGTATTTCTAGGATTATTCATTTCATTAATTTTGGAATGTTTTAGATGTCAAAACTTCTGAGGAAAAATAAGCAAGATTAGCTATTTTTAAAGAAAAAAATTCATGATTTAGTTTTTAATCAAGAATATTATTCTATTTATTAATATGGGTGATGAATCAACTCAAATAATCTTAAAATATTTAAGGATATTTTAAACATTTTTCATTTTAGTAGTAAAAATTTATCCACTAAAATACCTTCAATAGAAATGAATTTCCATAATTTTATTTTCAAAATTTTCCAGAATTAAAATTTTGAAATCAGATAGGGTTATTTGAATATTAAAATAGTGATGTAACTTCTCATCCCTTATTTTTAAAGAAAATACAACTTTTCAACTTCTCAAATTTTATTTTTCTATTTTTTACATCACCTCTCTAGCACAACTGATTATTACACAACTTTAATTTTGGAAAATATGCTCCAAATAGTTTCAAGGAATAGAAATTCATAATATCTTTTCAGCCACTAAGCTCCCCTCAAATTAGCCCAAAATTATTCAATAAACCACAACAAAGAATCCTTAACACTGTAGTTAAACTATATCATGAAATTTTTACTTCTATAGTAGGTTAGATAGGGATTCCAAGAATATAAGGTGGCTAAATAAATGGGTTTCTTAGGGATGCTAAAGGAAAAAAATGTTAAAATGTAAAGGATGGGTCAACATTAAGATTTGAATGATCGTAATGTAAATATAGATTGATCAATTACAAGAGGGGGTGAATTGTAGGTTTAAAAAAAATTCATTTTTATCCTTAATAAAATATATGTTTAATAAAGTTAAACAATATGAATTCACAAGACTTCTTTAGTTATTAAAAAAGAAACTAACTTTCCTAGGATCCAATAATTTTTATTTGATAAAGAATCTTAAGACAAGTTTACTTAAGTAAATATTATACCTTAAATCTTATAGAATCTAATATATCAGAGTTTGTACAAGAATAAGAATGTGTAAGAAAGTTTCACTTTCTATCTGTAACTAAATGAAGTGGAAATAAAACTTGTAACAACAATAAGTAAACAAGTATAAGAAATATTTTAACCCAAAGATAAGGGTATTTAACAAACTTGGATAAAGGTCCCTTGATTTATACATTCATTAAAGTCTGTCTTTCTCACAATAGGGTAATCCCTTGATACGAAGATCATTTTCTATCTTGCTATCCCTGTAAGTCCTCAATTAAGTAGTTAATCAGCTTATATATCTTCTTATCCCTCGAATCCCTCTATTTCTAACAGCAATAATTTAATTTATCTTAGGTAATTTGAACAAAATTTTCTCATTATGAACGAGTTGTTCAAACCATTCGCAGAAGGTAGATCAATCAGTGCTCTCATGGAGTATCAACACATCTAGGTGTTCAACATGAATGTTTTAATGTGAATGTTGAAATGGATAGGTATTTATAGGCATGAATTCCAACCATCGAATTCCTCCTCCAATAGTCATATTTTTTATGAAATTTCAGAGGGACTGATATAAGTGTAAATCATGAAACGGTTATGTTAAAATTCATTGGATGACATTATTTTAATTAACTAACTACGAGAACCATTACTATTTATAAGAAACAATAACAAATTTAGGATTGGATAAAATGGAATTATACATTAAGGAAATTTGGTAACTTTAAGAAAATACTTTACTCAGATTTATAAGATAATGAGATTCAGAGTCTAAAAATATTGATAATTTGATTCTAAGAAGACTGATAATAAGATTCTAATTTTTCTAAAAATAAGAGTCTAATTTCTATTAGAATTGGATTGTGATTTATGATAGAATTAAAATCTCGTTTCTGAGAGAATCGGATTCTCATTTCTGAGAGAATCGAAGTCTTGTTTCTGAGAGAAACTAGCACTGATTTCTAAGAGAATCAGAGTGATTTCTGAGAGAATCGATGTCTTATTTTTGAGATAATCGGAGTTTGGTTTAAGATAATAGAAGTATGATTTCTGAGAAATTAAATTCTAAATTCCAAAGAAATCTGATACTGAATTCCATAGAAATTGGATTATCAATTATAGAGAAATCGAATTCTCAACTCCAGAAAAATCGAATTCTCAATTCTAGAGAAATTGGATTCTAAGGAACTATAAGGTTATGAGTTTAGATAAGGATCTAATTTTTTTACTTAATTAAAAGGATGCTTAAGTTTAGTTTGGAAAATATTAGGTAAGACATTTAAAACCATAGTTAAATTAAAAATCATTTTCAGAAAAATAAAATTCTCTTTATGAAAATTATTCCTAGTGAAAGATAATTTTCCTTAAGAAAATGTGTTTGTGATTTTCAAAACATAAAGAAATAGAAAAGTCATAAGGTTTATTGACTCAAAAATATCCCTCTTTTTGGAAAGCACAACCAACTTTATATAAATGAATATAAAGGACTAAGGACTTAATTTTTGAACATAGAAGTAATACTTATGTTCCTTTTTGGTTTATGGCTCATGATGAAAACGAATAACTCCCCCTTAGGTTATAAAATCACTAAGGATCATATTCTTGTCTTTATTAGAGAAATAACTCTCCCTTACATAATAATTTCTACTTTAAGTATCCTCCCCCTTAGGAAATTTCTTCTCTTAAATTAATATACTCTTTGAACTTTATTTTCTCCCCCTTTTTTATTTTCAAAAAGGAATGGAGGGAAAGAAAAAAATTGTACCTTAAAGGTTAAGAAACATACAAAATGAAACAACTCAAATAAACACTTTCATTAAAATATCAAATCCATCAAAATTTTATTACAAAAAAAGATCAGGTTTGAAAAAAAAATTATTCATCCCTATTTTTCTCCTTCGGCATAAACTTTTTCAAAGTGGTCATCAACTTATTCAATTATTTGTGGTTATCATCAAACTTGTTGAGAAACTCTTCCGGATTCGGATTTTTCCTATGGTAAATTTTTATTCTTTTTTCCTAAGAATTAACTATTTATAATTGATATTTGATTAATTCTTTTTGTTATTTTTGTGTTTCAGCCACTCTTCCTAGATTTTCCTATCCTATTTTTGATTAATATCTACATAATTCAATTTCCCATTCAGATATTTCTCTTCTTGATGGTGTATAGCTTTCCCTACTTTCAATTTATCTTAAAAACTTTTTGATAGACTCTTGATATTATCATCGGATTTATCAAAAATCATCATTGATCGTGTGAGTGAAATCATCGAAAATTTTAATATCATCTACGGCTGACTTTGACCACTATTTGATTTATTTTCAAGATCTTTTATGCTCATCATAACTTATCTAAAAAGTCTTGAACTTGGCTTCGAGTTTGATGAACTTTTCTAAAGTAATATTTTCTGAATCTTTCCTCTGATTAATTTTTATGGAAGTAGTTGACAACTTGAATCAATTTTGGGAATGAAAGGGATGGATTTTATGAGCTTCTTCAAAGACTGGACCACAAAATCATGTCCTAAAGAAGAGGAAGACTCCAAAACAGATTCTTTTGTTGGTGAGAAAACTTCATTTTACTTATCTTCTTTCTCTTTAGATATACCAACAACATCCTTATTCAATTTTTCAACAAAATCTTTCTGGGTTGTATCAACAACAACTTCATTTCCTTTATCTTCCTTAGAGATTTTATTCTTAATAGTTGGAGACTCATGCTCTCCATCAGAAACATATATTATTCTATCATCATCATCAAAAACTTTTTTATTAGATTATTTATCAGAAACATCTTTCAAGTCATCAACATGTTGAAAAATATAATAATTACTATTTTCATCATCTGAAGTAATATTAATGACTTTATCTTGGGAAACATCATCTTTCTGAATAGATTTTTCTTCTGAAATAATCCTTATGGAGGAAACTTGGGAAGTTCTTATTGACAACTTTTCGAAAGGGGTCTCCTTCTCTTGATATTATTATACCATTTTTATAACATCATCGCTTTCCTCCTTCTATTCTTATTCTTCTTTATGAAATTATTTTTCTTCAATTATTAGTTTCAGATTTGAGCTAACCTTCTTTCCCTTATATGGTACCAGATTCTTGGTTTCCACTGGTGCTAGAGGAATTATGGTTTCTAACAAGAATTATTCGAGTACTTGAACTTGTTCAACAACTTTCTAAGTATCTTTATACAGATTCTGAATAATATTACCTTCCAATATTTTCTTCTTCTACTTCTTCTCTTTATTTTTATTCTAAATCTCTTATATAGTTTAGATTTTGAAGGATTTGTCCTCATAAGGATCTATATGCAAAACTGCATCATCATCCTTCATCTTCTTTTTGAGCTCTCTCTATTTGGCTACAAACTCATTAGAAAATATTTTTTTCTTCTTTGGATTGGGTGAAGAAGATAATTGTACTGCAGATGTGGCTTGTTACTATGGTTTCGGCTCCTTGGCTTTTTCTTTTCTTAGGAGTTGTCTTGGAGCTTTCTCTAACTTATCTTCTCTTACTATCATCTTGGTCATCCTTATCAGGAAGATCAAATAATTCTCATAAATTTTCACTAAAACTGATCTTTATCCTTCTCAAGGTATCATCACATTACAACATGATCTTGAAGGTTTTTTCTATTTACTTGCATAGGATTTTGAGGTATTCTAGGCACAAGACAATGATCTTGGACAAGATTGTAGGGTACATCAATATTTGAGATTTTATGGTTCCATTCTTATTATCTCTGATGGTAAAAAGAATGTACTTAACGAGGTTTTTCTTACCTACATTCACCAAAAAATCCATCATAAATATATCACAAATCATTAAAGAGTCATTATATCCCTTCCTCAGAATCAAAAAACCTTGAAAATGAAGGGAAAATATATGTGGTTTGCTGAAATATGTTCTATTTTGGGTGTCTTCACTCCCTTAATCCCAAGGAATTAAATATCCTTAACATACTGAAAATAACCTTCCTCATCATGTAACTTGTGCGAGAAAAAGATACCTCACCTTTCTAGGGTATATCCAAAATACTCAAATCCTTCTTGTAAGACAAAGAGTATGTTTTTCCATAACTATTAAATTAAAACATTTATTTTCCCCCTCATTCATAAAATTTAATGGTATCATAAAATTCTATAACTAAATTATCATACACTGGATCCTGATTCTTTTCATTTTCTATAGAGAGGCTTTCCCAACTTTACATCTTAATGACTTTTAAAATCAAGGAGTCATGATTGACAAAGAATTCTCGGTCAATTAAAATTTCCCTAAATATTATCCAATCACTGAGTTCCTTGTTGGATGCTATCAGATTCTATGAGGAGATCTCAAGTGACATTTAAAGTTTAGGTAAAAAGGGAAAAACTAAATGGAAAACTTAAAGAGCAGTAAACACTTAGAAAACCAAAGTGGGACATGAAGAGGGGGGTCCCTTTATATAGGGTTCACCATAACTGTTCATATTCCTAGTTCAACCCAATAGTTTAAATTTACTTGATCTGGTATAAAAGTTGATATAAATTTAAGAGAAGGATTTATAGGTTCCGATCTTTTCTGGTTTTAAAGAAAAAAATTAGACTGAAGTAAAGTAAATCCAATAAGTTTTTCTTAAAACGCGATTGAAAATACCTACAAAAAACTAAAATGACAATGATATAGGCATGAAAACGTACCCTCTGGATTTCTCTAAAATATTTTTTTGTATTGATAAGGTTCCTCTTATAAAAATTAGTTTCCAAAAAAATTATTAGGGAAAGAAAACTTATTAGGTTCCAAAAATTTTAGGTTCTGATTTTTTTTTGAAAAAGGAAATATAAAAGAATAAACATGTGCACTAACTATATGAAAAGGAGTATCTTAATAATATGATATAGGTTTTTAAAAAGAGTTAATATGGATGATTACCTTACAGTTATCATTCCAAACATTTTTTAATGTATTCAAATATATTGGAGGGTAAAGTTTTTGTAAATATTTCAGCAAGTTGATCTTGAATTCTGATAAATTGAAGTATGACATCTCCATTAAGTGTGTGATATCTAAGAAAGTGATGCTTAATATATATGCAATATTCACATGGGTGATGTGATGGGTTTTTTCATAGTGCAATGGAACTAGTATGGTCACACATTATCTATGTTTTGGTAAAACTCATGCCATAATTTGTGAGTGTGTTTTGCATCCACAACACTTGAGCACAATAATTTCTAACCGCTACATATTCATCATTTGTAGTGGAAAGTGATACTGAGTGTTGTTTCATGTGGGACCAAGAAACTAATAAATATACTAATAAATGAAAAGTTCTAGATATACTTTTCCTATCTATTCTATGTCCACCAAATTCAGCATCTGAAAATATTTTTAAAACAAAATCATTTCTATAAGAATAGAAATGTCCTGAATCCATGGTACCATTTAATTTGAGAAAACTTATTTTCACATATTTTAAATGTGATTATTTTGGATTAGACTTATATATTTCCCATAATAATACTTAAAACATTAATTTTGGAATACTAGTAATTAAGTATAACAGACTTCTTATCATACCTCTAAAAGATGTTTGATCTACTAGTTTTCCATCTTCATCAAGATCAAGAGTGTTTGAGGTACTGATTGGAATACTTATACTTTTAGTGTTGTCGTATCCAAACTTCTTAAGAATATATTTAATATACATATGTTGAGATATAAGAGTTCCTTATGGGTTTTAAGAAATTTTAAAGTCAATAAAAATATTAACTCACCCATCATACTCATTTAAAACTAATATTTCATGAGATTCAAAAATGAATCAGTTAAATATTGTTGATTTTATCTGAATATAATTTAATCAACATAAATTTGAACAATAAAATAATTTTTCTTATCTTTATTTATAAAAAGTTTTGGATCAATAGTCCCCTTAAAATAATTATTTTGTAAAAAAACTCATGTAAATTTTTCATACCAGGATCTAGGGGATTGTTTAAGTCCATATAAATCTTTGATAAGTTAGTAAACATGATTAGGATGTTTTGTGTCATCAAAACTAGGAATCTTTTCAACATAAACTTCCTCTTGAACATATTCATTAAGTATAGCACACTTCACGTCCATATTAAAATGTTTTAATTTGAAAAATTCTGTATAGGCTAAGATAATTCGAATAGATACAAGTCAAGCTACCAGAGCATAAGTATCTTCATATTCTATTCCTTCTTATTGATTATAGTCTTTAGCAACTAATATTTCTTTATTGACTATAATGATTCCATTTTCATCACATTTATTTATGAAGACCCACTTTACCCCAATTATAGAAGTTTAATTAGGTCTTTAAATAAAGGTCCAGACTATGTTCCTTTCAAATTTATTTAGTTCATCTTTTATAGCTTTAATCAAATCATCATCAGTTAAAGATTCATAAATACATTAGGTTCTAATTGTGAACAAAATATTGGATGCTCTACTTCATTCCTTAGAGAACTTTTATCCCTTACAGGTTGGTTTACATCACCAATGATATTATCACTGGGATGATTCTTAAGAAACAACCGGTTTGGGTTTTATAAAACTTGTTCATCAACATAAGGTAAAAAATATTATAGGTTAAATAATTCAGGAACATTTTCTTGAGTATTTTCTTGGTTAGAAGAATCCTCCATCAAAGTTTTATAATGAGTTTTTTAAAAGACATCTGAGGATGTAGGTTTGGGCTGTTTAAAAACAAAAGAATCAGTTTCATAAAATTTTACATGGACTATTTCTTCCACAGAACAAGAATTATTGTTAAAAACTCTATAAGAATTAGAAGTATTTTAATGACCTAATAATATTCCTTCATCAGATTTGAGTTTTAATTTATGTATGTTATCTTTAATTCAAGGTGAATACTTTGCATCCAAATAATTTAAAGTAATATCTTTAGGTTATTGACCAGTCCATAACTCATAAGGTGTTTTATTATGAAAAGGTCTGATTAAAACTCAACTTATAGTATAGAAAGTAGTACTAACAGCTTCATCCCTAAAGTGTTTAGAATAAAAGTATTTAATCAACATGGTTATTGTTATCTCTTCAATAATATGATTTCTTCTTTCAAAAACACCATTTTTAATGAGTTCTTAGAGATGAGAAGTTATGATTAATGCCTTTCTTAATAAAAAAGGTTTAAAAATATAAATTTTCAAATTATCCCTCTTGATCACTATGAATAGTTATCAGTAGAAGGTTATTCTCATTTTTAAATTTGGATGAAAAAAAATTAATATAGGGAAAGGCTTCGTATTTCTTTTCTAGAAAATAGACCCATGTAAATCTGGTGTAATCATCAACTAAAACAAATATATAGTATTTTCAACAAATAATTCCAGTTTTTGTTGTACTGAAAAATCCATATGCACTAGCTATAATGTATTAGAATTTGAGACATCACGAATTGATTTAAATATTGACTTATGTTGCTTTCCATATTGACAAGGATCATAAAATTTCAAAGAATCAAAACTAAGATATGGTATATCATTAACAAGTCTTTTCTTTGAAGTTCTTAAGGTTACAGTGTCCTAGTCTTCTATTCCATAACCAATATTGATCTCCCACTGCACTAAGGCAAGGTAAGTCTTGGCTCCTGAGGTCTTGTAAGTTAAGTGAATAAAAATTTTCATGCCTATGGTTAAATAGAATAAACTCTTCCTTGGAATTGTGTACTAGGAATTTATCATTCTTAAAATTCACAAGTTAACCTTCATCACATAATTGTATTATGCTTATAAGTTTGTGCTTAAGACATTTAATTAATAAAACATTTGCAATTAAGGTTTTTCCAAGAAGAACAATATTACCAATACCAATAATTTCCCAATGATCATTATCTCCAAAAGTGACTTTTACACCTTTCATCTTGAAAATATTTTCAAATAAGTTTTTGTTAACAATCATGTGTTGAGAACATCCATTATCCATGTACTATGTATTTTTGGTGACACTTACTTTGTTTTCATGAAAATTAAATAATTAGACTTTTAGAATCCAAAAATTTTTGGATCCAGAATTATTAGAAAGTAAATTATTAGGTATCCACATTTGTTTATAAAGGTAAAGTTTATGAAAACCTAAGGATTGGATTATGTTTATGGAAATGTTTTTCTCCTAATGTCCACCACTTTATCACTTTCTAAAAAAATGAGCACTTGGGGGTATAAAATAGTTCTGACTAAAAACTTGTCTTAAGATAGAATAACCAAATCTATAACTATTCCTTATAGGAAAAAGATGTGAATACATCTTATCAAATTCTTTCCTTCTAGAAGTAAAACTTGAAAAAGGATTCTTCGAGGAAAATATTTCATATTTTAGTGTAATTATGAAATTATTTTCCTCATAGTCATTAGTCATAGAATTGAAGTTATTCTATAAAACATTTTTCTTAGAAATATCTTTTTCTAAATCCTAGGAATGTTTATCTTTATCAAAATTAACTTCTTTAAGGTTTTTGTAAACATTTTCAAAATCAACGGTTTTCATATCAAGATCTTTTGAAAGATCTGATACATGTTTTGTTAAAATAGAGATTCTTGAATTTACCCATTTTATTTTCTTATTGATCTTACTATTTTCATTCTCAAGAAACTTCTAAAAACTAGATACTTATTCAAAAGGAGGTAAAGTATTATCTTTTTCTGAGAAAAAATCATCATCTAAATATTCATAATACTTTTTATTAGGGATATTAGCATTCAAGTAGATATTGGTTAAATATTCAGCAGTGTTTACCTTTACCAGGAAACATTTATTTTCATTAGTAATTCTGGCTATAAGAATAATATTCTTCTTTCTAGAAGATTTACTATCTAAAGATTCATTAGAATAGTCTCCACTAATAGCACTCTATGTTTCATTAGCTTTCATTACTTTCATAGACTTAGACTTGTAGTATTTATTCTTGTTTCTTTTTAAATTCCTATCCTTTCTTTCTTTCTTTTTGAGCATAGGACAGTCTTGTCTCATATGAACTTCCCTCTTTCATTAATAACAAGTTAAATTTTAATATTTCTTATTCTTTATGTCTTTCTTATTGTATATCTATTAGAAATATTTCTTTCCCACAATCTTGTTCATTCTTCATGCAAGATTGGCTAGTTCATTCTCAGAATGGTCACTATAACTTGAGTCTCATTCAATAGTAACTTTCTTTGATTTTTATTTAGTAACACTTTTAGGAGTCTTGGATTTAATATTATTTTATGTAGTAGTGAATGTAACACAACCATTACCATTCTTTTTCTTATTTATCTCTACATCTCTCTTTATTCTAATTATATACTGTATAAGAGTCCCAAATAAATCATCAAGAGTGATGTTTGAAACTTTCCTATTCTCATCAGTCATTTTTATTTGGTATTCCCACTCATTTGGAAAAATATCTATTATCTTATCTATAAGAATATATCATGTCCTTTCTCACCAATTGACTGAGGTATTTTGATAATAGTTATAAACCTTTATTAAACTTTGCATACTAGTTCTCCATATGGAAATTTAAAACCATGGTATTCAGATCTAAGAATAGCTCTTCTTATTTCAATAACCTTGGATATAACCAAATGTGTAACTTCTAAATTCTTACAGATTCTATTATCATATTCAAATGATCAAATCTGGATATAGATGTTCCTGGTCAAAGAACATAATAAAGTATTTCATACCTTAAAGTTAAGCAGATATTCTTATTTTTCTTGATTGGTGAATTGTATGATTTCCTTGTCTGGAATATTATAAACTCTAGTTAACATAAAAAACATACCCATAGTGTTATTGATAATAAAAGTCTTCATCATATCTCTCCAGTATTCGTAGTCATTTCCATCAAAAATTGGGGGTCTGGTAGTATTTAGGTTGTTTATTAAACCAACATTAAATATTTAAATTCTATAAGAAAATAAAAAATATATTTTCCACAAAACATATTAGAATAAAAAGTTTATAAAAACATATTTAATAATAAAATATTTAAGAAAAACATAAAAAGTAAAGTTAAGTAAAAAGTTGAGCTAAAAAACCTATATGTAAGTATAAGTATTTTTTAGACCTGCTCTAATACTAATTGTAGGATCGAAATGTAAATATCGATTAATCAATTACAGGATGGGGTGAATTACAGGTTTAAAAAACATTCGTTTTTATCTGTAAAAAAATATGTGTTTAACAATGTTAAACAAGATGAATTCACAATCCCTCTTTAGTTCTTAATTAATAAAATAAATTTCTTTATATCCAATAATATAGATATGATAATGAAACTTAAGACAAGTTTTCTTAAGGAAAGTTTCTACCCTAAAGAATATAGAATCTAATATATCAGAGTTTTACATGAATAAGAAAGTGTAAGAAAGTTACACTTTCAATCTGTAACTAAAGGTTGTATAAATAAAACTTGTAATAAAAATAGGTAAACAAGTATAAGAAATATTTTAACCCAAAGAGAAAGTGATCCACGAACCGTGGACAAAGTTCCATTGATTTATACATTCAAGAAAGTATGTATTTCCCACGCCATGTAAAGTCTTAGATATAAAGATCGATATCTGTCTTTCTATCCAAAAAATCCTCAATTAAGTAGGTAATCGGCACCTCTATCATTTTATCCTCAGAAGCCCTCAATTGATAACAGCAACAATCTGATTCACACTACGCAGGTTAAACAAGATGTTCTCAGCTTGAACAAGTTGTTCACAACATTCACACAAGGAATATTGAGAAAATATTTTTTAACAACAAGTCTAGGAGTTCCAAATGAACATTTTAATCCGAACATTGAAATGGGTGGGTATTTATATGCATGAATTCCCATAGTATAATTCTTCCTCTAATGGTCATATTTTTCCTAAAATTTCAAAGGAACTTGTACACGTGAAAATCATGCAATAGTTAGATTAAAAAAGATTGGAAAAAATCATACTATATAACTAACTATGAGAACCATTATTATGAATAAGAAACATTAACACATTTAGGGCTTGATAAAATGGAATGATGCATTAAGGAAATTTGGAAACTATAAGAAATAAATTTAATCAAATTCTTAAGATACTTAGAATTGGAGTCTAAAATTATTAACAATCATATTCAAATAAAACAAATAATAATATTCTAATTTTTTTTAAAATCAGAGTTTTATTTCTCTGAGAACTAGAGTCTGGTTTTTGAGAGAATAAAAGTTTGATTTCTAAAGTAATCAGAGTCTGATTTCTAAGAGAATAAAAGTCTGATTTCTAAGAGAATATCTGTCTGATTTCTAAGAGAATATGAGTCTGGTTTCTATGATAATAGGAGTCTATTTTTTGAGATAATTAGAGTCTGATTTCTGAGAAATCAGATTCTAAATTCCAGAGAAATCAGATTCTGAATTCCAGAGAAATCGGATTCTCAATTCTAGATAAATCAGATTGCAAATTCCATAGAACTTGTATTATAAATTCTAGATAAATTGGATTATAAGAAACTACAAGATTCAGAGTTTATATAAGGATCATATTTTTTAATTAATGAAAAATATGGTTAGGTTTTGTTAGGAAAACAATAGGTAATAAATCCAAAACCATATGTAAAGTAAAAACCATTCTTAGAGAATGAAAATTTTCCTTAAGAAATTTTTTCTTAGAAAAAGATAATTTTCCTTAAGAAAATGTTTTTGTGATTTTCAAAACATAATGGAATAAAAAATTTATAAGGCTTATTGACTCAAAATGATGTTAATTTTAAAAATACCATTTTGATACCAAAATATATGCCTCAGTAATATTCAACAAGAGTACCTAAAATATCTATGTATTTGATAGAAACAAACCAAATTTTGGTTAAATAAAGAATTATATGATTCACTCATGAAATGAGTTGAAATTGAAGAATATGTTAAAAGTTTTTATAATCCTCAGAGGTAGGTGGTTTAAAAATCTGGACATTGATTCGTGTCATGGGATTCAAAAAAATTGAGTTCTTTTCATGAATTAACCAAAACCTTGAATCTAAGACAAATTATATTTGAATAATTATTTTAAATTTATATTCATGCATAAAATCAATACACTCATTATCATTGGTTTAAAAAATTACAAACGAATTTATTTTAAGATCTAGATTTTCAAAACAAAAAAAATGAATTTAGGAAGACAAAAATAAAGAAAATACCAATATATTTTAAAGAAAAATAAAAAAATTCTAAAAAACATAAAAAATCATAATCTAACAAAGGATGTTCCCCCCCCCCCGAACTCTTATTTTGTTCAATGAATTTATTGTGAAACAATCCGTATGAGAAATAAAAATAAACAATCATAGAAATAACATAAAAATATAAAAAAGGAACGACATATCCGGGTGTTTAGTGTTACTCAACATCTTAAAGGAGAACCTCTTCCCTATAAGAATCTTGTTAATTTTATCTAAAAAACTTTAACCTATTTATATTGATAATAATTGGTTTTTCCTTCCCAGATTTTTTAATCTACACATCACCAAATGAAAAAACATAAGTAATATTGAAAGTTCTAAACCATTTATAATAAAATTTACATGGAAACGACTTCAGTATGAATTCAAATAGCAACACTTTATCTCTAAATTTGAAAATTTTAATGAGAATCGATGAATCAAAAAAACTTTGGTTTTCTCATTTTATAGCCTAGAGTTTTTATACATATATCTATTATTTCTTCCAACACCTGTAAGAATAATTTTATCTCTTTTCTATCTTTCTCTAGATTCATGTTAAAAAAATTTAACATTGCAAATATATTTTTACTCTAAATCAATTGGTAAACGATAATAATTTCTTTACGCATGTCTGAAAGGTGAAATTTTACATGGGGTTTTCAAGGTGGTCATATACAAACAAATATAGTAATCTAATATTAAACTCTAGTCTTTTCTATTTAGGTGGAACGTTTTTTCCAAAATATGTTTTATTTATCTATTTAACAACTGTTACATTACATTTTTTAAGGTCGATATGGTTAATAAACCCTATAATAAACTTTATATTTAATCAAATTAGATTCTAAAGATATATTACAAAAAATGGATCCCTTTATCGGTGTGGATAAATTTTGAAAAATAAAATCTAAAAAAAATTCCATTTAAAAACATGGAAACCAAATTTACATCATTAACTTGGGTGGGAATATCCTCTACCAACTTGGATACAAAGTTAGTATTAAGTAATATTTAAATATATCAAAATTATTTAGGAAGTGGTCCCATAAAATCCATACCCAAAACCTCAAACATATAAAAAATGATTTGTTTTGTCATTTCATTTCTCTTAGAAATAATACCTTAAAATTAGTTGGTTTTACATGTTCTATATAATTCAAAACAATCTCTAGAAATAGTTGGCCAAAATAAACTTGAGTCAATAACTTTTCAAACTATTCATTGAGGTATAAATTGGCCACCAAAACATAAAGTGTGGTTAATATTTAACACTAATTGAAATTCAAAATTTGGGATACATCAGTTTATTATTTGTTCATTACCAAAATACCAAAATTAAGGATAATCCTAAATGTATTTTCTTTATTTAAACAATATATTAGGAAATTTTTTCTTAAAAAACTATTGGGTAACTTCATTAGATGACAAATAATTCAAAATATCATCAAACCATGGTCTCTCACCCTTAAGATCATATAATTACTCATCAATAAAGGTTTATTTAATTTCAATAAATATCTAAAGTTTCCCATATAAAATAGTAGGTAATATAATGATATGAATAGTAATAAGTTTTTTAATTTATTATCTATTATTTTAACAACTAACTCTTATAACAATAAAATCCATCTCACCCACCTTGGTTTTTTATCATGTTTGTTCATTAAAAATATAGTTTTAGATATTTTTGTGAAAATAATAAATTTAGAGAATAATAAATAACCAATAAACTTATCTAAAAGAAAAAAACAAAAACTAATAGCTCCTTTTCAATTTTTGTGTACATATCTTAGGCCTAATCAGAATTCCTAGATGCATAATCTATCACATGAGACTTATTTTCTAATTTTTGACTCAAAATTTCTAGAATGTAAAAATCATATGCATCAGTCAACAATCCAATAGGAAAATAAAATTTTAGTGGTTTGATAATAGGTGGGGATAAAAGCTTATATTTATATCTATAAAGGCTCTTTTATTGCTCTCATCAAAGAAAAATCGGGTAATTTTTTAAGAAAAATGGACAAAGGAAAGTTTTAGTCCTAAAATCATTTATGAATCTTCTATAAAAACTAATAAATCCAAGAATATATTTCACTTATATCATTATTTTTGGGTATTTAAGTGAATAAATTACCTTATCCTAGTATTAAACAATTTTAATTCCATTTCTAAACGATATATGGACAAGGAAGGTTCCTTTATCAACCAAGGAATGGATTTTTTATAGTTGAGAACAATATTTTTATCATTTAAAGTTTCAAGAAAAAATACCAAAAATTTCAGTCATCTTTCAAAATATGGTCCATATACTAAAATAATTCATAAAAAACTTCTATATAAATTTTTAAAAATTAGTAAAGATTATCATCATAAACCTTTTAAAATTGTATGGGGTATTACATAAACCAAAAGGCATTATTTTATTGAAAAAATTACTAAAAACGAAAGTGAGTTTGTTTTCTATTGATCTTCATGTTCTCTGTTAATTTGAAAATGACCAAAAATCCATTAAGAAAACCAAAGTGGGTTTTTCTGGCTAAAATTTTAAGTACTTGTCCAAGAAATGAGATAGGAAAATGTTATTTCTAAATCCCCAAATTGGTTTTTCTATAATCAATGCACATCCCATATTTTTTTGGAAGTGTAACCAGAATTAGAACACCAAATTCATTCTTTGAAAATTCAAAACCACTCCTTTTTGGAATAATTAGACAGGGCTCCCCCATTGGATATTAAAAATGGAAAAAAATTATTCCAGCAACCAACAAGGTGATCACTTCCTTTTTTTTAAATCAAAAAGTGTTAGGTTAAATGTATTTTGAAATTTCCAAGAAGTTTTGGAATTCTCCAAAAAAACCTATTCATAAAAATTAGAGGATTAAATTATATTAATTTATATAAATTCCATCATAAATATATCTTATATTCCCTAATAAATTCCATAAGTAATGTTTCTTGATATGATGAAAACTTATTAGAAATTATGATATTGAATTTCTTATTCACTCTTAATAATACATACTTGATATTTTCATGTAGTGATTTTGGTTCTAACTCTGGTGGGTGGTTTTTATTTTTCAATGAAGGTTTACAGAGTTAAATATAATAAATATATCTCTTATTCTATTCTTCAAACAAATATATTTTAGATCTAATTCAGAAATAATAATTTTGTTTGTAGTCTATTTATATGTGCGACTTAAAAAAATCCAAACTCAAAATAACATGAAATATATATAATTTCAATAGTATTTTTAATATATTAAAGGTATTCATCACTTTTTTCACATGGAAATGTTTCATTATATTCAATAAAATATCATAAAAATGTATCATTTTTCAAAGTTTCATTAGTTTCATTGAAATATAAGGAAAACTAAGAAATTATTGAAAATTCATATGCAACCATTTCAATATTAAAAATTTCATTTTATGCATCATTTTTACTCTTATGTACACTATTTTTTATAGTAAAAAAATATTCATTTTAATATTCATCATTTAAAGTCTTGTTACTTGTAAAATCTGGAAAAAGGTTAGTGGAAAACCAATCAACAATGTTCACTTAAATAGATGAATGATATTAAATTGGTTATTTCATTGATCGAAAAATATTATAGTGAACTAAATCTATCCCAAATTCAAGTGATAATGTTTCATTTTGAATATTAATGATTTCATAGGTAGTTTTCAAAATAGGTCTCCCAATAATAAGAGGTTCATCTGTACAAAAATAATCACTATCCATATCAAATACATGAAAACTAATAGGGAAATTATGTCTCTTAATAGTTAAAAAACAACCTTAATGATACCAGAAGGTTTGGTTCTATAGTTAAATAACTGTATCATAATTCCAATAGGTTTAATCTCTCCAACCTATAAATTATATTAAACTGAATGAGGCATTATATTTATTGAAACTCTAAAATCTATCATAACATCCTAGAATTTATACTTTCACATGGTACATTGATTGGTATAAGTCTCTAGGTATTTGAATTTAATATTAAGGCCATGCTGAATCATTGAGGAAACATTAATCCTTATGTTCACTTACTCCCCTCCCTTGAACTCCCACTTAAGGAAACACATTTCCTTACAGAATTTGTCATATATTGGAATCTATTTCATATCATCAAGAAGGGGAATATTTATTCGAAATTTCCTAAAAGTTTCTAAAATTTCCTTATTTAATTCAATATAAACACTCTATTTAAATGGTGGAATACCTCAAGGGTTAGGCAGTGGTGGTTTTGAGGTATCTTAATCAAGTTGAGAACTATTTTTACTGACATAGGTTACTATATTTTTTCTCTAATATGTCTCGGTTCTCACAAGAAAATATTCTTCTTCTGACACTGATTTTTATTTTCAAAATAGGTTTAAAATTTTAAGTAGTCTTAATAGAATAGGGCCTCTTGTAGAGATGATATATTTCAAGTAGACTGGGTTTGGAACCTTTTTGAACATTTTTAGGTTTAGGACCAGGTTTGTAACTACCAGTTTGGGGGATGTTCAAATTAGCTACACTCCTTAGTTATATTTCACTCACATTATGTAATCAAAGTGTTCATCATAATATTTTGTTGTCTCATAGTTTCCTAAAGGATATTTCTTGATATTTTTTCTTATTGTGCGGGATGTAAATTACATCTAGTAGGAGAATTGGCTTTACCATTGAAACAAATAGGTTGATAATTACTTAAATAACCTTAAAAAATATTTCTTATTATTCCAGTGGTCTAAACATGTCATTAAACTCATTATTCAAACATTGGTTAAAAGTTTAATTAGATTGAGAATTTATTGGTTGGTTTTATTAGAATGGTCTTCTTATAAAAACAAAATTTTAATTTTTAGAAGGTTTTTCATTTGGGTCATGTTTAAAATTTAATTGTTAGAAATATTTGGGTCTTTATTAACTAAAGTTTCTCCTACAGAAACATCAATCATTATTTTATTAGTAAGAGTAAGGGAAAACGAAAACAAAATCACTTTACTTTATTCTTAATATTCATGCATAGTTTCCCCGAGAGTTTTTATAATGCCACAAATTTCTTTTATAATTATATCATTCTTAGAGTTTGGGAAACTTTTTTTAAGAAAAATTATATTCAATTCATTCCAATATTTAATAAAAATATATTTGAAATAAAAAACACATTATTTGGAAACTCCTATAGAAAAATTAACAACCCTAACTTTTATTTGATCTCAATTCACTTTTAGTTGTTTCATGATAGCAAAAAGATACCTAAATTCTTCATGTTTTTTGTTTAGATAATCCTTTTGAATTCCATTTAATTATATAAGTTGGGGAGTGCATATAGATTTAATTTCAAATCTAGTTGGTTTATTATGGTATTCTATATGATTTTTGATAATTTTATTCATAATATGAATCTAATTATTTATGTTTTTTTAATTAGTTATGATTCCAGTTTGAAAAAGGTTTCTTTTTGGTGTATTAGTCAAAGTAGTTGAAGTATGAGGTTGATTCTCAAAAAAAATTCTCACTTACAGTATTAATAAATGAGTTCATTCTTTGATATTACTAATATATCTAGCTCTTGAGGGATAGTTCCAATAAATTTTAGGATCCAAAAGAATTAAATAAATTTTTTAACTTATAAACACAAAAAAAAATTATCAAAACGTAAAAAAAATTGATTAAAATAGATTATGAAACATCACTGGTAATAGAACTAGTTGAAATAAGTAATATTTCATGGGTCCCTTTCTAAATTTTATCTATAAAGAAATGAAATATAGAATCCTTAGGGTTGTCTCATGAGGATATTCTAGGATAATATTAGTATTATCAGGTTTTTATAGAAAGAAAAATATATATATTTGATGGTTTTTACTAAATGATTTAAAAGTAACCAAAAAAAATGAAATTAAGAAGTAATGAAAGAATGTGTTTTTTTATGGAAAACGAACAAAAAAATGAAAATATGCAGGAATCTTTATTTTAGATAGCAATTGTGAAAAAAAATTCATCCTTAAAACACTACATTCTTACTCATATGAAAATATAAGCTAATTAGATATATCAATGGTCACCCAAAGACCACTAAGTATACACCTAATTCTTCATGAACATCACACCAAGAAATCATTATGATTATTGATCCCCCTTTATAAGTGATTCAACTAATAGAAGAACTTCAAGTAGTTAAACCTAATTAAAATCACTATTTTCATAGTTAAGACCTCACTTAAGAATTTTAAATTGTGAAATAAATTATTTTACTTTATTGATTGGAAAACCATTCAAAAAATAGTCGAGAGTTCGTTAAAGAAGAAAAATAATAAGTTTAATTAAATGAAACTATTTCTTTAGAAAATAAAAAAACGATTAAAATTAATGTAAAATGATCATAAGATAATGGTGCCCATGTTTCCATTGTCTATGGTGTCCTAGGAGTTTATCCATGCATGGATAAATCAACTCCCATTAACTTTATTATCTATTTCTCTCTCGACTAACTAGATTGATACCTAACTAAAAGGAATTCATAAAAAAAAATTGATTCCCAATTTCTAGTTTGTTTTTATCCCTCCTTATACATCCATGATTGAGGTAAAATTCTTTGAAAGTTTTGATGGTTATCAAGTTTCTCCTCGGGAACCTCCATGTGCAAGAAGCGAACCTTTTCACTTCAAAAGAGTTTTCACTTAAAAAGACTTTTAGTTTGCAAAATACCTAATAAAATATATTCCTTAATTCCCTACACATTTTCTAGAGGTCTTATTATTATTAGAAAATCCTCATAATAAGGATCTTGGTTCTAACATAAGGAGGTTGTCAAAATAATAGGTATCATACTTAACTAAGCATTTTTATGTTATTTATTCTTCAAACTCCTTAAAATATTAGTAAAATATCATGATATAATAAAATTATTATCTCTAATATAATAATATTTTATTATTTTAATGTAATAACTTATATCCATTCCTTCCTCCATCAAATGGGAAGTGAAATAGTCGATCATGTGCATGGAGGACTACCACCTCGCAAACCGATGTAATTTTTTTTACATCAATGCATCTAATGTATGGATATAATTATTTATTTTATATATCTAGATGATATTTATGATATAATTATACTTCTATAATTATAATATTACATATACCTTCTTACATACCATTCTGTTGAAAAACGATAACATCGCACATGCGTACAAGTGGACTACTGGCTCTATGAAGTGATGTGATACATTTTTCATTTATTTTTTGACATAGATAGTAAAACGGATAGATTTAATGAATAAAAATTATATTTATGAAATATATGTGATTCTATAAAATTTATATAAATTATTTATATTTCTTTCATTTCACCTATTGAGATAATGGAAACAAAATTCATACATAAGTACGACTTATCATCTCCAGGAATGGTGAAATTAATTTTCTATCTCTAACTTTTATATATTACTATAAATAAATATATAATAAATATATATGATATTTATATCATGGTTAAAATTCTGGATATAATTTAACCATGATCAAAGTAAAATGTATAAAAAATACCTAACTAGAACATTTATGAAAAACAAAGCAGTTATCACATAGAACAACGATTTCGATGAAGAATTTTTAAAGAACATGTGGTAAAATTTTATAATTAAATCACATATGGTATGATATATATTATTATTATTATAAAATATATTAATAATAAACCTATATTTATTATATATGAGTTTAGAATTTATATAAAGAAAGTTGAGACTTGATGTAAGAGATTTTCATCTTAGTTTTATTTATGTGAGGAAAATTCCATATTCACCACTAATTTATCTAATATGGTGTATATAATTACCATTAATAAATTTTATGACTATTCTCAAGAAATTATGGGATCTAAATATCTATATAATGTTATTTCTTTCTTGGGTATTACACTTCAAAACATAGCAAGGTTGTAAAATTTTTATGTTACATTCTCATTGTTTATGACTAAGGTTCTGATGATGAAATATCATGATATATATCTCAAATAACTCATTAATTATCTTATATACTATTTATTTTATGAAAATAAAGTTTTTCGTTTCATTTTCCTCCCTTTATTTACTCAATATTCTAAAATAATTTTTTTAAGAAAAATCGACTTTATTTCTCTCTTTGGTCAAAATGAATTTCCAAGAACATTTTTTCTAAAAAAAATTAAAGAATGTTTTTACTATTACCCAATTATTGTATAAATTCATTTTTACCAATCTTTTAATTTTTAGAAAATGGATTCATATGAATCTTCTTATCGTTTTCTATATTAGGCATTTTTACTTTTTACTAAAAATGTGAAAGTAAAATTTGTTTTATTATGTATGAAATGAATAGTATTTTCTAACATCATAACCAAAAAATGATATAGAGATTCAATTAAAATCTTAAAAGGTTATTTTCAAAAAAAATATTTAATATATGTAAAATTTATTATATTTTAAATAATTGATTTCAAATAGAAAATCTATTTTCATCAAGAATGTTTTAATAATATTTTTTATGGAATTTCTATTCATAAATGAAAATAACTGCTAGAATTTATTATGTTTTATTTGGGATATGATCCAATTATACCATCCTTATTATTTATCTAGATAATTTATTATTATGATGACAATATTTTTATGAAACCTATATGTTTTTCACGGGTTAAATATGATGAAATTTTTATAAAACCCATTTACTTTTGATGGGTTATGATATAGTGAATGTTTTATGATATTTGGGAGAACATTTGTATATATTATGTAATTTATGGTATCTATATTTTCCTCAAATTTATTGAGTAATGATTAATGTTTTATGAGATCAAATGGTACATGGGAGGTTATCCCAAGCCTGAAAAAGAGGGTACACGGGAGGTTATCCCAAGATCAAAAAAAAGGGTACATAGGTGGCTATCTCAATCCTAAAAATTATGTTAAAAAGAAGTTTATATTAATATCAAAAAAGTGGGTACATCGGATTTTACACTAAGCCCGAAAAAGTGGGTACATGGGAGGTTATCCAAAGCCAGAAAAGAGGGTACACTAGAGGCTATCCCAAGTCCGAAAGAGGGTACATGGAAGGTTACCCCATTCCAGAAAACGTTGGTACAAAAGAGGCTATCCCAATCCTAAAATATGGTATATGAGAGGTTATCCCAAGATCTAAATAGGGTAAATGGGAGGTTATTGTATGACAAAAGTGGTAATATATTTTGTTAGCCTAATCCTAACATGTTATGAATGTCTTGTTGGGTATCCTTGACATAGTGTTTTCTATGATTATGTGTATTCCAAAAATCTATGTATTATGAAAATGTTATACTCTCTTGGATTATGTAATTTTATTCCTTTATGATTCATGTCTTATAAACAACCATGCTTTATTACATAACCCAATTTTATGATCTATGATATGCAAGGTATGATTTTCAAATGTTAATCTCATGTTCTTATACCCTTATACTCATGTTATGTAGATATCTCTCATGTTTACCCTTACTGGGAAACTAAGCTCTCCATTTATTATGTTTACTTTTCCCGGGTTATAAAGAAATGTATTTTGTATGATATGTCTAAGAAGGGTTCTAGTTATTAAGAACATAGTGGTAGATGTTTCAGTTTACCTATAAATGAGTTTTCTATGTTTTCAAGTTTCAAAAGAAACTAGATCTATATGATTATAGAATGGATCATCATGTTATTTAATGAATATCTATATAATAAGATGTGGTATGTATGTATGAAAAGTGCGGGTAGCTATAGTATTTCATGAAAAATTTAAATTAGTGTTGGTTCGTTATTGTGGCTAATTGGGAGGATGTGGTGTAGTTCAGCTACAATAACAGTGGATGGATTTTAGTGTGGTTATGGTAGCAGGGTCATGGATAGTTAGTTGTAAAAGAAGGGGTTTGGTTTCTATTATAGTGGTTTTTTGTATGGGTTTTTTGATAATTTTTATGGTGATACATTTGGTTGTTGTTGGGTTATGTTATAGACACCATGTCTCATGAAATGTGGTTGAAATAAATGAAAACAATAATGGGAAGTGCGATATAATTGATAAACGATGGGTTTTAAATTGAATAGTGTTTAGGGTTAGACTAAATGTAAAGTTTGGATAATTAAAATCATAAACCGAGAGACGGTTAAATAAATAGTTTACATTAAATACAAATAAATGAATAGAAAAATGAATTTAAATATGGTATGTAAATATTAATAAAACAATTTTAATGATTATATGATTAAATAATAAGTTTATCATTTGTTATAGTTTTCTGGTGTGGTTAGGTGACGAATGTTTGTGGTGAATTGATGGAATTAGTTCATAGAGTGTGGTATAAATGATGCGATGGATGTTATGTGTGATAGTATTTTTTGTTTGGAGTGAAATCTTGAGATTGTCTGGTGTGGCTATATAATATTCATTATATTTTATTTTTATTTTTTATGCACCACCAACCAAGTTAGATAACCTTATTTATGCCTATATGGTTATGGGTTTTATGAGTTTCCCCAACATATAAGATGTAGAGGGAATGGGTGGTTGATTTCTCTCTCTTCCCTACGCTCCCTTCAGATGTAGTACGGGTTGTAATAGATCAAGTTATGAGTATGTGTATGGGATACAAAATCTTGGGTATATAGTATGTTTATTTTTTCATATATATATGTAAGTGATGGATCATGGTATGCATATATATAAAATAAATAATGGATTTATACTTTGGTGTGTATATATACTAGCTAGTCTTGTTTTGTGGTGGTGGTGTGCATACATGGTGGGAAACATGCATGGTAGATGGAGGTAATGAGGTTGATTTCCTTCATATTTATGATACCCATCTTTTATTAGGACATTATGTTTGATTATGATATGGTTTTCATATGTGATATTTGGTTGTGGATATGTGGTTGGGGATGTGGTATGGTATTTGGTCATCTGGATGTTTCAATATGGAAGGTATTGAAGCACATGATGTATGTTGTTGGGGTTTAAGAGTCAACAAATTAGTGGGGAGGTGGTTGTGGGGTACCATCTTGATATATTTTTTTATTATGTTACTATACGTTGGATTCTATATTGGGTGTGTGAGACTTGGTGAATTTGGGTGGTAGTTGACCTGATATAGGTATGAGTGCATTCTATTGTTTGTTTTTTGAGGCCTTAGTATTATTTTTCCACATTTTCATGAGATGTTTTGAGAATTTTCCAATTTAATATATATATATACTCACCCCATTATATATATATATATATATATTCGGAGATAGTTGGTGCATGAGATGGACATTACTTGCTTGTGAAGTTCATGGTTTGAGATCATGACTTGCTATTACAAGAGCTATTTTTTGTTTCATTTTTAGTTTATTTCATTTATAAAATACACGAATTTGTGGGGAACTTGTTTTGTTCTATATTAAATTGATTTAATTAGTGGTTTATATTATATTCCTTGGATTATAAGGGTAATCTCTCCCATTTATGTTTGATTATACACTTGATGATAGTCATCAACCCATGGCCTATTACAGGTGAGATTCAAGGGAAACATTATTCTTCACTATAAGTCCAGAAGGGGTTTATAGTGGTGGCAGGTCATGAAACTACTCTTCTATATGATAGAGAGAAACTTTTGTAGGGCTTCACCTCAGGGTAGATATTGATGAAGAATATTAAATAACCCATCATATAGTTTTAGATCAAATAGAGCAAAGTTTTAATCAATTATTTCTATAATTTTCTAATAAAGGAGTCATTTATCATAACTAAAAAGGTTAACATCAATAAAGAAATCCTTTATAAGTGTTTTTTAGAATTGATAATGGGTATCCATTATTAACACTAATTTAAAAATATATAATAAATAACCTATATAAAAATAAAAAATCCTTGGGAAGTTATTTGGATTCAATCCCAATACTAAAGTTAGGGAATGATTTGGATAACCAATTGACCAAACAATCTTATCCAATATTATTTACCATTTTTATTAGTAAATAAATATTAGAAACCATACATTTATTTCCACACAAATTCTTATTTACTTAGATATAAATACAATATATATATGTAAAATAAAATATATTTAAAGGTAAATTCTTACAATAAATATATTAAAATAAAATTATATATGTTGTTAATTATAATTAAATATAATTAATTTACATTATTTTTTTAATTGCAAAACTTTATTGAGTAAAAAGGTAAAATTAGGTACATTAAGGGTAATACAAGCCACAAAACAAGAAAATATCTTAAACAGACACATCCAAACAAAACCTTTTATTTCTAATTTAGCTCTCTCATGTTGACATTGGGTTGTGATTAAAGATTATCATTAATATAGAAAACAATATGGCCAATGATGACCAAATATTCATCAAAATAGAATAAATCTAGAGCAATTTTTGAAAAGATTGTGTTTTTTTGACAAAATTAATAATATATTATTAATTATACATATGATAAAATTAATTAATTAAATTTTCAAAAATATTATTAATTATTAAATATATTTAAATTATTTTTTATATTTAAAAAAATATTAATTTTATATGTGAGAAAATTTTATAATTAATTATATCAATAATATTATTATTTATGTTTGAAAAAATATTCTTAATTATAAATGTATAGTTATGTTTATTTATATATAATATTATTATTTTTAATTACATTATAAATTTTATTATTAACTCTTAATTATATTCACATCATTAATAATATTTAAAAAATAATAATTATATATATATTATTTTCTTTAATTATGTAAAATCTTTTTATTTATATTTGAAATAATATCACTAATTGCATAAATGTATGTATAAAATTATAATTAAAAATATTATAACTATATTTAAATATAAGTATGTATATAATATTATTAATTATATTTAAATGTAATTAAATTTTTAGTATATTTTTTAATTATGATTATATAATAATATTATTATATATAAATTATATTTTTAAAAATTAATTAATAATTATATTTTAAATAATTATTAATTATATTTAAATATATTATTATTATTATTAAAAAATATATTATTAATTATATTTTAAAAATGTCATTTATTATATGAATTGTATAATTATATCAATAATAATACTTAAAACTTATTATTAATTATACTTAAACATGTGTTTAGATAGAAACACACAGACAAATATATATATATATATATATATATTATATAATAATAAATTGTGAAATTTAATTTCTAAATTATATATTCTAATTTCAAATTTAAATTAATTCATTAAAAAGATAATGTTATATTAATACTCATACCAAAAAACATGCATTCATACATACAAACAGGGGGCATGGATTCTTTCGCAGTTGCATCTTTTAGTTGAAGTCGTTAGTGTTTCTTTGGTATTGATGATGTCTCATGAGGTGTGGCTTGTGGTTGATTGAGGTGGTGTTAGAAATTTTCAAGGTGGTGCTATAAAGGAAGTGGCCAATGATCAGGTGAAGGTCCTCGATCTCCCTGGTGAAGGTGGTTGTTGGGGTTCCATCCTTGATAATGATCGTGAATAATTAGAGTATAATATTATGTGTGATGTTTGACGATGATGGATTCCTCTCAGTTTGGATGATTATTGAAGGGAGTTTCAGTTCACTTGAGGTGGTCTAGTTTTATGGTGTTTTTTAATTCAATGAGTTGAAGTTTCATGTGATTGATTTTTCTTGGTGGTTGTTCCTAAGGTAGGGGTTGGTGGTCTCATAAAAGCACATGGTTTGATGTTGAAGCCCTAAGATTCTCAAATATCTTCTTTGGATTCATGTTACTTTTCCCATATCATATTTCTTCCTAGATAAATGTCTACAAAGAGGTTCTTGAATATTCTCTTTGGTGGTCAATGGTGTTCCTGGTGTAACCGCAGTAGAATTATCTCCCTCTGTTTGAATTTCCATAGGAATTGATTTACCTAGTGTTTTTTATATTATAGAATGGTGGGTTTTTTTTCACCGATGATGAGGTTTTTGATTGACTATGTATTTAATTCAATTGGTTTGTTTATTCAATAGTTGTTTTTGTTCATTCATTTCTATACGGAATAGTGATTAGTATTGGTCAATGATGGTGTCGATGTCATTTCCATTGTGGTGTTATGTTCGGTCATCTCTCTGAAGGTGATGTGTTGATTGTGTGTTGTAATGATGAAGGGTTACCTTGATGATTTCTCAATGATATTTGGTTTATTTTGTAAATGACATTAATGGTTTGATTTCCTATAAATGGAAATGTTTATAGAGTAGGGGTGATATCAATGCATCAATGATGTGAGGTGAGGCGATTGGTCTAGTGGATAATGGCGATGGCTAGAAATGGTAGGTCTTCATTTTGAATTTGGAATTTAAATTTTTAATATGTATTTGGTTTAGTACTATTTGGTATGTTTGAGTTCCCACTTAACCCAATAAATGTTCTTTTTTATAAAAATAATAATAATATAGGTTTGGGAGTTTGGAGAATGGATTTCATTAAAGTAATATATTCTTCTCTATTATTTTCATTTATATTCTTATTCCCACTCTTCTTATATTTTTTAAAAAAGTCTAATATCATATAATTGATATCATTATACTTCAATATAAATGATATTATTGTAATATAACTACATATTCTTACTCAGTAAATTGTTATATCAACTTCTTTTTTAGGTTAGTTAAAACACTTCTATGAATACTGCTATTCTATTTTCATTATTTTTCATTATAAATGATTATCTAAATAAAAATACAAGTAATATATTATATTAATCTGAAAATTATGTAATTTTTCTTATTCTAGAATGGTAGAATTTGAATCAAACTAATTATTAAAATAATAACTTATTTTTTTTGAAATTAATATAATATGCACATTGTGAATATCATAATTGTGAACTATACCCAAAACCATTATAAAATTAACATGTGTAGCATCCTTGACCTAGATGCCCTAATGGTACCCAAGTTAGAGTACCAATAACCCCAAGGGAATTATCTAATCTCCAAGGGCTGGTGACTAGCATCATAGGTCTCGTTATACTAGTGGGGAATGATTTACTAACTTGTTATAGAAAGATATCAAGGTTTATTTTTTCTATAAATATTGTTTGATTCTCCCATATGTTATAAATCTAAAAAAAGGCAAATGAATCGTCAAGATAAAAATATTTATATGTATGCATACATGAATAATACATGTGGAGTTAAGAAAATATATATATAGGAAATAAATAATTCTAAGGATAAATGGGGCCTAATATAAGGAAGAATAAAAATATAGAAAGTGATATTCTGGAAACATCCTCTAAGAAACCAACCTTCCACTCCATCTCCTAAGTGGAGTTCGATCACACTCTTATGTTGCTCACAAAAATAACCCAAACATATAGTAACTACCAATATATTTGTTATCACCTAAAACATTGAAAAATAGTGGTTTAATGTTTATTAGGGTATCATGAAGGGTGTGAGCATAAATACTTAGTAAGGCACCACCAATGGTGTCTCAACACCCACAATGATAAACTAGTGTATGCAAGATCAAGTCAGAACATTTACATGGACATAGAAAAACTAACTATATAGATAGTCAAAAGTTAGGAAACAAACTTCCAATAAGCAATTAAACTTAATAATAAGAGCATGAAAAAATTGACATGATTTTCTATCAACCAATTAATAGATATCATACCATAACATAAACAATTTTCAGTCACATAATCCAAAACTACTTCAATCCAAGCTCATAATTTAGATAGAATGCATGTCCACCATGAGGGTGCTTTCTTTTGAGGATGTCTGTCAAAACCTATCCTCTGAAGGAGTTGGAGTATATGTGTGTGTGTGTGTGTGTGTGTTAATAATCATCCTTCTAATGAGGCTACACATATCCTCATAGGGAAAAACTATACATATATCATCTTCCCCTAGTAAGCCACTCATATCCTCCTAGGGTAGAACTGTATATCCATCCTTACTTATGAGGCCTCATATTCTCATACAAAGGAACATGAATATAAGTGTGTGTGTCTATATATCGAATAATTGTATATATATATAATAAAGCCTTTATAGAAGCCTTTCCCCTTATCGGGAAAAACTATACATTCATATAGATATATCTCCATATGTTTCCAGCACACAAGTATCATGTTGGAACCTTCAAGACAAGGCCCACATACTACATGTGAAATACAAGGCAAAATCAAGGTTTTCCCAATGAAATATAATGGAAGGAAACCCTTAAGAATGATTTCCATGTCAATATAAAATGGCAGAATCCTAGAACAAGGTCCACGTGTCAAATAATATATAGGCATTAGATAAATAGTTGACATATTTTGTTTTATACCAATAAATAAGAGTGGGCATTCCTGAGGACAATTAGTAGACACACCCTTCACCATCATATAATCATACTAGTTTAAATTCAAATATATTTCAAGTAATGTTAAGCTCAACATCCAAACATAATGACAATAAGAAAAAATGGAAATATATAAGTCTTGAGAAACAGTCTGGCATAATATTTTGAATTCAAACAAGCCACTCTATATATATAAATGATAATACAACACATGAAATTCATATAGAAATTCATATCCAATAAATCATGAAGGACATGAATTTATGATTATCAATTTAATAATTTAAGGTTTGGTTTAGGAACCTCGAATCAACTACACTTTACTAGAATAGGAATCAATTTTCATTTACCCAATACGGGTTCTATCTAATCACTATTTGAATATATAACCCACTAAAAATCTCAAAAACACATGTCATTAATTCCTATAAAGTGGGTTAAATTCATTCTATATTTACCATATTTTTAAAAAAGTTTAGGAAATATTTATGACATTAAAGCATTACAAGAAATTAACTAAGTGTCTTCAAGTGATATACTTAGTAGGTCATGTAAAAGAACTAACCAATTTTCCCACCTTACTTGTTCAATAAATTTAAAATAAGGTCACCCAATTTGAGTGTAGTTTCAAACTAGGAAATATTTTTCAAACTGATTATTTTTTAAAAACAAGTAACCCAATCTAATTTTTGAAAAAATACATTATAATAAATAGTGTAATGTCAATTATTTTGAAGGTGGAGCATAAATGGGGCACAAGGGGATGGTTTTAAATGAATAACCATTAAAATTATGATTTATTACATAACCAAAATTAGGGTGAAAATCCAATTTTAAAAAGAAATCCAATATAATCACATGAAACTTCAAATTTAGTTTGAAAACCATTTTGAGTTTAACTCTTAAAACACTTTTCCAACCCAAATAACCCCATCGTTATCTTTTAATTTAATCAATCACATAAATTGAGGTTAAGAATGATTCTTTAACTTATAACTCATTTGGTTTTTAGTGGAAAAGTTATTTTGTTATATAATATTTTAGTAATCCCTAAATGGTTATGCCTTATCCAAGTATAATAACTCTAAAATGGTTTACCACAAGGAAATTGTTTCCAATGTCACTGACAAACCTCATGTGGTTAGGATATTAGGTATGTGAGATAACCTTATACAATAATAAATAAGGATGACCAACCATAATCACTCAATAAAAACTCCAATATAAATTTAAAGCACCTATAATGGATCAATTTACACAATTTAAAATATTATGGAATAAAAAACATCAGAAATAAACCGATGGCATATATAGTTTCACCTAATAACGTGTTAGTTTTGCATAACTTGTTATAATAAAATAAAATAATAAAAATAACCTTTCATATTTTTGAAAATGTGAGTCAAACTTGATTAATAGTTTTAAAAATTTTATTAATTCATGTCACATGCATATCCAAAGAATCAATTGGAGGGTTAAGACCACATACAAATTCAATTATAGACCATCACTAATTCCTAGAACTCAATAGGGAAGAACCTAAAAACCACCAAACCAAAATTCTATAACCAAGGAACCAAAATCACATAATCACCCAAAAAAGATGTCTAACCCCAAATAAAGCCCAAGAAGATAACTCTAAAAATCCATCAAATAATAAAATAATCAAAATACCATATCAAATCCCATGTATCATTTTGAAATTTTTACCCAAAAACATTAGAAACCTAGAATAATTAATAAATCAATTTACCTGAATCAATATAATGAAAAAAAACATGTAGATGATATTATAAGGCCACCTTTATCCAAGATGCGAATAAATCCTTTCACCATAAATGAATTCAAATATTCTATTATGTAATTTATTTTCAATCCCTAACCTTGGTGATGAGATATCAAAAAACAAGGATAGAATAGGGTAGATGAGGAGGATAGGATATATTTATCGTAGATTAGTATGAGATAACATCTTTAGAATAAACCACCGTGTTTGAGAAAAAAAGAGGGGAAGAAGAAGACTCATAGAAACCATGGAGGAAGCTCATGGATTTTGGAGGTAGAATGGGGTCAAAGGAACCCTTTTTTTGCAAAAAAGATGAAGTGAAATGGAAAAAATCACTTATTTAATGAAAAACTGGACCTGGTTCTACCAAGAACCTATTACAATACCATTGGGTACCCAGTGGTATCCCTAGAGAAGTCACACCATTTTCTAGTTCTCTAGGTGTACAAACCTGAATTTTTTTAGGCTGTAAATTTCATGGGAAATTTGATTTAATGGATCTAGATGTGTGTGTTGGTTAAAATGAAAATTTCCCAAAGAATATGATCATTAAAGTATTTTATGAGAGTTTCTATAATTTTATGTTTTCCCTCGGGCTATAATTTGGTGATATTCTGAACTGGGGTATTTTTTATAGTATTTTAACTTTTATTAAATTATATATTAATTAGTCTAAATATAGAAACATTTTTATCTCCTTAAAAATGTCCAGTAATTAAATTATGACTTGGTGGTTGAGTCCATAATGGGGTAGGGTTTTACCTAGGAAATGTATAACATTTGTTTGAGTTCCAGGCCCTAGGTCAGGTGTTAGAATAAAATAAAATTAAAATTATTTTTTATCCATTCATTCCTTTATTACTATATGCACCAAAGGGGTGAGGGACTCTCCCTAGTCAATATATTAATCTTAGAGTGAGGGGAAATATGATCAAAAGTTTTTCATGGGTTCATCTGATTATACTTAGATCAAGATATAGTTGTGCATAGCACAAATCTAAGCTTAATACTATGGTGTTTCTCCCCATGGTAGGGTGTTATTTTGAGTTTTTAAACTCCATACCCATTGATTTTTTCCTTCTAGTTTTTAATGTGTTATTTGGATTAATGGGAGTGTCATGATGGCCTCTATGCATTTATTCTTGGATAAATTGTTGTTTCTAGTGCATCACAATGCATGTTTCCATTCTAGAAACTTGATCACATAATGTGTAGTTCAAGAATACACTTCATGTGCTCTTTGGTTCCATATAAGGGTAAAATAATTTGACTAGATGGCGTTTTCTCCATGTGTACATTCTATTTAAGGTGACTTGGGGTGTCGTTAGGCACTCAACTAGACGCCCCGTGTGGGGGTACATGATTGTGAAGGGTACACAACCAGAACACATGTACAGTTACAGAGCCAGAGGAAATGTGTGGAACTTGTCTAGACTATGTATAGGGTATACAATTAGGCACTCTGTGTGGGTTACACACTAGGTAAAAGATGATCACACAATGTACTTATGAGTTACATGCCGCAATGGGATAAGGTTCATGCCCAGGGTAGGGTGTTGAGAGTACACCTTGTGTACTCAATAGTACACTCCATGTACTGTAATCTTTGAGGGGTTTTGTCTAGGGTTTTTAGATGGAAATGGAATCAAGAGGAGTCCATTATATGTATTTGTATTCATAGAATAGGATGGTGGAAACCTACTAGAAATTTAAAAACATTTAAAGGTGATTCAAGGAATATGAGATATAAAGGAGACGAATTAAATTGGGATAATGGATTAATATTTATCCTATGGTAGATGAGGGATGATACCAAGATGAGGGTATTGAGGATAATATGGGGACTTGGTATAGGATCACCAAGGTTCTTGGTTTGAGAAATCATGGGGGTGTCCCTAAGTAGAAGTATCAGGTTATGACTAGAGGAAATATATAGGTTAGGTTCATGAGGACTGACCAAAAAGGATTAGGGATATGAGATATAGCGACCTGTTACTTTCGTTAATAAATGTTACATATTAGGAGATGAATATTCATTATATAACATTTCAAATGATGCATTAATCGTTTAGTTCTAGTATATTTGGAAATATTGAAACACAAAAAAACGGTTCATAAAATATCTACATCATCTCCCACTTTTTTTTATAACTATGACCCTTATTAGAAATATCATATTTAATACCTTTCTTCATAACTTGGGGAAATAAAAAATTATAAAAGGTTGACCTCAGATTCTGATTAAGGGTAATCAAGGGAGATAACAATGATCACATAAGAATAAAAAGTTCATAAGGGCATAAAACATGATCTCAACATTTGAAAACCATAATCATAATATCAAAGATCATAATCAAAATTCATGTTATAAATCTTGACAATTCATAAGACATGAATTATAAGAGAATCAAAGAACATTAATCATGAAATATTAATATTGGAATAATACATTGATTTTTGTCATAAAAATTAATATAAAAAATTATTTCCTTATTATTCAAGGCTATAATAATGGAATGGGTTCACTCCCCAAACTATCATAGTAGTTAAGGTTCACTCCGAAGACTATCAATGTGTAAAAAGTCCCTTACTTAACTGAGTTCACTCTTTATTCTAGTCATATTTATATCATGAGATATAAATCTTTACTCAATGCATTAGAGGTAGATATAGGTCCTAGCTTTCTAATAATAAAAAGCATACATTTATGTTCCACAAGATCAAAAATCATTCATCATATTAGAATCCATGAAAATAAATTGGTTACATAAACATTTCATCATGTCATAACCCATAGAAAAGAAATGGGTTTCATAAACATTTCATCATTTCATCATAGCATTACCTATGGAAAACAAATGAGTTTCATAATCATTTTTTCATAAAAAACATAAAACATCCAGAGCAAGAATAATGATGGTATCATTGGATGATATCCCTAGTAAATAATAAGTGAAATTAATTTTTGTTTTTTTATGAATGTAAATACTATTAAAAGTTCTTTAAAACATTCTTGAGAAAAATAAACTTTCCATTTTGGAATAACTTATTAAAAAAACTGATAAAATATAATGAAAAAAGATTTATTTGAAAATAACCATTTAAACATATAAATTAGGCATTATATCATAAATTTGTCTTGATGGAGGACAAATTCATTCATTCTATATAATCTAAATAAACATTCCTTTCATACTTTTCTTCATGAAATTCACAAAGTACCTCATTTAAAAAATGACAAGAAGATTACTTTAAAACCATTTTTAAAAATTAAAACATGTTAAAAATGACATTAAAAATTTATATGAGAATAGTAAAAAATCATCTTTAAAAAAAATTTAGAAAACATAGATATGGAAGAAAAAAAACAAACGAAGAGAAAAATTAAGTCGATTTTCCATATAAACTTATTTTTGATATCTTGAGTATACAAGTTCAAGAAAATGAAAGGAAAAAATGTATTTTCCAGAAATATATATATTAAAATATAATTCATGACTATATTGAGAGTCAGATCAAAATAATTCATTATCAGAACTTATTCATAAACAATCTTGTTAAACAATTATATTGTAACACAAAACCCATACCTCAAGTTTTTCTTGCTTCAAAATCAATTAAACCTCATATATAATAAATTCAAATTTATTATAATTAAATATGAGAGTTATTTTAATACTTATACTGTCATGTATAATACCTTTATAACTTTTAAGCACACCCTTTATCAATAATTCCTTATTAAGATCTTTATTTCAATGTGTTAACCATTTCATTTATTATTAGTATTTCAGTTCAGTAGTTCCATTTCTTGAAAATTTATCTTTGTTAAATAATATATAGAATATTAACAATTATATCGATATCACATAAAATTTTATAAATGAATTTATATTCACCGATAAAAGTTAAATACAGAAAAATGAATTATATCGTTCTTGGAGACAGTAGGACGTACGTACACAAGTTGTTTCCATTTTTCAACAGATGGACTGAAAGAAATTTAAATAATAATTCAACATTAAATAACCATTATATTATTATATATCATATATATTCATTAAAAAAATCCTTATTACCATCCTAGTAAAATGAAAAAGGAAAAATTAATCGCATCGCCACGTGGAGGTGGTAATCTACACGTACAGACGACCGACTTTATCATTAACCAACTGGTTAAAAGGAAATTATGTAGGTGTGATATTATCATTCAAAAAGTATAATTATTTAATAAATATAATATATAAATATTAAACCATCATATTATCGATACAAAAAATATGGTGATGAAAAATGAATTGTATTACTATGTGGAGGTAATATATCGTACGTACCCATGAGTGATACTTTTACTTCTCATTTGATGGGAAATAGGGTGTATAATGGAGTTTTAAAAATAAAAATAAAATTTTAGAATATTTATGATACTGAAATTATTATTTTATGATAAATTCCATGGATTTATAGGAGGTAAATAAGAGTAGAAAAGAATTTAATTGGGTAATTCGGTTACATATTCTTTCAAATGACTCCTTTAGATCTCCTCTAAAGGGTTGTAGGGTTGGTATTTTGGAAGAAAAAAACTCTATAATATGGATAAGGAATTTTATAATGGAAATTTTTAGGTTTTGGTCGATCTAGAAGGTTCGATGTGGCATAAATAAGTGATGGAGGAGGCACCCTTTTATAATTGAGGTGGAGGGAAATTTTGGAATTTCTCAAAAAACTAAATTATAATAAATTCATTATCAAGAAAAATGAATCTAAATGGATAGTTATTAAAATATCAGGTTGGATATAATTGGAATTACATTAGACAATAAAATTTAGACAAATTTTAGAGTCGTTTTAAACCTTATAATTGTAATTCATCCTTAAATAACAAATTTAAATTTTAACTATGGTGACAAATTTTTTAGTTTTAAATGGTTTTAATTTTTACATATATGGTTAAAATTGAACCATAAATCAAAATGTGAGTATTATCATCCATATCATATCCACCTTGTATTATTTCAATATTTTTATGACTTTTAAGTAATTTAATGAAATATTATTTTAATAAAATAACATTATTATCAATTTTGACACTATTCATTTAATTTGACATAAAACAAACAAAGAAAAAATTAGAGTTATAATATAATATTTTCACATAAAAATATTATTTCATATTAACCTATAGTTTTTTTTAATATAATAACTTACTCAAATTAAACCAATTTTAATATTTTTAATATCATTTATTTTATTTTTCCATTAATTGAATAAATATTGTTTTGTCATTGTGAAAAAATTATGGTAATTATATAATAAATAAAAACTATAAATAAATTATCATCATGAATATTATATCATAATGCACAAAATTTCAATAAATATTCATTCATAATTAGTTTTTTTCCCTATTTTAACACAGAATATATATTTAAAAATATGAGAATTATTTTTTGTAACTTTCATTGATTAAAAAAATATATACGTCATTCTCATGAAAAAGTATCCATTAAACAACTCGATTTAGATTCTAATGTGATAATGGTATAATTAACTTCACCTATTAAGAATTTGGATGGAAAATTATGGTCGTATCACATACTTTTAATCTAGATTAACACGATTTACCTTTTTACCGAGGTGATAAATTTTACCACAATTATTGTTCATATTAACAAAAAATAAAAGGGTCATATTTAAAATATATCAACTTCTTGATTAAAAATATGAAATACATTATATAAAATTAAATTTATTAAGGTGTCGGAAATTAATTTTAAAATAACCTTGCAACACACGATGAACCCCGCTTTTAAGATAAATACATTTTTAAGCAAAAAAGGGTTTATTTTTATCACATACTTATAAAAATATTAAATATATGTTAAAAATATTTTAATTTCAATAAATTTTTAAAAATAGTGATTAATATAATTTATTAAGATAAAAACACATTGTGCGCATAAAAATAATTTTTTAAAAAAATGTCTTTTTATGTAAAAAATGTATTTAAACTAAATTCAAACATAAAATCGATTCCAATAAAAAAAATTAGATTATTTAAAATAAAATAGATCTAATTTTAATTTTAAATAATTTTAAAACAAAATTTAACTTTTTACATGCTTGAATAAAATACAGTTTTCAATCAAAAAGCCCAGTTTTTTTCACTATTTACTGGAAATAAATATTTTCAGGAAAATCCCAGAAATTCACCCTCATATAATTTTGATATGATGATATCAAAAATGTGGTTAGTTTTATTAAATTAAATGTTTAAAAGTTTTAAAAATTAAATATAATATTTTCTCACAAAACACATTAAAATCATTTTGAACAGAATCTATTTTTTAAGCATAATATAATATTTCTAAAAATTAAAAGCTTATTTTAAAATTATTAATAAATAAATTTACATTTAGTAGGATAATTTATATATATCACATAAATTATTGAATACTATTCATAACTTATGATTTAAAATATAGGTTATAACGGTCACATAATAATATTTTAATAATATATCATGGTTCGATTAAACTTTATGTTTAATGTAACGCAAGTTATTAAAGAAATAAAATTATTTAAAGAGAAATATTTTCTAAAATCTTGGGGTGTTACATTATCCCCCCCTCATATTAATAAATTGTTTACTCACAATTTTAACTTGTTCTCAGTAAAAAAGGTTTCCTATTTGAAAAGTCCTTTGTTGAAAACCCACATCATTGAAACGACTAATAAAACTTCCCCTTGAAAATAGGGAAAGGGAAGCAAGGAGGTTAGCAAAAAACTAGGTTTACAAAAAATATAACATCAGTGGAATGTGAAAACATGGATATGGAAGAGGAAAATAACATGCAAGGACTAATAGAGAGTGATAGTGAACATAATAAGGAAAAATTTAACAACAAAAAAACAATGAATCTATAAGGGGTTAAAAGACCATAAATTCATCTAAATTGAAGGTTATAGGGAAACATTTATGTTTTAAGATCATTTTCCTGGAGTTATGGTATTACTTTACCATCTAGACTAAAAATATAATGAAATATACTTACTTGAAAATTATAATTTCAACCTTAAATCAATTTCTACCACAGTCTAATCTGTTTCTCCAAACAATGAGAATTCAAGTTTATTTTTTATGACTAAATCACTAAAATAAATTTATAACATATATAAATCATATCATGATATTCCTATTATCTTTAGGAATTAATGAAAACTAAACAATGGTTAGAATAAGGTAAGATAATTCCCAAAATTAATAAACCTTAATATGAATAAATACAACATTAATATGAAAAGAATTAATTAGCTTAATAACCACAACACTAAGGAAAGTTTTAATCTAAAATCATATATCAAAACCATTATCTTATATCTTTAAAATTTAATTGCATTATTCCCAAATAATATTTTAAGTTAAATCACTTATTAAACACAAGGGTTAAAAATACCCCAACCCAATGAAAAATATCCCAAATATAATTAGTCACTATGATAAATTACTATATAATATTTTAATGTAGTGAAATTCACAAAAATATCATGAATCAAATTTAGAGACTATACTAAAAGGTAATCCTTAACATCACCACAAATATATTTAAAAATATCTTCTTGTTAATGAATCACTTTTCAACCATAAAGATTTTAAATATACCACTATCCAATTGTCCATAATTATCTTTACATTAAATCATATATCAACCAGAAAGGCTTATTTAAAACTCAATAGAGTATCAAAATCGCATCACTTAAATCATTAAAAGGGAGTTTTTATGCCTTTGAACTTATGATCAACCTAAAACTTATAAATTCATTGTGGCATCAATGAATTTAAAATTAACCTCACATGAAAACATATATGCTTCTAAAAATTAACAAAATCAGTATTCCTTAAAAAAGTTTAAAACTATATAATATATTCCATAAATCCAAAAATGTAATAAAATTTATCAAATTTTCCCTAAATCACTTTTTTATTATCAAATCAACAAACAATTTCAAGGTTACCAATACTATCAATTTCAGAAATATATTTATCCCAACTAAATATTATTAACTCAAAATCAGACACATATTATGTTTCATCTTTCCCTTAATCATGTATTATCTAAAAATATCACCTTACCACCAAATCACTTTTCTTGGTTATTAGTACCATTAAAAATATGTTTCCAAATCCATAAAGAATAATTATTGAAGAACAATCCTTATATATTTCATGATATTGCAGACATAATATTATTATTATAACACTTAGACAACATAATTATTCAATCTAAAGTCATAAACACTTCAATATTCCCACTTCCTTCTTAAACCATAAACTAGGTTTGATCATCTAACTCCATAATACTTCTTACCAAAAATATGAAATATGAATCATGTGGTAAGATTAATCAACCTCAATTTAATCATGATTCTTACTTTTAACATAAGACATCTTTTTAAAATAGACCATACATTTCATACATCATTCATATTCTCTTCATCATCATTGGTAAAACCATTACTCATAAAACCTTGCTTATTTGATTCTCAAGATCCCCCCTAGGACATTAATTTGCATATTTCCCATATTTACCACATTTAAAACATTAAAATGTTAAGGATACCTTGGGGATACCATTATTCTCATCCATTTAATTAACTGATCTTTTCACTTTTTATCATAATTTTCTAGCTTTGTGTCCTTCTTTTCCACCCTCAAAACATCTCCTCATTCCTTTTAGACATTAACTTCAGTGCTTCTTTCCACATTCCGGACATGTTGGTGGCAGAGTCTTATTTCCTCAATGATATTTTTGAAACTCCATATTTATCTTTTTTTTGTGTCAGTAATCATACCAAATTATATATTTTTAATCCTATAATGAGAAATCTAGTTAGTCATAATCACAGATTTTCACATTCCATCTCTTATTTCACGTGGTTTCTCATAAAGATAATCATTCCAAAGACCGAAACATTCAACTTTAACAAGATTACTTTGTTTTATAACCACTAACTAAAACAAAGAAAAATAGTGTGAGAAATAATAAACATAGTGTAAAATCATATAAAAATTAATTTAAAATATGTTTAAATCAAGACACCTTATTTTACAATACCTTAGGTTTAACCTAGGTCATTCATGATCATTACCAAAACTTTAGGATTATATCTTGTACTTACACCCATCCATAGGGTTATTGATAAATTTTTCTCATCCTAGTTTCCAAAGGTTAACTAAACCTTTCTCTGATACCAACTATTGAAATATATACTTTTCATATATATATATTACTTCTTAATAGATTAATATTCAATAAAAAACATTTTTAACCACTACAAAATCTTTTAGTTCTAGTATCATTGGAAACATGGAAACATAAACAACTTGTTCATAAAATATCTACATCATCTCCCAGTTATTTCATCATAACTATCACCCTTCATAAACTTATCATACTTAATACCTTTCTTCACAAATTGGGTAAATAAAACAAAATAAAAGAGTGAGCTCGGATTCTTAGTAAGGGAAAAACAATGGAGATATCAATGATTACATAAGAATAATATGAGAATAAGGGTATAATAACATAATCTTAACTTTATAAAACCACACACGTTATATTAAAGATCATAATCATAAGTTGTATTATAAATATTGGCATTTAATAAGACATGAATTATAAGGTAATCAAAGAACATGAACCATTAAAGATTAATATAGGCATAAAAATTGATTTGTGGCATACACATAATCATATAAAAACATTTCTTTTATAGTCAGGCCTCATTTATATGGATATTATAGTGGAATGGGTTCAATCCCTAAATAATTTTAGTATTCAATGTTTAATCCCAAGATTATCATAGTGGACAAAGTCCCTTACTGGATTGGGTTCACTCCCTATTCTAGTTTTATTTATTTCATGAGATATCATTTTTTAAAGAATGCAATGAAGGGAGATATAGGTCCCACCCAAATCATAATGAAAATATTACATATGTTTAAAAAAATATCATAAATCATTCATTATATCATAACCCATTAAAATAAATGGGTTTCATTAACATTTCACCAAAACAATCCCCATGGGAAAGAAATGTGTTTCATAAACATTTCACAATTTCATCATAAAATAACCTATGGAAAAAATTAGGTTTCATAAACATAAACCATCTAGAGAAAGAATATGGATGGTATCATTGGATCATATCCCCAATAAATCATAACTGAAATCAAGGGTTGTTGTATTTTATGAATGGAAATATCACTAAAGGATTATTAAAACATTATTTAAGAAAATAAAATTTCCATTGTGAAACCACAAATTAAAAAACAATGAAAATATAAAGGGAAAAAAATCTTTAGAAAGAACTATTAAAACCTATAAAGTAATCTTCAAGTAAAAAATGAGTCATGAAAGTGGGAAAATACACTCATGTAGTATATGTTAAAAAACATTCTTATCGTGATATTTTTTAAAAATCCCCAAGTACCTCATTTGGAAAATGAGAAGAAGATTAATTTAAAACTATTTTTTAAAATAGTAAAAATATAGCTTAAAAATTATATGAGAATAGTAAATGTATTCTTCAATATATTTTTATAAAACATGGATATGGAAGAAAAATTGAATTTTTGACCGAAGATAAAAATGAAGTTGATTTTCTATAAAAAAATATGTGGTCTCTTGAGTACGTAAGTTGAGGGAAATGAAATGAAAATATGTATTTTAAAGAAATAAAAAGTATATAATAAAATTCATGAGCATATTGACAAGTATATCATAAAAATTCATTATCATAATATAATCATAAACAATCTTGATAAACATTGAGATTGTAATACAAAACCCTTACCTCAAGTTCAAATTCATTTATAAGCACTTCAAATTCATGTATAATAAATTTAAATTTATTATAATTTTATACCTGAATCATTTTAATACTCATAATATCATATATTATTCCTTTATAACATTTAAACACCCCATTTATCAATAATTTCTTATTAAAATCGTCATTTTTCCGTGTTAACTGTTTCATTTATCATGAGTATTTCAGTTCAGTAGTTCTGATATTTGTACATTTATCTCGGTTACATAATATCCATAATATTAATCAGGATATAAAAATCATATATATTAATTATATATTAATTTATATTCATCCATAAAATTTATTGATAGAAAAATGAATTACACCATTCATTGAGACGGTAAGTCGTACAAACGCATGAAAACTGTTTTTATTTTTTGATGGATGGAAGGAAAGAAAGGTAAATGATAATTCTCATTTATAAAATCATTATATTTATATATTTATAATATATATTAATTAAATATATCCTTGTTACCATCTAAGTAAAATGTAAATTAAAAAACCACATTGTCTCGTAGAGGTTGTAGTCCACACGTTTGCATGAGCGACATTATCATTTCCCAAAAAATTGGATGATAAGTACGTAGATGTGATATTATAGTTTCAATTGTATAATTATATCATGAATATTTATATAAATATTAATCCCATACATAAAATTTGGTGATAAAAAATGAATTGTATCGCTACGTGGACAAGCTAAGACTTATGTACGTACGAAGGATACCTTCACTTCTCATTTGATGGGAAATAAGGTTTATAATGGTTTTTTCATAATCATAAGAAAATATAATAATATTTAAGATACTTAAGTTATTATTTTATAATAAATAACATAGATTTATAGGAAGTAAATAAGAGAATAAAGGAAAGTTCTTGGGTCAGGTGATTACTTATTCTTTGAAATGGATCCTTTAGATATCCTCTAAAGAGATCTAGGGTTGGTGTTTTGGGAAGAAAATAAACTATAGAATATGGATAAGGAAGTTGATAAGGGAAAATGGAAATGGATTTTAAGATAACATAGGATAGGGTTTTAATCCCATAAAACAATATAATTTAGACAAGTTTTGGTTTCATTTTAAACATTATCATTTTGGATAACTCTTAGTTAACCAATTTTAATTTTAACTAGAGTAAAATATTTTTTAATATTAAAGGGTTATAATTTTTAATTATATGGTGAAAATATGGAAAAGTTATGATATTATCAACTATTTCATATCCAAATTTTCATATTTCAATATTTTTATTTTTTTAAGTAACTTAATAATAAAATTGAAAAAATATCATTATAGAAAATTTTAACGCTATTCATTTAATTTGAATTAAAATACATAAATAAAAAAAATTTAATTATAATATAATATTTTAATATGATAATAATATGTCAAATTCACCTATAAAATTCATGGAACACTATAAATTACTCAAATTATATCACTTATAATATTTTCAAAATTATTTATTTTATTTTTACATTAATTGAATATATATATTTTTTGTGTTGTGAATAAATTTAAGGTAATTATATAATACCTAAAACTTTTAAATAAATTACCATCATTAATATAATTTAATTATTCACAAAATTATGGTTAATATTTTTTGATAACTAGTTTTTCCCTTATGTGAACACATAATGTATATTTTTAAAACTATGAGAGGGACATTTTGTAACTTTCTTTGATTAAAAAAAAATTAAAATTCAAATCAATAGAAAAGTGTACATTAAACAACTAAAATTAAATCCTAAGGTGATAAGGGTCTAATAATCATCTTCCAATAATAATTTTGATGAAAACTTATGGCCTTCTCGTTTATTTTTAAATAATAATAACCTGATTTACCCTTTTACTGAGGTGATAAATGTTACCATAGTTACTGTTCATATTGACCAAAAAAGGGTCATATTTACCAAATTTTAAACTACTAATTAAAAATAATTAATCTATTTTATCAAGTTTGATTACTAAGAATGGAAGAAATTAATTTTAAAATAAGTGTGCAACCCAAGATAAAAACTAATTTTTAGATAAATACATTTTTAAGCATAAAACTTTGTTTATTATTATCTCGTGATTAGGAAAATTTTAAATAAATTTTAAAAAATATTTGAATTTAATTAAAATATTTCAAAATATTTATTTAATAAATTTATTAATATAAAATCACATTCCATGCATAAAAAAAAAATTTAGAAAAATGTCTTTTTATGTATAAACAAATGTTTTTATAGAAAATTCAAACATAAAATTAATTCTATTGAACTTAATAGTATTGTTTAAAATATAAGAGATCTAATTTTAATTTGAAAACATTTTTTAAAAATTTAACATTTTACATTCTTGAAACAAAAATATCGTCTTTAATAAAAAAATTCAGCATTTTTTATTATTCACTAGAAAATAAATCTATTCTGAAAAATCCCAGAAATTCACCCTAAGACAATTTTGATAAGATGATTTCCAAAATTTACTTAGTTTCATTAAATTTAATATTTAAGTGTAAATAATTAAATATAATATTTTCTAACAAAATTCAATAAAATTATTATGAATGAAATCTATTTTTTTGACCAAAAAATAATTTTATTTAAAACTGAATGCTTATTTATTAAAAAATTATTAATAAATTTATTTTCAATAAGATAATTTTTATATATCTCATAAATTATTTAATCTTATTCAAATCTATAAATATAATAGCTTGGTTATTATGGTCAAGTAATAATATTTTAACAATATATCGCAGTTCGTTTAAACTTAATGTTGCATGTAATACAAGCTATAGAAGAAATAAAATTATTAAAGAGTAATATTTTCTAAATTATAGGGTTGTTAAATGAGATGGTATTTATTCTATCTCTCTATACTGATGCCTACGAGGATTACCTTATGAGGTCAGTGATGTTGTGATGTGATTATGATAATGTCAAGGGATGTTATGCCCACAGAGTGGTAGGTATTGACCCGAGAGATGAGATCAAGATTAAGGAACCTATGTTGGGTTTATGTGTTATGATAAGACCCATGATACCCCAAGGGGTTTCCTGAGTGATATGTTGTCCCTCGAGAAGGTTTGTGTAGTAATGGGTAGTAATGATTCTGTGTGTCTCTTTAGAAACTAAATCGATGTTGTAATCTTGAGGTGGATTTTTTGATGAGGATAGGTCGTTCACTTGAGTGGTCAACATCATATATGAAGGAAAAGTTTGTTCATGTGGATAACCCTTATGAGATACATAATAAGATATGATTCATGTGGGATACACTACCCACTGACATGTATTGTGGTACATGGTTTTCCTTGGATGTTCTCTTTGAATCTGGACCATGTGTTTATTTTATAAGACAGATGGGAGGGATGCACTACCCAAAAATGTGAAATATGATATAGACAGGAGTTCCACATGACCCATCAATGTGTTATATGAGATGGATGGGAGCGATATACAACACATACAAGGATATATACATGAACTGATCTAGGAGGGATACACTACCCCCTGATGTGATATATGATATGGAAAAGAGGAACACAATGTCCCCCCTGAATTAATCCTAGGAACCAATATTGGGCCTAATATTGTTTGGAATGGTAATATGACATGCTAAAAGACAATAAACCATTACCAAATAAGGTTTGGGTCAATTTTGAGTATCATTCTATAACTCAATGATCAATGGTGATTTATTTAATTATTTATTTATTCCAGTTCAGTTAATACTTATAGAGGCTATTAATATTGTGTATCTATACACATTTTATGATAATAGAAGATTGGAAGACCATTGGGGGTGACATACTAAGAATACATTTCTCACCCCTTTCATGGGAGCTTTGGTGCATGTGCAAACCTTATTTATTCCATTAGGTTGAGCATGGGACATGTTGTGGATTAAACAGAGGCTTATTATTATAAGATCTAGGTAGAGAATCTTGATGGGACTTGGATATTGGGTTTAAGGTATGGATCAAGGATGTCATTAGAGCTTTGTGTGCTTTCATTTTATTTTATTTATCTTGTATATGTGATCATCCCAATGTGAGATCAGTTTCAATGTACTAGAATAATCATAAGTATGTATGACTATTTTCTTCTGTATTTACATTTGATATAGCATGTTGTGTTTTATTTCCTTCATGTACTCTGATTTTTGTTGTTTATGGATGGTATTTGGTTATTTTTCTATTATTGAACACTATGATATGTGGTTTATAGTATCCTTATGATAACACCTTTGACCCCCTCTTCTAGTCAGTAGCCTCTATCATATAGGGAGGCACGCCTAAGGTCATGTTGAAACTTGTTCAGGTTATTGTTCATAGAGAACTAGGATAGGGATGTTACAATGTGGTATCATAGAATTTATGGGACAAGTAACCCAAACTTTATCAGAGTTTTTTTATTTCAATTTTGGGGGATGGTATGTTAAAATATTGGGTTCCCTAGACCCAACTATTTAATGCTTTTGATTACTATATCATGTGTACAAGTTAGATATACATGATGATAACTTACATTTATAGTGTAGATATTTATGTGTCTACTATTTAATGGTAATTTATATAGATTAATTTTCATATAAAAAGGTTATAGTAGATCCCAATCTATAATGAGAACCTCAAGATACCATGACACTAATATTAAACTAAGGTCTTATTGTCAAAATTCATTTTGTTGAATAGGCACAGTAGATGATAGACTATCAGGTGATGGGGCTTCAGAAGCATTGAGACTCGTTCTCATGAAGTTCTTACTTGGTGATCTCGAGTAGTGAGATCATGAGGACAAACCCACCAATAGTAACACCACATGTTTTGGGTGTCATTTGATGTTACAATATAGGATCATGTGTAATAGTCTCTGGACTTGAGATCATTACCAATGTATGATATTTGACTGCATACTTTGATACAAGATAAAAACATTGTTATTGAAATAGTGGTGAGGTATTTTGTTTTGGGTGCCTCATTGGTGGCATGACATTGGTTGAATGATCAAGAAAGGATTCGCCTCTTCCAGGTTAAGGAAGTTATATATCACGGTCCATGTTCATCAGGATGGCAGTACCTTCATAAGACCATGGTCATGGTAGTCGAGGGTAAATCCATCTAGTTTGATCAACAAACAATAAATCAATTAAAAAGGATAATGACACAAGTGTGTGTCTTTCTTTATGATATATAAAAGACAAAGAGATTATATACCAGGGTACGTGTTTGTAGATTGGTTGTCATTATTATGATGATCATTATCTCTTTAGGGGCCAAGATGGGTTACTAGATCTTTCTCTAGGTCTGGGAATGGTATTCACTACTATCGAGATAAGGGCCTAGAGGGTCACAGTGTATTCAATAATAATCCTTATTTAGTTGAATAGGTATATTGGACATGGTGGGTTCCAATATTTTTCCAAGTAGATACGATCACCAATGTAATAAATAAATACATATTATTCAAGTAAAGAATAATGGGAATTGAATTTATTTATAAAATTTATTTAAGAGTTTTAAGTAAATACATGAAAATATGTAATGTCCCGGAATTTCTATATAAATATTTTCATTTATATGAAATTATTTTGAGACCAAAAAATCTGACGGTGCGTGATTCTGAGGCCTGGAGTGCCCATAATGATCCTGCAAAAATGTTATGTTTAAAAATAGCACGTGTGAGTGGTTTTTTTGAAAAAGTGGAATAACTATTAAAAGAGTACCCTGATCAAAAATATGAGGGCACTGTTGCGTTCAAGATAGTGGGTTTACCCTAGGTGTGCCATAAGTTTAGTCGACATAGGCCTCTAGTGAGAAAACCTAAAAATTGAATAATCATAAATAAAATAATTAAATAAAGTTATTTTATTTTTTAAATGCTTATAACTCAAGAACGGTGACTCAGATTAAAAATATGTGACCACCTCTAAGCTCATGGGGGTATTATTTCTTTAGGAAGATACTAACATTGGTCGGCATAAGAAAACAATGGAAGTTATTTTTTGGCTCTAAGTAAAATAATTAAGTAACAATTCTTGTATTTTTAAATTCCATAACTTCTAAATCATAACTTGGATTGAAAATATGAGAGTACCGTTGAGTTTGTTGGGACGAGTTTCCCTTAGGCAGAACCAAACCTTGACCGACGCGGGTTGATGGTGAATGTGAAAAATTTATTGGACTTTTTTAAAGGCACGTTCAGTAAACGCATGGGTGGCATTTTCAATCTTTTGAACCGGTGCTCAGATTAAAAATATAGGGGCACCGTCGAATATACAGTACAAGGATTCTCTTAAGGGGGGATTCACTTCGACCGCATAAGGTCGGAAGAAAAAGATAGTTTTTGGACATTTAAGCGAATAATAAAATAAAAAGTTATTTTATTTTTCTGTCTCCTTTCCTCCAATGGACAAGCGGCTATGGCGGGACCATCAAAAAGTCAATCCATTAAATTTCTTGACTCCTCTTTATTCTTGTAACCACACCATTTGAATTAATAAGTTTTCTTAATTAAATGAACCTCATTAATACCATGTGCGTTACTCAGCCTCACCCTCTCCTATTTATATGGAGCTCGGGGTAGAGTGTTGGCATGAATTCACCAAGCGATGAAGCTCTAGAAAAATACCGTGACGCCAACCACTTAGAGGACGAGACCTATTCTAGCGAGCGGTGATGAGAACCACCGAAGAATGAACCAACGACGACGACGAATGAGTTCTGTCGATCGACATCAACAAATGACTCTTGTAGGTAGGGGTTTTATTTTGTAGTTGAATTTAATGAATTAAATTTTCTCCCCCGCTTGTTATCATGTAACGCAGAGGGCTTGGGCCAAATGAACAAGGCCCAGACCCTCGGTCGCTTCGTTCTTGATGTGAACTTCGGGGAACAATTTCCAACTCAACGGCAACATAAAATAGCGGGTCATGCTAAGATGGTGATAGTGCGGGAGAGTCGTAGGCGCAAACGGCACCAAGGACAGACACCTGAGTAGGCTCCATGACCCGCGGAAGAAACCGTCGATGCGCCAAGTCAGCGGCGGCCGGCGGTGGCCAGAGAAGACCTGCGGAAACCAGAAGCGGGTAGTGGAAGGTGGCGCGTGGCAATGCTTCAAGGTGGCCAAAGGCAGCGGGCTGGATCCAGACGCGCAGGACAAGGGCGGCGCCCACAGGCACCACCGGCGAAAGCTACCAACACCAGCAGACCGCGACAGGAAGGTGAGGTGTGGCCCGAGATCCGCCACATTGTAGAAACAATGGTCATCCAAATAGCTGACTCTTAATTACGGTGGGGCAGTGCCCCATCGGTTGGTGAACAGCCCCGGAAGCGCGGGGCCAGCGGGACACAACGGTCTGCCTCTAGGCGAACCGAGCCGGCGCAGGCCAGCCAAGTGAACCGGACCTGCCCAGCTGGATGGACCCGCGGCCCTACAGGCCGGACCCACCCAATGGACCGGGTCGGACCCACGGCCCAGCAAGCCAATGAGGGTGGGTCGATCCCCACATGACGGGTCGGGCCAACCGCGTCCCGGACCCGCAAACAAGTCGGGCTGACCCCGGCGAGCCAGACCCAATTAAATGGGCCAACCCTCAGTGGTTTGGACTCAATTGCGGTTAGGTTGACCTCAGGACCCATTGCGTCGAGCCAGTCTGATCGAGTCGAACCGGGCCTAGACCCAACTGGTACCCGAATAAAGAAACTCTTGTAACTGAGAAACTGGATGTCTATTAAACATACCATTAGTGGTGTTGGGACCCCTATTGGGAAGTAGTCCCTTTGGCATATTTCAGCGGGCCCAACCAAGTGGGGAAGACTGAGGTGTGATCACCCCTGTTTCATGGAAAGAGGAGTAACTAATAGATTGGGCATTTGATCAACGTGTCGTTGGTGGCATAAAGACCCTTGTGGAAAGGAGGTCCTTTGGAGATACTCTAAGTGAGTTTTTATGGAGTTTTACATGCGACCAAGGTTGGATCAGACTTGAATCCAACTGGGCCCTTTTTATAAAAAGTGATCATATCTCACAGACAGGGCTTCTAATCACCGCATCATCTATCACATTGGGACCCCTATGATGGGGCAGTCCTTTAGGATTCTTCTTCAAGGAACTTCATGGTGGTTGAGGTATAATCGATTTCTTGAGGAGAGGATCCTCCCAGAATCAGGCATGCTTAGTGTGGGAATCTCATGGCTAGCTGTAAAATAAGGAAAAAACATTGATCCTTTGTGGGTCAACATCTATCGATCTTGAGTGGGTCTACGCATAGTGATCTTGTGTGAGTCAATATTTATCAATCTTGTGTGGGTAAGTGCCTAGCGATCCTTTGTGGGTCAGCATCTATCAATCATGTGTGGGTCAACGCCTAGTGATCATATGTGGGTCAGCATCTATTGATCATGTGTGGGTCAGCGCCTAGTGATCCTATGTGGGTCAGCATCTATCAATCCTGTGTGGGTCAGTAGCAGAGCCTCTTGATAGAATAAGATGATCTAGATTTAAGACTAATCATAGATACATCTGTACATGAGTTATATACTAGGTGTGACATGAGTATTTTACCTTCGTGGTGTTACATTTGTGGTAATTTTACATTCGTGGTGTTACCTTCATGGTGTTACCTTTGTGGTACTTTTACCTTCATGGTGTTACCTTCGTGGTGTTACCTTTGTTCTACTTTTACCTTCGTGGTGTTACCTTCATAGTGTTACCTTTGTGGTACTTTTACATTTGTGGTTATACCTTCGTGGTGTCACCTTTTTGGTATTCTTCCCTCGTGGATCAGTTGTGAAAATGGATTAAGAGTTGGAGCCTTGTGTTTCCTCATATTTGAGATGATTATATTTTGATAACTTAGGTATATGTATGCTAATATACCTAAGTAGAGTTAATGACTACTACTTAGTGCTTTGTGATTGAGGTCTTTCTTTGTGGTTTTTCCTTTGTGGAACTCTGGGAGACCATTAGGGGTCTCAGGGTCCCTACTGAGTATTTTTATACTCACTCCCACACGGGTTATGCCCGCACCTTGAATTGTCTTGTGGAGATGATGAACAGCATTGATTGACGTTGAGGGAGCCAGGACTGGACGATGCTTAGAGGTGGCCCATTTGACATGACATGCCGCAATGACTACTAATTGTGATTTATACCTACACCTTAGGTAGGATCCTCAGTGGATGTTCCAGGAGTTGTTTCCTCTTTCTATTGTACTTGTAATTCCCAGTTGGGCTTTTATTTTGACCCCTTTACTTTCAGTACACTTTTTACTATAGCAGTTTACTTCATGGTTGCTTCTTATTTTGTTCTTGGATTTTTTTTTGTACAGGTTTAAAAGAAATTACATCCAGTTTTAGGGATATTCATTTCTGGTGCTAGTCACTATCACCTGGTCTATGGAAGGTGGGCTTCGGGTAGTCACGGCACGGGCCCTGGGGACGGGTCGTAACAAAGTGGTATTAGAGGAGTCAGTTCTACCGAAGAACTAGGACTCTGATCTTTCCAATGGATCAATAGTGTTAGGTTCTTTGAGTGTGGTTTTCAGTTCATGGATTACAGTGTTGGTGCAGCGGCCAACATATCTATACACCAGGATCCAGAATTCTGATCTCTAACTCGGTGCACAAAAACACAGATTGAGTTTGTTTTAGAAATGTTTATCCTTGGTTTATTTGCAATCAACTCACCATCTATAACTTAATGACCATAGAACACCTGTTCCTTATCAGGTTTTCATCTCATAGACAGTCAGAAATGTTTCCCAAGAGAGTACATGATGAAGGCCCACCTAGTGACCCTGTGTGGATCATCATTCTAGAGACCCTGTGTGCATATTCAAGGAGAAATCTTGTGTGGATCATCACTGAGAGATCCTGTGTAGATCAGCAACAGATGGTACTAGTGGACCATGCAGGCCGACTGAGCACATTGCACGAGTTCTAGCGGTAGTGGACTTTGTGTTTTTGAGGCGAGACAGATCCCTAGGTAGTTAAGGACTGGCTGGAGGCTGTGGCTAGAGTTTTCCACCTTGTTGGAACACCAGCAGATCAGATGGTGATCCATGATGCTAGCCTTTATTAGTGCATGACCATGAGGATGGTCTACATGGTGATGAGTCTTCGGTACATGGATTGTTTCCCAAGATGGTACCTTCGGGTAGTGTGCCAGTTATATCATTGCTTGTTGGTCAGCAGTTACAAACGGCGGTACCAATAGAGGACACATGTAGGCTTAGTGCCTTATACGTGTTTCAGCATCAGACACCCCTCAGGTTTCTAGGAGATCTCGAATCATAGGTGTCTAAGGACTGGCTTGAGGGGGTGTTTGAGTTTCCATGTAGCGAGGGAAACATTCGATCAGATGGAGGTCCTAGTAGAGAGCCTCCAACATGTCCTAGCAGGATAATGACGGGGTGTAGATTACCCCTGATCTTGAGAAGAGGTGATTTTTTGTGAACAATCTTGAGAACCTTAATCAGAGAAGGGGGTATCTTTCTATAAAAATCTAAAGGGTGAGTGTTCCCTAGAGCTTCTACAGCTTCTACAAGATGACATGTTGGTAGCTAAGTATTCATTAAGGCGTCTCAACCATCTGAGGTACTCAATGAATACAGTATGGTCAGTTCTTCAGGGCTTGAACCTCTAAGCGAGGTGTGTTTAGGGACATCTGATCCATAACAATTCCTCTATGAATTCCTACATATGTTAGGGATCTAGAGAGAACCTTTTTGGTTAAATGTTCTATGGATGAGCGAATACAGCCAGTGAATGTTAGTAGTGGGAAAGTAGGAAACTGACGTCAGTCTTAGAGACTTGGGTATGTAAAATGGTTCGGGAAGAGGAAGTGGTAGAGACATATGAATCTGTAGGCTAGAAGACGTGGAATTGGAGATAGGAGAGCAGCATGAGGTGTTATATGTTTCGAAATGTTACAACCACCACCCCAATGTGGTCCCCACCAGGCTCCGGGAGCTGGAGGACATGGGAAGGAGTGGCTGTAAGCGGTCAAGGAGTGTGACCCAAGGTCTCCATGAATGATTCAAGGTACGGTATGTGACTACTACGATCTTCCATATTAATATACAAAGGTAAAAATCATTCATTTTACCATGAGTCTTGTTAAAGACCTAGAGTTTCCAGTTAAACCAATGACTTGACCCTTACATATAGAGATACCTTTTTGAGGAAACTAGATAATCACACTTATGACTATTGTGTGATCTGACCCTTGAGGAAAGAGTTTCGGTTGGAACCTCTTGGTGGCAGCTTCAAGTCCATACGACGTTAGTTTTGGTATGGACTGGAAATCCATAGTTCATACTTAGATTGACTGTTTTAGGCAAAAAGTATGTAGTATATCTACAACATTAGAATGGGTTTTCCTTGGTCGACGAAAAAAGAAACCCTGGAAGCACAGGATAAACTCATTCATAGGAGGGTGAAACCGATCACTCTTGAGTCGGCTAGCCTTACCATCATGGTTGCAGTAGGGTTCAATTTTCAGTTCCAAATAGTAGTGGAAGAGTGTGGGGACAACATTTCAAAAGATGTTTCCAGGATTACCTCCCCGAACGGAGAGGGACTTCTCCTTTGTCTAGGTACTAACAAATATGTTTACCTAAATTTTCCAGGGTAGCGACACCCTTTTCATATTTGATGAAGAAGGGGGAGCCTTTCCTGTGGATGGAGAAGTTTTAGAAGAGCTTTTAGGAGCTGAGATAGTGACTGATGAGTGCCCCCATCTTGAGGCTATGAGGAGAAGGCGTTGTGTATGTAGTCTACTATGACGCATTAGGAACCAAACTACTTTATTTTCTGATATAGGAGTGGGAAATGATCACCTATGTCTCATGGAAGTTGAGACAGCATGAGAAAAACTATGTTACCAATGACCTGGAGTTAGTGTCAGTGGTCTTTACGTTGAAGATGTGGAAACACTACTTGATGGGTGAATGGTTTACCGTTACTCTGATCACAAGAGTCTCAGGTATATCTTCCCATAGAAGGAAATAAACCTAAGACATCTAAAATGGATAGAGTTCCTCCAGGACTATTAATTTGAGATAGTCTATACTCCTGGGAAAGAGAATGTGGTAGCAGATGCACTCAGTAGAGGGTCTGGTTTACAGATACTGAGTGAGGTGTCAGATCAGCTAGTCACGTTGTGGATATGATTCATAGATAAAGAATGAGCATCTTACCTCTAGTATATTACTATCACTCCCCCACTTCTTTAGCGAGTTCGGGAGGCACATCTTGAGGATGTTGACTGCAAGGCTAGATGTGCTCAGATATCCTCAGGACGGTCTCCTGAAAGATTTTCTGAAGGTGTTGAGAATTTCATTAAATTCAAAGGATGCACCATGGCACCAATGATGCTTCAAAAGGAGTTTTTAAGGGAGTTCCACACATCCCCTTTAACGGTACATCCTGGAGTGTCGAAGATGTGCCTCGACAACTGGCGTTAGTACTAGTGGCAAGGGATGCATGAAGTAGTGGTAGAGTTTGTACCATGATGACTCGCTTTTCAGCAAGTGAAGACTGCACAGAGCCGACAAAAGTCTTTTGCCAATAGGATATGGAGACCCTTGGAGTCTGAGGAGGGAGACCATATCTTCCTATGGGACTCACCCCAAAGAAGATTGTGGAGGTTCGGCTAGGGCGTAAAGATACCTCTGAGGTCTATCAGACCTTTATTGATTCTTAGCAGAGTGGGTGTAGTGGTGTACCATCTATCTCTTTGCCCATAAATGTACCGAGTGTATAATGTTTTCCATGTGTCCCAGCTGAGCAGATGAGTGCATGATCCATCGCATGTTATTTACTAGGGAGAGTTAGACATTGAGGATGGGGGGACTTTTACGGAGTTTTTGGTGGAGATAGAGGATCAAAAGGACTGAGTCCTTCATGAATGGTCGATCCCTTTGGTGTGAGTTTGGTGGCAGGACAGGAACCTCCAGGAGAGAACATGGTAGCGGGAGGATCAAATTCATGCTCAGTACCCTCATTTGTTTTATTTTCCTTTCTTTTGGATTTTGGGGATGTAAAGCCCTAAGGTGGGGAGAATTTAAAGTCCCCTAATTTCCGTATAATTTTTTTTAATTTTATGGAATTATTTCAAGACTGAAAAATCTGACGGCACGTGATTCCAAGGCCCGGAGTGCCTGGAATGATTAAGCGAAAAATGTTAAGTTTAAAAATAGTGCACGTGAGTTGTTTTCCTGAAAAAGTAGAATTACTCTTAAATAGGTGCCCGAATTATAAATCTAAGAGCACTACTGCATTGAGGATAATGATTTTACCATAGGCGTGACTTAAGTTTAGTCAGCATAGGCCACTGGTTGGAAAATTAAAAAATGTAATAATCGTAAATAAAATAATTAAATAAAGTAATTTTATTCTTCAAATGATTATAACTCACGAATGGTGACTCAAATTAAAAATGATATACCACTGTTGATCTCGTGGGGGTATTATTTCTTTAGTAAGATACTAACATTGGCCGGTGTGCGCCAACTATGGAAGTTAGTTTTTGGCCATAAATAAAATAATTAAGTAAAAATTATTTTATTGTTAAAATCCATATCTTTTAAATGGATACTCAGATTGAAAATATGAGAGTACCGTTGAGTTAGTTGGTACGTGTTTCCCTTTGGTAGATCCTAACCTCAACTAGTGCGGGTCGAGGATGAATGTTAATAATTTATTGGACTTTTTTTAAAGGTACGTTCAGTAAACGCATGGACAACATTTTCTATCTTTTGAACAGGTATTCGGATTAAAAATATAAGGGAACCGTTGAATCCGCATCACCGGGAGGGAGGCTTCACATTGACTATAGATGGTCAGGAGAAAAAGATGGTTTTTAGATATTTAATAGAATAATAAAATAACAAAGTTATTTTATTTTTCTTTATCCTTTCCTCCAACGAACGAGCGGCGGTGGCAGGACCAATGACAAGTCAATCCATTAAATGAATTGACTCTTCTTTATTCTTATAACCAAATTATTGGAACTAAGAAGGTTCCTTAATTAAATGAACCTCATTAATACCATAAGCGTTACTCACCCTCCCCCTCTCCTATTTATATAGAGATTGGGGTAGAGTGTTGGAACATCTTCACCAAGAGATGAAAATTTGGAAAATTATTGTGATGCCAACCACATGGAGGACGAGACCGATTCCAATGAGTGGTGACGAGCGGCACCGAAGAAAAAACCCATGACAATGACAAATGAGTTCCGTTGATCGACATTAGAGAACAAACCTTCCAGGTAGGGGGTTTATTTTGAAGTTGTCTTTGATGAATTAAATTTTTTATCCCGCTTGTTATCGTGTAACACGGAGGGTGTGGGCCAAAAGAACACGACTCAGAGCATCCGCCACTTCGTTCTTGATTTGAACTTCAGGTAATAATTTCCAACTCGATGAAAACATGAAATAGTGGGTTATGCTAGGATAGTGACATCGTCGGAGAGTCATAGGCGTAGACGGCACCAAGGACGGACAACAGAGCATGCCCGGTGACCAGTGAAGAAACTGTTGGCACACCATGTCGGTGGTGTCCAGAGAAGACCCACATCAACCGGACAATGGTGGTGGAAGGCGGCGCACGATGGCATGCTGAGGTAGCCAAACGCGGCTGGCCTGAGCCGACCGTATGGGACAAGGGTGGAAACCGCAAGTGCTGTCAGCGAAAGCGGCCGAGACTAGCAGGTCATGGCATGAAGGTACTGCGCGGCCTGCGCCATGCCACGTTGTCAAAACCCCAGTCAACCAAAGGGTCGACCATTAATAGCGGTGGGGAAGCGCCCCACCGGCTAGCGAACGGCCCCGCAAGCGTGGGGCCAGCAGGATGCAAAGGTCAGCCTCCAAGCGGACCAAGCTGGAGGGCCGGCCAAGCGGACCAGACCTGCCAAGTGGGTTGGACCCGCCAAGTGGGCGGGACCCACCAGTGGGTTGGGCCAGACCCATGACCCAATGGGTTGGACACACTGAGTGGGTCAGAACTGCCTGCAGACCGGGCCAGACTCGCGCCTCAGCAAGACAGCGCGGGTGGGTCGAGCCCCACCCGACTAGCTGGGCCAACCACAGCCCGGGCCCGCTAAAAAGTCGTTCTGACACCGATGGGCCGGACCCAGTGAACTAGGCCAACCCTTAGTGGGCCAGACCTGAGCGGGGTCAGGTAGACCCTGGGACCCGTTGCGTCGGGCTGGTCTAACTGAGTCAGACCGGGCCCAGACCCAACTGGTAGCCGAATAAAGAAACTTATGTAACTGAAAAACCGGGTGTCTGTTAGAAACATTTTTCGTGGAGTTGGGACCCCTATTATGAATTGTTCCCTTTGGAATATTCCAGCAGGACTGACCTAGCTAACCCGGACTGAGGTGCGATCACCCCTGTTTCATGAAAAGAGGTGTAAATAATAGACCGGGCGTCCGATCAACGTGTCTTTAGTGGAATAAGGACCCTTGTGGCAAGGCAGTCCTTTGGAGATACTCTAAGTGATTTTTGAAAGAGTTTGACATGTGACCTGGGTTGGATCAGACTTGAATCCAATTAGGCCTTTTTTACAACATTGATCATATCTCACAGACCGAGCATCCGATCAACACGCCGTCTGTCACATTGGGACCCCTATGACGGGGTGGTCCTTTGGGATACTTCTTCATGGAACTTCATGGAATTTGAGGTATGATCGATGTATTGAGGAGTGGATCCTCTCAGAATAATGTGTTTTTATAGCGGTAATATCATGGCTGGCTGTAACGTGAAGGAAGAACATCAATCCTATGTGGGTCAGCATCTATTGATCTTGTGTGGGTCAGTGCTTAGCGATCCTATTTGGGTCGTTATCTATCAAACCTATGTGGTTCAGCGCCTAGAAATTCTATGTAGGTCAACATCTATCGATACTCATTGGGTTAGCGCTTAGTGATCCTGTGTGGGTCAGCATATATCGATCATGTGTGGGTCATCTCCAACGATCTTGTGTGGGTTAACATATATCGACCATGTGTGGGTCAACAGCAGAGCCTCTCGACAGAATAATATGACCTAGATTTATGAATAATCATCTGTACTTATGTATGTGAGTTATATACCTAGTGTGAGCTGAGTCTTTTACCTTCATGTTGTTACCTTTGTGTTATTACCTTTATGATACTTTTACCTTCGTGTTGTTACCTTCATGAGTTTACATTTGTGGTAATTTTACCTTCGTGGTGTTACCTTTGTGGGGTTACCTTTGTGGTACTTCTACCTTCATGGAGTTACCTTAGTGGTGTTACCTTTTTGGTATTCTTCCCTCATCGATAAATTTTGAAAATGGCTTAAAAGTTGGAGCCTTGTGTTTCCTCACGTATGAGATGAGTATATTTTGATAACTTGGGTATATGTATGGGCATATACCTAAGTAGATTTGATGACTACTACTTCGTGCTTTGTGATTGAGGTCTTTATTTGTGGTTTTTACTTTGTTGATCTCTAGGAGACCTTCGGGGGGTCTCGGGGTCCCTACTGAGTATTTTTATAATAACCCCTGCATGGGCTACGCCTGCACCTTGTTGTGTCCTGTGAAGACAATGAACAACATTGATCGCAGCTAAGGGAGCCTGGACTAGATGGTGCTCAAAGGTGGACCATTTTATGTGACGTGCCGCAGTGACTACTGATTGTGATATGTACCTACCCTTCAGGTATGATCCTTAGTGGACGTTCTGGGAGTTGTTTCCTCTTTCATTTGTAATTGTATTTTCCAATTTCACTTGTATTCCGTACCCTTTACTTTCAGTACACTTTTTAATAAAGCAGTTTACTTAGTGGTTGCTTCTTATTGTGTTCTTGTATTATGTGTTTGTACAGGTTGAAAGGAAATGCCTTCCCGTTATAGGGATACATCTTTCCGGTGCTAGTCGTCAGCCCCTGGCCTATGAAAGGCGGTCTTGGGGTAGTCATCGCATGGGCCCCAGGGGATGGGTCATGAACAAATATTAATTAAATGAATATTAGTTTAATATATTCAATGTTTAATTAATATTTTTGGGAGTAAGAGATAAGTTAATGGCTTAGGTATTATCACATAATATATTTTTTATATTACAAAAAATTGATAATAATAATAATAAATAATATTTATGACTCGGTATAGTGGTCAAAATATTATCTATATGGTGTGTTAATTATTTGGGTGTCAGGTCGACATTTCAGGGTAATTATATTTGACACTATAAATAGAGGAGGATAGTAGTTTTCAATAGAGTATTCACAGCCTCTCTCTCTCTCTACTCCTCTCTCCTCGATTCTACAGAGAGAGGCTCTGGATCCAAGAGCTCAGATTGAGATCTCACTCATTCATTGAAAACTAGGTGATTTAGTGATTACTGGAGTGTCAAATGCATCGTCAAAACTTCACGCTAGCACCCAGATTTCGACGAATGCAGTTCCCACAGTTTCTTAAAGCACATGTGGATGATCAAGAGGAATTAGGATTTGGGTTCTTGGAGCAATTATTGCTAATGATGAGAAGACATTGTACACGACTTCGGATATAAAGTAGGTATTTTATGTTTTGAGTTTTTGTTCTTAATCTCTTTTAGGTTTGATCCTAATGAAGTAATCAGGCAGTGATTCACTGACGTCAACAATTCCATGTCGTATGTCAGTGAACAATTCTAAAATCCCATTTTTGGGGCTTCTGCTATATTCATGTTACCTTCATGGTAGACAGGTGATATAGGAATATGTTGGAGCTTGTATTGGATGTGTGACTAGTGCATCGTGAACACATTTTCCTAAAAAAAATACCGGCCACTGATGATATATGATTTTTTCAATTTACACCCAATTTTCTAGTATTACGATTTCACCCAGTGTGATTTACATGGGTTTTTTACTTATTATTTATATGGTTTTTTCTCTTGGCCCAATAGAAAGTGGAAGATGTATATGCATCACTATTATCATGTATGATTCACATGAAATATGCGTGCTTGTGCATGGTTTATTTTACTAATGATGAGAATCAGATTTTTTAAATTTTCAACAAATTATATGTCATTTTCCCATATAACTTGTTACTTTTATTTTACCCATCCATACCATGATGTAGTTTATTTTGATAATAGGTCATGTGGATCTACGGTGAGATTATCTATTATAATGATTATACAGTCCCTCTTTTAAGGGATGTATAGTAACCTCTAATGGGTTTATATGGGAAATTTGTGCCTTAGTACTATTTCTAGAGAGAAAATCGGTTCAATTATTTAAAGTGTCAATAACAACTTATATATGTAATCATACCATATAACTTTATAGTGTCATCCTACTTAACCAAACAATATGCATATGGTTTACTCGACATAGATCATCTAGGGTAATTCTATTATATATATTTATATGACTATAGATAAATGAGATAGTAATCCTTGAGGGTGTGTCACCCATATGCGGAGGCCCGGTGAGGAGTTTCTAAGAATATGATTCTCATGGGGAAATCCCATATGTATATTCCAAATAATAATTAGTTACCTTGTAGGATGATGTCTTAGTATGTGATTCCTGATGTGTGTGTGTGTATGAGAACCCTAGATGGGTGTTTTGGAACATGAGTTACCTCATGATACTAAGACAGGATCAATGATGTGTTTCTTGTGATCTGTAACTTATGTGAGATATGATGTGTGGGTTAGGTAAGACATATTAGTGTTGTGATATAGGTATTAGGATTCTAGTGAGTTGGGTATTATGGTTTAGATGAGATGCAATATATGAGGGTAACCCAAGTGAGGGGTTATCTCAGGCTTGTTAGTGCCCCCATATATGGGAATCATGTGTAGATTCATTAATTTATGATATTGATTCATGGGAGTTGATATTAGATATATGGTATAGGAATGGTGATTCCTTAAGATTTCATGAATAAAATCACTAATGTTTTCTTGGTATCAAGGCCTAGTTTTGTAGGGCAAGATCAATAGGATTCCTAAATCAGTTTTGGGCATGGTATCCTAGTGGGATAGTGGATAGTGGTCCTAGATGGTTGGATATAGGATATTTATAGTGTGGGTAGGTTCTATTGGTTTTGATAGAATTCCAAGAGTGGTGGGCGGTCATGTGATAAACCTTGGCATCTGAAAAAATCCATGCCTGATAGAAAGACAAAAAAAACATAGGTTATTATGGTTATATGAGATCAACATGTCAATAATAATGGTTGATGTATAAGTTTTTGAGCTTGGGTTTGATGGTGTGATAATCATGGGATAATGAGTCAGGATCTACAATTGGGCAGTACTAGATCATATGCCCATTGGTTTCAAATGAGATTGAGGTAGTGTGTGCTAGTTATATGTGGCAATAATTGATTTTTAAATCATCGAGAAACCCTATATGGGTTAAGGGATGATAGAATTTATGGAGTGTATTCAAGAATGGTTTATTGAGATTTTCATGAGAATAAGTATTTTCTCCTCTATGTATCTTATATATTGGTCATCTCAATTATTAAAATTTTAAAAAAACAATCTCATTTAAATCATGTCTTATCGAACAAAATCATGCATGAATCAATTTTTTCATGGAATTATAATTATAAAAATTAACTTTTAACAATTAAATTTCATTTATTATCTTCTAAACAAGCATTAAAAAGAAAAAAAAGGGAAAAATATTCTTAGTTTTCCATGTAAATTTATCAATGTGATCATCAGTTCATTTTTTACCAATAATAATAACATCTGTGTGAATTTTATGTTCTATGTTCTCTAAGTGATACAAAGTTTGTTATGAAAAATTAATTTTATTATTGTGAAACTAATGTAAAATGTTCAAAAATGAGAAAAGGAGCTTGGTTTTTTGTGTAGATTTAATGTAAGAATAATTGCTACATTTTTTCTCTTTAGGAACATATCATTCATGATATAGAAATTGTATGTGCTCAGAATGATCAAAAATAATATTTAATAATTTAAATCGATTGTAACATATGAAATGACTATCAAACAAAAAATTGAGAAATTGATAATGATTGTTCATTTAAATGTGGGATAATAATACTCAAGTCATTTGTGACTTATAGGAATGAATAATGTGTAAATTTGATGTGTGTTGTGCTCACAATGATCATAAGTTCTAATTTTATAATATAATATGTTTATATGTAGAAAAAAACCAATTTCTTATTATTTTTAAATTTTTACTTTTTCATGTTTTATTTTTTATATTGTATTAAAATTTACTTCTAAAAAATTATATTTTAAATTACTTGTTATAATTATTATACTGATTGAAACCATTTTTTAGGATATTTATTTCTATATTTGAAAAATTACTATATATTATTTTAAATTTTGATAATTTATTTATATTTTGTAATGATAACCTTATGATTAAAATTTTAATATTTTTACCAGGGAGAAATATTTGAAATATTGGGTGAATATTTTAAAAAAATATACCATTAGAAATTATCATTTTTAGTCATAAAAGTTTTATTAATTTTTTCATAATATTTATTAGAAAACAACATTTTTTATGAATCATACCTATATCTATAGGGGTGAATTTCATTTTTTTTAATCATTAAGAAGTCATGAAAGTGATCCAAAAATGGTTAATGAAATGAGAGAACTAAAAATAGTAATTGATAAGTTTTTATGCCACACTCAACAAATCAGGGTGATTCTACACACTCTATAGATGAGTCAGAGAGTTTTGATAATTAGTGTGGGCTATTCATCACTAAAAAGAAGGATTAGATAAGAAAAATATCAAGTGGTGGGAGCACTGCTAATTCAAGAATTCCAAATTTTCCATTAAATTAAAAAAATGTGAATATCAATCCATGAACAACCTTCATTAATAAGTGAATGAAAATTCAAAATAAATGTAAATTAAATTCACCTGATTAATTTACAATAAAATATACGTAGATTCTCCCCATAAATACATACTAAAATACCCTTTTAAAATTATATTTCAAATCCATCATTAAATACACATTTAATTTCATATCCACACTAATTTCATAACATTTATATCTCTTATTTGTTAGTTTTCCCCTTTACTGTGTTGAACGGATAAAATTAATTATATTAAATATAAATGTGTGGTTCCCATAGTCTTCCTTGAATTTAATCATTCAAGGGCTCTAAATTTATTTTTTATTAGGAATTTATTTTCTCAACCTTTATATTAAATTGTTGGATCAATAATTTCCAATATTTTAATGCAAGAGTCTCAGGGGATCATACAGTCACCCTAACAAGGTGGTGAATTAGGGGAGACCAACTTTTATTGATTAAGTTCAACTTAAATTTATTCCTTCCTTTAAGTTGATTGAACCTTTTCCATTGGATAGGATGTATAGATATTTATATATAATTCTCTCCAATTTTTCCCAATTTTATATACATAATGTAAAGTAAACATAATAGTGATCTTTACAGGGTTTGGATACAATGTTATAGCATACTCTTTATCATGTTGAAACCTATTGATTCATGCATTTTCCACTAATAATATTTTCATAAATTACAAGTGGTGTGGAACGTTTTTATCCTTAACCCTCAATATGAATCCCACACACTAAGTCACCCGACTTTACAAAGTCTCCCAACATAAAATTATATTTACTCTCATCAATAATTAAGATTCCACAAACTTGAACAAGTCTTTAACTATAACTTCTTATTTTTTGGAGTACTTACACATCAACATTTTTCTACTTCGAGTAAAATTAATTATAGATGTCTCAATTTCTTCCTCTAAACCTCATGTTTTAAACTTTTGAAGTTTCTTTACAACTTGATGTTCCGATCTTCTCAAAATCTATGACTCAACTAAAAATTATTTGAAATCACTTTTCAAAAACATCATCTTACTAAAATATTTATTCTCGTAATCAGAAAATTTTTCTAAATGATATTAAAAATATTTATAGGCACAACCTTCCTAATAACCGTGGTGATTTAAAATCTCCAAACTTCAATGCTCAATTTTAAATTAATTTAATAAATATTCTAAAAAATCAAAGTCAAATTAAATCTCTACAAAATATAGCATCAAACCATTCTTAAAATTATTCCTTAAAACTCAATTTAAATCATGAACCTAGTTTCATGAATATTGAACATTTACCATCCCACTTAGCATCATAATAATATATTCTAACAAAAATTAAATGTAAATTCCCTCAGTCTTTTTGGTTGCACTTGCTTCAATAGATTTTAATAACTCTATAAAAACACTATTTAAAAAAAATTCTTGTAGACATGGATTTTCACGAAAATTATACTCAATTATTAAATGTTATAAACACTTAATGCATTCCCCAATAATTTTTATTTGTTAAAAAAATTGTCACATTTATGGACTTCTCATTTTCTCTATTTGAAATATTTTTCAGACACTAACCTTATTTATACACAGTAGTTAGACTCTCATTAAACCTGTAATTCTATTTCACTTACCTTACTATTTTATGTTACTTCTTCACTGACCTCAATGAATTTTTTCATGAGTGTATCTCGGACCTTCTTCCATTGTATTTCACTTTTGTGGATCCTAGCTTCTATTGAACTCAAATTCATGCTCATCTTATTCTTTCGATAGTGTAACTCATCAATGTGTCAAACCCATATCTTCTGGAAAACTCTATTTTTCATCTTATTTTTGCAAAGAATACTTACAATAGAATCATTATACATGATGGATGAGATTCATTATAGTTGGTTTAATACGTCATGAAACCACAAATCATTGAATTTGGTATTAGTTTGTGTGACATTTTCCTTCACAATACTTACTTAATTACTACTGTACTACTTATGATTACAAACACACAATAAATCCTTCACATAAGCATGTCATCTTTTGATCCTTTCCTTTAGGTTTTCTCAAATTTCTTTTCCATTTCAGAAATGACCATCTGATTAACTGAAAAATTTTTGTTTGGCGAATTCATAATAAATGTTCTTCTGATGACAATGTTGGGATCACTTCATGATGACTACACTGGGAGGGGGTGAATCAATGTCGGATGAATTTGTACCACTTTAAAATTTTTATCCATTTTTATACAACCTTCACTTGTTCAGTTAATGGTTCTCTTTTATATTAACCTGTAATTATCTAGGATGCACATAAAACAATAAATAAAAATGAACACTAGGATTTGTTAATGTGGTTCACCAGCAATGTGGATGACTATATCCTCAATGTTTGCTGGATATTACTACACTTTCACATAGATTTCATTTTATTAGCAAGAAAAGAATGGGCAAGGGAATGAACTTGAACCTATTCTCCTAACACTGACCCGATAAAATGCAAGATTTTTCTTTAAAGCTTGAGATTATAGAATATTGTCCTATCCATTATAAAGTGATCAGAAATATAATAAAAAAATTTATTTGAACTCCAATGAATCTGGTAAAAATTATCTATATGTATTAATCTATTAGGATCCCTCTACATCACAATAATGAAAGGGATATTTCAAATATACAGCAATAAATAACTACCTCTTCTTATTCAGTCATAATAACTTAAATGTGTAGTCAATTGCATATATCATAATTCATCAATACACAATATTAAAAATTATAATTGAATCATTTATCCTCTATTCTTCTTAGTTCATACAATATTTATCCAACTGAATCACACTGAAATTTTAATATTATTTTTATGCAATATTAACCTTGCACAAACTCACCAAGCGTGAAACTACCTTTTCTTATTCATGAAAGCAATAGATGCTTTATGGGATCCTGATTTAATACTATATTCATGTATATAAACTGATAAAGTATATATTTTTTTCTTTATGTAATCCTTGATTATTCTTAAAATATGAAAGAGTATGCTGATTTTATTTGTGTAAGTGTTTTTCATGGAACATCTTCACAAACTCAATTGATTTTTTTGGAAATTTCATCCATGATACTATGAAGCTCCACAATTATTCTTCATGAAGTATATTACACTAGACCACTTAATTAATTAATTGGTTAAAAAACGCTCAATCAGATTCTCTAGTTTTCATAGAAAAATGAGAGATCTCTAAAAATCATAGTAAAAAATATTGGCTTGGTGCATCGAGGTTTATAGATAAAGAACCACTAACACTCCTCTAAGTTTTATACCACATCAAGAATATATTTAATTCCCCACAAAATATTCTAATATGTGGCTCTATTCTTACTAAATATTTTGGTATTTTAAACATTACATGTGTTTCTATCACAAGACATTAAAAATCATGTTGTCTTATATATGTGGCTTCTTCCTTTATGAGTTTAGACACACATACATGTGAGCCTATAAAATACATCACATCTTGTATTAATAACTCTCAGTATCTTCTTATTAACTCATGGTTGATCAAAACTCCATGAATTTGTTTTTAGTTCACAGTCAATCCATACCTATCGTGTGGTTGATTAATATCATAATGCATGATCACCTCATATTAGTCATCTGGTAGCTCAAGTAGTTCATACATTTTATTTGATCTTCATATGTTCAGTCAAAAGAGTTCATGTAGTCACTTCAAGAGTTTTTGGTTTCTTAAAATTTCAACACATTTCAACTTATATGATCGATCTGACATATGTTCTTCTGGTCGATCGAATAAGTCATGTAGTTTATTTGAGAGTTTTTGCATATGAAAATATTCAGGTGGAAGATTATTATTAGATGAATTAAATCATTTTCATTGGATTCATGATAATTTATGCATAAAATTTCAAATGGAGTAATTTTTCTAGTGTGTCACACTTTTCCCACATCATATTTTACTTCTTTTACACACCACTATATAAAATAATTCATCCCATTAATTCATAATAAGTGAGTAGACTGGGTTCTTATCTCGAAACAACACCACACTCACACCCACCAATAAGTCACTACACCATGACCTTTAATAGTGTCTCTTACAACTCCATGCATGCACACCTATGTGTTCCCTATGGGAACTACGCTTGATGTCATTATTGGATTGATTGTGCAATACAATTTTTTTAATTTACTTAGAATAAATAATTTTGAGTATCTATATTAACTACCATTATATAGGATCAATGACCCTTAAATAGGTACTATAAAAGTCATATTACCTTTATACAACTTAGTTATGAACTTTACACAACTCACGGATACATGTAATAACCCATGCATAGGTCATTAATATTAACCTTATGTGGCCTTTAAAGCCTTCTCATGACCCTTATGCAGGTGTTTGTTTACTCTTACACAGTTAAGGGTTTCCATAGTATATTTATATAATGCATTAACTACCATTAAGAAAATAGTGTACTTTAAAGTTCTACCTTTAGGTAACACTTCATGAACTTTACATGGTTCTTGATATAACCCTTACAGACCTAGGGTAATTATCAGTTTACTCATACATAGTCCAGACTTAACTTTAAGTAGCCTATGAAAATAATTCAATAACATTACAAAATGGACTGTTTTTTTAGATTTCACTCTATTCGAATAAAAACCTTCTCAAACACACTTTGATCCTTCTCAATTAGTTCAAACAAACATCCAACTTGTAATAGAAAATGCTCCTTAACCCTTCAAAACATTTCATTTTATTGAAGATTAATTCAAAAATAATTAAATTTAATATGAACTTCATCCAGAATAAAATATATATGACCTTTTAAATTCAATAGATGGAACTCATCTTCAAAAAAATGCTTAGGAAAACAAATGAACTTCTAAGTTTTTTTTCTTTACTAAATTCATATTGACATCATGTGATTCATCACATAGTAAGGCATTGAAAAAAATACAATACAAACACAAAGATGGGCCATCAATCTCCCCCCTTTTCATTTTTTTCAATACTAATGTAGAAAACGAGAAGTCAGTGTATTCTCTTCAATTTTTCTCTACTTTATTATTTTATTCTCTCCCCCTTATTTATAAAAAATATGAAATACCTGAGTGAAAATGATACCATTTAATTATTAATAAGTGTGTTATAAATTATTCCAATCTAAGTCTACTTGGTCTAACTCAGTGTAGAAAAAAATAAGGTCTAATTTAGACATCAATGTTGTCTATTATAAATTAAGAATATCATACAAACAAATATAGTACAACTAGTATTATTTCCTCAAATACTATTCATCTATTTCAAGGCTAATAGTAATTGGTTGATACCAATTTATACAATGAAATTGGAAATTTTTTGATACAACTTATACAGAAAAAATCTCAAGATACATTCAACCAGAAATTTCTGCACCCATCTCAATATATGGATTAAAAACATTCAATTATAATGTGCAGGTAATTTTCATGAAATTAGTATTGGAACTTCTTTAATATTATTTTTTTTCATTTCATTGATTCAATTATGTTCTCCCTCTTAATATTAGGTTTCATTTAAATTTTTTGAATAAGGACATGAGAGTTTACCAACACACCTCATCAATGAGTTCTTGAAAAATACCTTCAAGAGATATCGATTATGAATAAAATGTAATAATCAGTAAAATTCTTTAGATACTCCCCCTCAAGGGATTATCTCTAGCTTCACTTCACCAAGATGGATATTTTTCATTAGTTGATCTTACGAATACCAATTGATGAGAGTAACAATTTTTATGATCCTATCCTTGATGGTGACATAAATTTTTTTGATCAACTGTAATATCTTGATCATATTCATATCAATGTTGAACTTTGATCCTTTGTAATTAATAATATTCAAGATAAAATTAGATAGATAAAAATTGGATGATTAATTCTATAAATCTTGGAATGAATATTCCATCTTTTAGATGTAGTAATATAATTTCTTTATCTCAATTCCCTCCTAAGTATATGGATCACCATCAATTCCCTATAAGTAATGAAAAAACACAAATTATATAGGAATAAATTGGATCTCTATTTCTTTATATTGAGAGAAACAAGGTTGATAATTTTTTCCAATCTATGAAACTCTTTTATTTTCTCCTCCACGTGAGGGTGAACTCTTCATGTCGACTTTTATGAATTTCTTGGATGTTTTGGGTTTCATGGTTTCTTTAATTTATTTTGTGAAAACATTGTGTGGAATTTTATTTTCACACATGCCATCAAGGAATATTCATCACTTAGTGATTTATGATTATTCTTTAGTATTTCTTATTCATCTGGTGTTGTGAACAAATACTCATCAGAGATATGTCTATCCCTTTTTCACCTTCCACATAGTACTTCTGATATTTTCTTGACATCATTTGTTGATATCTACTCATGCAATTAGTCTTAATCATGTGGAATCAATTTTTTTATTTTCTTTACTCATTCCACATATACTGTCCAAATTACAAATAATTTATTTCAAATATGAAAATCATAATTAGTGGATCCACATGGCTTCTCAAGTGTGCTCTTTACCACTTCAATCCTTTTATTTTTTCCTTGGATAGGTTTTTCCTTTGGTTTCTTAAGCTTTCCTTCATTCATTCATATATCCATGTCCTACTTACAAGAATATATGTTGTTTCATCTTTTCCAAAAAAAATAAGTGGCTTATTCTTTTAGTTTTAACACCCTTCTTGAACTTATTGGGTTTGTGCTAAGAATTATTTTTTCTTCTAATTTTTATCCAAGGGTGATGTATCTATATTCTTTGGATTTGTGGTCATTCTATTTAATTTTTTGGTGGAATTCTGGAATGATTCATACTTTCACACCTCTTCACTATGACAACCTCAATTGAAAATTCCATGGAGATTATTTAAACATTAAAATATGACTGTAACATCCAGATTCTTCCTTCACTTATATGGACTTTACCTCATCACTAATTTATACCCCTTAATGTAGGAATCCTTTGATTTTTATATACAAACATATTATACCAACAATTATATGAAATATTTCTATATATTTTACAACAACAATAGTAGCCAAAAAAATATTGATCTTTTCTTTTGAGTGATATTCAAGCCTAATTTACATGTTTGTTGCTTATGTTTCCCTTAATTCTTAGGTTAGGTTTTAATAGGGGAACCACTTATTTTAATCTTACATTTCTTCACTACAGATTTAGTTCTAAAAAATACATCACCTTTATTCATCCACTCTTTCACAAGTTTGGATTTTGAACCTACATTACGCATAAAAACAAAATTAGAAAAAAAAATAATATCATTTTATGTGGATGGTTCCTTCTATATAGAGACTTCTTGAGATTTAATATTTAATGATTTCAAAATTTTCTATCTACAAAGTAGAGGTTTTTTAGGATAAGAGTCCTACAAAGATGTTTGTGTGGTTGGAACTCTTGTAGTAACAGCTCCTTTTCAGCTTGTTGTGAAGACTCAACTAGAACATTTTCAATATTTTCTAGTTTTTATCCAAGATCAATAAATTTCATAATTATGATGAATTTATCATCATCCATTGAATTAAAAATATCTTCACATTATTTCATGATCTTCATAACTTCCTCATCACCCATTATATGTTTCTCTTGTAGCAAGGGTTCATGCTTATGGATCTTTTTTTCTTTGATTTCAAGTTGAGAATTCTTAACATCAATGATAGACTTAAAATTTTTCTCTATTTCATGGAACTTTCCTTAAAATTACTTATTATAATACCATTTCGCTTGAATTTTATTTAGCCACTGATATTATAAATGGATCATCTTTCTTTAATTTCAATATTATTTACTTATTTTGTTCCAATTTATTTAGAGAGCTAGAAGTTGTATTGAATTATTTCTTCAAAATATTTCTCAAAGTTTTCTAAATTTTATTCAATATTGGTGATATCTTCATGTATTTTTTTGAATGAGCCACAGATAAAAGTGACTATTTCTTTGGGATTGTAATGTAATATATCTTTCAAAGTATAAATTGATTCATCATTAAATTCCTTAAATATATGATCATTTCCAATCATGTTTGGATATTCATGAGGATGATTTTGGTAGGATATTTGTTTTTCCTCATATTTATCTAGGGATGAATCACTACATCAATTAGAACTATTGTCAATCTATTCAGTAGTAGACTATACCACCATATCTTTTACTACTATGTTATACTTGTATCTATTATAATTACAACATGGGGAAACTGATTCATTATCCACTTTTTATAAGAGGGATTTCTTCTTCATCTTTATCAATTATTTATTTCTTTAGTTCTTCAAAGTATTGAATAAGATATAATTTTAATATGTAGTTGATAAAACTCCTCCAAGATTAGAAATTGTGAATATAAATCAAATATTTATGAAGATTCAAATCGTAGAATCCAAATAAAGGTGTGACTTGTCCCTCTAAAGCCAATTGTTAGGATCACTTTGGGATGAACACAATGAGACTTGCGGGTGAATCAGTGTGGGAACACTTTTTACCACTTTAAAAATTTTATCCCTTTTTATACCTTTATCACGTATTTAATGAATGGTTCACTTTTCTTATTCACCTGTAGTTAGAAAGAGTTCACACAAAACAATAAAGCATAAGGAATACCAAGATTTGTCAACGAGGTTCACATACAATGTGGATGACTATGTCACTAGTGTATGGTGGTTATTATCCCACTCATACATAACTTTCCATTTATTATAAAGAAAATCATCAGAAATTGTATAACCTTGAAAATATTATCTTAGAACCATCTAGGTATAATGCAATATTTATCTTTGATGATATTGACACCTGCCAAATGAGCATCATAAAATCAAAAAAGGAATAAATGCCTCAAATATGGGTATTATTTACCCTAAAAACAAAGGAAGAAATGATGTCCAAGACACACGAATCGTGTAACCTATAATAGGAAATGTGATTGCATGACCTTTGGAGGGTCATGAAAATGTCTCACACGCATTTCATAACCTGATGGAATATCTCATGGAGCCCCTTTGACAATCTATCTTTGTTCTTACAAGGTAATATGAGACATTCATTGATCATGTGATGGATGCCAGATGATTTCCTTCTGATCATTTGACTTTTAAAATGGAAAAATCCTAGAATACCATATAAAAATCCTTCAAAAATAAGTACAAAAATATCCAAAAGTAGAGGGTATTTTTCAAGTATAAACATATTTTGACGCACCCATGTGGTCCACAAGGCACTATAAAATACCTGATGATATGTCTGCCTTTTCATGCAAGAGCTTACAGGCATGTCTCCATCAATTATGTGAAGGTATTCAGACATTTCTAAGTGGTCTTTCAGTCCCCCTAGCTCTATATAAAAACACAAGGTTTTTCCATGATAAATTCTTATGCATCACCAAAAGAACCTTTTTTGGTCATGTGACACATCACCCATTGCAAGAGTGGTTATCTTTAACAACACTTGTACAAATTCAAGAGTTCCCCAGCCATTGTAAAATAAAAAAGGAAATAAAAAAGGAAAATAATGGGAGATTCTTGTTAAGGGAAGATACATTAATCTTATGAGAATGGTTTCATATGCCCAGGGTGATCACCATTGGTCATGTGAAGCCCTCTTGACATGCCAACACACTTTCGAAAGACCCCATGGCATGTCATCTTGATCTCACAAAGTCCCTCCAAGAAATCCACCTTTTTTTCATGTAAAATCCTGAACAAGGCACCTCAAATCAAGTGAATGTATTTTAAAAGGTATCCTGATCACATTAAGGTCCTTAGAAATATCAACCTAACCTTATAAAATTCCCTCTTACTGTCAACATGATTAGGAAATACCCATTTATTTGTACAAAATCTAATAAATGGGGCATTGATTGGATGGTCTTACGTTCGTTGAAAATCATGTGACACCCCTGTAATGTCCTACGATAGGACCTAATGAAATGTGTGAATCCAAATCCCTCCACTGACTCTAGCCTAGATTTGTGAGAGACCTGTCGAACAAGATGACATATAATCATGGTGGTGAGGTCTATAAATCCCCCACCCAAGCATTAATAAATGAATCCTTGAATCCATGAAATATATTACTTAGGTATCATAGAAAACATATTATAGTGGCTGATCTCATGATCTTATGGTCTTCCACCAAATAAATATTTGGGGAATGACCTAAGGGATCAAAAAGAATTCATGGAAACTCCGTGTGATTGCTTGAGATCATGCAAAGGACTTATGGCATGTCTTCTAGATTATGTGAAGGAAATCCCACAAATCTATTATGTCATGTGAGACCTAAAAATATATATAATTGAAAAAATATAAAGAAAATATGAAAAAAAGGATGGAAGAAAGGATAAAAATGATGGAATACTTATGCGAAAAACATACATGCTAATACTCATTCACTTCGCATGAACCACTGAGGTCATGCAACAGCACCAGGACATGTCACCCAGATCATGCAACACTCCATTAGAATACCATTTAGATCATATTATTCCATAAAAACACCTTAATAAACTCACATGACATCGTTTGGGCTTGCCACCTGAGTCTCATGAAACCTTCTGGGCTCGCCATCCAGACCTTGTGATGTCTTCTAGACATGTCTCCCAAATCATATTGAGGCACAGGTGCATATCAGTTGGGTCTCACGATGGCACCAAGGATTGTCAAATGTCTCTCACAACATCCTCCAGACAAGTCATCCTGATATCACGGTGCCCTCCAAGCATTTCCTCTAGCTTTCGTGATGATACAAGGACAAGTCATCCAGGTCATGCAACACCTTCCAAGCATATAAGACAAGATCATAAAATTTCCTATGGAAAAGTTAGATATATCTTAAAAAACCCTCCAATAATGTCATCCCTGATCATGAGATGGCCTCTAAGACAGTTCAGGTAGGTCTAACAATGTCCTCCAAACAAGTCATCCTTGGTCATGTGATAATCTTCAGACATGCCATTTAGATTATACAGCGTCCTTCAGACAAGACAACTAGATCATGAGGTTGAATTTGGACAATTACAACATATATCTAGACATGTATAGATATCCTAAAACATGTCAGTCAAACAATCCAGACATGTTGGTCAGAAAATCAAGCAGGTCAAGAAGACAACCAGGTCAGGTCAATCAGGAACCCCCAGAAATGATAACTTTGTCCAATCTCAAAACTAGGGAAACCACAGTGTTTAATCCTTGATTAGTGTAATGATATGATTTCCTCTATAATTGGGAAACCTTAGTGTGTAAGACTTGATCGGTGGCATGATATGACTACCTCTATACTAGAGAAAACCTAGTGTGTAAGCCCTAATCAACTGAAATATGAAGAATATGATTCCTACAATATCCAGGATATATAGGATGCCTTTCTAAGTCTCAAACTCAAATAAATAGCCACTTTATTGAAATTTTTCCATATTTCACTGACATTTTAACCATCGAGACCCAATATCTCTTGTGGAAAGATCTTTCTCCCTCATTCATCAGTACATTGATAACCCCAACAGAACTATGAGAACTTTGATTCCCACAATAATCAGGATACGTAGGATTCCTTCCTAAGGCCCCAGGACCATATTAAACATCCAAGGGGATATCACTTTACATAATTCCAACATCCATATGTAGTGAAACTGAATACTTATTATCCCTTGTTTTTCATACTGAGCATGGATCGCATGGTATTAGGGAGTTGCAATGGTCATATCATTTTCATTGTGAATCTCCACTCGTAAAGGAAACATCAATGTCTAATCCTTGATCAAAGACATGATATGACTACCCCATACAAGGGTATCCACCTTAGTGTTAGTCCCAAGGGCATGATTGAACTATGATAACTCTGATTCTTGCTACAAAAAGAATATGTAAGATGGATCCTTGAGATCCAACCTCAAATATCTAGTTCTTAAGTTCCCCCATATATGTCCTTTTCATATGACATTAAACTACATAGGATTAACAAAATATGTAGGTTTTGATTCCTATTATAAACCAGGATACATAGGATGCCTCTTAATGGATCTTTCCCATCCTTGAGATATTAACTGCCTCCCTTGATAATAATAAACACTGGAGTTCCGCATTATATGGATTCAATATACAAAAATCTACCCATCAATGGGAAATGGATGAAGAACCATGGATACACACAAACAGATTCACCAATAAGATCCCCCTTTTTCATATGAAAGGATTTTACCCATGATCATCTTATTAGGGTAATAGGTGCGTTATTAGGATTATAAAGAGATTCTATAACATATATTAAATCTTTAAGAGAGTCTCAAAGTAGGAAACAATCTCTTCCAAAAGGATGTGATGAGCCCGACCTCCCAAACTCTTGACCATTGTGATTTCCTAAATTTCATTGGGTATGAATCTCCAACTGACCACCTTACTTTGGAAAGTTAGGATACACCCAGTTATAGATGTGGGAACTGTTGGGGGTTTCTATGTAAGATAGGAATGAATGGTAAATCCGATGTGAATGATTGTACAGACATCAAACCCCCACAATCTGACTATTGAGATAAAAAAACCATTTATTTTCCCAAAAAATAAAAATGGTGAACCCAATGTAAAATCATCTCACTGTGGAATCTCTTTTACAATATAAAAACAATAGACTTCATGGTTCTCATCAAACTATCTTGTTCTCACCACATAGGTGATCACCATCAATATGAATTTTTTCCCGATGAAATAAAAATGATGAATCCGACATGAAATCATATAAATATGGAATCTGTTTCACAAGATAAAAATAATATACTTCCCAGTTCTCATCGGACCAATTTTTCTAACCACGTGGGTGATCCCCATAAACATGCATATTTTTACCGGTGAAACAAAAATGGTGAACACAACATGAATCTCTCAAATAACTGAATGAATGGTTTACCATATGTTATCCCATGACATGGAGTGAATATTACATCAAATCCTCTTTAGTTGAGGTTATTATGGAATAGTTACATACACTCTTTGATGAGTCCACGTGATCATAATGGTCATCTCATGAATAAGAAATGAAAATTGTGTTACCCATTCATATTTGATTGAGAACATATCATGCCTATGACGATGCATTGATTGGAGACCTTGTTTCATGTTTCCATCATTACTATATATACTTCTCTAAAAAACAAAACCATTATCTGACATGTCTTCATCCTGTGACCATTTTGAAAAATTAGTAATGGATCGAACACCTACGGGACTTAGAATGGCCTCACCTACCTGACACCTTCAGTGTTGGGTCGAAAATGAAATGTTATGGGGATACCATCAAGATGGTACAACCCCAACCCTTGAGTCTAACCATAAGGGTCTCTAAAATATAAAACTGAAAGGTCCACGCTATCTAAATAAAGATGCAGTAAATCCAGTGGCCCTCATTTCCACATCCAATGACTTAGGATGTTTTTCCCCAAAGTGAAAAAATCACCACCTTCAGTATCTGTTGTAGTTGGACTAAGGAGTAAACTATGGATCCATTCATATTAGGGGGGAATCATGGAAGGATCTTGTCAACCATCATCACAAAAACCATACCATTGGCGCCCTTAAGTCACCTGTTGAGGGTACCACCTAACACAATTCCACCTTTGATACTCATGCACGGGCAATAAGGAAGACACATCGGTCATTGAAAGCTTTGGATAATCGTGAGTGGAATCATATCCAAACTCCCATTGATGATTTCTATCAGTATATTCTGGAAATAACTAGTGAGCATGATCATATCGATACTCACTCGGAATAAGTCTATGGGAATATTCCTATAGCGGGCATAGGGGAGGCGCATATCCCTACCCTCGTGCATGAATCCCATTGGAATATTATGATGGCATGAGGACAAAAATGGGCTTAGATTCATTCTTAAGTAGAAGATATATTCTAGTATATACTGGCAAAAAATGTGTAGGCCTATATCCCTACACACACTTTTCTAAAGTGTCATTACCTCTAGAAAATACAAAAAGAACTCTGTCGACATATTCTGACACTGGTTCAAATATAAGGATGGGTGCATATTCCCGTCCCTATAGCTATGGAAGCACGAAACTCTAATCAGTATAAATAAGTGGTTTCTTTGGAGAGTGTGAAAATTATTTCTCCCATCAAAAAGGATTATTGGCATATTCTGGTAAAGGAAGAGGCATCGGTTCAGGCTTATATTCTCGTTCCAATTGGGGATCACTAAGTGAGAGAGGAACATGCCACAAAACAGGGGAACATATCTATCAAAAAACATTATTATCATATTCCAATGGACCAAGATTGGGCTCATATCCCCATTCTAACTATTGCTCACCAAGTGAGAGCAGCATATACCTCAATACAGGCTCATAATCCTATCAAAGAAGACCAGAAGTATACTCAAAAGGCCTAGGATTGGTCTCATATCCCCATTCTGGTTGGAATGACATGTCCATCGAGGTTAGTCTCATATTCCTAGCTCTGAATATACCTAGAATATTCCAGTAGATTATGAAATCCATGCTCATATCCCTACTTTTGTCGATGAACGACTACATCAGCATCCTTATGAGGTTATATAGGAGGAGGCTCATATCCATTCTCCCATTTGAGGGGTCCATCGTCATATTCTGATAGGGAATAAATATTCATATTGGGGGCATATTCTCACTCCAACCGAGGATCTCCAAGTGAGAGTGGAACTTTCCTCAGGGCAGGATCATATTCCTGTCAAAAAAGACCAGTGGCACACTCCAAAGGATCAAGATTGAGCTCATATAACCATCCTAATCGAGGTTCACCATGTGATATTGGTATATGCCTCAGGGCAGGTTCATATTCTTACCAATAGTGAGGAATATCATTGTACTATTCCAGTATCATCTTAGTGGAGGGATCATATTCCCACAATACTGAACGATTATCAACAAATTATGACAACCATATACAAAAAACTCATATCCCGACACAATTTCAAAAGTAAGGTTAGTATATTCTGGCCATAATGAAGAAGAAGACTCATATTCCCAATCTTCTCAATTTCAGTGTCCTTAAAGTTGATCGAGAAACATTATCAACACCCCAAGGGTCTATTTACTCTTTAACTGAATTATAAGGTGATAATTACCATGACAGTCTTCCTCATGGTAGTGCAGATATGGATCTCAAGGACTCTAGCCTTGAGATCCACCATGTTCAATATCCCCATAGTGATATCTCCCACATATAAGGAAATCATCCCATTTCTCAGACACCTCTAAATAGAGAGGTGTTCAAAATTCAAACTCCTTCATATAGAGAGGTTTTCAAAACATTAGGGTCAACTGCATATAGTTCATCATCAACTTCAATAAAAACTCCCCTATGATCAACAGGAGACTAATAGAATCACATTATATGGTTTGAACATATTGAGGAATGTAAGTCTAATGAAGAAGAAGCCAACATTGATATATGGAGAGAGTTATCCCGAAACAACCTCCCCACTATGTTTTTCCCCTTTTCAATTCTGACTATGAGATCCCAAATGAGCTAGAAAAGGAGTGAATGCCTTATCTATACTAAAATTTGAGGAAACTCAATAGCGAATGAAGGATAGATATCTCCCTTATCCAGAATAAGAGTATCTCCTTTAGACCATCAATACACTCTATTTTCATCTGGATATGTCCACCTTTTCCGTAGCCTGGAACTCAGGAATGGAGGATCATGACAAAATCCTATGTAGTGTTTTTATAATCATTTTGAAAACTCTTCGCAAACTAAATTATAGAGCATCGCAAGATTTTTGTATTAGAGGATTAGTGAAATGTGGATAATTTGACTTCACCATGTCCCCAAAACAACAGAAACCCTCAGATACGGCAACCTGTAATGTCATAGCCTCTAGAGAAATCAAAGGACCAGGTAATGCATGAGCCAGTTGGTCACTATAATATAATTCCCATGCTTTAATGGTGCCAAGACATCAAGAACATAGGGAGAGTACAGTTCACAAATCTTTGAACTATGACCCTTGAAACAACATGAATTCATTTCAAACATGGAGGTAAAATTTGTGACCAACTCGAAAAATTCCCATAGAATTTGACTCCCATAATGGGATTCCATTGAACCCAGCTCCTACATGAGCATATTTGTTCCACATTAAATAGGTTGCAGTAGCAGCTATCATAACATCTATCTAGGAGAAAACCCATCCCATCATGCCAAGGGAATATCTACCACAACCTCCACCCCTCAGATCTTCAATTCCTGATGGGATTCGGCACATATTGGTAATAGCTTCAAATGAACCCCAAACCACTAGGCTAGGGGTTTTTATATCTCAATCGCCATCACTAGGCTCATCATCCTCCGCAAGGGTCCTGGGAAAATAAATGATAGTTCCATATCAACCTCAGCCTACTAGGATGGGGGAAATTATAGCTCAATATCCATATTATGATTCATCAAATCCTTGACTGGAATCATTGAATCCTCGATAAAAGGATCAACCAATGCCAATTATGGACCTGATTAGTCCTTATCCTATAGGTTTGGGGGTATTTTTGTCATCATCAACACAGTTGAGGGAATAAGTCTTCTCTGGGAAAGGAGGTAAATATTGACAGTCAACATACCAACCATTCCTCCTTCCACAGAATGAACCCTTACTATTCAGGGCTCGTTCTTCAGTCAAGATTAGAAACTCCCTCAAGTTCACCACTCACAGGCTGATATGGGAGGAGCGTATGATGTTGAAAATCAAATCCCACTAGGTTTAAAAACCAAAAAATACCAATATGGAAATGGGTTTGAGAGATGAACCTAATACAGGTAGTGCAGAATCATCCAGTTTTTTTAGAACAGTGGGGCAACTCCCATTTCTTGTTACACCTCTGTAAATGTTTTCACCATCAACATAATAGTTAATGTCAATCAAGAAACATATACAGAGGGACATAATGTGGAAAAAATGCAACAATAGGACGATACTAATGCACCCACTGAGGTAGCACATACCTGAAAAAAGATGAGACAACAAAATCTAGCACCTCCAAATATCGTGTTTCCACCTCTATCAAGGAACATTTCCAAATATAAAGGGAAATGTGTGGCTACATCCCAATAACCACCTTGAATGACCAATAAACCTTTTATAGAGGAATATTTGTCAAGATATGAGAATGAGATTAAAACTCTCAGACAAATCAATGAGAAGATACTTAGGGGAAACATTCCCACCAAATATCATCATCATGCATAGATGAATATTCTTCCTCCAAGAACTGATCTAACTGTAAGAGCAACATTTGAGTGTCAGATTGGATCTAGATCCTGGAAGTCAGTCTGGATAAATGAGGAAGATGAAGATGGTAGTGACTTCACTATATTATGAAGACATCATATCCCTTTCCAGAGTAATCATTCTATATTTTCACGAGCTTAAAATCAGCGGGAAACGTAAATAAGGAAACCTCATCAGGCCCCAACTGCTCCCTATATATGAGAGGCAGCTCAAATAGTTATACCTCTAGTATTTCTCAACAACATAAAGTCCCTGGCTAATCGAATGAAATCCATGGAGGGTAAAAAGAACATATGTATCCTAAGAGAAATCTATATCTTAAAAGAGTGGATGACAATTTTCCTCCACCCAATTTTAGAAATCCTACCTTCTACACCTTTGATAGTGTGGGATATCGTAAAAACAATATCTCACACTTCATATCCCAATGTGGTCTAATGATGGGACCTCAAGATCAACTGGAGGAGACAAAGCTGAGATGTTTTTTATAGACTCTGGTAGGGTTAGCCTTTGTTTGGTACAACAACATTATAGCACGATCAGATGCAAATGGGAATACCTTTTTCATCAATTCCTTTACAAGTTCATCTCCACTATGATGAACAAAAATCAACCTAATGAACTGAAAACAGTATAAAAATGAGAGGGTGTATGTCTTCATAGCTATACGGAAAGATCTAACCTATTCACTCGGTGTCCTTCTCTCACAAGAGAAATTGATGGAACTATTTTTTGAAAATCCCTAGGATGAGATACAGACACCTCTGATCCCAATGAAGAATCTAGTTGGGTTTTTTGAGTTCGTTGAAATGGAACAATGTTTTGGAAGATTATGTTCATCTGACCTGATCTAAGTCTTGTATCATGACCTTAGCACCAGGTAAAATGTTTAGCAAGGATAAAATTCCATTTATACCCTCAAACTAAAAGTAGTTCCCATTCAAGCACATAGGTAGGTCCTAAACCACCAAACACATATTATTAAGGGGAAACAACCACAAAATCTCCCTTGACTGTATTCCAAAAGAGAACAAGGTCTTCCAAGATTTAAGTAAAAAATGAATAAAGTATAATCTATCCCAAATGAGAAAGTCCCTGGTTATTTCCTTATAGACATTGAAAATATCCTTCTTAAGATACCACAACCATAGAAATAAAACAAGGTCAACCCCATTGATCATCCGGACTACTTCACATTCCATAAAATCTTGGTTCATAACATCCCGGATTACTTCATCTTTAAAGAATTACTCCAAAGAATGGTTGATTCTAGAAAGGAGATGTTATATAATTTCCTATAGTAGCTTACATGTATAATTGTCACCCATTCCGAAGAAGAGGGTGATTGACATAAAGTTATGGCTAGGCATGGGTATAAGTACAACAACTGGATGACTCAAAAGAAAGTTGACTGATATCATGGCACACTAAGAGCATAGCTTCACAGAACCATAATGGTCCCATCACATAAGGAGGTAACATCAAACATACATCTCTAAGGTATACATAATCATCGGACATATGAAGAAATAGAAGGGGAAGAATCATGTTCTTCTCTAATGAAAACTCTGACTCTTGTAGATTTATTCCCTGCAACATTTGAATCATGGGAATCACCCTACCAAATAGAACCATCATCGAGTGAAGATATCATATTTGGATCTATAACCATGAAACACTTGGAAGTCCCCTTCTCTAATGATGAATATGCCTTCGAGTATGTGTTCCCCGCACCTAACTAGGGAAGAAGAGGCCACATTTGTAGAAAATGAGGATACATGGGACATCACAGGAATGTTCAAACTTAATATTTTGATCACATACCCTTAAAAGATATACATATGAAGCTAGGACTCATGGAAAAGCACGTCTTCATGCCTACACGAAAAGAAAATCACCTCATAGTGGCGGGTTTTTTTTATGGCGGCAATTTAAACCGCCGCCTTATCCTTCTGCGGCGGTTTTAAATAATCTCTGATAAATTGGGTGTCAGCATATAATACGCAGCATTTTCTTCAATTTAGCAGTTGTTTATGGTAACCATCATTGTAAACACATTTCGCGGAAGTTATTATGGTTTTTTGCGGCAGTTTTCCTGGAAAAAAATGAAATCTTTTTTGGTGGTGGTTTAAACCACTGCTAAAAATCATTTCATTTTTTCCTAGGAAAAACGTTGAAAAAACCACACGAATCACCGCTAAATGTTAATGAAAATGAGAAATGTTTAGCAGCAGTTCAAATCACCGCTACACAAAAACCCATTTTTTCACAATAACTACTGCTAAATAAAAAACCACCACTAAAATTATAATGTTCATGTATGTATCAAAGGTTTTAACTACCGCAAATAGTAAGATACCAAATTATAGAAGTGGTTTGAACCATTACAATATATGGTCCATTTACATAGCGGTGGTTTAAACTGCCGCTAAAGGTAGATTTAAAATAAAAAATTGCTGCAAATTCTACAGTCCCAGTACCAGTACCCTGAAAACATATAAACATGTCATCCAAAAAAATTTAAACTTCCTTGCATTCATTCCTTCAAACTGGAAATCATTCAACCAAAAAACATTAAAACTAATGATTTCTTAAAAAAATAAAACCTATAAGACATAAAATATGGAATCCTCAAACCTATATATAAGAATCCTATAACTTTAGATATTTTTAAACATGATATATCCATGCCTAAAACCCTACAATATTACAAACTTGTTTATTGATAACCAAAAACGTGAAAATATCCAACCATTATCCTAAAAGTAAAAATATAAGAAATCATCAAATTTCAAAGCCTAAAACAAGAAAACATGAAACATAATAAATATAAAATCTATAAATTTTAAAATATTAAAACTGGATAAGCTATTTATATAAATTTTATAAACTATAATTCTTGTGAACATATAACTTTAAAATAAGTAAAAAAAAACCTAAACTATATGCCTATAAAAATAAAAAACTTTAAACATCTAAATTTTCAACTAAAAACCACTGAACTACATAAGTATAAACATACATTGTCGTATCTTATCAATAATAGGCTAGGCCACATCCCTACTCCATGGTTCAACTATTAATAAAAAGGTATAACCACTAAAAACTCCACCATTAGCCACTTTGTTAAAGACATTATATCTTTGATGAACCTATGATGATTTTATAAATAGCACCAAAAATATCCTCCTGATCCTATACACCATAGATATAACAATATAGAAATTTTTATACATATTATTATATGATCCATAAATATAAATATCCATTAATAAAACATAAGGATTGTAAATTCCTAGTGTCTTTGGAAGACTGGGTTCATAATACATAAAAGGAAACATGAGAAATCAAGAAAATGATAGGTCGTGAAAATGTTTGGTGACTAATCTGTCCCACACATGATACATATACAAATATTGTTACTAGAACCCTTTCCACTAATCATTGTTCGATGATGAACATAGCTCGTCACCCTCTCCACCTCCACCTCTAATTCCTACTACCGACACCTGTAAGAACATTATATTGAAAATAAAATTTTGTTGTATATTTAAATTTAAACTTAAAACCAATAAATGTTTTCAAACTAAATGATTTTTAATTTTTTTGATTACCTACTCACCATGAGTCGATGCAATGCCACCAAGGATAGATCTGGTCGTCTTCTTATATAAATGAATCGATGATTTTTGAAAAGCGGAAATCGGAGTCCCTTGTTATTTAACTGTGTTTTATAGAAAAACAATATCTCTCTGATCATATTGGGGTATAAACTTACTATAACTAGAATTAGACGCAACTGCAATCCCCGGTGACCTTCCAAATACCTCAGATGGTATGGATCCCAAACCCATCCCGAGCACTCGACCATGATGCTCCTTCCCAAGGACTTTACCAACTAGGTCATCCTGGGAGACTAAGTAGGACTGCGCATGATTGGAATCCCATAGATATTTAATTTTTACTTATAAATAAAATATCATTCATTTTATAAACAATATATAATAACATAGTGACAACTGAGAATAAGTTGTTATAATAAAAAAATGAGTTCATAACCCAACATCATTGAGAGGCTCATTAACAAAACTTCTATCAGATTTTTTGTGAACATATAACCACACTTCTATTCGGGATGCCTGGTGCCCTGAATTCAGGGACTGAATTAAACAAAGATAAATAAAAAATTTAATATATTAAATAGATAATAGTGTATTATAAATATTTAAACTAATGAAAATATTTCCAGAGTTGATCTGATTTTAGGAAAACCCTTTGACCTCGCAGTGTCAGGGATGACTTTCTTAGCTTGGATTGATGCATTCTTCCTTGAAATATCCTGAAATAAATCAAACCTAATTTAATAGTAATGTATTTAATGTCATATCCTTTTCATATACATTTATAAATGTAAAATGATATTAATACAATAATATATATTCAAATACCATTTGTTTCTCACCATGATGTATTTCAATAAAAAGTTTCCATTTCTCTTTGGGTATCCCATCAGGTAGCTTGTCATACATCTGTTAGGCAGTCAATGAAGTATCATTGACATCACTCCACAATATTCATTTAAAGAATTTCCATTTCTTGCCTAGGTTTTTTAAAACCCACTTTCATACTAGCACATCAGAAACAATAAAGTGGAATAACATTGGTACATAGAAATTCATTTTGAAAATATTATAATTTAACAACATAATAACATTCAATTACACCATAATGTATTAAAATTACCTTTATTTTGTAATCAAAAACTTCATTTTTTTTCAAGTTCAAGTAATATGCCTCCAATCATCATACGTACTAGGAAGGGAAACTAGCTCCGCAACTAGCTAGCTAAGAATCTGGCTAAGTAATCATGCGGCATCATCTGTAGGGACCACATAGGAATAGAATGGGACAACTAGCTTATCTCTGGTCAGATTCCACAAATCTGAACTTTTCATATTATTCTCCATACTTGCATTGTTTCTATATTTTATGAACAAACAGTTAGTATAAAAAAAGTGCAATAAGTTTATTTATATTAAAATTTGTACCTATAATAGTCACCCTTTAGTATCCCCATGAAGAACTAGAAGTGTTGACCCACTACCTCACTCTTGAGGCTCCTAAAACAGAAGGTTATGACTGATTAGCTAAAGGGATGCTGATGGAGGGTGTGAGAGATGGTGCAGGGTGAGATGGTGCAGGGGGAGATGGTGTAGGGGCAAGTAGATGGTTTCTTAGATGTAATAGGGAGGGAGATAGACGGATCTTCATCTATCGGTGTGGTCGATGAAATATTATAACACTTCCTCCTTTTCGATCCTATCATTTAATCAAATATAATTAAGTTTAGAACATATATTTCAAAAAAATATGCAGAAAAAAAATTAAAAATTATAAAATATAAATAGTACTAACAAACCAAATTCATATAATAAATCCTATCAAAATTGAATTTGTATTGAAATTATGGGTGGAATTTATTTTTTGGGTATAACAATTTATTTGTTCAATATTAAATTTATATGTGGAATTTCTCTATTTCTAAGAAAGCCTATCAAAATTGTTTTAGCTACAAAGATGCTAAACATGCCTTCAGTTGCAAGGGAAATCATTTAAGTATATGTGCTCTTGGATCTAACATTTTGATTTATCAACCATATAGCTCAAAATAATGGTGAAATGAAGATGTACATTATTTTTTAATAATTTTTTATAAGGTTCAATGAAATGGGGATTATAATTTAATGCAATCTAGGATGAGTGTGACCCAAAAATGGAAGTTAATGATTCAATATATCCAATTATGTTTAAATGAAAATAAATTTATTGAACAGCAAATGTATATGAAACAATATTATGAAGTTATGATAAATTCAACAATTATGTACCTAAAGAAAAGAATCTCATGATATTGATCATGTTCCAGATATTTAAAATCTATAGAAAACATATAGTTTTCATCTATTATGTATGTTGTTTATTCTCTACTATTCTCATATAAATAAAAATTTGTAAATGTAAATGAAATTATTAATTTGTGATGGAAAAGTAATAAATATTTTAAAGAGGGAAAAACTCATATATTATGGTTGAATTTTTTCATTCTGTTTGTTGAGATAGATGAATGAATGTATATTGAATGAATATACCATAAATTAACACATAAAATAACATTTAATAATAGTTAAAATAAATTTTTAAATCTTAATTATTTCAATAATGTTTGAGTTAATAAAAAAAATTATATTGCAGGCATGGAACACATAGACATTGATTTAGCTAATTCGTGTCCTACTACTTTAAGAAATTCAGTTTCATTCTCCTCTTAATAAATTCAAGCCTTAAATTCAATTTTATGGAAGAAAATTAGGGAATGAGAAAAATGGTTGAATAATGTTCCTCCATATCCCCAAGATGTTAATAAGTGGGGGGGTTTGAATTGAGGTCGTTAATGGGGAGGGAAAATTGATCCGTAAAATTATTGACTTTGAATTATGTATTTTTTTCCTAATAAATACCAATACTAATTTAGTTGAATTAAATTTGTTTGAGAGAGCACTAATTCAATTGGATGAGATTCAAATACAATTAGAGTGATATTCTGGAAAATTGAAAATTCCTCAAATAAAATGATTCACATATAATCCACCTCATAATGAGATTCATGTGAGGGTCATTCATGTTAGGAGATTCCTCTTGTAAAACACCATATTAATGTATGACTGGATCCACAAAGGGGTACTGGTGTTTGGGTATTCACATCAAATTTTTCCACATATGAGCATCATCAGCTGATTCAACCACATATGAAGGTCGATGTTAAGATACATGAAATAGGGGAGGATCTCAACGTAAGGGTGATGATATAATGGGACACATGAATTTAACACATTGTAAAGGGGTCTATTTTAGTGTTATTGATGTAAGTGGAATGAGAATAGAGTTGTGGTCAATAAATAGGGATTTGGAGTTAGAGATTTATGTAAGAGGATATAGGTAATGTTTTTATTTAACTTTTTTCGATACAGGGAATTCATGAATTTATATTAAAAAAATGGTAATAAATTAATATGATAAATGCAATGATCTTAAAAGAAATAAAACATCAAAATAATATTAATATTTAGTATGATTCTTATTTTTAATTTTGTATCAAATAATATGTGATGTTGTGCAATGATAATGTGTAGGTTTCAATGACCTTAAGGGTTTTTTACACATCATATTTCCATGAAAACATGGATTATATCAATGATTTGATTTATTGAATCTCTTGTAATTATTTAATGTATGAGTCTGAAGGATAACTAAAAGGGTGACCGTGAATCTAATTCAAATAAGCTCAAATTAGGAGAAAAATTAAGAATCTATTTACCTATTTTATACAAGAAATCACTAATATTGTCGATTCTCATGGAGTTTCACAATTTCATTTTCAAAAACTAATATTCATGATATTATTATTTTTATGATATTTATATACAAGATCAAATAATGAAGTGTGTTCACTAAGAAGAACATTTTATAATTAAATATTAATTGATATACTTAATTGTATCTAAGGTAGTGATCCAACTATATTTACGAAATCCCTAATCATCAGAGAAGAAAGAGAGTTGTTGCATCCAAGAAACACTTATGCATTGATGAGATTACCAACACTATGATATATGTTCTTGACTGATAAAGTCCAAACAATAAAAGCTATGGGAAGAAGGTGGATGTGTGGACATGAGGAAGGAAATGGCCAAACAATAAATCACTTATGTTCCTACAATTATGTTACTGCATAGAATACTGACTCTAGTGAATGATTTGAGGGGTGGTTAGGTGGCGATGAGGCGTGACGAGGGGCAGTGAGGCGGGGTGAGGGTGGTGAGGCGCGGCGAGGTGCAGCGAGGGTGGCGAGGGGCGGCTACAGGGCCGGTAAGGCTTCGGGGAGTCAGGGGGTTTGGGGGTTGGGGATATCGGGGGAGGGGGAGAGTGTCATGGGTATGAAAATATTTAGTGGTTTAGTGGTGGTTTTTTATAAACCACTAATAAATAATTAAAAAAATTAGTAGTGGTTTAATAAATTGCTAATAAACTGTCAATTTGGTGTAGTGCTAACAGTGAAATAGAGTTTCCCCAGAACACTCTAGTGGTCACCTGCTCTCAGTTGTCTTACATGACTATCTAGTTTGGGTGTAATTATATAATCATCCTAAGAAATGGGGTAGGCTAGAATGACCTGCACCACTGGAAGCAGATTCTCCCTCAACCTCTATACAAGTACCATGACCTTCTTCCTCAATTGCCTTAACTCTTGAGCCACATAATAAATAGAAATCCCATATCGGGAATCACCAAACTCTGGCACAAAATTATGACATTATAAAACAGTTACTGATTGTCATAACCAAACTATCAATCCTATATGCACTCCACATTTCAAAAGAACTCAGATCAACACTCGTTGAAGCCCTCTATAGCACACAGAAGTTCAAGACAAAATTCATTGCAGCTAAGGTATATTGAGTGGAGACTATTCCAACAGAGTGCCATGTAACTATCTCATCCGCATACCAGGATTAGGAATAGTTCATATAGGGACACATCATCCCTCTATATGTTTCTCTAAGACCTAATAATGTTGGTATCCAAAGGGGTCTCATTGAAAATGGTTTCGGGATGAACCGCATATTGATATGAACCCTCCGAAATTTGGGGTATAATGAATGGGATTTTTATCCCACATAGTTGGACATTAAAGGGTATGATAAGAATGAGAAAATACCTATTGGGAGGATCAATATTAGTGCTCAGTTTGGGGATCTCACATCTAAGTTCGAGTTTATAGTAATCTAGAAAGTCACTGCATACAATGTCCTACTCAGAAATCCATGGCTCTATATCCACATTCCAGTACCCTCAACATTCCATTAGTTTTTAAAATACCCCATTGATGGAAAGTTATACATATTACATGGTGATGTTCTCCCTTTAAGATTTGTGAATCCACACATATTGAGGAGGATTTATACAAAAGGGAATTCAAACAACAAAAAATGGATGATGATATATAGGTTGCAGCCCAAAATAGCTTGGGTACTACCCCTAAAAATCCCTATAATATGCCTAATAGTGACTAACGTATACCCATAAATCTATTTGAGGAAATAGATCTGATCCCAGATGCCCAAGATCCTCTTTCCCCCAGCGATAATGTAAAAGAAAATCAACTCTGAAATCTCTATGTAATCTCTCTGGCAGTAAGGGATTATAATGACTTTTCTTATATCCTCTCTCACCTGGATAGTGACAGAGATGCCCCCATATTTTTGAATTTATCTAAAAATGGCTCCACATATTCAGAGGTGGGAGAAGAAGAGTATAACCTCAAGAAAACCCCTTCTACATTCATGTAAGGCGTGTCCACCACCATTAATGATCTCAGGAAGGTAAATTTGGGAACAAAAAAAATCCCTAAGACCTACACTGATTAGTACCTCCATGCCTCTCTAAGATAAATATATGTACATTTCATTTCTAAAGAAACATTGTTATGTGTTCATTTTGAATTAAACAAAAATTCCCATATTGAATCCAGATGTGGCTACGCACCATCTCGACTAACCTGATGACCATCGAGGATTCAAGCAAGTAGATAGGAGGATGCAACCCTCTCATGCTACCAAAATAGAGGTAAAATTTGAAAAATTAATCAAATAAAAAAAATTATGAGAAGTGAAATACGTAAGATGGCTTTGCAATATCATCCTTTCCAATAAGAAGAATGGGAATATTAGGGTTTTCATTGATTTCAAAGACTATAATCGACTCTTCCCAAAGTATGATTTCCCTTTTCCAGTCAAAGAACTCTTCGTCAACGCAACCAATGGCTTCTAGGACCACTCCTATGTGGATGGTTATTCAGGATACAATCATATAAATATGGAACCTAGAGATGAGGTAGCCACCAACTTCAAATCAACCCTGGGGATCTTTTTCTATCAGGTTATACCATTTGGATTAAATAACATTGGTTCTACATATCAATGTTCTATGAATCATATCTTTAAGACTTTATTGGGATTAATATTCAAATATTATTTCAACTACATGGAGGTCAAATCCGGATAGTGATGTGATCACATCATAGATCTTTAAAAAGTCTTTGAAAAGATGCGACAACACAGTCTAAAGATGAATCCAACGAAACGTGTTTTGGGGGTAATATCAAGGAAGTTCCTTAGATTTTTTTATGTAACCATGGCATTGAGGTCATACTAGAAAAGACTAGTTCTATTCTAGAAAATTCACCTCCAATAAATATTAAATAACTAAGGGGGTCTAATGGAAACTCACTTACATTTGTCATTTCATAGCCAACATAACCAGAAAATTTATACCATTCACCAATGTAATGAAGAAGGGAATCATATATCAATGGGATAATGAATTGTAAGAAGCCTTCAAGAGTATCAAATAGTACCAGCTACACCCAATGGTCATGATGCCACCGGTGGAGGTAAAGAAAATAATATTATATGTGACTTCCCTGAAATGATCTCTTGGAACTCTCCTAACACAAAATAATAATGTGGGGAATGATAAAATTTTTTACTAGCTTATCTGAACAACACTAGGTACTAATTCCTGATACTCATATGTCCAGAAGAACTTCCTCGCACTCATATTTATAGTGAAAAATATGAGGCATTACTTATAGAACCACAAAGTCCATCTAGTCTCTGTTATTGATCTGATCAAGTACATATTTGATTTTCCCATGATGACTGGCTTCCTGGCCCAATGGGCAGTCATTCTACAACATTATGACATCCAATTTGTATCATAGAATTCAATGAAAGGGTAGGCCTTGGATAATTTCCTCACAACACATCCCGCCCAAGAAAGTAAACTGGTGGATATTGAGATTTCAGATGAGGAGGTTTTCTATTCTCAAGAAACTCCACAGCCATGGGAAATGTTTTTTTATGGAACCTTTAGGAGTCCTATTGGAAAAATGATATAAAATAAAATGCTCAATTGATTTGGATTGGGGATTGTATTTTTCTCTCTAAACAAAGTGATTTTATCGATTCGTTCTCACTATCTAGAGGCTACACAAATAATTAAGCCAAATATCAAGCCCTTTTTCAGGTTTGTAACTAGCCCTACTGCTAAAAATAGCTTACCTAAACATCAAAGGGGATTCAGAGATAGTGATAAAGAAAATAAATCATGAATATTCCATTAAAAATGATGAAATGGACCCTATCAATGGATACATTGTGGGACTAATCGAATAGTTCCTTTTTCATCCAACAATACATCTTGTTCCCTGATCATAGAATGTTTGTACCAATTCATTGTCCAATGAGGCCATGATCTTTGTTGACCCTAATTAAAAAAAGCAATCTTCCACATCACACACTGAATAATGGTCTCATTGATCACCATATATGACATGGAAGAACTAAATTAGTTCAACACCATCATAGAGCATGATGAACGAGTATCCACCCCCAGATATATGGTGCCCATAATTGATTGCCTCTATAATGGGACCCTCCTGAAAGACTGATCCAGAAGGGAACATATTAGGCAGTGAGTAACAAAATTTACCTTTTGGGGTAGCCTGAATGAACAAAAATACCTTTACAAGTGAATATTTGATGGAATACTCTTTAGATTCATAACAGAAGGAGAAATTATCATTATCATGGAAGAATTCCATGCAAGATCCTATGGTGCTCATCGGTTTGGGACTAGGCTCTCCCACCAAATCAGGATACTAGGTTACTATTAGAAAACAATGATATAGGAATATGTGTAATTCACGAAGAAATGTCATTCATGACAGAGCTAGGAAAAATTAATCCATAAACCCCCATAATTAAAACATAAATCTAAATATTCTAGGCCTTTTATAAATGGGTAATGGATATGTGGGGCCATACCCCCCATCCATATCTAAGATATTCAATTTCATCCTTACTTATTCTGACTTTTTTTCCAAATGGTCTGAAGAAATTCCCCTAAAAGAATTTTGGGAAAATAACATCATCAACTCTATAAAGTCTCATATCATCACCAAGTTCAATGTCCATCACCAACTACTGATGGAAAATGGCACCAAATTTTGTTCCAGAGAGTTGAAGGAATTATACCAGGAGTACCACATCGATTCCAATCATTCATCCCATTAATAATGTAGTGGAAAATGGATATATATAGGACTTAAATAGGACTATGTCCAATATACTCCAAAATATGGTGAATAAGTTTAAGAATTTATGGCCGAACAAGATCCTCTGTGATTTATGGGCCTACTGTACCACCATGTGTACTACATTAGAGGTAACGCTATATTCATTGGTGTATGGGATATTGGAAGCATTACCCATAGGATTCCATATACCCTAAATCCTAATATACATTTTTAGAAAACTTAAAATGATGAGAAATTTCAAAACAATTGGATGAGCTGGAGTAGCTCGATGAGAATAGGTTGTGCACATTACACCACCTTGAAGTTCATCTGAATCAGATCACACGATCGTTCAATAAAAATGTTCTCCTCTATTTTTTCCTCTAAGGAAAACTTGTGTTGGCTCTAAAAACCCCAATGATACCAAGAAATAATCCTATAAATATTGAACACAAATGGGAATTACCTTATATCATACATAAGGTTTATCACAACAGAGCTTACTCATTAGCCATAATGGATGTGGAGCATGTCACGCCCCCCAACCAATGAAAGGTTTCTCAAAAAAATAATTTTCATAGATATCATCAATATTCAGTCATCCTAGGTTCATGGAATTAAACTACACAAAATCATCCTGGTTTCATGAGTTTAAACTACACAAAGATTTCCTGGAATAAAAATGTTAAACTACACAACATCTTTCATCCTAACCTCATGATGTTAAACTAAAAAGAACATGTCTTTACCATATGACATTTAGCTGCATGGAAGATATTCTCAATGAATAACATAAAATTGTATGGATCCCCAATATTACTCTTCTTCCATGTTGGGTGACCCTCATCCTTACCACATGACATTAAACTGCATAGCTAATGTCCTCTCCAAAAGACATTAAACTATACAGTTTCCAAGAACTATGTGAGGCTTAATTCCTACCGTCAACGGATATGTAGTGATGCTCAGACCACTAATCATGGTCCTAGTCAAAAAATTTCTCTTCTTTTATGTTGATTTACCTTCTTTCTAATCATATGGAATTAAACAACATGGCTCATATACTTTCCCTAAGACGTACTACATGGGTTTCTAGGACTATATAAGGATTGATTCCTGACATCATAGATTATGTAGCAACACCTGGATCTCCAATCCTAGGCCCAACCACAACATATAAACATAAAAATTCCCCCCTCCCTGTATATGGGTCAAACCGACATAGGGATATTTTGTTCAATAACTTTGTGTGTCTTGATTCCTATCATTATAGGATACATAGTGACACCTCAATATTAGGTCTCAATTTTAGCAGCAATGTTCCCTTTTCACTTAAGTGAGCCTACATTATTATCGCTCAATGTTAAAATACATGTCTTGTCAAGAAATATGGGTGTCTTTATTTCTGACATTATAAGATATATAGTGATTCACAGATCTTCAATAATGGGCCTAGTTAAAATAATAAATGGGAACGATACCCCCCCTCTGCATATGGGTCAAACCTACATAGAACAATGTCCACTCATGAACTAAGTGTGTCTTGATTTCTATCACCATAGGATATTTATAAACACCCAAGTATTGGATTCTAGTCTCAACCTTAATAACAAATGAAAAAATATTCCTCCGAATAAATAATGGCTGAGTCATACAAGATCATGTTTCCTACATATGAGTCATATTTTAATGTAGATTTCTTATGCATGTAATTAGTTACCACATCCTTACACATGACATTAAACTACAAGAATACAAATAAATCTTTACCACATGATAAAAAACTGGAAGGAAAACATCCTAGCTACATGAAATTAAAACTACATGAAAAATAAGTCCCTACTTCATGACATTAAAATGTGAAAGTTATCACCCATCATCATTACTTATCAAAGGACCACAAGATCCTTACCCAGGTCATCCAGAGTACAGGGTGCTTCCTCCATCTTTTAATCACATCAATTCATAAATCGCCCTTCATGTATTGAGTGTCTTGGGTCACCGTAAACCTTTCATGGCCCTTGTAAAGGAATAGATATCTCTCTATTTGACTATGATATTGATGCATAAGGGCTTAGACCTACCAACCAGAGACATATTGGCCCTATAAAAATATCTTTTTTATCCTTTTCAACCTAACATCAGAGTATAGGAACTTAGATCCTAAGGGTATTATAGGTAATCCTTGTAATTATTTTCCCTATATCACTACTGATGATATGAGAACCTAGATCCATGATTTATAACATTTTCATCTCCTTCTTAGAAATATTTTGGAATAATTTTGACCCTGGGTATCCTAATTGGGATATTATATAACATGATCATCATATTAACACCATGCGTATCACAACCATAAGTTGCCTTCAATTTGGTCAAAGTTGTATGACCTTAAACTCTAGCCTCTGAAGGTTCAAATTGAAATACCTTAAACTACTAGAAAAAGAGACACAAAACTTTTTTGGTTGAAAACCATCAAAGGGAAGACTGAGAAAAATCCAATGTTGTGCATACTAAACTATTCATCTCTGAAGTTTAAGAAAAAATTAGGGCATAACTGAATAAGTTATAAATCTCATAGTGTCTAATTTTTAGCCCTAATAAAATCCAAGATATGATCACTGGACCCCTTAGTCTAAGAAAAATTTAGAAAATTGGTTTGTCACTTATCACTACTATGATAACAATTTCCCTAGGTGGTGACACAAATTTTAGGGTGCCCAAACCCTCCTTGAATTTTAAATCTACCATAAATTGTACTTAATGATTTGAGTGCCTCAGGTCACTATAAATCTTCCTTATCCATTAGAAAAGGATACTCATATTTAAGGGAAATTTTGTTTGACTATGCATGTATACCTATGGCTCCTATATATGCACCTATTATCGTCAACCAAAAGTGTCACAATGCAAAAAAGGTTTTCTCATCCTTTTGAGCCTAACGTCTCTATGGAAGAACCCAAAACCTGAAGTTGTTTTGGGCCATTCCCAATATTATTTTCCAATACCATCCTTATGACCTAAACACTTTGGACCATGATTTACAATCCCAATAACTAGAATATTCAATAAGATCTGATAGCCTTGACGTTACGCTACCATGTTTTGAACCCTCTATCAAATAAGGATTAATACACTCCATTATTGAACCTTTTTTATGGCCTACACCCAATGATTTTAAAGCATAGGGTGTAGCGCTCAAATTTCACATAAGATATGAACTACCCAAGGGTGTTAGAAATCTTCCCAGATATCCCTTCTTTCTATTCCCAACCTCATCATTTGGATGTATGAGTCTTTTAAAATCATTCAAATACCTTGGAAAGAAGTGGATATCATCTTTTTTTACCATGATTTTGATGCATAAGGGATTTGACCTACCAACTAAAGGCATATTCTCCTTGTTGGAAATAAATCACAATCCTTTTTATCCATAGTAACACCACGGTAGAAATTGGCTCCTCAGGCTGTAATGGTTCATCCTCGTCATGTCTTTCCCATTCCATATTTCTTGAATCAGACTTTTGAGTTATGACTTACATCTCCTCCTTGGATTAAATGAGATCTAATTCTCACAAGCCTCAAAAACACCAAGGCATAACTTAGCATCCAAGGGTGTTTTGGGTCATCCCTAACTTGTCTTCCCCATATTCCATAATATTGGTCAAGTCCTAATATCAATACTTTAAAATGCATGACATCTAAAGGTTAGAAATAAAAATAGCCTAAACTAAAACAATAAAAGTTATAAGCTAAAAGACCCTAAATTATATAAATATGGGGTCTGATCTAAAAGACCCTAAACTACAGTAATATAATTTCGGAGCTAAAATACCCTAAATTAAATCACATCAATGGTTTATTTTACAATAATTAAAAAATAAAAATATTTTGAGGCAAATTCTATGGTCCTAGAAAAAAAAGATACACTCACTAGGTTCATTAACTTCAGTAAAATAATGAACACTCTCCCATTTGGGCATATATTCTACCCATGTTATACTTTTATGAATCTGTTAATCTCACAATAACTAGAGAACATACCTCAATGGGGAATATCATGTAAGTGGGAATTCATGAGAATTTATTGGGAAGAATGTGTAATAATAATAAAATCCTTATATTTAGTTTTACTTGATATTATTCAAGTGATGGTATTGATAATGATTCATGCAGCATCAAATTAGTGAAATGTCATGAACATCATGAATAAAAAAACTGTAAAGAAAAATATAAAGTTTAGTTGATCCATTCATTAATAGAATAAATAATGAGGAATCACCATATTTTGGAGTCTCTCCAAGAATTCCATAAAAAATCATTAATCAATGATGAAACTATAAAAAAATTTATCATCTGAGTTATCCAAATCAGTAAGAATCCGACAGGATGCATCGATAGATCGATGAAGTGTTGTTGGCCCTTCTTCTTCTACTTCTACCCTGTGATGAAGGGTCTCAACAAGATTTGACATATCCTCAACTATTTTTTGAGTGTTTTACATTGAATATGGTAACTCTTAAATTTCATACCTTGAGTGAGAAAACATCTGCTCATATCCTCATATATGTATGGTTAAGAAATCTATTCGGGCGGGAATATTAGATATGCATTGATGGATCTATTCCAATACCTTTAAATCTTCCTTCTTCTATTTTTCTAAGAGGAATCATCTTCAAGATTGTTCAAGTCATTCTCCCTGGTATCCAAATCTTTCTACATCAGGATGATTGTTCTCATGATTTCATATACAGGTTTTTGGTCAAAGCCGCCCACCCCCAAATCATGGAATAGCTGACAAAGATGTTCTACTTGATCACGAAATGTTTATAAGGGAATTTTGATAACCAATGTATTAATCTTTCATAAAATAATCATACTTAATGTCTGATCCTTATCTATAGATTCTGGAATGGTTACGTTAGAAGGAGAAATACCCAACTGAGCTGATGAGGAGGTGGGAGAGGAGTTACCATATATTCTCCCCTCAAAAGGGGAATTGTTCTTTACTTGTTCCAAAGGGATAACTTCCTCAATAGATTATTTCCCATTTATGGTATGTTCATCACTAAGATGAGGATTCTTCCTCAAAGACTCACCTTAATCAAGAATAAACTCTATTATTGCTACAGACATGGGGTAAGTGAGGAAAATGGTTTGTTTATATGGAAGACTAATCGATCAGCACACCACCTAAGTAGGATTCTACCCATGTTCGAGCATAATCATGTGACAGAAAAATAGAGGTGTCAGTAGTTATAAGAATGATATTAATATTGGTATATTCACATTCCAATATCATCCAGAACTGGTGATGATCCTGGGGAGTCACTCTCCCCACATGTTATCTAAAGGAAGAGGGGAAACCCTTTGGAAGTAGTCGAACTGGTGAGAAGAATGATAAGGGTTATATAACTCTCAAACGATTAGATCATCAATCCAGGCAGTAAGAAACTCATCTTAAAAGGATATCTTGTGTTCCCTTTCATAAAAAGTGTCACCACCATTATTAATAATTGGTTTGATTGGTGTAGGATAATGGGTGAAATTAAAATGATCATATCAGATCAACATATCAACAACCCCATCAGGTCCTAACACTATGGCCTAAACCTCATATATTTCAAGCAACCTTCAATGAAATAAGGCACTAGGGATCCTGGTGGTATTGTGGTATCCATAGAACTGTAAATCCTCCCCTATCCATCCAAATAAATACTGGAAAGGACCCTAGATCCTATAATAGATGTTTCCTTCATGAATGTGGCCCAAGAGATACTAAAGGTGTTCAAGAGTTGGTGCCTCCATATTGAGAAGTTTTCCCTTTGATATCAATGCTTCCATCACCAACATACTAATCTATATCTACGAGTGTACACCCCCAGTTGGAAAAACCCACCTCTTCAAGAACATGGCCATAAAGCCTACCAAACTAAGGATCGAGGACATCTTTTGCCTCACTAGGTAACCCCATGTGGTATGGTGTCATATTTCCAAGATATCCTAATTCAAATAGGTGCTTTCATGAACCTATCATGAAGGTAATCGATGAGCTAATATAACAGTCGGCCGAGCTCCACTTAAATAGAGGAAAACATTGATATAATACTTAAAACACATGAGTGGGCACATATTCATCTCCTTTAAAAACGTATAGTTCTCAATTTTGAGCATTTCACCCACCATGAATGGAGTTTGTGTGGGAGAATCTTATACATTTGTAGCAGGAAATAATTCATCATAAATTTCCCTAAGTGGGGTATCCCCCCAGATGGTAGATATCCCAGTGGATGATTCCTACTTCATTGTGGGATATATGGAATGAGTCAGTGTTAGGGCACAAATGGATAACCAACTCCCTGAGATGATCATACGGATGATAAAAAATATATTGGTAAACCCACACTAATTCATAAAGATGGATAGTGTAAAGCTGTTCAGAAAAATATAAGAAACTCTGCCTAACCCAGAATGGTCATGCCCATTTGTCATAGAAGTTTCCACCTGGGCACAAATCCCATTTAAAGCTACAATTTCCACCCGAGTTGTTCAAAGAAGATATAAATATGCTCTAATATCTCCAAGATATGGGATGGTTGGAGAATTTGTATCCATATAGACACATAGGGTAGTTTTCCATCATATAATACAACCCCTGGGACCATGCTGCAACCATTTGGATGTCCTTAGAAACTATTTTTTGAATGAAATCAAGGGAATTTTACAACCTTTAAGAAGGTAGATTATAGTTCAGAGAAGGTATGGAAATGTGATACACCAAACCAAACCCATATAGGGGAGGTTGATGTGATAAAGGATATTTATGGAGCTTATATAAGATAAGATTTTCAATAACCTTTTTTTTTCAGAGCACATAAAATACCGAGGGTCTACATTATGGTTCCTAGCAATCATATCCCTCTAGTTAGCCACAACGAAAGAAATATAACGGTAGTTGGATGGAATCTTGAAAAAAGCAAGAAGCATACATCATACAAGTGAAAAGATCGACAAAATAAATACATAATTCTAGAATCTTCATGCACATCACATGAATCATAGGTGGATTTTTGGTCACATAAAGGACTCATTAAATGCCTATCTCATATAGAGATCACAGACAGTATAAACATGTAGAACATCACATGGTCTCACGATCTATCACAAGACTCTCGATCATGTGAACCAGACATGGTCACATGATCCGCATAATAGTCAAAGGATCATAAAATTGATCTATTAGTTCCAGTGAAACCCTCAAACACAATCCCGTATCTGTATATCCAAGTTTAAACCAATTACTAAAGATTTATTCATGGTTTATTTGAATGAGCATTGGACAAAGAATGTCTTGCAAAGTGATTTTCATGAAAAGGTATCATGAACAGATCTCACGGTCAATTCTTATGGAAGGACTTGTGAAGAGGTAAAGTGGATAAGGTAAGAGATATGGGAGTTGGGTAGTCATTCAATGATCCACCCTCTATTTCCCTATTTATAGGGTCTTTCATAGAATACCAAACATCACCTGAAAGACCAAGAATCTCCCAAGCCACTGATTGATGATAGTGCCCAAGATTTAGGTGGGCATTTACTTTCCTCAAAACTGACCCCTTATCCCGATGGTCATCATTCCTGTAGGGTATATTTGTTGAAGCCATCCAATTGAGAATATGGAAATATCTAAAGGAAGAAATACCTGAAATATGGGTATTATTCTCCCTAAAAATAAAAAGGAAGAAAAGGTATCCAAGATACATGGATCGCATAACCTACAATAGGACATGCTATCACATGACCTTCGGAACGTCAAAAAAACATCTCATACATAGTGCATAACCTGCTAGAAGATCTTGTGGTGCCCCATTGAAATGCTCTCTTGGTTCTTGTGAAGACATTTGAGACATATTTGATCATGAGACAACTACTAGATGAGTTCCTCTAGATCACGCAACTTTTCAATCGGTGGATTCCTGAAAAACCATCCAAAAATCCTTAAAAAATAAAGAGAAAATATCCAAAAGGTGGGGCCATTTTTTAGTCATAAACATATTGCGATGAACTCATGTGGTCCACAAGAAACTGCGAAAGCCCTTATGAAATGTCCTCCTTATCTCACAAGAGCTCTTTGTCATATATCTCATTTACGTGAAGGGATTCAAACATGTCCAAGAAGACCTACACTCACCCTTTATCTCTATATAAAAATAGAATGTTTTTCCATGATAAATGGTCATGCATGACCATGGGACCCTTTAATGGTCATGAGATTCATCATTGATGGTAAGAGTGGTTGTATTCAATTACTCTTGCACAAATTAGCAAGATCCCTAGCCACTATAAAATAATCATAGAAATAAAAAGGGAAATGAAGAGAGCTTCTTACAAAGGGATGTCACACTGATCCTATGAGAATGGGTTTATATACCCCTGATGATCACCATTGGTCATGTAAAGCCCCCTCAACAAGCAAGAACAATCCTGATAGACCCCTTAGCATGTCTTCTTGATCTCATGAAGGACCTCCGAGAAATCCACCATTATCTCAAAAAAAATCCTAGAGAAGGCACCTCAAATCACATGAAATCCTTTCAAAAGGCATACTGATATTGTGTAGACCCTTATACATGTTGGCCTAACCTTTTAAAATACCCTTGGCATTTCAACATGATTAGTAAAGACCCCTTTCATTAGAAAATATCCAACATATTGGGTGCTGATGTGATTGCCTTGTGGTCGCTAAAAATCATGTGACACCCATATGATGACCTATAATAAGACCTCATGAAACATGTGACACCAAATACCTCCACTAACTTTAGCCTGGATCTGTGAGATATGTGCCACATAAGATTATATATAATCAGGGTAGAGATGCCTATAAATCTCACCCCATCATGAAAAAATGAAACCTTATTTACATACACTAGTATACCTAGGCTTTGGAGAAGAATTATCATAGTGTATGATATCACGATCGCAAGGTATTACACTAGTTAAAGATCTGGTAAATGACCTAAGGGATCGTGAAGCATGCATGGGAACTTCATGTGATCACTTGATATCACATGAAGGAATTCTAACATGTCAGTCAAATTATACAAAGGAAATCCTGCATATCAGATGAGTCACGTGAGGCCTAAACAACCTAACATTGAACAAATATAAAGAATATATGATATAAAAGGATGAAAAAAAGACTAAAAATGATGGGGATTTATGACAAGGATAGACATACTGATCCTCATGTGCCTCTAATGAACCACCCAGGTTATGTGACAACACCAGGACATGTCACCCAGATCATGTGACACTCCCTGAACATACCATTTGGATCATGTGATGTCCTCCAGACACTTCAATCAAGTCACGTGATTCCCTCTGAGCATGACACCCGAGTCTCACAAAACCCTTCGAGATCATCATTCAGACATTGAGATGTCTTCTAGAAATGTTTCCCACATCATACGACAACACCAGTTCATCTCATCTGGGTTTTTCAATGAAACCATGGAATGTAAGTTGGCACTCACAATGTCCTCCAAAAAAGTTATCCAGATCTAATGGTTCCCTTCAAATATGTTAGTCAGTTTTTGTGATGGTATGTGGAAAAGTCAGACCGATTATGAGACACCCTCCAATAATCTTAGTCAAGATCGTGCAATTTCTTCTGAATAATATAGTTAGATCTCTAAATACCCTCCAATCATGTTATCCAGGATCATTTGATGGCCCTTAGGACAATTCAGTGATGTCTTATGATTTACTCTGGAAAATCCATCTGTGATCATGCGATAGTCTTTAGACATTCCATTTTGAATATGAGACATCCTTCAGACAAGTCGACAAGATCATACAATTATCTTTGGACATGTCCTCTATATATCCAGACATTTCTAGACATCCTCAAACATGTTAAGTAGACAATCAGGACATGCCAAGCATGCAATCAAGCAGGTTAGGTAGACAACCAAGTGAGGTCATGTAAGAACCCAAGGACATGATAATTTTTGTCCAGTATCTATACTAGGGAAACCACAATTTGTAAACCCCAATCAGTGTCATGATATGACTACCTATATACTGGGGAACCCTTGGTGTGTAATCCCCAATTGGTGACATGATATAACTGCCTCTATACTAGAGAAACCATAGTACGTAAGCCCCAATCAACTAAACTGTGATGACTCTGATTCTTTCAATAACCAGGATTTGTAGGAAACCTTTATAAGGATTTATATAAAATAAATTTCCACTTCATTAAAAGTTTCCATTATATCTCTTAAATTTCAACCATTGAGACCCATTCTATCCCATGGGATGGTCTTTTTCCTTCATCCATCAATGGACTAACAACCCTAATAGAACTATGAGAACTCTGATTCCTGCAATAACAAAGACATTTAGGATGTCTTCTTAAGGCCTAATCTCAAAATTAAATATCCAAGGGGTTTTCCTAGTACAAAAGTCCTACATCAATATATAGTGAAACTAATTACTTTTTAGCCCTTGTTTCTCACATCGAACATGTCTCACATGGTCTTAGAAAGTTTCAATGGTCATGTCATTCGCATTATGAATATCTACCAACTAGGTAAACCTTAGTGTGTAATCCCTGATTAGTGGAATGATATGAATACCCCATATAAGGGTATCCACCATGGGGTTAGTCCCAAGGGCATGATTGAACTACGATAACTCTAATTATTGACATAAACATGATACATAGGACGTATCCTCAAGGTCCAGGTTCAAATATCTAGTGCCTAAGTTCTCCCATATATATCTTTTCCATATGAAATTAAATTTTATGGGTTTAATGAACTATTTGGATTTTGATTCCTATTATAAACTAGGATACATAGGATGCCTCATAATAACTCAATCACATCCTTGAGATATTAACTACCTCCCTAGATGAAAACAAACTCTGGAGTGCCTGGTTATATGGATTTGACATACAATAATCTATCCACAAATGGGAAATGGATGAAGAAACTTAGATAAATATATATTGGTTCACTAATAATATCCCCCCTTTACATATAAATGGATTCAAAGTATAATCATTTTGTTAGGTTAATCGGTCCCATATAAACATTATGAAGAGATTCTCAAACATATCATAAATCTGTAAGAGGGTCCTAGAGTGGGTAATAATTCCCTCCAAAAGGGTGGGATGATCCTCACCTCCCATCCTCTCAACCAATGTGAGTTCCTAAGTGTCATTAGGTATGAAACCCCAAATGAAAACCTACCTTTTGAAAGTAGGTCTATATCCAGTTAAATATGTGGGAATTGTTGGGTGTTTCTATGATAGATAAGCATTAATAGTGAATCTAACATGAATGATTGCATAGATATCAAATCCCCACAATAAAAATATTGTACAAAACTCATCCTTGCCTTTTCTGGTGAAACAAAAATAGTAAACCCAATGTAAAATCATTTAATTGTGGAATCTATTTCATAAGATAAAAATAATAGACTTCCTAATTCTCAACAGACCATTTTTTTTCTCTCTACAAGGGTGATCAACATCAATATAAATATTTTTACAAAAGAAAAAAAGTGGTGAAACCGATATGAAATCATATAATTATGGAGTCTCTTTCACAAGATAAAAAATAATAGACTAAATAGTTCTTATCGGGCCGTTTTTTTCTTTCCACAAGGGTGATCAACATCGACATGGATATTTTTTCTGATGAAACAGAAGCACAATATTATAGGATATCATGATATCCATTTTGAAGTGACCAGAAATGTAATACCAGTCTTCCTCTTTGGACTCCAATGAATCTGATCAACTTCCTTTATTTGTAATAATATTTTGGGCTTCCTTTATTTCAAAATAATCAAAGGGCTTCCTCAAATATGAAGTAATAAATAACTGCCTATTCTTATTCAGTTAGAATAATATGAATGTGTAGTAAACTAGATATATCATAATTACCTGATACACGATATCAAAGATTATAAATATATTAGTTCCCCTTTATTTTTCTTGGTGAATCTAATATTGTAGGTGGCATTATAAATAGTTTTTAGCATCGGTTAATAAAAATGGTCATTATAAATACATTTTGGAGAGAGTTTTTCATGTCAGTTATTTCATAACCACGTGAAAGTTATATCATGCTTGATTTTTCATATATTTTATATGAAAATCGATGTGAAAAAGAATATTATTAATGATTTTTCATTTTAGTATTAATATAAACGATTTGAAAAATCTTTTATCATATATATTTTAAAAAAACAGACATCGTAAATCTTGTTTTAAAAATTTTTATGTCAATTGTAAAATAACCAATATGAAATATATTTAAAAAAAAATAAGATTCAATTAAATCATCCCCTCAAAAAAATATAGAAGAATACAAAAATTTAGCTGTAAATAAACAACAGTATACCAAAAAATCAGCAGTAGAAAATAGCAGCAGCACCAACATTTACAATTTTAACTTTCAACTTTATAATGTATATTACAAATAAAATAAAACCCAACCATACCTATGTAATTATCCACCTATTCTATTCTTAAGGGTATTAAATATTATCTAGTTTAAGGACAAGGATCATCAAAAAAACAAAAAACAAAAACAAATTATTTAACATGTATTCTGAATAAAACGAATGAAAAATTAAAGGAAAGGTTTATAATAAAATCTACCTTAGTTGAACTTTATAACTATCCTGGTTGAAATTATTTCCAATATAAATATTAGAACATAGTATCCACATTACATTCTTCCTTTTATTTATGGAACTTATTTTTAAAATAAATTTTCAACTAAAAATAACATTTTAAGTGCTTACTGCCAAAATGTTGTAATTGTAAATGAAAATTCACATTTTCTTTTACATATTTTATTATTACGCTCTACTTTATTATTGTCTCTATAAGTAAATTTAATGACATGTTTTTAAATAATATGTAAAAAATAAATTTAAATGTTTTTATAATATATACAAATATTTAAATATTCAAACTTATGTGTTTAGATCATTTATAAAATTATCTCGCACTTCACCGTGGATAGAGCATATCCAGTAAAGTGTCTTTTCTCTTGGATAGAAAACACCCAACATCAAATGAACACTAATATATATAAAAATATAATGTGAGTGGTTATTATGTTAAGTGATATATAATACTTTATGAGATATATGTTTCATACTCTTGAATATATAGAATCATCTAACATTGAATATTATTATTCTTTTAAAGTATTTTAGCAATATAAATCATTCTTTCTTCATCATTCATTATCCTCTCTATAGGTGAAAAAAATTGTGGCCTCATAAATCCATATACTAATGTCATGTCATGCTATATAAAAAATGTACAAATATACCTAATACAGAATAAACATAAGTATAAAGTTTCAATAAATTAAAATAACAGAAATATATATGTTAATCAACTTACGTGGAAAATACTTTCATTGTGTTTATGCACAACACATCTCTGGTTTGAAGCTCCATGATATCTTTTTTTAAAAGAATCACTTTCATTACACTCCCACAAATTTCATATTCCATTTTAATGTTGTAAAAATCCAACAAAAAAATTGAATATGTTGATAATTTATCAAAATGAGAAGAAATTGTATCTAAAGTCATAACAACCTGTATTTTTTGTTGTCTATATAGTATGTATTTACTTTTAAATTATTCTTATAAATATATATATATATATATATAAACATTAAAATTTTAAAAAAAATATGATATAAAGTATATGATATACGCATACATCTATGGTAATTTTTTGAACAATTATACATGACAAAACTAAAAAATAGATGATACTTTTTCCAAATGTACTGACCTCAAATATAGGAAATGGTACGCTTGATGATATATCTATAATATATTATATAGTGACTCTATGTTTCTCTATCTCTATCTATTGATGATGAATTGTATCTTCAATATAATATATCATCCAATTTTCAAAAATATGATGTTTGGGATCATAAACATATAAATCATAAAAAAAAGGGAAGTTGTGGAAGATGAGGTGTAGGAGTTGGATGAGGTTGATGAGGTGGAGGAGTGGGATTTGTGGGTAGATGTGGAGGAGTGCGATCAACAGCCTAAAACTATCATTATGTATCTTTAAACATTGATTATACTGATTCTCAGATCATTTCCTATATCATCTCACAAACATCTTAAACTTTAGATTCCAATTATTTTTTTCTTTTATAAAAATCCTCCATTTAAGAAGCTTTAGAATGATTAAACACAATTTTACTAATATGTTTGTTGGGTATCCTCATACATTACCTGATGTTTATGATTTTCCAGTATAGTAGCTAAAATATCCTTTATACCCTCATCTATGAAGGTCCCCTATGTGCTCTTCTACTCAATAGATTCTTGTATATAATATTTGAAAAAATATGTAGTGCATCATAGTATATAATGAATTGATTTAACTTAAATAAATAAATAAAGTAAAAATCTTAAAATCCTCTCAACTACAACCCTTTACTATTCCATAAGATATTATGTCTTTCTCTCATTCGAGACCTCTTTAATTTTTCATGTCTAGCAAGGGAGAGGAGGGTCAACCTATATGAAGCCTGAAGACTCAACTCTCAGTTGTTGAAAATTATTAGCTATCATTTGTTATTCAAAAAACATATACACTTCATGAGATAAAGTATGGGGGTGTACATTTCTAGATTGGATCACCTAATGATATCCCCTTGTTTTCTATAAACAAATAATAAACAAATCATTAATATGATCATTAATATAAAAGAACTTCTATAATGCAACATTTCACTTAATAAAAATGTTTCTTGTCATCTAGTTTCGAAATATTTCTTCCATGTATCTTCATATAGAAATGAATATATATATATATATATATATATCACTTGTATTTTTATGTTTTTTATTCCTAAAAATGAAATCAGTTGTGGGGGTTGATTTAAAATCCCACCATATTCTAGCAGTCAATGTTAAACATTTCCTCCTAACTCCTCCGGTATCAAGAATATCATATTTCATCTGATAATATTGGGGAAAACATATATTAGTATAAATATTTCATGATTATTATAATAATAATGAATGAACTTACAAAAACTATGTCCCATTATTGAGATATTTTCTTCTTATCAACACTTCTCCAATCAGAAATCAAAATACTAAATTTCCTTTTACCATGCTCTATAATAAAAGTATTGAATTGTTTTGAATTTAGACCCCTTAGAATATCACTATCATCAAAGTAAAATGGTATCATTTGGTCCCATCTACAGGAAACTAATAATTTTGTTAAATGTGTGCTACCATGTTTAACACTCCTTGAACTCTTTGTTTCTCTATAGAGGTAGATTCCACTTATGCAGAATGATGGAGAAGCTCATTAACATAAGTATGTGTATGGTTCTCCTTAGAGGTATGTGTAAGATTATCCCAATAAGTATGTAGTGGATTAGATATTTGATCTACCATTATCCAATAAATAATAGTAAAAAATCAATTAGTACACAAATATACAAATCCAACTATTACATCCAAATGTAAATAAAAATTGAAAAATGATCAAAAAAAAGTAAACTAAACTAAATAAATTTTTATTCATATTTTTTATAGTTAACTAAAATTTAAACAACATTAAGGAGAGATTAAACTTCATAAATTAATGAAAACAAATCTAAAATTACATGTGAGTAATAAAAATTGTACAAAAATATATACATCCAACTATTATATATAAATGTAAATAAAAAATAAAAAATAAACCTAAAAAGTAAATTTAACTAAACGCATTTTTATTCATATTTGTTAAAGTATTTTACTAAAATTATAATATTAATGAGAGATGAAATGGCACAAAATAATGAAAATAAATCCAAAAATGGAATGTAAATAGAAAAAATTCTCCAATGTATTACATAATTTTTACACCAAAAAGAATATTATTTAAATATACTCTTTTAAATTAATTTTTTTTATTTAACATATTAGATTAAATTTAATTTATATTCCTCAAAATCAACACATAGATAAGTTAGTTAAAGGTAAACATGGTAAAATAAACAGAACTAAACTAATATAAACAAATAATTTAACTTATTAGTTATAATACGTGATTTTATAAAGAAAATAAAACTAATATATATAAAATTTTATGAAATCTAAAAAATTAAAAAGGAAATAAACTTATATTACCTATAATATTTAGAATTTAATAGATGATTATTTTTATAAATTCTTTCCTCATGATTGTTCTGTATGGAACAAACCATGTCTATGATATTTTCTTCAATATTATATGTTAATCTTTCCATGGAAGTAGGGATCTCACATAAATTAGCATCTTTGTCACGTTTTTTCATCACCAACATGCTATTTTTTCTATGTAAAACTATAGAACACTTCATATTATATTTATTAAGAATATAAAAAAATCATGTGTTTCCATGATAAAAGGATCAACTGTGTATTCTAATCAATTTGGATTAACAAGTGTCATTTGGAATTCATCATGTTAGACACTATTTTTATTAATAACCAATTTGAAGTTAAACACTAGAACTTGAAATTTAATGTAATCAATCTCCAATATTTCATCAATGAATCCATAATATAAACATGATGCATAAATTGGTTTTTTATCATTGGAACTTGAAAATTTTATTGATTTTTCGAGCACCAATACACTACTATTCTGAAATACATTTCTATTTTCATAATTTTTTGTGTGAAATTTATAGCCAATAATGTTATACCCAAACTATGCCATCAAATTTAATCTATTTCTACCCACTAATCATCTCAATGTTTATGATGCATTTGATTCATAATGTATGATCTCATTAAACTGTGGAAAAAAGATTTTTTTACTCATCCAATATCCACATATCTTTCTTCTTTGGATAGCATTTATTTAACACATTAATATATAATGTTATATATGGTTGAGCATCATATATTTTATTCAATATGTATAAATATACCATATTTTTCTATTCAGCTGTCAATGATTTATTTTCAAGTCAAGGATCCCCTTTCCCCCAAAATTGAAACATTCATGGTGATATGTAAGAAAAATGATATTCTCTACCATATACAAGTATCCTATAAAAAACTATACAACCTCCTTAGAAATACACTTCTAAATAATGGAGGATTCAGGTTGATATGGTTTCTTAACATACCCCTTCAACATATTTATATAATTTTCAAAAGTATGCATCTAACATAGATACATACATCAATAAATCTTTATTTATCACACTAAATGAACCATTAAATGCACCATTATATTAAAAACGTATTGAGGAAAACACATTCCAAATTGAAAACATGTAGAAAATGCTTCGTTATACAAATTTTTCAATTAATTCAAATCAATCACCAGAATGAAAAATGAATTAAAAAAATAACAAAACATTATTATAGTCATTATTGTAGTCATTATGACATGGATGGGAAATATTCCATGCAATGATATTGGTAGGAATTGTTCCATCATGATGTGATAATCATGATATTTCATACCTTTCAACTTCAAATCCTTTCATAAAAAAAATTTACATTTGAAGAATAACCTTGTGGCACTTTAATATCATGAATACATCGAAAAAAGATAATTTTATCCCTATTGGATAATATATGAAAATCCAGATGTAGGTATATTCACCTTCCATCAATACTAGTAGCTAACTCCAAATTTATTCACATTAAGAGTAAATCCAATCTTTCATTCAACCCATCATTAGTCTTTCCTTTAATATATAAAAATTATCCAATAAACTTGTGACATCAAAATTTTGTTTAACCTCATGATATCTCTAATATGGTAGCTCAAAAAATATTTACAATTTCTTCCAAATATTTCTATCATTTCCATATTCTTTTTTCTTTCTGAATGTCACGTCAATGTTTTTCACCCTTTAAAAATATTGATCAGTGGAAAAATGTTTCGGAGCAATATGAAATTCTTGTGATACATTGAATGAATTGTTAATATTTGATAAGAGTAAATTATAGAAAAAAACATTCCAATAACCATGATTACTGATTTCCTCCAATGTTTTAATTGATAATATAAATTATATAGCTCATAAATTGGACAATATTTATTCTCCATAACACTGTATCCATACAAATTTCCATATATTGGGAAATAATTTATAGTGAACACAATCATTTAACAGAATTAAAAATTTTCCATTTTATAAAAATAATACACCCTAATACCTTTCTTCTATAAAATATTCAAATCATAAATTAACGATGATAAAAAAACATCAATTCATTTTCGGGATGTTTTGGTCCATAGATCATTAAAATCAGCATGGAATATTTTTTCCTCATTAAAAATTTAAGAGATAAGTATAAAATAACTAATAAAACTATGCATGAACTATGTGCACTACTAAGGATTTTATATAGATTCATTCCATCTATGCATAGTCCAAGTCTAACATTTATGACTTCATTTTCGGATATAAGAAATTATTGATCAATTTTATTCAACTTTGAAAAATTAGTTGGATGACATAATTTTCCATCACATATACACTGATTTTCATTCCATCTTAACCTTTTTACAAATTTTAATTATCAATGAAACATCGAAAACAAGGAATTATAGGAAGATACCAAAATTCCTTAGTATGAGTCTCTATAACCACTATATTAGCCTATGATTTTTCTTTCAACTTGTACCATTATATCCCACATTAAGAACACTATAAAATAAATTTGTATTTATTCCAATAGATAACACAGTCATTTGGTGATGAAAATATTTTCATATACCCCAAACCCATCGGGAATAATAGTTTATTCACTTTATAATGTGAATCTATAAGATTATTGTCTTTTGGAAGTATATCTTTTGACAATTATAGAAACTCTATAAAACTCTTATCACCCCATCCATTTTCACCTTAAAGTTAATAAATCTTAACACCATAGAAAAAATCAAAAAATATATATAACCTAAATACAATGGCTTTTCAACATCACTATATAGATGCTGAATTGTTGGTTCTTTCTTAATTACCTCTACTTCAATATCACAAATCATTTCTAAAATCTGATCATACTTATCATCTTAAAAATAATTATCATCAATAGATCTAAAATTCTACATAATTTCACCATGAAAAATCCAAGGATTGTAACTCTGATTAAAACCATGAAAAAAAATAAATGATGTTTGATCTCTCATCTTTCAACTACTTAATATTTGAACATTTTAGGCATGGACAGAAAAACATTTCTTTGTTTAGAACATTTCGTTCAGAAAATTACAAAAAATCATTGACCCCTTCCTCATATTCATCACTTATTCTAAGTTTAGTGATTCAAATTTGACTCACTATTAACTATAAAAAATATAAAAAATTGAAAATAAGTTATTATAATATAAAATTTACT